>JBAJHX010000035.1:15557242-15579007 GCA_037176925.1 Amniataba percoides | reverse complement strand
AAGGTTTGTGAGCTAAGTGCACAGCCCGCTGCACAGTTGCACTAACCGAGGGGAGGGGAGGGGAGGGGAGGGGAGGGTGGTCTGTGTTTTGGTTGACCCATTTTATCTGAGATTTTAACTTCAACTGAATTTAAAAAAACGCATTCTTGTTTTATTTCTTGTCATTTCCTTATCTAAACATGACATTTTAGAGCCATTTAAGCTGCCGATCTATATAAAAGGAGCACGAGCTTTCAAGCTTGCACTACACAGCCCTGTCAGCAGCAGCGTCTGAAGTTAGAATAAAGAATGACACTGCCTTTAAATAGAATTGACTGAGTTTGATGACTAAAAGCGCTAAGAATAGCATTTTAACATCAATACACTCGACGTCAGTGCTTTGCTGTTCCCTTTTCCCTCATTCGGGAGGAGCAGCAACAACCTCCGTCTTGCACTATTGTTTGTGCAAGTGTCCTTCAAAATGAAAACCACTCTGAAAGCTCCTCTCAGGTGGTAATTAGAAGGTGACAACAATACAATCCACGTGTATCGACGTCTGTCATTTAGACCAAACGGCGGTCATCATCATATGTCGTATTAAAGGTTTTCCTGCAGAGTCTGTATACCATTTTAAGCAGAATCAGCTGTAACATTTGCACCCACTTTGCAGCAGTGAGTACATCGCTATAAGCAGCTTCGAAGAAAGACCTCAGACACTTTAGGTCAAAGAGTCTGTTTAGAACTTAACGACCCTCTTCCTCCTTTGCATCATCACGTGGAGGTTTGTCTTCCCTTTTACTTTACTGAAGAGGGTAAACATTTGGAAGTGATTTTTCCATTGGCCTTTCACGCGTTCCACAATCCACAACTTTGAAAGCTTCTCTTTAGTTTCGCTGGAAGGATGGCAAAACCTCTTCCTGTCTGCTCACACGTTGTGCTGCACAGAAATCCAGCAGACTTTCTGCTAAATCCAACCCGATGCCACGAAAAACAATGCAGGCAGAGACGAGCACAGGCTGCCAATCGCTTTGGCAATGGTTTTGTTTGTGTTAATTGTGCTAACCCCACCAATTTAAATGGTAATGATTAAAGTAATTCCATCATAGTTTATGGAAATATGCTTTGAAGCCGTTCACACATTTGGGAGAGTCCTATAACTTCATTTAATTACTTGCATGTATAAAAGCTGCATTTTGTGCTTTGACATGTTGTGTGTAATAGGCATTGAGAAAATACATGTGTGGGATGCTATCTGTGGCTATTAATGGTAACTATCATCATTGTTTGGTAAGTGGCTGAGTAATTACTTGCATCATGTACATTTTTGGTGCATTTTGACATTCAGTGAACAAACAAATACATATACAGAAAATGCTGGGTAAGGGTTTGTCACCATACACTTTTGATTTGATGCCTTTCATGGTATTTTACTGTATGTTCATATTTCTTAGTTTCCATTTAAATTCACCCTCCGAATTTAGCCTGTATTCCCAACTCATTGTAGTTTGCCAACACCAAATTGGATTGGTAGCTTTTCTCATTTTTAAATGTAATTTGGATGCAGTGAAATTCAGGTTTGCAGCAGATCAGTTATTTCTGGTTGACGTGCACTCAGTGAACCTGATGAATGTACTATTTACTATGTTTACATCAGCCGTCTGCTCCTCAGATGGCCCGAGAATTTAAGTGCAGTCTTTATAAAGTGGCGTACCAGGCAGCCGAGTGAAAGGAAGGGCCACCAATCATTTCTAACTAAACAATCTACATAACCCCAGACCTGGATTTCTGGGGTGCGCTTGGGAGCGGAGGTTGTTTTATTCCCATTTGGTAAATACATCAGACACTCTTAAGCTTATCTTAGTTCATCAAAAAACAGGTGACTATCAGAGCACTGAGCTTTTGGCTGCATTTCAAATGGAAACCAGCGTAAACCTGCAGCCCTCCTGCACTTTCTGAAACTTTGTGTCTGTATTTCTGGTACTTTTTTATTTTATGATTGCTGCACTTGGCAAATCCAGTGAGGACTTTCCTGCCATCACTCATGGCAGGATGAGTGTTGTCATGTAATGAAGGTATAAAAATAGACTTTGAAAAATTATTTTTACAAAGTGTAAGACAGCATCAAATTAGATACACCAGACTGTTATTGTTGCAGATAGTGACCCTATTAATGGACTGGGTATCAACCAAATGTGACAGATCAACATTACACACTGTGTCTTAGTCACTGTCATTAATAACATGGTGAAGCTCCAACTAAATAACTGCTATTAATACAACTAAAATGAATGTTGGTGCACGATTATCCCCACTTATTCATAATTATGGCCTCATTAGATTACACAAAGACGAATGATTTCTATAAAGATCTACTCAGTGAGGTACACAGGTTTTTAAAAGAAAAAGAGAGAAAAAGAAAAAGAGTTCTGGCTTTGGTTTGATACTGTGTATTAGCCAAAAAATATTTTTATGGGAAACAATATGAGAGGAAAAAAATGGCATCAGGGCATCCTTAATATGATATTTTTGAGCTTGCTACTTGAAGATTTTGAAGTCTGTTTTTCAGTTTGACTCAATATAAAGTTGCAAATAATCAGAATTACGTTAAACCATTTGTTCTCTAGAAGGAGAACTATTCATGCGTCACCTTCACCAGTTGCTGTTTCCCGTACTACACCTACGATCTCATGCTCGATGGCTCTTAAACAGTAGGCCTCTCCTACTGGGGCTCTTCGATGAGGCCTTTGATACGAATGGTCAACCTTTCATCCTCAGTAAGAGCAGCCAGGCTTGACAGGTAGAGGGGAGGCCTTAACTCTGTTCTTTCTTGTGCATCTCGCCAAGTAAATCTTGCAAGACGCAGAGGCCGGTTGTTCCAGTAAGGCAGTTCATGCTAATTGCAGACTTCTCGGACACGTGCCCACTCAGTGCGTAGCCGAGGTGATAAATCTAGAGGTCTCTCTTGTTTTCCTGTACAGCATTCGCTCAGCCTGCGTGGAAAAGTCTGTCAGAAGCAGAGCACATTTGGATCCACTCACCAGTAACTAAACGAGGAACACAGCTGTGACCGTTGTGTCCCATTAGTGCTGCATAACTTTATTTCCTAACGAGCGTACGCATTGGGCGAGTGGCTGTTGTCTTATTTATCTCTAATCAGCCTTTGGTATTTTAATCTGACAGGACGTTGAAGGCTGCTACTGAAGAACTGACTGATTAAAGTTCCCTCCTTCATGATGTGATGTAATTTGGTGGACTCGAAGCGTAAACAGGGGTTCCTCGAGTGTAAACACGCCGCTCTGAATATCTGGAAAGCAGTCTCACGGTTGGACCGGGCTGAGCTGTGTTTGGCTCTGGGTTCCTCAGCGGATCCAGCTGGGGTGGGCCCCACTGAACTGCTCTGTTTTTAGGCTGCGCTGCTCTTTCTGTTTGATTCGCTTCGCTGCTGACAGAATGATTTGTTTGGGTCCGAAGAGGTTGTTTTCTGAGCCTGACTGGACTGCACTTACCTGGCTGTGTTGTCACTTTCTATTTTGGGTTTACTGGCTGATCTGGGTCATTCTGTGCTGTGTTGCCTCGCCGCTGTATTGAATGAATTCCTCGAGCTTTGACAGTACCTGTGGAGTGTAACAGGATTCCTGACTGTCATCTCTGCCTTCCCTCGCATTGAAGGGCTGTCTGCATTGCTTTAGCAACCCTGACGGGGCAATTTATAACCCATTACACATTTACACTGAAGCACATCCGCACAATGTAGACTCAATTGTTTCGCACACATGTTGATACATGCTGTTATAAGCATTGAGTTTTCTATGGGAACATCTGCCTCAGGACACAGAGCTGATTTTAACGTATCATAATTATTTAATAAATTAAATGTTTTTATGTGGCGAGAACACAGTGCATTTTCTTTACAAAAGCATTTACATTTATGTTTATTAAGGCATTCATTGTATTAAAAAGAATCTAACTGCTAATGTATAAATGGAATATGTGAGGTTCGTGTTAAGCACATCCTGTTTAAAGCATTTTCCAGATCTTTCTATCAATTACAGCTGGCTCATGATCTGTTGAGCAGATTAACCCTCATCTGTCCCATGAGCCACACACACCCCTGAGCTGCTGGCCTGATAGTGTAGATACGTATGAATGAGGTTTCTGTGTAATTTAAGCTAAAATATGCATCATTTTGCTTTATTGTGGTGATAGATTCTTAGTTATGTTGCATGCTTGTGTGAAAATGTTAACATAATGATCTGATGTTTTCAAATGACATGTGAAACTGTATTTTTTTAGTTTTCATCTTGTACCGTTAAAGTGAAACCACCAACCGAGTCGTACTTGTATTTTCTCTGCATACGTGAATGCACGAGTGTGTCTTTGTGCACATCTGTCCTCCTGTGTGCACGCGTGTGTGTATACGATCATGCGTGTGTGATTGAGACTCCTTCCACCAGTATCCTGGTGGGAAGCTGAACAGCTGGGCGCTAAGCAGCTTTCACCGTCACAGAATCTGGACGTCCCAGTCGTAGTCCTACCCACCCCCCATCCTACGCCGCTGCCCCAGGCCACTGCCCCCCTTACCCACCCCTCCACCCCAGATTGCCTCCTGTGTTCCACATAAAGACGTGCCAACACCCACTCTCTCAAAAATTCAGTGCATCTGTATGACATACACATCCACGCCAAACATACAGACATGTGTGTTAACAGTGACACCAAAAGGTTGTGATGCTCTAATAACGTGTGTGAAGGAACGAGGCGCTGCTGCAGGGAGTCTGCCTCTCTACTGGAGCTCACATATCACAGACTTAACAGAGGGTCTTCCTCACTGACCAACAACTGTGTGCACATTTCTCTCTCTGCCCCTTTTTTGCTCTCTGTGTCTCTCTCTCTCTCTCTCTCTCTCTCTCTCTCTCTCTCTCCCTCTCTCACACACACACACACACCTCTGGATAAATGTGGTCACATTTGCCTATTGGCACTGGGCCATCTGTCACACACAGACTGAGGGATCCAGCCCTCATCCCAACAACCAAATATAGTCAACTAGAGCAGCAGAGCACGCTGGGACTGATCCCCACTGCACCACAACCAACCCAGGTCACACACTCGCAATATTTAAGATTATAAAATGTGGCCCTTTAGCAGAGGAGCAGACACATCCTTGAACCACAATAAATAAAATTATTCACAAACTGCTGTGGGATGATATTTTTAAGTCTGACCTCCTTTCCTCACATGTGCCACCTTCAGTGGCAAAAACAATCATCTTTGTCTGTGTTTTCGTGTATTGCAGAGTGTCGTCCGCTGCCTGTGGCACCCAAAACTTAACCAGATAATGGTGGGAACAGGGAACGGACTGGCCAAGGTGTACTATGACCCCGTTAAGAGCCACAGGTAGGCTGGTGTTACGTCATCATCTTTTTATTATCAGTAGTGCCTGTGAGAAAATTTAATACCAACAGCCAATTATTAATGTCATGCTATAGAACCCCTATTGGCAAAAAACAACTAAAAACATGTGGACTGCTGTATTGTTGATGTTGTGTAGTTTCTTCTTCTCGCCTTGTCATGGCGTTGTAAATTTTAGCATGGCATCAGCCCACTGGTGCTCTCTGATATTTAAAATGCAGTTGTAAAAGTTTGCAGGAAAGAAAAAGATAATTGAACCCAAATGTTCGAGGATATTTCTTCTTAAAGTCACCATTGGTCAAATCAAACAACAGCTAAATCATTCATTGTTTCCAATGACAAATATCTGAAAAAATCCTTATACTTGATCTTGTGACACCTCCAGATTGCATCATTAGTAACCAACTGTCTCTTTTCCAGAGGGGCTAAGCTGTGTGTGGTGAAGAGCCAGCGGAAAGAGAAACAAGCAGAGACGCTCACACAAGATTACATCATCACACGTAAGTTCTTCCACGCCTGTGCTCGTAAACCCAAACACATTCAAACAAATTCAAAGTCTGCTTCATTCATACCTTCGAAGAACAATAATTTTGCTACTTGATAAACTTTGCTCTGTCATCCTTTCGCGCATCGCCTTCTCATCAGTAATTACTGAAGCAATTAAAGTGGAGCGCCTTCGAGCAGTTTAATCCACCGTCTTGACACATCTGTGCTCGGAGCTCTTCACATGAATAAGGTACTGCGTGTTTTAACAGCAAGGAAGAGACGTCACTAAAACGATGCCTACCATGTAATGCCATGATGTGACAGGTGGAGCGTATTCAGAGCATCTTCCCTCTTTGATATGAAGAACAAAACTATCGACAGCTTACACGCCATCTCTCTCTTGCTTCTCTCTCACACACACACAGAAACATTCAAACACACTTTAGATCACACTGGCGGGGGCTGTGCGGGGAATGAGCGAGCGTTCGTGGGCTCTCACGGGCCCATTAGCTGATGGAACGGGGTGTGGATGAGTGGATCGACAGCCGCAGGGCACGGTGCCACGCGGCGGCCATGTGGTCTGCACTCACCCCCTCCTCTATCACGCCAGGGACAGCAGCCTCTCCCACCTCTGCTGGCGTGATCTCCTGCTTATCCACACATGCAAACACACACACAAACTACCCCCCTACCTGTCATCCTGTCATATCAACACACGAGGCTGTCATCTCTTTTGTGCGTGCCTCACACTCCTCTGCCCCCAGACTGAAAGTCATGAACCTACGGGGACAGAGCAGCTGCCGACGCGCCGTCCCTGATTGGCTGCTGAGACCTGGTTCAGACACCATTTATTGTTTGGGCTTCTGCAGCCTTTTCAGAGGCATCATGTGATTTCATTTCCATGCCAACAGGGTGTGAAATAAGCAGGCGTTTGACTGCCACAAGCGGCGAGTGACGCACTTGATGCCCTGGCACTGGAAAATTAGAGGGGACAGGAAACAAGTGATGGCCCATTGAGAAAAGCGAGGGAATCTGTTAACAGTAACCTTTTTGCTTAATGTAGCGTGGAGGAGAAGAATTAACACTGAACAGCGACAGGACTCGTGAATGGAAAATCACTTTATCTAACCCTTTACTAAAGTGTCTCTTTGTAACCCCCGAGGATAAGAGCAGAGCATACACTCACTTTACACAAACACTAATGCTTACACACACACACACGCCCCCTCCCTCCTCACACACCTTTGAGGACACTCATTCACACTTACTCATGCACACATGTACGCTCGCACACTCGTGGATTTAAGTGCTCCGGGCCTTTTATTGTGATAGTGTTCACAAAAGTGTGAAGAGTGGCAGAGCGATTGTCTGAATCTAAACATGGGGGATATAATGAATATGTTGGTGTGCACAATGGCAGAAATGTACACAAGAGGAGAGATGCGGCCAGAGGTCAACAGGTGCGTGTATTTTTTAGTGTAAAATACTGCGTATTCGGTGCAAGGTGTAGTAGTAGGTGAGATTGTGTTGTTGTATGAAAACGCAGCAAATCTCAGCTTTCAAATCGCTTCGTTCAGTGAGGTGCTGCTATACGTGGACTACAGACGGTGTTCTAGCTGCTTATTTGTGCGGCTGCCTTTTGTGATCTCGCAGTTTGAGTCACCTAAGCAACTTGATTATCCTTGTTTACCCTGTGTGTCTCTAGCTCATGCCTTACCCATGTTCAGAGAGGCCCGGCAGCGGAGTACCCGAAAACAGCTGGAAAAAGACAGACTGGACCCAAAGAAGTCCCACAAACCCGAGCCTCCTGTGTCCGGACCAGGTAAAGTGTTTTTTTTCCTCTTGCTTTTAGTAGTTCAAAACAATAAGTTCACCAGAATAAAACGAAGAAAGAACAAGAAAGTAGATAGACGATTGTACAGTGAGTGTCTCGAGACAAAATTAAATCAGCAAAAACACAACAAACACCATCATTTGAATCTGAGCGTAGTTTCTGCAGTTGTTTTTAAGCTTATTATTAGCCATGTTCTTAACTGGATGAATGCATGATTCTGTCTGAGGCAGATGTACAAATCCACAGTTGTTGATGTGTTCAGTATTACGCAATCCAGCTGAAGTGGAGAGCCACAACAGCGCTGCTCCCACTTGGCCTCTCAAAGATTCATTGTGACCTGCTGTTGCCTCATATTTTTTAACTGCTGGGACGTAATGATGCATTTTGAACTTCCTCTGGCACCCGCTCGGTCGAGGTGTTTCACCGTGATACACGCTTTCACAACTTCCACACCTATGCGTGATCGCGGACACGAGTTTGAGTTTGGTTCCAATAAGCCGAGGTGCCAGACAACATTTCCTGCCTCGCTGTTTTCCAGCTGGCTCACTGCTGCTGTGTTTTGTTTTTTTTTTTCTTTCACTTTCACTCACTTGTTCCTGCAGTTTTGTGCACTTATAACAGATATTCCCACTGTGCGATACAATACAAAGGTCTAGACAGAGTATAGAAGAAGCAGCCTTAAAATCTTATGAAATATGACATTTTAGCCAATTTATTACAATACTACTTTCAAAAAAGGCATGACTGCACTAAGGCAAGTAAAATGTTCTGTTTCAAAAAGGAAGATGTAACCGAGATACATTACATATATAATAATAATGGTAAGTCTTTTTTCATACTGCCACACTGTTGCATAACTTAAAAGCAAACTACGTATTAACCTTAATTAATAAAGAGTAAAAAAACACATCTCAGCTAAAAGATTAGAGGTGAAACTTTTGAATGGCTTTGTAAACAAGTATGAAAAAAACTGAGTCACAGAGGTTGAGAGAATGGAAGAAAATAGTCAGCAAATGAAACTGTAGGTCCACTTTATGAAAATAAGTTTGACTACTTGATAGCAGGTCGGTGGTTTTTGGACGACAGGCTGTCTTTATATTGTTTATCCTCTGTGTAGAATGACTTTGCATAAGTGCAAGGTAATGTTTGGTGGTTGGCTCGATGCTTACAAGCAAAGGAAAGAGGTGCCTCTCAATCCCCCAAACAACCTCACCGCCCAGATACAGCAGGAAATCCCAGTGTGTTTAACTATGGGAAGGTATGTGTGTTTGTGTGTGCACACATGCATTTGTGCATCTTATCCTTGATCTTTTAAGACAACCATAGTAATGTCCTCTCTGGAAAGCAGGACACCCCCCCCATCAAAAGCTCCATTAAGAGCAGCTGAATAGAGCTCAGAAGTACTGTAACTACAGGAAAGACCAGTGCAGCTTTCATGCACTGCTTTCTGGAGCCATAAATGTACAAAACAGAATTCTACCAAAGTCATAAAAAACTTATAAAATGGCAATAATAAAAAAAATGTAGAGGATAACCTTTATGCACCTCCCACTATGTTAAAGACTAATGAGTGCATTTTAAAAAACAAACTGAAAGAAAGTTCAAAAGTACATCAGCCAACACCTCTGAAGTTCACCAATCAACATGCTGTGTCTGGTTTGTTTAAACTGCACACAAACACAAATATAAAACCAACAATTTGTGGTTTTACACAGAGTTAAGTGTTGTAACTATTTCTTGCCGAACAACAGTTTGTCTGTCCGCACAGTACTTCTGTACGGCAATGACAGGAAAGTCACTGTGCCAAGCTGTTTGTTCAGTTCATTTAAACACGTGCTCACGTCATGCACAGGGTGAAATAACCAACAAATAATGAATAACGGTTTACAAAATGAAATACAATAAATGTGAGTATTTACGTAAAATATTATTACCCTACTGATGAACAAAATCCTGGATTTCAGAACTCCTTTTAAACAATAACCACTACACTGGCTGGCTAACAGGTGAAAACTGTATAAATACTGCAACTGTTCTTCTGCTGTTTGCTTGTGTTTGATGCCAGGTGACGTCTGTCTACAGACTACAGTAGATTATAGGATGACAGATGTTGACAGCATCTGGCACCAAAGTCAAGCCAAGAGTAGAGTGACAGTCCAGTCTGGTAGACAACAGGAAGTTTATATCTGAATTTTCCTTTTATTTATTGATATCTGCTGTCATACCGCTGGGAGTTGCCACACAGAAATGTTTAAAATTGACAGATAGCAGCTTTAATTGTTAGTGTTATATAACTGTGCTGTGTTAACGCTTGTGAGTTGGCACAACAGTGTGTCATAATGTGTCATCACAGGCAGTATTACAGCACTTAAATTATAATATTACGCTTCTGTAATCCAACGTTGTAAATGTGTTTTTTTATGTACGTAAATCTTACTTATTTGACTGCATCTAATCCAGTGATCATGTGTCCCGACAGGTCGTGGAGGGAGAGTGGCGGCTCATGGTGGCACTCTGTCTTCATTCATCGTAAAGAACATCGCTCTAGATAAAACGGATGACAGCAACCCGCGAGAGGCCATCCTACGTCACGCCAGGGAGGCCTCAGAAAACCCTTACTGGGTCGCCCCGGCATACACGCAGTAAGAAACCTCATATCTTCATTTGTTAAACATTAATCATTTACAGGCTACCTTGTCCATCTCGCAGCTTTTCCCCCTGCTAACTCATCTTCTCTCATTTCTGGCTTTGCTCTCATTAGCGGACAGTGTAAGATGAGTGCTGCTTGGGTACTTGGGTTTCCTTCTACCGGTGTGACGCTTAAATGTTTAAAGAGTTGTACAGTTTTAAAGATACACACTTCACACTGCGGGAAGGAGTAATGGACAGCTTTAGATCACTATCAGGCTCAGACAGCTATGTAAGTCTGGAACAAAGCTGTGAGCCAAATCAAACAGTCACATACTGCAAGAAAGTGATCTGTAGTTAAATATAATATGCTAGCGAGATTTGTTATATTAGATCAGTCTGATAACGAGCACCATTTTAGCCTGGTTGTAGAGGCCTGAACTTCCTTTAGCTTCAGCTGGCCTGAATAGAAAAAATAATTAATCTGAAGCAGTAAAATTTTGACATCAAATATTCTTGAAGCATTCATGTCATCTGGTTGTTATCTTTAATTTGAAGTTTGTTGCTTTGCTCCCAAGTTGTCTGGACAAAAAAAAAATTTAAATCATTACCCCCTTTCTTTTTTGTGAAACTCTTTAGGACTCAGCCAGAGCCTGTGTTTGCGGAGGAATCGGAGGAGGATGAAGAGGCTGACAAGGAACCAGAGTGGAAGAAACGCAAGATTTAAGGCGCTTCGGCGGCAGCTCGTTGCGTATAGGATGGCTGACAGGGTGGGCCTGCGGTCGGATATACAACACTGTTAACAACAAGGTCTCTGGATCAATCCCAGAATGCCGTGTTACTGTCAGAACCGTTGCACAGGAGCATCAAATAGATTACTAAACTGTACAGATTCTGTCCTCCCTCCCGTAATGTTGTTTTACGTGTATTTATGTGCGTGCTTCCGTCCTGTGTGGGTAACACATAAATGTGCAGGCATTTTTACTGTGCAAGCATAATATAATTTTATACAGGTTTACGTTCTTCTCATTGCAATTCATCAACCACTGGAAAAACTTGGCTTTCTGTGTCTGCTTGGATTATATGGACTTTATTTTCATCATTTCCATTGTCCTGTCCTCCCACATCTCCAGAGTTTGCTAATGCCTCATAAATCGGCTCCAGATTTCGTGGTCTGGTTCTGCTCATCAGCTATGAAGCACAGTTTGCTAGTTTGTAAGGAGTAAATTACGAAGACGCAACAGAAAGACTGCAGCCAATTCTATTTTTTAAGGGTTTACCAATTTTAAAGATGCACAGTTTGGTTGGATGTGATGTACGAAACTTAAGGCAGCCATCTGCTACTAAAGATTTTTTTCTACACACTGTATTTCACCTCAAAACCTAAATAAAAGGAATTTGTATTCTCTTGTCAAACTGATATATTTTATCTAAGTTGAAGTGAAGTGATGGATCTGTTTTTACCAGCTGATCAAAGGAATTCTTCTGCCAAATATCTTTCTTATGAGGCACTGTCTCAGTCCACAGATAGAAAGTACGCCCAGTCTTACGCTAGTTTGTGCACAATTATGAAATTTTACTGCAAGTGCTGCAATTTCTAATACTGATGAAAAAAAGACGATTAAAACTTCATTCTAATTTAGACTCTTAATTATAGCTCCACCTACTAGCCAAGATAACATCCCCAATTACTCTCAAGGTGAACTGTGAACCCTCACACTCGAGCAGTCGTCATATTTCTAATCTCCGATCGCCTCACTTTTTAAGATTAAACTAGTGTGTCGCTGCAAAAATGCAACATGCATTTGTTTCCCTGTCTCTGCAAAAACAGATTAAAATCCTCAGATAAATCACTGCACAGCACACCTTCAACAGAAGAGCATTTCCTACACTCTGTCGATCCCTTGAATGACCTGTACAGTGTCGAAAAATATTCCAGCTGACAGTGAAAACCACAACATACAGATCTAATGAAATCCATGTTTATGCATCTCTCTGGAATGTAACTTCTGCTTGCAGCAAAAGAAAACTAATGAGAGTGCTCTTGTTTTTCAAGTACAAGTAGTTTGTAAGAAGAGAAATTTGACTCACATCACAATTTTACCACCACGATGAAAGGTTTTGATAATAAATTTGCTATTTTTTCCCCCCGCTTCATTGCTCTCCTACCTTGTTGTAAAGGCATGGAAAGTCTTTATGATGTCCATATCTGTCATGTTACTAGTCTTTCTGCAAAGTGACTTACAAAGGGGTGAAACTAGAGCAATCTTAAGATTCTCTGCCAAGCAAAGTTACAAGCAGACAATCGGTGTCTGTGGCAAACTTTCCCGTGGCCATAAAGTGAAAAATAGACAAAGGAATAAAAGGACAAGAAATATGGAAGGGCTGAAACAATGACTGATGTTTTTAAGAGCAGCTAAAGTGGAGAGTTGAGAGGAGGCTGACTTAGTGGGGGAGAGGCTGACGTCAAAGCTCTTTCTGAGTTCTCAGGCAGCAGCGGGAGGTGAGGAGTGACTGCCGTTTGATTCAAGTGGACAACCACTCCACAACCATGTGATAAACCAGTTGGCACGTGGAAAGGAGAGGCTGTGTGTGGAGCTGGACCAGGTTTTTAGGGGATTTAAGACTCAGATCTGTTGAAAGGCTTGGTTTATCCAAATTTTGCAGAAAAAACTGTTTTTTCACTCACTGTACCCATGGTGGTATTTAGTTTTTAGCTTTTGTACTGCTCAAAGCATTAAATTTTGTCCTCTTCAAATATAGTGTCCTACTCCTTATACAGACTTCTTTGGGACTAGTTTTCAACTTCTTTCTAGCCAAAAACTACCCCTAAAGAAACCTGTTTCTGTGATTTTGGCTTACTTGATCTTTAAATTAAGTTAAATGCAATCACCAATTACTGTCGGCCATTGTGGCAGCATGTTATGGTAAAATCACATTTAACTCAACAAGAATAAACTACAAGGATCCAGATTTGTGAACTTAAGACCTGGACTTAAGTTACACAAAGGATTAGGCTGCTGATATTCTATATTTTTTATATCGTCAGCATGAAAAGACCAAAATGAGACCAACAATTTCCGACTTCAATTTCCATCTGCGGCTTTGTCATAAGCCAATTGGTTCCCATTCAGGACGTACAGTAAAAAAAAGGCTAACCCAACAATAGAGTTAATATTTTATGAGAGGAGCTTTAATCAGTCGGCCCCAGCACTGAAAGGACATGAAATATTGTGTTAGATTTGGATAGACAAACCAAAATGCTGCATCCTTGTGATGGTCAGCCCTCAGAGGATTGAAAGATTTGACAATTAAACCTGGAACCAGGTCTTTCAGCATCTCGGCTACACAGCGTGTGCACACCTTGGGCCTCTGCTCAATGGCTCACTGTCTGTACCGCTGCCATATTCTCATCAGCATTTACATATCTTCTTTGCACAGTGGAAACATTCTCGAGCGCCCTGATTTACAGCTCGGCGGCGCTTTACAGCCAGCTTTTGTTTACTGTACGACCCTGGGCTTGTGTTCAGGAATGCAGAACAGGAGGGGACGCTGCACTGTGGAGACCGTGTCTCAAAACCCATCCCCGCAATTCTGCATTTAACCCAAATCTTCAGCCCCAATTTTACATGATTCTTGTGTAAACACATCCCAGGCAAAATTAGCACCATCTGGCACCGGCGCATTATTGCACATGGCAGAACACTAGGAGACATGGTCATTTGATAGAAACAAGTTTAATTCTGTAAAAAGATATAAAATGAATATTGTACAAAAATAAAGTTTGCCGAGAGCTTTGGTTCTGTAACACGAAACAAGTGAGACGACATGACAGGTTTTTTTTTTCTTCTTCTTCACAGAGGTGTTAACACAATAAGGAGTGAAAACAAATCCAATCCTTTCTTCAACTATTAACACTGAGGATTCCTTCGCATCTTTACCATTTTTTTTTTTTGCTCATTTACCTTTGCATCAAAACCAATCACAGAGGGAACAGTTGAGCAAACGGTCATGAAGATGAGAGGGGCTTAGTGGTCACAGTTTGCACACGTTAACGTATGGTATCGTAGAGTAGCGAGGTGCTCCAAGGCTTCTGGGAAGTCTCCTAACTGCACATTCTCATCTGGAAAGGCTTACGCACGAATCAGTTGTTAAAGGGGAAGATGATCCAATTGATGAGGTATGCTGTGATAAAAGCTCGAGTTTTTTCTTTTTTTTCCCCTCTCTGTGTAGTGTTTGGCCTAAATTCAGCTTGATGCAGTGGATTTGTTCTGTGTGCAGGGGGATTACACAGTAAAGCTGGCTTGCTTGCTGCTGGGTGGGCACAGATACCTTGGTCCCTAATCCGCGCTAACATCAAGACCTACCCGAGGGCTCTCTTTGTTCCACTTAAAACGATCCCCTCCAAGGGTCTCGATGGGCACAGCAACACGCTTTTAAAGAGCCTCCTTTTTTCCCGGATGTATACGTCTGTATAGCTCTGGAATAAACTTGGCTGTACAAGTTATTACATGTGGAAAGCATGTTGAGCCTACCCATTGTCTTCCCTCTGTAATTCCAAAGCATTTTCTTTTGTCAAAACGTCTGGTCTTGAGATATTTACATCAGTTGCCGATGACAGCCGCTACAGTAGCTGGATCTTCCTTTAATTGCCTTCACCAAAATGCCTTTGCCAACGGCGATATTTGGTTAAGACTCATGTTAGAGGATCACTTTCAAATCCCATTTCAGGGGAGTAAGACCTGTCTGTCGGAGTCGAGACAGAAACACACGCAGTCCTGTGAACTTTAAAGCCTATTGGGACAGTAACCGCTGCAAAGCCTTTGCACAGACTTGGTGCGAGGCCAGCCAGAGTGAGGTTTCGGATAACGTCTGCTGATAGGCAGGCATTCTAGCAGCTTCTGGACTCTGTTACTCAAAAGGATGGATCCTCAAAGGCACCTACAGATCCTCAGAGAGACCACTACTCTCATGTTGATTCTAGATTTTAATTACAAATATGTGATGGCTCCATGTTTGGAGGGACATTAAATATATCTATGCCTTGAAAATAAACAGCAGCAAAAAGTCCTTTGCCTCCTTGTAAACATACAGATTGGATTGTTTGATTAGGATTTTATATCCAGGTGCTGAGTATAGAGGGCAACATCTGAAATCCCCCTGTCTAAACATGGTCACAATGGGGAAAATGAGGTGAAATGTCTATAAAAAACAAACAAACAAACAAAAAAAAACCCTACCCTGCCAACCTTCAAAATGCTCCAAAACAACCGATCAATTCAATCAAAAAAAATCTTCTATTGGTCCCCTCCTCTGTGTCTCTTTCCACCCTCCCTTGACTTGACTTGATAGTTACTGATGATCTATTGGACTCATGAATTGAGAAATCCTGGAATCTAAGTGAAGCGAATCAGTATTATTAGGATGCGTGGGTGAGTGTTAAGCAATTTTTAGATGTTGCTTGAGAAAATGCTCCACTTTGGCACCATCCAGGACAAAAAAAAAGCTTTTAAATAAATAAGAAAAATGACAATTTCTTTCATAAAATGGATTGAAATAAATAACAATAAGTTAATTCCATCTTAATAAATATACCTCTTACACACACGTGTATATATAGATATATAGATATATATATATATACTATATATGTATGTATATACAGTATATATATGATTGGATTTTATGCAGATGCGTTGCACCAAAAAGTCTTTGCTGAACTCCGGTGTGGTATTTGTCATTTCTTGGCTCTGAATGTAAATGTCAACATCCAGACTATGCAGTGGAAGTGATTTAGACTGCAGCTGAATACACTCCTCAAATCTCAGCTTTCATTTGGAGTCTTAGGAGCCAGCTACGGAAAAACTGATGTTCCTGGGAAAAAGAATTTTTCAAAAAAAAAACAACAAAAAAAAAAAAAAAACAAAGAAAAAACAAGCCAGCGTAGAAGTTTTCTTCACCGTCACCTTTTCAGACAGCACGGTGAGTAAATCTGTGTAACAGTATGGTATCTTCTGCAAATTGGTACACACCTCATGTGTTTCTGCATGTGTCTGATTGAACCGTCAGATGCTGGTCGGGTCCTCTAAGAAAGGTAAATGTACAGTTTGCTTTTCTTAACTGATCTCCCATTGTCTTTCAGATCACAGAGGTGGCCTTTATACACTCACCTGCGTCTCCTTTTACAACTACTGAAAAAAATGAGAGACAATACACTCCCTCTCCGACCTCTAGCGCTCATTTCCAACAGTGAGCTTTTCCTCTGCATCACCAGCTTGATAAGTGTTCCAAGGTTCGCTGATGCTGGTCGCGTCTGTCAATTTGTCACATCTGGGACTTTCTCAGACACAGCCACACTTCCTGGCAGAATGCTTCTTCAGTGTGTGATACACTACATTGTCGTCCAAGAAAGATAAGTCATCATCGAAAGCGATTGGTCGGCAGCAGGTGCGGGAGGGCGTGTCCTTGTCCAGCTTCTTGTTGTGTGTGAGGTTGTTGAGTATCTTGTCATAGTTGGTCTCCGCCTCCACGCAGGGGCCGCTGCAGTACCGGAAGATCAGCTCCTCTTTAGTCTGGTAGCCTAGCCCCAAGTCCGTCACATTGAGGTGGACCTCCTTCAGCAAGCAGCCTCGGCTCTGCACTGATATGCTCTCCCTCCCCTTCTCGCCACGCCCTCCTTTACCGCCTCGACTTCCCCCTCGACCGCGACCCCGCCGCCTGTCGCCGTGTCCTCTCCCCTCGCCTCTCGTGCCCCCCGTGTTTGCTGCTCCCCTCTGCCTCTGCTCCCTCCGTCCCTTGGAGCCTCCTCTGGGCTCTGACGATCTCCTGAGTCTGCCAATGGTCGCCTCGATAAAATCCATCACATCATCAAACTGCTCTGGATAGGGACTTGTGAAGTCATCTGAAACATACAGAAGGAACATATTCATTTACAAAGCTGGTATTAAATAATACTTCCCTTGACAATTGATTAATTATTGAAAGAAGGAATACAAAAAAAAATCCTCATTACGAAATATGTTTGTTTGCTTTCTTGCTGAGAGTTAAATTAGAAGATTAATACCACTCTCATGACTTAAATATGAAGCTACAGCCAGAAGCCAGGTAGCTTAGCTTAACACAAACACTGGAAACGGGAGAAACGGTTATCCTGAATCCCTCCAATGCTAAATAAACCTACATATAACCACCTCTGAAGATCAATAATGACACATCTTGTTTGTGTGTTCTGTACTAAAGGAGCATTTACAATTTTTGGTGCTAAAGTCATCCCTGGATCTGAACAATTATTTCTTGGAGTCTTCTCTGCTTGCCTAAAAACTGCTTCAAGTCTCTGTGATACACAAGGTTAACAGGCTGCTACCTGTCTTGTAGTCTGATATTTAACAGGTTGATATGAGATTCATCTTAATTCTACTTGTACCCCAATTGTTCTTCCTTAATTGTCCCTTAAATTCACAAATTCAGATACCTACATGAGGTGAGGTATTAAATAAATCCACTGTCACCAGCTCATAAACAAACCATCCAGACTGCAATGACATTTGTGCAGAAATGTAATGATCGTTGTTGACAGTGCAGTGAGCATATGCATGGTAAAGTGTCCAAAAGTATGTGCCGACACAAATGCGCACAATGTCCATAAATGCTGTGAAATGTGCAGATGAGAAATGGTGCATGCTGATTTATAGATTAGTCTCAGGCGCAGGAATGCAGAAAGCAGGCCAGAGTTGCTCATATGGACGTGCAGGTGCCCTGCTGTAACTCCTTCCAAGATGGCTGTTGGGGGATGAGTTGGAGGCTGAAGGTCAGAGGGTGTTGTCAATTGCATTTTGAGAATTGTTGTTGTGCATCTGTAATAATTGGATGTGGGCAGACTTGAATTTGCATTTATAACATGGCCAGCGTGTTGTATCCCTCTCAGTCTCCTGAGAACCTGAGATATTAAATGTTGTTCGGCTTTACAGCTCGAGATAAACCAGTTTGCTTTCACAAATCTGTATTAAGACGGTAGGCATGGACCAATTACACCACCAATAGAGACGCAGTGTGATGCTGTTTTCAGCAGTTTACATCTTTGATGGATGTAATTTAAGAATGTCAAGACTTCAAAGGCCAAATAAAAGGAAATCATGTGCTCTGAGTCATTTAGATGGAGCAGATTGCAGTCTGCTCGAAACTCAAAACATGCACAGCTCTCCGCCATCTGCTGCGAGGGGCGATGAGGACTGACTGAGGAGTCTGGGACCCTCCTGTGTTACATGTTTCTGTAGGGATTAACGTCTCTCGTAGGCCTGCAGGTCAGGCAGCAGTGATCTATGTATGAAGATCACAAAGACATTTTGTTCTGAAATGGATCAATTAGTCTGACTCTGACTGCATAACTTGCGTGTGTCTGTGCATGTGGATGTGTGTCATCAGGCCGTATGTGTGTCAAGAGAGTCAAGTCGGCGGGGTGTGATGTCTGGCAGGTGGTGTTGTGGTTGGGCACGGCCTCTCCGTTGCAGTGTCACCTATCTCTCTTGTCTTACCTGTTCCTCTGGCAGCGAACGGGCCACCCGATCCGGCCGTGCTGCGCAGCTGATTGGGCCGCTGCTCATATGTCAGGCGAGCCCACGGCAATCTGTTTAGACACACCTGCCCCGCTGACAGGCAGGGAGGCTACGGTGTACACCTGCTAAAATCGGTGGCGGCAGATGTGATTCATTGTGCAAACTGTGCCATCATTTTGCAGCATCAATACCAAAGGGTTGTGTTTATGCTTCAAATAATCACCAGCACATGAATGGAACAAAAAAATGCAAATAAACAACTTTTTTTTAAGCACGTTTGTGTCTGATTATCAGTCTCCTGGTGCAGCTGCTGAGACAAAAACCCATTTTTCTTTGGCATTACGTGCAAACCAAAAGACTGATCCCCTCTTGCAGCCATAGTGTTGTTTACACTATTAGTGCACAGTTAATGGTCTTGGGTTACAAAGCACATCAGTGATGTCACTGTGGTCCAAACAGAATGGGAGGTGGCAGGACAAACATTTTTCCAAATGTTCCATTCCTTATCTAGTTCTTGGCCGCGTCTACTTCTGCGTGAAGAAGATACAGTGTCACGTCGATCCAAACAAAATAAATTCCTGCCCACCGTCGCTGTTAAAATGAACATAAACACAGAACTCTCGCTAGATGCTTCAAACTTTCCGGTGTTGTCCAGCGTCTCCCCCTGGAAATTCCTGCGACCTGGTTCATGCCGCCTTCTCTAAAACATGCCATGATCTCTGACTTTAGGCAGATGGGTAAAGGTCGTGGGGAGGCAGAGGTGAACATAAACAAAAGGCAGAGGGAGAAACGTGGAGAGCGACCTCTGGGACCAGAGCTGTTCATGCTCTTATTCATACTGTTGGCTTGTTTTGACGTCCCTATGATGTAACCCACCGTGGCAATAAAACACAAATTAAGATCTTCCGTGTGATAACCTGCTTGTCTGACAACCTTATCAATGTAGGACTCTCCAGCGTCAGCTCAGCACACTGGCTATCACTTTACATGCTGTTTCTCAAGTGTAATTAGTCCAGAGAGGCTAAATTACTTGGCCAGGAAGCCAACTGTGAAACGTTCGTGTCTGCACTGCCCTTCTACAAAATGCAACCTGCAGTATGAGCTGTGTGTGCTGTCTGCTGTCCCTCTCACAAGTCTACAGCAAATCTCGCTTTCTTTTTCTTCTATGATTAAATGGTTAAATGCATGTTATTCAATGGATGGTGCACAAGCTGCACAGACTCATAACATGACCCCCATTCAGACCAACTCCAGAGACCATCACCGTGCTTCACAGAGGATTTTGTGTAAACATGCTGTGAGCCTTACATTGATCCTCCATGGAGATCTCCTGCAGGTTGTGGTCTTTGCGCTGAAACGTTGGCTCTTCGTCCTCCGCAGACAGGGACACAGAATCACTGTAGCTGCTGGGGAAATAAGTCCTCTTGGCTGGCTGAGTGTTTTGGTAGAGGGGCCGTGTAGAAACAGAGCTCAGGAGCAACAAACACGTGGCCAAAACATCCCATAACTTCATCTTAGACTCAGTTCCTATGAAGAAAGCTGCAAAAAAATAAGGACGGTTTAAGTTTTTATTTGAAATAGAGAAAAAAAAACTAAACTGATCAGAAAAAATCTAATACCAATAATAGTAATAGTAATGATATAAACACACTCACAGTGCAGTCAAGATATAGGCCAACTCATGTTTATAATGAAGTCATCAAAGTGGTTGAAACAGTGTGGCCAGACCTCCCCTGACTCATTCTGTATTAATAACTATGTGTCATCGTGTCAATAGGCTTTGATCTTCACTTTCTCTCTCTCATCTCAAATATGTAAATATGAATATCTGACTAAGCCTAAACGAATAACAACGAAAACACAGCCCATAATGTACTTGAGAATGTCAATAATAACAATTAAAATAAAGAAATTAAATCTAGGCGTAATAATAGAACAATGCGTAAAATTGTGCGTAAAAGTTGGCTGCAGAGTGGCTTTAAAATAACAAACGTTGATACTTATTTATTCTCTAGTGACATTTTGGACCAATCGGGATTTTGAGATGATATATTCATGTTGTTGTGGTATCAGGCGAGCTCTTGCTACTTGTAATGAGGCAGGGAGGGTGCGCCTCACACACACACACACACACACACACACACACACACAGAGAAAAAAACGCGTTGGTTAAAGCACGCACCAAAGCGTGTTGGCAACGATAGCCTAAATAATGGTGCGAGTTGGCCAGATGGCGATCCCCAAAGCTTACGTGACTCTGTCTAATGGCATGTTGAGTCTGCAGTAAACCTAAACAGCCATGCATGGATAAATACTGGGCTTAAACATGCTATGCAAAACTCCTAACAACTGTCTTTAAAAACGAGCAAGTTGCATTTTTTTAGTCTGATTTCTGTTTGCAAAGAAAGTTACCAAACTGAGGCTTCTGCGCCCTTTACGCACAAATCATGAGAAACATAGAAGCAATGACAATAATGATAATAATAAAATATATGATAGAAACCTTAATGCTGGACTTACCTTAAATATGGCCCATGCAGACCTGGAACTCGCTCGGCTGTCGGTGTTAAAATCCAAACAGAAAACGCGACTCATTTAGTGTCCGGAGCTGAAATCAGCTGCGTAAATCGTCTGAACGCCAACAATCCGGGGGGGGGGGGATCCCCTTAAAACCAGTTTCAGATTGGGGTCTGTGACCTGACAGAGAGGAAAAAAAGAGAAACCCGAAATGCCGCACCAGGTGTGTTTTTCATACTCCGACCAGGCGCACCAAACCAACCATGCGCCTCTCCACACTTTGGAGTCCAAAGGTAAGAGAGCGGACCGGAGCGCCGCTGCGCCTCTCTGGGGAGGGTGGGAGAGGAGGGGAGGAGG
>JBAJHX010000035.1:15520896-15557142 GCA_037176925.1 Amniataba percoides | reverse complement strand
TTGGAGTCCAAAGGTAAGAGAGCGGACCGGAGCGCCGCTGCGCCTCTCTGGGGAGGGTGGGAGAGGAGGGGAGGAGGAGAGGAGGGGTGGGGGGGTGGGGGGTACAGTTGCAGTCGCTGATTAATTGGATGCTACGTTTCCACGTTGGAAATCCGAGAGAGTTCCACCATCTCCGGCTGAAAGGGCTCCAATGAAGACATCAGCGTGTCCGAGGGCGCAAAATGTGCAGAATATCTGATTCCCCCGCAGCTCTGCTCTAATCTCTCGAGAAGAAAAATAAAAAAAACACAGCCACGTTACATCCAAGTCTGCGTTAAATGTCCACAATCGCCGACGCGTGATAACACCTTGACGTGGTAAACAACGCGGTGTTTATTCTCCATTTTCTCCAGTGAAGCTCGGAGAGTTTCACCCGCGCTGAAGCGGGACAGATGTCTGCGCACAAACGCCGCACCGGGCGCAGAGGGCACTTTGGAGAGATTTATAAAGAAGTGCGCTCTGACGTTTGGACCATTCGGCGTCCGCCCCTCTTTTATATACACCCCCCCCCACCCCACACCCACCCCACACCCACCCTGCAGCCCCGTGCGAGGGGAGCAAACAGTGAGGAACAAGAGGTCTCTCCGAGCCACCCCTGCAGCCCCGCTCGGAGCAGCGCAGTTTTCAGATGTCTTGGGGATTATGTCACACATCCTGATGTCCTCGGATTAGATTTCAGTATGCGGAATGCGATTTGGAGATGTTCTGTTGCGATGCATGTTTCTAACCTGATCTCCGCGCCCTGCGCAACGGTGTCGGGTTCCGTCTGATGGCTACACGCATCTCACATTTAACACTCCGCACTTCACTTGCTATTTACTAGGACGTATTTGTAAATAGGTGAGGGGAGCGTTTGGGAGCACAGTGGCATGTGTATCAGCATGTATATGTGGATGTATATAGATGTTTGCGGCTTCTTCCCCTTCAAATTTCATGACACACAAATGTGACTCATGCACACCTTGGAGCATCTGGACATTCAATAAGTTCCTTGTCAAGGTGAGCCCAAGAAAGGGGGGGGGCGGGCAAACACACAGACCACAAAAAGGAGGACCAGCTAAGATGTGGCACCTGAGAAAGTTTCCCCATCATGATTTACAAGCTGTCCCTGCCTTTCATCTCCTGCAAAACTGAATTCCACAAGTCACCCAAGTCCTTTAAGAATTAAAGTCATTTTGTTTTCACGTGCCAAGCGAGACCTTCCTCCTTCCAGCCACCAAACTCTTGCTGGTTTTTTTTTTCCAAGAAGCTTTCTGGTTTTAATTTGACACGTACAAGTGCTGCTAACGATGGCTGTTGGATAAAAGGGGGAGAAATCCCGGCACTGACAACTGTAAATCCACGCTGACTTATGTGTTATTCGGTGGTATTAAGGCTCATCTTTGTTTGCTCGTAGGCTGGAGCGTCTTGTCAATACATGCTCCCTTTTCAAGCATTTATGTGCGCCCTGCCCTTCCTTAAATTATCTGCACGGTACAGAGCCAAGTCCTCATTGTATGGATTCCTTTCTGTCACGTTCTCACATGGACTCATTGTATTGCCTGACAGCTGCTAACGTTTCCCCTCTGAATTCATATGATTTGTGTGTTGTTTGTATCTTTATGGTAATATCTACAGACAAAGCTTTAATAACAAAACATCTCTAAGTCCATGTTAAAGTCCTCCATAATAACTTGAATCCACTTTTACATATGATGCTGAGAAATGACCTGGATGTGCAGTTTGTGACAGGGCGATCTTTCACATCAGCGGCAGTAATTGTCACTGCCTGAAGCGCCACATCAGATCAGGGTAAGTCATAACAAAGTGCACAACCTGAAATAAAAATATGTATATTTTTCCATTCGGTTCAACAAGAACTGTTCTGAACGCTCTGAAATGTTTCCCTGCCAGTGCATGCTGGGATAGCCTCCAGGCTCCCATTTAACCTGAACAGGAATAAGCAGGTAAAGAGAATGAATGAAAGGAAAACAGTGCTCATATAAACAAACTGGTGCATGAATGTAATGCGATCTGACGTACGGGACCATTATAATAACAAGACTGAGTCATTTGAAAGCAGAGCAAGTGTTGTCAGAACTCTTTGTGGTTCTTTAAGGCTGTTCAGAGTTCAATCATAGAATGGCTACTATATACAGTGTATATTTGCAAATATATTTTAATTTATAAAGATGTAATATTGCTTAAAATAAAATAGGACACATACGTATATTTAAATAGCAAATAAGCAGTATATGGTGACATATGGAAAGCATTATCACTATACTATATTCCGCCTACTTTATAGACTTATTACTCAGTCTGCTGTGCACTTATGCATAGAGATCCTTGCATTTGTAGAGTAATTTCACACCGTTTGTATGAATAGAAGTCAAACAATTAGTGAATTCATTGACATGATGGACAAGCTGGTGAAAATGTTAATCGTCTTGGCCAGAGTCAGCTCCCTCTCTGGTGCTAAATGTGTCTGGGTTTCTTATTATTTTATGATCATATAGTGCTTCTTTTGGACGGCTGACCGAACAAGTGAAGACATCGCTTTGGGATCTTAGAAAAATTTGGTAGACATTTTACATTATTTGACATCTAACAGATTAATTGGTAATTATTTATTACATAACAGTTAAATAGTTTCAGCCCTACTTACATCAGTTACAACTCTGCAATAAAATATTTTTTTCCCGTTGAAACACTCACTGAATCACTCACGGGAGAAGTCTTTCCAAAAGTCCTCATTCCTCAAAGTCATGACGATTTGTTTTGTGGTACAAAATACATTTGATTAATGACCAACTAGCTGCATTAGATTTCACATTTAAGATATTTTTACACGTCACCACATGACATCTCATGCCAGGAGTCAGCCGGCTCACAGATAGGACAGACAGAGGCTGTATTGTTTATTGATATCTGCAGCAGTGTCACCAATAGACTCCTCTGTGACCCTCCGATGTCTCATACGGGCAGAGTCGTGAAGATAATGGTCACCGAAAAT
Organism: Amniataba percoides; assembly: GCA_037176925.1. Classification (NCBI taxonomy): domain Eukaryota; kingdom Metazoa; phylum Chordata; class Actinopteri; order Centrarchiformes; family Terapontidae; genus Amniataba; species Amniataba percoides. The sequence continues at coordinate 15,554,108 of JBAJHX010000035.1, read as the reverse complement.
AGAAGCATCTCACAGAGTTCCTTTATGTGGGAGCGCTGCACAGTCCGGGGGTGCCAGAAATTCCCCTGAGACGCATACTCCAGCGACTATAATAAATATTAATTTGCTTGGAGGAGAAACATGAGTAAGCCGAACGAATCACCACCACATGGGGTGTGAGGAAGAGACTCGTCACTCTCGCAGAAGAGCCCTCTTTCATTATTTGTGCCACCGATGGGATGAGCACCTCAATTTTTGATGTCGAGCCTCTGCGGAGCACTGACAGGCCCCTCAGATGGAAATAACAATGACTCCCCACAGAGTTTATGTGGAAGTTATAATACTCAAACAATCAAACAACCCAGATCACCGCAGCTGGTTCAGTTTAAAATGTAAAATAATGTGAAACAAATGTCCCACATGGCTAATCATTTTTCTTTGTCTCTGTGTCTTCTTGTGTGTACAGTATCCCCTGATAATGACTTGTTTGGTTTAAATCATCAGCTTTCAATCTGAAGCGATATGACAAACAACTGGCAACCTGTTCATGGTTATGTTAATGTGTTTTCCGCCTCTTGATTCTATGAGTCACTGCTGCATGTAATATGCAATAAAAGAGGGGCCGTCCACGGGCTTGTTTAACATGTTTCGTTCCAGCTTTACAATGTCGTCTTTGACGATTAAAAGATTTCAACACACAAGGCACGACTCTTTCAGGAAGACTGAGATGCAATAAATACAAGTCAATGAAAAACAAACAACCGAAGACAAACAACTGACATATTCATTGTTACATTGTTGCGGTTTGGCTGATTTACTTTTTGAGTTTTTAAGATGTCAAGAGTTTTTTGAGGGCAGGCGAAATACAACATCATCAGTATTTTATGCATCAAATATATCTAAAACGTCATAAAAATTTTGCCCTTTGTTAATTAAGTTGTAGTAGAAACTAGAATTTTATATTATATATATATATATATATATATATATATATATATATATATATACACACATTTATTAAAACTACATGCAACTATATACAGTTTCAATCATTTAATTTTCAAATAAAAATGTATCACATTAAAAAAAGATATAATGAATAGACAATGGCGGGAGACCATCATTTAGGCTTTAAGTGTTTGCTGTGACTCATTCTGATGACTGGGTTAGCATGCACAGTGACGGGTGGTGGTGCTGATTGCTTTCATGCACAAGCCAGCACTAAGTTAACTAAGCATCGATTTTGCAAACAGAATAGATATTGTTGAAGATCAGCTGCCTCCCTTTATGACCAAAAAGTGCTGTGTTTATACAGGGACCTTTTCATCAGAATAATACACTGTCATGTGAACACAGCGTGTCATCATGTTTATACCCATCTTCTGCAGTTTGCACAGAGGTCCTTGTGGTTATTGTAACTACTAAACATATTCATACCATGACCCAAATGGAACATTTCTAGCTTTTTGTTCACAGGAGAATAAAAGGCAAACCTGATATATTGTCAATTCTGAGCTGTAAATAAATCATTAATATTTTATAATATTATTTGATGTTGTTGAGGTGGCATTCCTTCTTGCTGATAAAATGGATCAGTTATGTCTTTAAATTTTCAGATTCAGATCATGTAGATTGCTGTAAACCTACTGCAGGCAAAAAAGAAATAAAAAGTGTTTTGCTTAAAAATTCATGTCAACATGTCAAACAAACTACTATGTTGAAACGACTTTTAATTTATTGGCCTATATTAGATAAGTAGTAGTTGTGTTTATAGTGTGTTAAACAAATCACTTAGATTATTCAGGTCATGAGAGCAATTTGCCATCATGAACATCAACATCTGGCCTCTACTGGAGACACCTGCGAATTACAGAGAAATACAATATTGAGGCAACACTGCTGAGTTTAGCCATTCATTGACAGTTTGATGAACAGTACATTGGCACGGTGAAAGAAACACCAACACAATGTGATATAACCCGATAGTCCTGAAATAAATACAGCATTCATGAAGCTAATAAAGACAGAGTCTGAAGGGGAGTCTGATGAATTACATTGGATTTCTTTATATTACAAGGTGCCGTGATATTCATGGGTGGAGAAATTTGAATATCTTACAAAATGCCAAACTCTATCACAACACCACCACCGTCTCAATTTATTCCAGGGCTCTTTAGACTGCATTAAATCAGGCTTTCCTTTGACTGTGTCCACCCTGTGCACAGTGGCTCAAACTCCATATCGCAGCACATTTTGGCTTTAATGCTGATCAGGACAGCGGCCTCTCATTCTGTATTCTGCATGTGTGCAGAAGTGCCGCTTGTCTGCCAGAGTGAGCTCAGCTGTCAGCGGGCACAGAGCCCTGGATCACCCTTGGCACAGAGACGGAGAGACAGAGAGCAGGTAGTCAGGGCAGATACTGGAGGATTCACATAGCTTTCAGCTGATCCATTAGGACATGCTACAATTCAGATATGGCAAGCAGCCAGATGCCCAGCCATTATGGCACTCAGCAAGGTATTTCCATCTGTTTCGATCATTGCTCAAACATTTTATGAGAATTTGTTGGCATGATTTGTGCGTCGATTGTATGCGTGCAAAAATCTCTGCTAGCATGGGTATGTGTGTGTGTGTGTATGTGGCTGTGTGCGAGCGTGTGTAAATGAGATCACTTGGTACTATCAAAGTGCAGGCAGGACTATGACACTGTTATAAATAGAAGTGAGGAAGTAAGGAAGGTTAAATCTCTCAGACACAGATATTAAATGTGTGGAGGGGAGCCATTTAAAAACCCACAGGTCCTTTTAGACCCATTTAACTATATATACTCAAATTATGTACATTTTTAGTGCTCTTTTGCTATACAGTGACTACTTCAGTCTGCCATTCATACTGTGACTCACCTTTTCAGTCAACTATATTATCTGATATGAAAAACTGAAACAGCTCTGATTCCTTCATGACAGTTTATTACGTCGCAACAGCCTGTTATAGCTGTATGCTGTGTGAAGAGCTTATTATTGGTCAAGGGTAAATTATCACCCTTCCAGTAAACTCTCTCCCACGGACTAGTGACTTCATTGGGCCGTGATGGAAACAATAAATTCAAGGGCGTTTTGAGTGGAGGAGAGTGCTGTTAAAGTTATTGATGTGTAAGTATTTACAGTACTGCTCCCTGATTTTTTTTATCTTTAACATTATTCACAAATACCAGTGGAGGATGTGGGGGATATTTTTCCCCAGAGTACAAAGAGCCAGACAGGTGAGATAAATAGATGGCTCTCTGAAATTTGAATGCCACTACTATTATATATTGTACAGAAGAGCCACAAAAAAACACAGCACTACGCCCACAGACACAGCAAGGCCTGTCGGCGTCTCACCATTTCCTCCTCGCCTGCCTGTAATCCAGATATCTACCTGGCGTGACTTTGACCCTTGACTTTCAGCAGCTGTCAGGGGCGCCCCCTCAAAGAAGAGGGGACATGTGGGATACTAGCACTCCTCCCCGAGGTGGCACAGTGTCAGACTCTATCCTGGCTTTACGGTTTTTAGCATTCAAAGACTGTCCGCCAGGGCCTCCTCCTACTGTGTTACTAAACAAACAGGGCTGGCTAAGTGCTGATCACAACCACTGGGCGAAGATGAAAAGCTCCCTTGGGAGGTGGGGGGCGGGGGGGCACGGTTACATTGCTTGTTGTCCATTTGTTTTATGTATCTGTATCAGTTTACAGATTTGAAATGAGCTATTTTGATTATAACCTCTAGCCTTCAAGCCAGCTCGCCCCGCACAGCTCTGCTAAAAGTGTGGTGCATGAGGCTTGGTCTTGACTTTCACAAAGCTTCCCTGTCCCCGGCGTAACAAGGTCACACTAATTGGAGAAGGAAGTGTTGAGGATGTCTTTGAGAAAGAGCGGCAGGGTTAGAGAGTGATAGCAGAGAGGGTCAGATCCTGTTTCTGCTCTGGTTCCCTGTTCTAATCCAGCCTGGTATGTGTCGAGATCAGAGCAGGTCCCTTTCACTGCACCCATCCGGTGGCCGTGTAGTGGGACTTGCTAAGTCTGTACTTCCTCTACTGCTGCAGATTCTCTGTCGAAAGTGCGAGACGTCAGTCTGGCGCAGTCTCGCCTTGGAAATCGGGCTCACTTGAAAGGAACTTAAAATGAAGTGACCCAACAGAAAACAGTCCCACAGTCCATTTCAGGTCCTAACCTCTGAGAAACATGGCACTAGACAGCTGTGTGTTCCCCTTGATGTATTTATGTCAGCCGCTTACATAAATACACTGTGACACACATACACATTCACACTCATACACGTGGGGTTGTGTGTAAATGCGCACGCTCACACAGGCACACCGACGCATGCTAACACACACAGATGCAAAAAGTTTCACACAGACACTCACACATACTGAGGTATATACACACACACACACACATATCATGCTCCCTGACAGTAATACCCAGAGGATATCATGTCTCCCTCCGCGCACCGGACAGTTGATCAGAGCAGCATGACCACCGGGTTACTTTGATGTAAATCATGGAGGGGAGTCACCTTGAAAACCACTCGAATTATACGTATGTGAGAGAAATCTTTCTCTGAGATTAATCTGTTGTTACACTGATGCATACCTGAATGAGATTTTCCCATTTATAAGTATTCATATGATGATGCAAAGCTATAGCAGACTTAAGAATAAGAATGATAAGAAGCGCATTTTCTAAGATGATGTCACTGTAACAATTCTAAATTACAGAGAGGAAAAGGTTTTTTTTTTTTTACTTTTACAGATGTGTCAGATGGGAAAATCAATGAATCCCCACGTACAGCAGGTACAGTGATTGGTCTCGGATGTGTTTAGCTTAGAGTAAAGATTGAGAGCAGGGAAAAATGCAAGTCTAGTGTGACCAAACAAACACATCGTTCAACCACATCAAAGCTGCGGATTTAACGGCAAGTGTTTTTCACCAAATGCCAGAGTTGTCTCTGAAGTCAGAGTGGGAGTTTTTTGGCACGACTTCACCCACTTCCAAGGTGCAATAGAGAAGAGAAATAGTAACCAATACATTTAAAGAACATTTAAATAAGATGCGGATGAAAGACAAAAAGTTTTAAAGTAAAAAATGTATATACTAAGACAAGACAGTCCTGAACACACACATATTTCAGTCAAAGATGATCTGGATTGTAACTTAATGTAAACTGTACAATGTTGTACAATAATGCTTACACAATCACATCCCAACACTGCAGGCTGACTGCACACAAAAAGCACCCCTCCATGAGTAGAACATGGTTCTCACACCACGAGGGTTAGAAGTTCACATTTTAACTGGGGCCACCCATGTTAAAGTGTATAAACTCTCGGCCCTGCCAGCCAGTCTAAATCCATTAAGGACAGATGTGGACAAAAGGGAGTTGAAATTCTCCAGCCCTGAGAAATCTGACTCATGATTATGCTAAACAGGATGTGGCATTTCTACGTGTTTCATATTTCATGACCACTCTGACACTTCACAGACTTGAGTTTAAGAAGTATTAGCACATACTGTTACTCATTTAAACAACAAGGCAAAAAAATGCTCAGCTGTTTTGATAATGAAAAGACAGGCGAGTTAAATGCGACGGCAACCTTGGACTTTGTTTCACGAAAAGCGCATGACAAGTGGCTTACAATAACAAACGGAGCGTGGCTTACAGAGAGACAATTGGATGTAATACCTTGATAATCTAATCAGTTGCCTTGGGGAGTAGAGGTTATGGGAAAGTTGACTTGCAGAGTTAATTTACTTCCAAGGTCAAATAAATTAGTCATAGCTACTAGTTGTGGGGGTGGAACCTTGGATCCTATATTAAATCAGCTATAATGTGATGTCAGATATGAACTAATTAAACACTTTATAATAACCTTGGCGCATTTTGTGTCATGCTTAAAAGAAAGTAAATGTGCTATTTGACTCCAAGCTAAACCCTTTAATACCTACATGGAGAAATATTCATGTGTCTGTGTGTTGGATGTTAGGGGGATTATTGGCAACACTTCACAGTGTGAAGTGCTGATAAAGAGCAGATAATTAAGGGGAAAAAGGATGTTGGGATAATCATGTATGTTATCATTATTATCAGAAAATTGAGGTCAGGTTTAGTTGGTGATTATTAAGGTGCTGCGCTCCAAGGACAAGAATGGTTTGAACACAGCAAGGCAGTGACTCATACAGGGCTGAGAGAAAATTTCAAACCTTTCTTTTTTAGTTGTTTTGAGTCTAACCTGATAGCTGAAGTATCTGGGGACATACGCCTGGGTTCATGGATCAAGGTTCAGGTGTCAGATGTTGAATTGCTCTGGGCATATTTTTGTCTCGCCTCCGAGAGAGAAAAGTGATCTTTGAAAAGGCAAAATGTCAAGTCCATAAAACATATTTTGAATATAAAAAGACTGATTTTAATGAACAATCCTCCTTATACTTTTCTCCTGTGATGCCAGGATCTGGTGACACACAAGTCCTCTTTGAAGGGTTGCTGAGACACATGACAACATATGAACTTTATCATGACTGTAACAAGATAATCTGGCCTCATATCACACATATCTCCCATTCCAAGACACTTTATCAGTTTAAGCCCAAGTCTGAAAACACTACAGCTGTCTTTCTGACCTGTGACAGGCGAGCTCACTGCAGGTTAGGATGCTGACTCGGTTCATGTTACTAACAATTGGCATGTGCGAGTTTGTGCGTAGAATCACCAGCAACACACGCTGACACACCGAAACAGCTGAGAACACTATGGATGGACGGCAGCCTCACAAATGGATGTGACAGATTGATAGATATATAGCTGTATGAATAGACAGGTGATAGATAGATAGCCAGACAGATACATATAAACATATGTATATATACAGATTTATCAAAATGGATGCAACAATCTAAAAAAGCAATAGAGCTGCTGAATGACAAGTTCAGTGTTTTGTGGTGAGTTATAGGTCAGCCGAAGGGTCAATTATCCGACTCTTAGTGAGGATCAACACACTCATGCATTCCTTTACAACTGTTTTTCTGCTCTTTAAAAAAAATACTGTTTTCACCAGGGGGACAAGGGTGCAGAGGGCAAAGCTTTGGAAAGAGACGACTATCACATTTCTAATACATTTCTTCTGAGAACAGAAGAACCTTCGTACCTGTCACAAGTGTAAAACAGAGAGGTGTCAAAAGTGAAACGCGATCGGCATATCTGACAAAGGGGATACTGCCGTGGGGGGATCAGTTCAGAGAGAGAAAGACCTGCGTCCCAACAGCAGATGGGTGCTTTATCGTTATGGCCGGAGGGGGGGAGAGCGCCAAAAGAAGGGAGAAGCGAGACCACAAAAAAGGCTGGAGACACGGCTGGACTGTGACACATGTCCCACCGCGGAGGGGGATTTTTACTCACCTGGCCTTTGGTGTGTCATCATGTTACCAGTCCTGTCATGATCCTCCACCCAGTCCGCCTGCGCCGCATTGTTCTGTGCTGCATGTGGACAAGGGAATAAAAGAGAATAGATAATGAAAAAGAGAGTAGGCTAGGCAGTGGGAGTGAGCCACATTCTGGCCCATTGTTGAGACTGTATCTTTTTTTTAACAGTACTAAAGTGAGGGATAAAGCTGATCAAAGGGGTTGGATATGATTGCTCTGGTGGGTGTTGGGGATTATTAGCTGGTGAGGCAGTGAGAGTGAATAGAGCGGGGGGTCAGATGTGCCGCGGAGTAGGAAAATAAATGATGCTGCAGATGAAGAAGCTTATCAACAGTGCTATCACACTTCAGAATTCGGAGCTGCAGACGCACCTGAAGAGCGCTCGCTGAATGCCGCACCTGGGCTGTATTTTTATATCATCAGATGTCTGTCACCATTTGTCTCATCCAAAGTTCACACAAAATCTTCCCCGACTTGCATGTGGGACTTCAAGATGGTTCATAGCTTTAGTGACAACTTTTGTTACGCTTTTGCACAATGCAAGAGAAAGAGAGAGGAAGGGAGAGAGTTTGTACAAGGATCTGAGGGGAAGAGAGCGCCTTAGTCATAACACACCCCAGATGTGCTTAAGCCCAAAATAAGCAACAGATAAAGCCTAGTTTTACTGTGTTGAGTCCTATTTACACTGATGTAAAGACAAGCCTTCACTTGCACCGTGTAGAAAATTGTGCATCTGCAGAATTAAACAGATCAAACAACAGAGGTGAAACAAAAGACAGCTGACGAGATAGGCTACACAAAAAGTGGAAACCATAATACACTGAATTTACACAGAGGTGCATATGCTTCAGCTTTGAATGTCACTGTGTTTCGACTGAAGTATTTGTAATATAAACAAACTCTGTAACAAGCAAGGATATAAAAGTAACACTTAGAAACATGAGCGCTCAGAAATGACTTACTCAATCCCAAAGACCTCCACGTCAAATACCTTTGTAATGGAGCTGTTTTTCTAAAAAGGACCGTGCACACACACGTACACACACATGTATTTGTAAGTGTGTGCACGATAAAGTGGACCTTGAGGTTCTTTACAGGGAGAATGAGTAAGAGCGCTGTGTGCCAGTCTGCCGGAGGTGCTGCGAGATCAAGAACAGTCCACCCCCAGGTGGTAAAGCTAAGCTTTCAGGGGTGAGAGGTCACAGACACCGGAGTGGTCACACACGTGTCAGAACACTATTTACAACTGGGGAGGCCCACCTCAGACCACCTACAACTGCTCCTCCACTACAATACTGTACATCTGCAGGAGGCGCTGTGCTTCACCTTCCACTAGGTGGGAGTAAAGCTCCACATACAGCATCTTTATCCTGACATCCTGACACGAATGACTCTTATCACGCGTCAAGAGATAGGATATCTGTAATATGTCTGAACTCTGATCCTGTACTATATAAATCAGGAAAAGATGAGACACACACATTCATTTGTGGTTGAAATGAAACCATGCAAGTGTGGCTGGATACAGCTTCTAATGCAGAAGTGGCCGTGCATGTGTGTGCATAACTATGTCCTTAATTTGACATGGGTCCATAACCTTTGGGCTCTTGTTCAAGGTCGCAAAGGAGCTCAGTGTGACTGACAGTACTGGAATGCGGGTTAGTTGTCTCGGGCAATGAGGTACACTTACTAAATTTATTATTCAAATATTTAAAATAGCACAAAACTCTATATGCAATATGAGAGCATCATCTCTCATTGCAGCGCCATGAATATCTTTCAAACCCTGCTCTGCATCCAGTCATCATGCACAATTACACTAAAGTCTTCTGATTCCAGGTTTGGGGAAAACCAACCGTAAGTCAAGCGCAGGAGAGATGACATTACTTATTTATATGCAAGCAATGACAATGGCCTTAGAAACATTTATAGCCTACATTATGTTTGACTAAAGAATTATTATAATATCTATAGTTATATTAGAGAGAGAGAATGACTGTGATTAAACACATTAAGGACGCATTTGACTCACATAAGAAAAATGCAATATTATGGGAAAATAGAAAATAAAAGCCTGTTTAAATCACTCCTTAAATATACTGTATATCACAAGTTAGTTGGATAACCAGATATCTCTGCAGGACTACAAAACAAGGACACCTGTTCATGTAAATATTATAGATACAAAAAATAGCTCATACTCCACATGCATTTGAAATCCACTTGATGACACAATCCCAACATAGTTCATGCTTCACTTGATTTTTTAATATAATACCTGACAGTTAAATCTACTACTTACAGGCCACTAAAAACCAAATAATACCAGTGTTAAGACATGATTTAGAGATGGCCTGCCAGTGCCAATACATTCTTGTCCACTTACCTAAAACATTAGTCTGATGGCTAATTATTTCAAGTCGCTCCTTTTTAAAATAAAAAAACAAAACAAAACAAAAAAAAACAACTCATAAACACAGCATCAAAGATGTGTATAGAAGCTTAGATCAAAACCCCATTTACATCCACTGTTCATTAATATCATCCTATCCAGAGGGGGAATAACAACATCATGAGCAGCCTGAGAGGTTTGCACAATATCAGAAATGGAAGTATTCCTCTGCTGCTCAGGTGATGGGGTGGAAAGGGGTAAATGTTCTGAGTGAGCAATTTTCTTGTCCTTTACAAACACAGAAATGGATCATGTCGCCCTCTAGTGGTGACAAGCAAACATCAGCGTAAAGTGCGTTTGACTGCAAATGAAATAAATCAAATCAATAAAATTCCACATAGAAAAACTATTTAATATTTTACATCAGCTGTGCAGCGAAAATTTAAAATTAATCACACACGGACACCGTTACCTATCAAAACTCACTATTAGACTATACTGAAGATGTGCAAAAACTAAGACGTATATCTGTTTTGTAGTACAGTACGGACACACTGCTGTTGTTGAAGCAATACCTGACAGTCACCAATCACAGGGAGGAGCTGCTTCTAAACCACACACACACACACACACACGCATCATGCAAGCCCATTTAGTTTGACCCTCAAAAGAGGTGGGATGAAGGTATTAAGAAGTACTGATACTCGTGGTGGTCATCAACAGGGACATGGCAGGTATGCTGTATATTATTTAGCATGTGACCACTGCCACTCAGGCAAGGACACCAGAGAGCAAGTGCAGCAGCATCCCTCGTTTTGGTATAAATAAATCCACAATGAAACAATACCACAGAGATTAGAGAACAGGAAGAGGAAGAGGATATGGAGCAAATGCATCACTGAGAGGAAGCAGCGAGGTGTGCAGGAACGCTTTCAAAGCTACAAGAGAAAAAATGCACAAACTGCAAAAGTGTCGGAAGGCTCAGCGTTCGGTGTCGTGATTCATTATTGGAGCAACGCCTGATGTGCTGTCAACACTTCGCAGTTACAGCAGACATATCCCGTGGGTTTGATGGACACAAGTCGTCAACATATTGTATCAGACTGAAAGTTAGTCTTGCCTAAGGCTGATAGAGATACAGCACTCTACACATTTTTCCACAGGTTTTTTTCTGTTTGCAAAAGTTTTACTGGGGTAAAAGAATTGGCAGACTGTGCATGGTATTTTAGGAGGTGAACACTGAACCATCCTCGAATTGAACTGATGCGGGTTTCATCACTGCCGAATACAGGCTCCCCTACGGCAGTACTGATTGCAAGGCTGTTGTACTGGATGGTGTCATACTGTGCAGGTGTTACTCATGTCCACACCTACATATAGTCATCGTCCATGATACTTTATGCATTTAGAAGAATAGAAAGTTGACTGTCACAGTGACTGCAAATTAGAAAAACAGCACAAAATGACACACAGACTTGATACTGAAAATGACAGAAATGACAGAAATATAAAAGTGTACAGATACAGTGCTAACAATACATTATAACCAGAGAAATACTTAACATGCTGATATTGGCATGTGGTATTTATTTCATAAAAACATTTTATCCTTGTTAAATCCCAATGTGTTTTTGATGAGAATTGGACCAGGAATGCACTAGTTGGGGTATTTTGGAAGTTGGAAAATAAACTTTTAGATGCTCTCTGGGGAAAAAACAATTTAATGGCCTAACTGCAGGAGTTTTTGCTGGTGCTACTCGTTGCCAATATACTATATATGATGATGATGATGATGATGATATACTGTCTTAATTTAGTTCCTGTTCATCTTAAAAGGGGATAAATAAAATATGCATCTCTAATAAAGCTGCATCAACTTTGCGTCCTGTGTAGCAGTGGAGTTGCTCAAATATCAGTCAGTCATCGGCATCAGCTGTTTTCAAACACTCATCAAGGAATTATGGTATTCTCAGGAGCCATATGATGTTTCATGTAAATGCCATGCAGTAAAGACCCAAATAGCCATAATTCCTTGAAGTCTTAGTAAAGCTCTGTCACAGCCTCTGACACAGTTCACTGTGTCACTGAGCTTTGTTGATAATCTCTCATTCCTGTGAGTTGCCAGCTATAACTAAATCTGTGGTAATCCATATAGACAGGTCTGCGGGATCCCTTAATATAAATGAGTAGTTGATCCTCTGTGCCATTAGATAATACTTTTTTTCCTAATGACAGGATTCAGAGCATACCTCTGGCCATCAACTTCCTCACTGTTGCTGATGCTGGCACACTTTCATAATGTAGAAAAATAATCAATATAAGAACATTAAAAATGAACAAGAGCGCACTGTGAAGGTGACCAGTCATTTACGATTTCTCACCTAGTGCTGCACAATATTGAAATTAATTTCCGTCATGCCTGCACACTGTGTTGACTGAGGGCAGGTGGGGTGAAGAGGTCTTAACCCAGAGCAAAGAAAATGGATCTAGAAATGGCAATTAAGTCTTACTGGAATTACTGTACTGCTGAGTGAGGAACCAAGTAACTAAGCTGAAAAGGCTAAATTAAACAAGGTATTATCAAAGAAGGATAAATGACATTAGGTGGGCCAGTGTGAAACTCTTTAAATGATATTTTGGGCAGATCCAAGGATAACACGCTCTTTTCTATACAGTATTATAGTTCTATACAGTTGTGAAATTATCATATAACAAGATGTCACATGGAAATTATTAATTAATATTAATTCATTGCTCAACTGCTCATGTGTGAACAGACTGTGACATAACATAATGAGAAAATCTATCTGTTACAGGCAAATGACTCTCCTTTGCCTATGACAGCCTTTTAAAGTTCTACAATATGTAGATATTTGTTTGTGTAAATGATAACGTCACTGTAAATGGCGCGATTTTTAATGTTGACAGAGCATCTACAGTGTTAGCATTGCACAGCCTTGATTGATCTGAACTTCATTCAGGACACAAGTACACAAGTACAAATGTTGTTGCTCGTTGTCCTGCAGACAGAGCTGAGCAGCTTTTCACAAATCTGCATCATGATGTACTTCTTTTGGTATCTTTTTTTGATCTGGTTGTTGCAACAAAATCACTGCAAAATTAGTTAAATTTGGAGTCATAATGCTGCAATAAGTCGAGTCTACTAATGTAAGCAAACAATCAGGGGATTGTTTGCTATGAGGGGATAAGTTAACATGGAAATGTGTTATCTGTAAAATTAAACTTTATGGTGAGAAATAAAATGCTATATTCATGAACCTGAACAAGCAGAAGGGTTTGTTAATACTTTCCAGTTCTAAATCCAATATATGTCTAAAGCGCTTATTCAATTCCACTCACACATCATATGTAATATGTAAGAAATAATCTGCTGCCATTCACGGTGCACATGTGGCTCTGCTTCCATATCTTTATGCCCCAGTTCTACAGACAGCAAACAAGGAAGGAAGTAAGGAAAAGCCTGAATAAAAGAGTGGAGAAGCATCAAATGCAGATGTGCACCAGGACTCACTGAACGGTTTAATTAGTATGAAAATGATGGGAATTAATTGCACCCTTTTCTGTCAACAGATCTCAAACCGGTTTCACATCTATGGAAAATCCTGGACCGACATGCAAAACGATGCTCTCCACCACCATCACCGTAAACTTTCATCTTCAAGTCTATTTATATCTGCGATGGTGCTATATGTTTTGTTATGTCTGGCTATGTTTGATTTTCTTTCTATGTGCTGTACTAATGTCCCTCCTGCAAAAGATATCTTGATCGTAATGAGATTACCTGATCAAATTAAGTCTGTAGATATAAATGAAGCAATATCTTCTATAGGAACAGTGTTCATCCCTTCAGTGAGGTTCAACACACTTAGCAAGGAGCACCAAAGCTCCTCTAGAGGCTTGTGATGGCCTTTGTGGTTTTTGTAAGTTTTTCTCTAAAAATATGGGTTAAGGACTCCATTTGAACATGTAAATGTAGTGGAGTCAGAGCAAATACATGGGATAATCCTTGAAGTATACCACATTAGGTCTACAGGCAAGTAAGCTCTAGCTAATCATAGGCCAAAATTAGGATCTAATTGGGACTGGGAGTCAAAAACATTTAGAATCCTTGGCTTTTTTTCCCCACTTAAACCTCTGGACAATCAGAGAAATACACTCACCTTGACAACCTATTGCCCCATTGGTTGGGAAGCCAGTCTGTGGTAGCTGTGAGCATTGCCTGAGGAAGCCTGGCTGAACTGTTAACCTAAAGAAATTAAACAAAGATGCCATCTAATGCCTAAAGGAAGTTACCAAGGCTACAAGAAGCTACTGTTTTGTTTTGTAGATGACTCTCTTCCCGCTAAGTGTGCTGACAGTTGATCTAATTGGGTAAATGTGCTGCTTACGGTGTTGGCAATCTTTGGCTATAACACAGAAAGAAGAAAACTTTTTAAACCCTGTGACATTTCTCGGTCATAATATACCGGTACTTATATTATGTTAAATTATATAAAATTAGGTACAGAATATCAAAAATGCCTCAAAGCACTTTACAAGTAAAAAGTTCATGTGTCATAAAAAAACTGTGTGCATATTATTATGAAATTGCCAGTATTGAGTATTGATACCTAACTTGCTACTGCTTTTCAGTATTTACAATTACACATAATGGCCTACTGGAGACTTAAAAGTACAATTCGAAACCACCGACACAATGGCTACTGATTGGCTGAGTGGGGGACAATCTATACTCCCTGATTAAATCAATTTTCTCTTGCGCTTTTCTTGTCATAAAAACATTTCCAACTAAGAATGGTTGAGGAATATTCAGATCATCATTCCTCTTTGGTTTTAAATATATATTTTTTTCTGTAAAGAACTGACAGAAACTAAAAGCAATTTATTTTGCAAACTTATTGTTGGCTACAGCCTGCTTTTAACATACTAGCTATAGCTTTATTAAACATCAGGCCTTTGTTAGGAAAACATTTTTGATCATAAATCATTATTTTACTATCGAGAACAATCCTGATTTTATGTTCACTTCATAATAACACAATAACTTTTTATTTTATCCTATATTCTATAGTATTTTTTATTTTATATCTCCTCTAGTTGTACATTTACCTAGTTGTACAATTTATATTCTAATGGTCTAATTTTAATTTAGGTCTAATTATTACTCTTGTACTATTTATTTTTATATTTTTATTTCTTTTAATCTATTTTTGTTCATTTTTTAAGCATTGTTTAGGGAGCATGAAACTTAAGAATTTCATTGACAATGACTGCTTGATGTAAATTGTCGTGCAATGACAATAAATTCTTGAAATGTCTTTCAGTAAGACTTGACCAGCATAACAGTGGAGCTGTTATCTTATCGGGTCAGCCCCTCCTAGCTTTGGTTTTATGAGCGAGGCAAGAGTGCATGAGAAAGGATGTGGAGTTGTCATTTTGTTTAATGAGTCCCTCCAATACAGCTTCTTACAGCTTCTTGTGAATGCATGGCTGTTTCGCTGCATTCCTCCTCTCAGGCCCTAAATATCTACAGGACACATAAATACTACAACCTATTTTCATCACTGAACTGAACTGAGGTCTTTGATCTGTATTGTCTTTGACTGTGTGGACTGTATTTCTGCCTCTATTTGAGCTTGTTTTTATTTTCTATTCAAATGACTCATTTTCATTGTATTTCAGTGCCTTTTTTTGTTGTGTGTTCCTTTCTGCAGTTCGTCTCAATGTTTTCTGTGTCTTTTGTGAGCCACTCTTTCAGCTTGTTGCTGAAATGTATTAAATAAATTTTCCTTGCCTTGTATTGATCATAGAGTTTCTGCCAGATCAATTGTTTTTATTCACACCCTTCTCTTAGATGTTTTTCAGATGCACACTTGTGCATAATGAGATCTCACACTGGTGGCCTAAAACCCCTTAAGGGCAGACTTATTCTCAAGTACAAGCCTTTTTATTGGAAAGTATTTTGCAGGATGCATTTGTCCTTTTCTCACCTCAGAGGGGAGGACCGAGGTGACAGACCGTTTTGACAGTAATTGGACAGTTGATTGTTCTGGCAGGGTCACCTCAGGCAAAAGAAGCGAGCAAACAGCACTCTCATCCACTCCTCTACTGACTAAAACCACAAACATTATTATGAGTTGGTGCACAAACATCTTCTAGTGGCCCTTGAGGAGCCACCAGTATTATTATCCTACTTAACAGTGATGCACCATTTGGAATAACAAGCTCCTACTGGGCCATTCAGGGACGAAGTGACTAGCGATGCTCACATCCTTCACGTTAAATGTCTTCCTCCAGGCTATAGAAAAGCCTACAGACACAGCCTTGTGACCACATCACCTCAGTATGGATTATATTAATAATGTGTAAAACCCACTATGGTAGCCGTAACAATATGTTCCTTCTGTGCACAACAGGAGGAGTTAACACCTCTATGAGAGTGCCATCAAAAACTGAATGTTATAAGCTATAGTGGTTTTGTTTTGCTGGACTATTGTAATGTTTGCAATACAAATGCATGTTCATATCACTGAATTCACCTCCTTTAAATGTTTCCCTTGGGCACATTTCAAATTTCTCTCTATGAATTCATCAAAGCTCTCTTTGTCTAAGCTAGACACAGACAACAGTTTAGGCTTGTACCCATGATGCTAAATGCCCTCCCGGTGAATCAGCTGGTCATCACGTCAACTGCGTGTAGCTTGACCTAGTAAATTACCCTCAACATAAAAAAAAAAACAGAAATACAAAAAAAACAAAAAAAAAACCAATACTTTCCTCCATGTGCTACAATGTCAGAATTCATTGTAGTGGAGCTAACTGGTTAGAAACTACTGTAGGTTGATCGGCCTGTTTGCCTTGCAAGTGCAGTGACCCAGAAGTGTAAAGGCTTATCCTGCTCTTTCTACATGATATCAGGACTGAATCTTCACTGGTTTTATAAGTCGCAACATCGTCTGTGCTTTTTTGAACCCACACATCCCTGCTAAGGTGCCACGACAGATGAACAAAAGGTTTCAACATAGAAAAGAGGGAAACATTAAGGGCAAGAGGAGGTGCCGCAGCGGTCTGCTCAGTTGTGCATGAGATGATACATTGGGAGGCTTTTATCTGAATGCTTTTGTCAAGTCTTCTCACACAAGGGTGAGCAGCGAACAGGTCCGATACTGTGTAAAAGGTCTGGTGCTTTTCAAAACCACAAGACTTCTCTTTGCAATTCTCAAACCGCCAAATGGGAAGCAACCACACTGTGCCGCTTTCTCACCTCCTGTGTAATCAGCTGCGGCATCTGGTGCTCGTGCAGAATTGTGCCACTGGCTGTGGGCATTAGGTACACACAAATCGATGTTTTTGAAAATGACTTTGCAGTACGCGCCACGTGCCTTGGCTCATTAGGAGGTGGCGCAACAGTACAACATGTAAGTTTTTAAAATATGTTTCTAATGAAGCGTGTTTCCCTTCTAGAAGTATTTATGAGTTCAGATTTTACAGATGTTAGTTTATAGCCAAATCAAGCTCATTCCCACAAAAAACAAACAAAAAAAAACAAAAAGTAATACACACACAGTTCCTCATGCATGCACACACATTGGCTTGATCGATGCGCTGTGCTATATGAGAGCTGTGTGTGATGGGTAGCCAGCAGGGGGATGGGTCAATGTGCTGCTGCTCGCTTACTATCCGTCTTTCTGCGTGTTCCCATATTCTTGCAAGCACTGGTAGCAGCAGCTTACTGTTCGCTGCACTGTATGAGAGAATCTCAATCTAACTTGGGGATTAGAGAAGCAGTCATCAACCTTCTCCATTTCAACGTTACATACAGTGGATTTTTTTTCCTCACCAGTAGTTTTTACATGCAGTGCAGCTTCAGTGTCTCTGATCATCTCTGCCAGTCCACCACAAACAGAGACACAGAGGTGCCCTGAAGGGGAAGAGAGGGCTTCACTCTCTGGATAAGGTAAAGTAACACTTTGTTAATATAATGATGATGAAGTTATACGCACTCAGTCTTAGTTTGACTTGACTGGAGCTCCTTTCTTCATGCTTTGCTGTTGAATGTTATTATGTAAATTAATTTAGAAATCAACCCCAAACTCTCTGAGAGAAGTAGAGTTTTCAAAAATGTGTTTTAATGTAACAATTGTGAGATGTTTGGGGGTGTTTTAAACTATGCATCTGAAGTAAAATCTGTGGTTTTGCATGCTGTAACAGTTTTCATGTTTGTGTTATACAAAAAGGGCAAATTCCTTCCAAAACACAGTCACTCATTTTTAGTTCCTATGTGCAATCTTCTTTATTTTTCTATCAACTCTTAATTAAACACACCACAGTGTATCCTGATCACACAACGACAGCACTAATGTTGATGAGTAAAGTTGATATTAGGAGATTAATACTTAAATTCAGCTGACAATAAGCATATTTTTGATGTTGTCAGAAGGGGGCTTGATCGCCTTACGCTTTACCCCTCATCTTATCAAAACACCCTTCTTTATGACATGATTTGTAAATTTATCTATCAGCTACTATACTTAAAAAACAGGAAAATCAGCACTTGTTGATTCGAACCATGATCTATGTAAGGCTTAGAGAGACAAGAGATCTGTAGTTTCTTAAAATGGTTTTAAAATATTTCGAATGTATCTTAAAATACACACATACGTGATGATATCTAAATCCAGTCACTTAACAAGTAGAAAATGTATATAATTTACTTAAACAGCTCAAGGAGCAGACAGGGCATGCTCTCCTCTACTAGCCCTTATTAATCTTTATTGATCCATTTGCTTTCCATGAACAGGAACTATTAGCAATTTCTGAATGAACATGAACGCATTCGATCCTCCCATCTCAGTTATGCTCATGAAGGGCGGCACAGGCGGAACATTTCACCTTCAGTCGCACTAAATCAGATGTGTATTTGATTTATGGGACTTCAGCCTTTCATGAGACAATGCTTTGATGCATAATGAAGGGAAGTAAGAGGTGACTGAGGGTTCCCGTGACGCACAAGCCCTTCACTGAGCACAGCAAGAGCTCCCTGTGTGGACCTGACACACTGGATGTTCATGTGTACTTCACCCATTGGGCTGTAATAAAGATAGATACACTCATGTATTCGTTTTTACACCTTAACAGAAAATTCTGCACCATCATATTTGATACTTTAGTTTAATTGAGTGTTTTAATTGTAGGTGCACTGTTTAATACAGAATTTCCTAAGCAAACACACCAAAAATGGTAGGTTATTTTAGGCACAGCGGCATGCTAACATATTTTTCATGCACATGTATTATGAGTCTGATTCACTGCTGCTCTGGTGGATTAAGTATAGTGCAAACACTCAGCTTAATTTAGGGATTGCACACTGTGAGTCAACAGCGGACACAATTTATAACATGTTCTTGTTCGCAGACAAATTATTGATGTGATACATGACAGATGTTTTATAGCATCTTCTGAAATGCACGTGGCCGAGAGCAGTGTGCTGCACTTTTCACCTAACTCCGATCGGAGGCAGACAGGAAGGATGGTAAATTCTGTTAATGTTGCGTGACATGTGAACTGCTGATTCCATCAAATTAACAAAAACATATAAATCCTCTTATAATCACAGCAACAGCCACATGGAACACTATGTGGACGTCCATACAGCCATTTTCATTATAAAGCATGCCTTGACCTAATAACCTCTCTCATTTACAGCTCAGCAATCATTGGGAATTTTCGACAGATTAAACTTTTTTCCTGTTACATTGCCATCCATTGGCTCCATGCCCTGAAAATGCATATTGTGGCTGCCCTAAGAATGACCTCATAAGAACTCAGTTCACAAAAAAAATAAAAAAATAAAATCAGTTCAATAATGCTGAGTGAAGATCTCCTCTCCAACAAAAAAAGGCCATGGCGGCTTCACAGCTCTTCCAACTTTTATCATGATTAATACTTAGCAAACTGATTCTACAGTTTGCAAGGATTAATAATTGATATTAAAAAAGGCACTGACTGTCATAATCCTTCTTATTCTATAAGCTGTGAGACATGTAATTCATTACGACAACAAAAAATGCACAGTCACCCTTAATCCAACGTGACAGTGTATGAGGTGAACTGGAATGCTTTTGGGGGTATTTCAGTCCAGAAAAATGCAGTGTTGAAAAAGTTCAAAGTCCTTAGTACAGGAATAAAATTTTCTTCCATGTCTTAAGCTTTGGGGAACCATACCAGTCCCATACCATTCCTAACCTAACACCTTGCAAAGGATAAAGCCCTAAGACCATGATTTCTTTTCTCATTAGGAAGAAGACTTGGAGAACTGCAACACCTTAAAAGGCTACAAAGCCTCCCTTTTAAAATACTGCCAGAATAAAACAGATCACATTATCCGCTAAACTGGCTAACAGCCTAAACAAAATATTTGAGGCAGAATCTAAATCTTTATATTTTTACTTTAAAATAATAGCAGTGTAAGCTTAACTGAGACCAACAAATTCACATGACCTTGAGCCAACTGACTGAACTAAATCAAATGTTGACATGAAGGAACGGTAACTGAATAAAGATGTAGTGTTGCAGACACAAGCTGTATGCCGTCACATTTTATTTTGGTATTTGCGCCCACAGACATTTTACTTGCTGATGATGATCATGATAACCACTCTTGCATAATGCTGGACAGTTTAGTGGGTCAGAGTGGCAGAAAGGAAGACTGGGTTTGTGTGAAAGTCACTTGGACACACACACAGTAGAAGACCTTTAGATGCTGACGTGTGTGTGTGTGTGTGTGTGTGTGTGTGTGTGTGTGTGTGTGTGTGGTTGTGACAGAAATGGACGTGCAGCATGGATTCTATCGACAGGTGGACGTCCAGGACCACGTTCACTACATCGTTGCCTTCTTCGTCCTGGTGATTGGAACAGTGGGTGTCACTGGGAATGCCTTGGTCATGTACGCCTTTTTCTGGTAAGTGAAAGGACTGAGGGCAAAGAATGTGCCCGCCTGTCATTGTCAATTCAAGCTGAATTATTTAGCTACACAGGCAAATATACTGCAGTAAAGGTTTACTTCAAACGATCTCCCTCTCAGCCTGGAAACAATTTGTATCTGTGGTTCTGGTTCTTTTACATCCTTGATAGTGATTCCACAATCTGCATCCTTTATCAAGGCCTTGTTACAGCCTTTAGTTATTATCTGATAAACTGTTCTGAAAAAAGGAACTAAAAGCAGTATTGGTTCATCTCTAGGCTTCACTTGTTTCACTTCAGCTATGGTAATTTTTTTTAATTGTTGTATAATTTGGATTTTATGCAATGTTAGTTAATCTGAACACGTCTCCGGCAACATAAATCAAACCCAAGTCCTGACAAGCACATGGTACAAATGTTGAATGAATGATGCAATGAATTTTAGGAAAAGTACATATAAACAGGAGGCAAAGAACCACGAGGCATGCTGCATGATTATTTTATCTTACTAATTATTCAAAGTTACAAGTCTATGTACTATATACTATGGTTACCTTCCTAACCATTACATAATCTTATTCTATTTTACATTTATTTTTATTCTGAAATTGAAGGAACAAATAAACACATATCCAATCTGATTATATCCAGTATAATATGAGATAATATGAGATAAATAAACCTGAATCTTAAGTGTTGTATGTTTTTAAATGAAAATTGGATATTACTTGGCTTTATATTATCAATGTATTGTGGATCTCATTAAGGTACAGGATTTAGTTATCAGATAACTATTTTACTTTGTTCTAATATCTTTTACCATTTTACTATCTTCGTGATGGTAATGAATGTTCAGTAGATCAGTAAAAAGGAATATATTTATTGGCTCAGAATAACATCATGCGTCACACATACCCATTATGATTGCTGGTTGATGAACAGCTAGATCACTATAATAAATCTGAATTATCACATTTCTTCACGTGAACTGGTCATAAAAACACATTCTAGGAAAACAGGAAGGAATGCATGGTGAGACACAGCTCTACTGTTCTGCTAAAACTCAATAACAAGTACGATCACGGAGGCGGATTTGCCTGAGGACTGTTTTGTCACACATTAAACAGTCACAGGCATATTATCAGAGGTGGAAGAAGCTCTCAGATCTACAAAAAGCTGCAGTATCTCCCTTTAAAATCTAATTTTTAGTTTAAAAAGTACTTAAAAGCATAAGGAGCGGCATTTATCGCACTCACCTCTAGTTTTCCCATGTGCTCAAAATCTGACAAGCGCTCTCTATGATTTTAACCTCACACCCTGCAGACAGTCTGTAAATACAAACAGCCCACACACCTCTTGTGTGTGAAAAGTCATGATTGAGAGGAGCTATTTTTCTCTTTACTTTTCTTTCAGAAAAATCATATTAAATATAAGTATTTAATATGATTTAAGCTACTTTAAATATTTTATAAACTGTGCTGTTAGGTAGTTTAATCTGTAAATATATTATGCATCTTCATGATCAATATTGCTTTGCATGTAAAATCTTAATCTGTTTCTAAAATGTACTAAAGTGCCACCACTGCATCCTGTATCAAACAGGGCGTTTAAGACATGTGACTGGATTAAGATACAGCCAATTGTATAATGTATCTAAATGAGTATATGAATCTACTAAAGTGAGTATGTAGTGACTATTAAAGGTTTTATGTGAAACATTCAGAAAATGCTTGTTAACAACACTAATGACACTAATGGCTGTTAAGTCACCAGCCTCATGCATCTGCTCGCACTCTATAGATGCGAGCCAACGTCGAACAAAACAGAGACATTTCAGACTGAACGTGGTTGACAGACATTATGTTGATAGCTTGCCTTTCAGTAATGTAGGTAACACAGAGGCTTAACAGAGAGGGTCAGCAAAGTCAGTGGGTGACCTACACAGGATGTTATATTAAAAATGTGTTGTTTATGCAGAGTTGTGAGTCACTGTTGTGTGTTTGTCATCTTCAGCGTTGCATACTGAACTCCACTTACTGCAGTGGTATGATCCCAAAAGAAACGGCTTTTGCTATGATTTAATTTCAATAAAAAGACAAAAGGAAAAGAAAAAAGTCAATATTCATGCTTTGTCCAGTCTGCCTTAGAGAACACAAAGCAAGCAATGCTTTTAAATGCTTGTTTGGACCAAAGGGGCATTGTAGTGCCTCCATTAACATTCAATATCAATGTCATTATATTAGGTATAGATGTGGCTGCCATTTTCTTGTTTTCACACACACACACACACACACACACACACACAGGCATCATCATAGTGTAACTTTAAATTATATCTGTATCAAAGAGGAAGTAGTATCATACGTTAGCTGGTGTCACACTGTTAGTGCTGTATCAGAGTTGAAAAATGGAAAATTACTCAGGAGCACAACCTCATCGGTTGGATTTTCCAGGAAAAACTGTCCAGAGTCCTTTACACAGAAATCATTCTGCAGCCTATTACAGGAAACTGAGAACAAGAGGGAGGGAGGGGTGTCTGTGTTCAAACATTGCCAATTAAAAAAAATATTAAAAACTATGAATACAAAGTGTTGCATATAGCCCCATTAGTTAAAACTTATGTGACAGGGCTTAATTGTTAGAAAATAGCAAAACAAACTCAAAGTTGGCACTTAATCTGATATGCTTTCAGCCCTGAGCAGTATATTTCTGCAATGCTTGAATGTTGCAGAGATCGAGCACGCTGAATAGGGGAAACTGTGAGGGCAGAGATGTCACAAGCACAGGCAGAGAGGTCTTCACAACAGCCTGTAGGCATTCAATACCAGGAAGCCGCGCAGTGATTTTCTAACTCTGCAGAATATGTCAATGCATAAATTCAATAATTCAGTCAGCTACTCCCTTATGTACACACAGTCAACATTGGGTTACCACATAAAGCTTAAACAGAAGCACTGCTGCTCTGGGTTATCCAGTCAACAATGTTCCCTCTATATACAGACAACTATTAAACACCACAAATGATCCTCAACAAGAAGAGAAGACAATAGTCTGCTTATATATGTAAATCTGTCCAGCTCTCTGTCTCATTATCTTAGAAAAACATTTCAGGCATGTAGAATTAATTAGATAAATGATTGAAAAAATTGACACGTAAATTATATAAACACATACATAATTTATAATTTAATTCTAGAGAAATGTCATTTCATCCATTAAATTGAATACCTTTTGACCATTACTTTTAAGGACTTTTTAAAAATGTATTTATTTCTGCTTATTTTTTTCTCTTAAAAAGGATCTGAAAAAAAATAGTTGAAATGACTCTCACATCAATATGGTATATTTACTAGTATGTCTGTTACAAGCAGAATACACTATAGCTACTCCTGGGTATCTGGTATTGCACTGGCTGCAGTGGAGAACCAAGTGTTAGAAAAAATCCTGCGCCCGACATGTTTTCTGCATTAAGGGTCAACCTCCAGTGATGCACATCTATACACAGCTATGTCAAATGACGCATCACTCGATTTCTGCTCCAGTCACACCCGGTCACTCGCATGTAGACACACAAATACACTCCAACTTCTTTGTCAGTGCAATGTTTACTCTTTTTGGTCTCTTTACAGTCATTGGACGAAACAAGTAGGACAATGCCTGCAGCCCGTAGATGATAAATATTCAATTATGGCACTATTTAAACACTGGTATAAGATTTAAATCTCTAGAACAAGTGAGCACATAATATAGTTTTTAACAATGGACCAAACATTCAAATACCACATCTGTGTCCCTTTACCTTTTGTCACAGTCAATAAAGTATCATTGAATAAACGTGAGGGTGAAATGCTCACTGACACCTCACAGATGAAAGACATCAAAGGCTGCTATTTAGTAATGCTTGTATTTCCAAAAAGGGGAACTAAATGTAGGTGAGAAGACACAAAGAAACGAGCAAACAGAAAATCACCACACATCAGTGGACTTCCACAAGCCTGACACTGTTTCTGCACTCGTGTGTCAGTGTAACAAAAGCTTTGGCTGCGATTTACAGACTGCTGCCAAAAGGCAATCTGAGGTGTATGTGTGTGCAGCGAGGTATGATATGCTAGAGGCTAGAGGGTTATCAGGCACACAGCATTACCATGCATTACAACACGACCATCTGTGCCCACAGAAAAAGTCATGTCAACATCTGCTGCTTCGGTAGTTCCAAGCTCATTGTTGTTAATAAAACTTTGCACGTACATGCAAATGTGTATTGTGGGATTATTTCACGTTAAAATGTGTGAATAGTTTGTTGTTGTGCTGTGCAGCTCTGGGAAATTTACCATGCACACTAAGAGGTGCAGTGTTGGTTTTAGTGCTTATCTGTGGGAAAGGCACAGATGTTTTGAAAGACAGCAGAAATCCCTGTGTTGCCTTTGCTTTAATGCTCTCAGAAAGGACAGAAGCTTGCAAATCAATAACTGACTACAGTGTAAACACTGCTTTGAGTTTTTTTGGGATATCCTCTGGGTGTTGGTGTTTCCCTGTTGTCCTCCTGGGACAGAATTAAAAGGTCATTTATAATTGGATTTCTGACCTCTTCTGATGAGTTGTCCACTCAGTGGACACGTCTTCATCAAAGCTGTTAGCGAAGCAAGAAAATCACTGTCATCAACTGTGACAGTCATAAAACTGTGACACTCATTGTCAGAGGCTTCGTTTCCAGTCTACGATGGAGTCCATTAGAGAATCCAATGGAACTGAAAATGCGCTTGTGGTGCCCCACTTTATATATTAGTGCGATTACTTGTGATCTTGTGATTCCCCTGCTAGGAGTTGCAATCTTGCTTCTTTGATCAATTTGAGTGTTTGGATGTGTCACTGTTATTGATTTCCAATCCCCTGCCTGTTACAGTGAGGGAGGTGGACTTAGGTTCATGGGAATGTGGATTTGAGAGTTATTGGATGGATATTGCTTAGGCCTGAATATGAATCCCTCTGCCTCCATATGTCTGTACACCACCCTGGGGTAATTTAAAAATGGTATTTAGAGAACAACCTTTCAAAAGAATAAGTTGCTCATTGTAATGAAACCTCCACCTGGATTTTAATTCACAGCCAGAAATGATATTTATTACAAAAAAAAAAAAGGTAAAACCAGTAGGACCTCTCAAGAAAAACAAAACAAAAAAATATGTCTACATGTATTGTCACAGTTTATTTAAAATTGTTAGCACTGACTGTTTGTGCTGTATCGGTCTCTGTTGCTTATGCTAATAAATTTTAATCATCATGCGTTTCAGTAACAAGAAGCTGCGGACCCCTCCCAACTTTTTTATCATGAACCTGGCAGTGAGCGACTTTCTCATGGCAATTACGCAGTCACCCATCTTTTTTGTTAACTCCCTTTACAAGGGGTGGATTTTTGGTGAAACAGGTATTTCTTTTTACATTTAATTATACCTTAAGTACTCGAAAGCTGCCTCTTCCATGTACCTATCTATGTGGTTTATGTATGGAGCTATGCATGAAATATATCTATTCATGTTTATGGGCAGTGTCACTTAAATGTAATGCAAAACACATGTTTTTCTATGCATTATAGAGTTTTCAGTGCTGTATTATGTTGTTTAGTCTTATGATGTGATAGAAATGTAAGAAATAGAAAAATAGCATTTACCAGTTTTGTTTTGTCTCCTGTAAGTCACAATCTTGTAACCAAAGAAACCTCTATTAAAGAAATGTTCTTGTCTTTTGCTTTCCACAGGCTGTAAAATGTACGCCTTCTGTGGAGCTTTATTTGGAATCGCTTCCATGATAAACCTTCTGGCCATTTCTGTAGACCGCTATATCGTCATCACCAAGCCTCTACAGGCCATTCAGTGGACCTCTAAGAGACGAACTTGCCTGATTATCGCCCTGGTCTGGCTGTATTCACTAGCCTGGAGCCTTGCGCCACTTTTGGGGTGGAGTAAGTAACCTAATCTTTTACTTCCTGACTCTTCTTATTCAGTTATCCACTTTTTACTCTTGCTTTTCCTTCTTATCCGCCACTGTCATTTGTTCTCTCAAGGTTCCTACATACCAGAGGGCCTGATGACCTCATGCACGTGGGACTACATGACATCTACTCCTGCCAATAAAAGTTACACTCTGATGTTATGCTGCTTTGTATTCTTCATCCCTCTGGGCATTATATCCTACTGTTATCTGTGCATGTTCCTGGCAATCCGTCATGCAAGCAGGTGAATGAATTATCATAGGTGAATATGTGGAACCTTTACGTACTAAACTCTGTAATTTAAAGCAAGTGTAGTTTGGAAATTCACATCACGCCACCAAAGTGCAAACTATATTATCACATCTTCACATCTACTGGAATGTGCTTCAGGACAGTTTTGAAATTGTAGTACAACAAGCACATTATTCATTCACTGTTGGGGTGACTGCTAAAAAGCACTGTCCAAGACAGCTAATGTATGGAGGTCTGTTTAACATGCTATGTCCAAACAAAGTTCATAATCTGTAATTGTTTCCTTGAAGAGATAAAAAACCCACCTCTAGCTCACAGGATGTTTTGAATAATGCAATACTTTAGCACAAGTGGACAGAAAATAACAGTCAAAACAAAATAAGCACTCATCTACTCCCTGTCTGACAACAAGCCGGTGCAAAAGTGATATTATTTGCCGAATACCATCACACTCAAGTGGTACACACACACTCCCACCTACAATTACCATCAGTGAATGATAGAGTGACAGATGTAAAACTGAAATATATATATATACTCCTACAGTCATGTTATATGATAAAAGAAAAGTCTTTACCATGCAATTTAGCCTCTGAATAGACTGACATACAAACTGGCTACAAATTTCATTTATTCCTTCTCTCTGTCCTAACAGAGATGTGGAGAAGTTGGGGTCGCAGGTGAGGAAGACAACCCTGATCCAGCAGCAGTCCATCAAGACTGAATGGAAGCTGGCCAAGATTGCCTTTGTGGTCATCATAGTCTTTGTGCTTTCCTGGTCGCCCTATGCATGTGTCACCCTCATCGCCTGGGCTGGGTAAATATACAGTATGACAAGGACGCTTTACGAGCCGAAAATTTGTTCTCATAGTCTAACTGAGACTAACTCCAAGGACAGCTTGAAGGACCCTGGCATAAAACGTAAAGGATGCTTGCTTGCACAATGTAATTCATCCCAGTCATTAACCATGAACCACATTTCACCTCTTGCTATTATGATACAGTATATGGCATGATGACAAGCTATGCAATAAGGTCAATGATACGGTGTCAGCATCGTGATGTACAGTTCTACTCTTTACAAACCCTTTACACCTTTTAGATACGGAAGCATCCTCAATCCCTATTCCAAAGCCGTCCCTGCTGTTATAGCCAAGGCATCCGCCATCTACAACCCTTTTATCTACGCCATCATTCACTCTAAATACAGGTGCGTGCGGTCTTCTAACTAATAAGTCATCCAGTATGGAAAAAATAAAGTGGTTTTGCTAAGAGAGTGCCATTTTTCAACAGGGACACCCTTGCAGAAAAAGTTCCCTGTCTACATTTTCTAGCCCAGCCAGCGAGGAGGGACTGCATATCAGTGTCACACAGCGAGTCCTCCTTCAGGGACTCAATGCTGAGCAGACAGTCATCAGTCTCCAAAACCAAGTTTCAGAGAGTGTCCTCTATGTCTACAACAGACACAGTGAGTTTGACTTTTGCAGTAGATTTAAGTTAGTATTTAACCATTCTGTTACAATGACACTTACTTTTTGATCAGTAAAGGTTAACTGGTAATTGTGTGTAATGCAAAGTAGATTTCCAAAATGCTCTCACGAGAACTGTATAAAATGATGTTGCCATTCTTGTTGCCATATTTCTTGCCCAAGAGAGGCCTTGGATCAAAAAGTCAAAAAGCCTTCCTAGAAGCTGCAGCTTTACAGTTGACATAGCAGAAGTGTTCAGCAGTAGCAGAGTTTCAAAACATCATTCTTACCTTGAATGGATGTTTCCTGCCAGGCTTTCTATATGTCGACACCTTAGAAACAATAAATACCAAGATTATTGAATAATTTTTAATCACAAATCGAACTAAAAAGTCTTGACTTATTTATCATGTTGTTAAATTATAGAAGTAACTAAATTAAATAGAAAATATACGTTCTCATCCATGGTCACATATTAAATGCTCACCTTAATGCACACGTCCCTTGCAGCAACTGTGGAGCGATGTGGAGCTGGATCCTATCGGCCACTGTCTGAGGTCCAGCTATTCCCTTGGAACTCTGAAGGACAAAGAGTACAATTCATTAGCTAAAAACATCAAGGGAAAGGGAAGCCAAAGCCAGGAACAGGTAAGGTATGTGCTCATTATATACATCTTTTATTTTAGATTCAGATATTCTCATTAAAAAAGGCATATCATTAAAATGTTTTCATAAAAAGGCCATATTCACTTTCATTGTTTTTGTATTTTATTTCAATTCTGTTTAAGACTCCCATCCCAGAGCAAGGCTCACTGAATAGATTGGGCCGCAACCTATCATCTGAGACTTTCAACATAGAAATGGCCTCATCTTGGAGGAGGAGAAGGGAGGAGAACCCTGAAAGATGGAATGATGAGACGAGATGGGAACATGGGCAAATGAGAGAGTGCAAACATAAACAGAAAGAGACACAGCAAGTACAGAGGAAGATGCGGGAGATCCTCATCCACCCAGACTCTTTGGACAATATCGTATGTGTGCACGCCCAAACCATCGTCACACCGAAGTCAAAAAAAGGCTTTCTGGACCATGGCTACTGTGACGAAACGCAAAGCACACAGAGCAGACAGAGAAAGCTGCTGCTCAATTTACAGCCTTTGGACTGTTCTGTTCAACTTTAAGAGCCTGTACAACCACTTTTCTCCCCAAGACCTGGAAGTTAAATGTTGAATGTGTTTGTTTGCTCAACAGTGTTGGGATACGCTTTTTAAAATCAGCTAAAACGTCTGTTTCGACTGTTTCGCCATGCAGTGCAACTACGTACATTCGCTTAAAAGGCTTTCATGCAACGATATACACGACTGTTTTAACTAACAATCTTGACACATGCCTCTTCTGTTCAAGGCTGCTGTTCATATACATACACATTTTGTTAAAAGTCTTCAGTATTATCAACACTGCAAAACTGAAACAAAGACAAGTCTTACAAATGGAATTTCGAGCTCAAAAAAGACTTTCAAAGTTCAAACTATAAAGCACTGTTATTTAAAAAAAGCCAAGAAACAACTGTATACCAAGTGCAGTTCATCAAAGACCAAACAGATACATTATCAACTTGTTGTAAGAGACCAAAGATTGTCCTATTTTTTTATGTTTCTTGTTAATTGCTGATCCTGATTTCATACATTGTTTACTTTATAACCAAGGCTAGCTGACAGCCTTGCTCACTTAAATGAGCAATGAAAAAAACTGAGATTTCTTGGATGATCTATAATGCATTTATGAGTCACTGTGGATGTCATACGCGTGTTTTTCATGTTTTGTAAGTTGCTGACATGGGCAGTATCATGGGTTTAGGCATTTGGTAATCATGCATTACTATGATTTAACAAGTCTTAACTATTATTTATAAGTATACTTGTCTCTAACTGACAATGTTGCATGTTCTCAGGAACAGTATTGGCACAGCAGCAATCAGTAAAACTTTGCACATATGACTTCTTTGAATATTTAGTATTTGTTGCCAACGGTGCTATTGTTAAATTTAACATAGAAAGGTTGATTGTGTGTGTATCTGTTGTGGGAAATAAACTTTTAGTTTACTCATTTTGTTCTCAACATATTTTTGTAGAAAATCTTCTGGAGGGCTTCCAATTAATCAGAATATCTTGCAGACATCAATTTATACTTCTAATAATCTTAACACATCTGTGAATGGAAAAGCCTACATGAATTCTTTCTCACACACACAAAAATCTTTTATTCTGCTTTACCACTTCAGAGAAATGTGTCTTGATATAGTCTCTGTATCAAAACCTAAATCCAAACAGTTTCTTTCTCCCTACATTGTGGTCAATTAGCTTTTGGTGTGATAAAGCTTGAACAATTAGCCACCTTAAACTGTGATATAAAAGGTGTTACACATACAAACGGTTCAATTGAGTCTATGCATAATGTTTTTTATATGCATTAAGCATCTGCATTATCAACATTATCTTCCAAATGTATTACTTAATTGTCATATGTGCAGAAGAAATATAGTATTATGGTACAGTATAATTATTTGTAAATCAGCAAAGAAGACGCAGCTGGAGGTGGATAGGTTTTCCTGGGCAGAGAGAGAGAAGGTTATGACCTCAAACAGAAGCTCCAGGTTAAAAGCAGGACACACAGTGCAATGTGCGCCGACCATCTGAGCCACCAAGATGATCAAAGGCCATTAATAATATGGATCTGTCGAATGTATCAGCAGAGGGCAGCTGTACTACAGCATGCATCCTTTTTATTTGCATTTTTACTTATATGCTAATGTAAATCAAGTTGAGACCATTTATCTTCTGTGACACTTTAAGTGTGTTCTTCCTTCAAATTCAAACACCCATAAATCCCCCTCCTGAACGGTCTTTGAACTTTAATTCCAGGATTTCCTGAGAGGTTTGCTGATCCAGTTATGTAAAGATGATCTAAAAGGTATGCACTGCTGCCGCCTTACATAAAGAACTACTACACTTCAGCGGTTCAATAGCACTGCACGGGGGGTTTGCTGCTGGGCTTCTCATCAGTTTATAACCATATATTGACATAGCACACATGTAGCTGAAAGAAAAACACCGGCAGACTTATGCAGCAGAATACAAACAACAGTTACTATCTGATTAATAGTCTGTCCCTTTTAGTATCTGAAATAAATCAGTGTTTGCGTATTCAAAAAAAATCTCACAGTGCAAAAATGAAAGTATGCAAGATTGTGAAAAGCGATGCTGATTCCTTGTAAGTAAAAAATTAGTAGCACAAACAGTATAAAACAGTACTATTAACTAAAACAATAGAGATTAAACAGCTTTTTTAAAGTCTTAAGTGAACACAACCCATTTTCTTCAACAAGATTTTACTGTTAAATAGCTTTATTTCAATAACTAGACTTGAGGAATAATTTTTGCAGTAAAAGGACTAAACTTATTATTTGATTATCAAAATAGTTACTAGTTATCTTTCTGTCTATTGACTAACTGATTAAATGGCGGATTTTATATATATATATATATATATATATATATATATAGAGAGAGAGAGAGAGAGAGAGGGAGAGAGGGAGATAGATAGATAGATAGATAGATAGATAGATAGATAGATAGATAGATAGATATGTTATATTACATTTGACACATGAATTACATCAACAATGTACAAAATAAAAAAAGATTAAAAAGCAAAATACAGCCAAGAATGTAGTCAACGCTGGTAAATGACAAGTAACATTGTTTTCTTGATTTTCTTTAAACTATTGATAGTCAGAGCTCACCACTTTTCATTTTGCTTTATGAAAACCTAAACCTCAGGCTACATGGCATTTCTAAGCAGACAAGAAACAAAGACTAGATGACTGACAAACGTTTAGGTATCAACCTGCCTATCACCGGAGGAGGGCGGGGAAACAGTACACTTCCTACCCTAAAGCCATAAAATCCCCAGTATCAACTGCAAAGCATGTATTTCCTTTGTTGACCACTAGAGGGCACAGAAACACTATGCCACTAAAATCTCAGTCAATACTGAAAACATGCTTCTCTGCCATATTTCTGCTCTGTATAAAGGACAGCAAATAATAAAAAATAATCATAATGGCACACTTGACACACAAAAAGCTTTGAAAAAAAACTAAAGGCTAAAATCTGTGGACATTTATGTGGAAACCTCTTATTTATGTGTATGGCTCCAAACCACAACTTTGCCTCAAGCAGCTTTATTACCTGTTCAGCATTCAACATCACCTGTACTTAAAGCCTCGATTTAGATAATAAAAGAACAAATAATCCCACAGGAGTGATCAATAGATAGATAAATGGAGCATTTTATTGTACTGGTCCAACAGTCAAATCCCACAGGAATCATAAAAAGACACTAAAAGAGTTAGTAAGCAAAAATGACCAAACCATTAACCACAAACTGAACTACAATCTACTGAAATGCATGTAATGTATCTGTGATATATTTTGTATTTCACGTGCTGTTTTCCACCTATACTTACACACCAGTACACTTCACAAATAACCAACATCCACTCACGCTTTGCGGCACAGGACAATGACATGTGACTCGTCAGTCCTGTACACAGGAGGAATTTAGTGGAAAGAATGACATCATTGTTCACTGACATAACAAGGCAAGTTGACACCCTGCAACGCGT
>JBAJHX010000035.1:15509150-15520796 GCA_037176925.1 Amniataba percoides | reverse complement strand
CACAGG
This sequence comes from Amniataba percoides, assembly GCA_037176925.1. Classification (NCBI taxonomy): domain Eukaryota; kingdom Metazoa; phylum Chordata; class Actinopteri; order Centrarchiformes; family Terapontidae; genus Amniataba; species Amniataba percoides. The sequence continues at coordinate 15,520,790 of JBAJHX010000035.1, read as the reverse complement.
AGGAATTTAGTGGAAAGAATGACATCATTGTTCACTGACATAACAAGGCAAGTTGACACCCTGCAACGCGTATCTACAACCACGGAAAATCTCCAGTGATCTCTTTCTGTGATTCAAATCCACCACCACAAATGTTTTTTCTGCAAAAACACCAACCAATAATAAAAATTAAAAAAAAACATCAAAGCAATAAAACTAAACTATCTAAAAGATTTTTCTTAAATATAGAGCCATTTAAAAGACAAGTCATCAGGAGGGTTTCGGTCAACAGGTGGCACAACTATGTGATTTTGAGAGCTTCCAGAAGGGCTGTAATTTGCCAAAAGGCCTCATTTAAGCGCTTACATAAGTGCACAGTGATTGAGGTACATTCAGCTGTGAAATTACTGACATGGAAAGCATACCAAAGAATCAGCTTCAAATTCAGGCAACAGACCCCAAAAAGGCGCCAGATTTCATGAAATATTAATAAAAAATTTCCTTTGTTTGATACGAACAAAAGTAAGGTTTTTATTTCCATAACTTCCGGCTGACATTTTTGTCCATACATTAGCTATTTTATTTGAGTGTAATTAAATTAACTGTGCTTCAACTGCCTTTTAATTTTTTAATGTGTTTGTATTGCCATATTAAAAAAAGTTACTAAACAACATTTCACTTTTTAAAAGACAGTTTGGCAGCTGGAAGATGCAAAACCAACAAACAAAGATGGCGAACAAACTGGGGCTCGTAGCAAAACAATGTTTGTGTAGCAGGTGGGAGGCTTCACCAAATTTACAACAGGTAGCAGTAAAGTCATTTAAAGCCTTGTTCGTTTCAAGGAAAGCTAACTTCAGTTGCATTTTGACACTTTATGACTTTTTTTTTATCCAAACTCCAAAAACTGTTCAGGTGTGGGGCACTTTGCTCAACCGAGACTCACCTGTGTAGCCCCGCCGGTGTGTGACAAGTCCATGCCTGCTGACTGTGCTATACACACACTTGACTGTGCTATACACACACACACACTCACTCACTCAGTGAACCCTCCTACCGGCGCACACATGGGGCTGGCTTATATGCGGAAGTCTCAGTTCCGCTCAGTTCAGTGAAGTTGCAAACTGAGAGCAGACGGACTAAAGTCACGCTTCTCTCTCTCTCTCTCTCTCTCCCCTCTGTGTGAACACCAGACCGGCTCCACAAGGCAAGGTGAGTCCTGCTCCACACACACCTTTCGATAAGATCACCTCTCCTGTCTCCGTCATCACTGTTACAGCCTCACGAGCCCGTTACAAGGTCGCAATTATATAAAAAGAAAAAGAACACGAGCGCATATAAATATGTATCTTTGTAACGTTTACAGAAATATATCAACCACTGTCGGCTTCCGGTCAGATTTATTTATGTTTTTTATCACTCATAGGTGGGATAAAAGTGCGAGAGAGGAGTACACTGATCCTGTCAGACATGTGCTATATGTGTCGCACCCACTGAGGCGAGCAAATTAAAAGTTTAGTTTCCGTGAGAGAGAGAGAGAGAGAGAGAGAGAGATAGGGAGGAGAAGAAAAGACAAGCTGGTTTGCACAGATGCGTCTTTTTGCTCTCCAGAGTAAACACAGAATATCTGATCATGACTTTTACTCAGGCTGAAGCATGATGTTTTTCTGCATCCTCTTGAAATTGCATCATATTTAAAGGACTCACATATTGAGTCAGGTCCCTTTTTGAAACCATTGTCTTCACTTCCTCTCATTGTTTTGAATGAAGTCCACATGTGATTTTGTATGTATGATCTGTACTCGTTGACTCGGTGTTAGGTGATGTCTCGACTTACAGCCCAAGATAAATTTCCCCGCTGGGACAATAAAATATTATCTTATCTTATGTTAATTAGAAGTATGTATTTGAAAAGCGTTGTGTCAGGTGTTACCAAGAGCACAGGGTGGAGGTTATAACTGCTGTAGTAGACCAAACATGGTTAACCAGCCTGTGTAACTCACAAAAAAAGTGTCCCATAAAGTCAAGTTGGAACAAGTTGTCCCTCTGACAGCCCAGACAAAGATATTGGATGATACATTTTACTGTCTGTCTTTTTTTTTATGTTTTATAAGGGTGTGGTCTAATAAAAAAAGTTATTTTTTCATTTAAAACAGGATTTTGGTGTTGACAAGTGATATACACAGGAGTGAGTTACAGTGCATTGTGAAAATACTCCTCTGCTGAAATGATGTCACCAGGCAACACTGTGTCCTGAGGTATTGTGAAACACGTGTGACGTCCAAACCTCTGAGGCGTTCTCTTCCCGGGACCTAAAAGATTATTAAAGGGAACAGGACTTGACACGGTGGTGGTTTGACACATGCAGTGGAGAGAGAGGGCGCCGAGGTCAGAGCTCACACTGAACTCTGCTGACCCGTGATTGAGTCTCCATTTTTACTCTGAAGGGAGTTTTAATTTTGAAAGGAGTTTTTTTTCCCCTCTTATTCAACCTTGACCAGGAAGTTACCCCAGACTTTTGACCCAAACACCCCTCATAAAAATCCTGTTCTCAGTTGGCTGTTCTTATTTGCTGTAATTTCACTCTAATCTTGGACAGCCTACCAGCTAATCAAATCAAGTATGTTAAAATAACGTCTGCTGCACGGCCATATAAATGCCTGAGATAGCAGATAACTGGATCAGGAGGTCGCCATTTGGTGCACTGCTGAAAGAACTGTGTTTTAATCGTGTTTTTTTTGTGCGAAAGTGCTGACATATTTACTGAAATAAAGTGCCATTATGACAGGAACTTGAAAGATAAGGCCCTAGGTGGAAAGTGAACTGAACTGTGCTGGAACTTGCTGGGAGACGGATCTGATGCGGGTGCTGCTGATAAAATGCAGTTTGGGAGCGCTAATAGGTGTGTCTGCTCGTGTCGATGCATGATATCATTAGAGATTGCAAAACAAGCAGGGACACGAGATGAGTCGAGTGTTTGTTCTCGCCATATTAGGGAAAAAAAAGAGCCACTGATATGCTGGGCTAGTATGAGTTGACTGTAATCTGAGTTTCGACATCAACATTTTATGTACCTTTTACAGAGACGTCCCCTGTTGGCTGTGAAATCTAATACCACGGGAATCTGTTGTGAACAATTGACATAGTTGTAACGGTGCTATTCAGCACTGTGTATTCCTCGAGGGCTGTACCTCAAGCTGTGACTTTTGGCGCATTGATCTTTGTGTAAACCTACAGTATGTATGTCCATTGTGTCTCGTGTTACACCAGTGTGTCAGCGTTGCCTGCAGACTCAAACTAAATGGTAAACAGCGCTTGCATCAGTGCGAAAGATGTGATTGAGTTCCTGTTTATACTGAGGTCAGGACATTGGCTGCTGTCTTTTTAAGTATAAACTTAGTATAGAGCTTTTTTGTGTTCAAACATTTGCATTTCAAATCACCATTATATGCCACACTGTTATACAGGATTTACTGTAAATAGAACGGGACATTTCTTGGTGACAATGTATGGATGATATGTTGGGTAGCGCCTTGTAATTTTCCCTAAAAATGAACTCCTTGGCTCACCTCAAAGCTAGGTCACCTTGAGGAGGGAGACAGCTGTCTTCGCTCGGTTGCTGTCTTATTATAGACTCGCATGTTCTGCTTGTTTGCGTGTGTGCATTTGTGTTTGGGAACATTAGTTTGATTGTGAAAGTGTGCTGTATAAATAGTGCAGCTCTGTGCTCCGTGCTTTCCAGGTGTTCCCCTCCTCCCCTTCCACTTTCACATGTGACTTTTCTTTTTTTGATGTCTTCTTCACCCCACCCTTACACGCCTTTTTTTTTTCTGTGGATCCTCTAGTGGCTTCTTTAAAGAGCCCATTCCCCTCCAGGCATGGCAGTGAGACTGTGTGCAGGCCGACCCCTCCCTTTTTTGATTTGAGGTATGTCTCGTACAGCTGACCAGGTGACGGGCTGCAGCAGGTGGGGCTGTGTCCCTGAGGGAATCTGTGACGGCAGAATGACTTACAGCCTCAAAATGACATGCCTCTGGGATGACAAGGCATTATTATTCAAGAAATACTCAACAGAAAAATATTTTTCCTCTGCACTGCCCAGTGCACAAATATGTGAATATTTTTCTTTTTTTTTGGCATTGAAATATTTAATTGCTCAGTTTAAGGGGTTGAAGACAAAACATGTTCTTCCAGCAATGGATTATGTACTTTACATAAGAGTGAAATCCTCTTCACTAAAGCTAGAAATAAGTCCGTCATCGAATAAAATCCCTCAAGTCACGCTGAGCTTCCTTTGCTGTCTTTTTTTTTCCAACAGAAACACCAAACCCCTAGTTCATTACATCAGAGCTACAAGTTTTCTCTGCTTCTCAGTTGCTCTGTAAAGTAAATTCTGACCACCACTAACAATGTGCCCATCTGTTCAAAGTTAGCCTTAGCTTTGCCTCCACATTCCCCCCGTTTTTTTCATGTAATTGCAATGTATGTACGTGACATATAATGCTCGTGGGTTACCCTTTGATGTCATGTTTTCATGTCAACATCCACCCTTCCTGTTGGGCAGGGCAAAGGTGATATATTTCCACATGATCTGTGTTTTTTTTTTTTTTTCCTTTTTGAACCTGTGCACAGCGGCTCTTGGGCGAACAGGCAGATTCCAACCACAGCCTGTTAGCTGGATACTCACAGCAGACTGCAGAAATTAAAGTGTATTCTGAAAATATGGTATACCAATTTCCTCATTGACCAAACTAATAAATTTAATAATGCACTAAATCCTAACATGTGACTGCACTTAACCTCAGTCTCGCTTCCAGTAAATAGCTTGCAGCTTCAGTTTTGCAGGGGGAAAAGGAATGCATGACAGGCAGGGCTTAAACCAGTGAAACTCAATAGCGCATGAAATATTTTACCTCACCAAATAGCCATTGCTGTGTCTCACTTTTGGAACTGTCCATTTAATTTGAATGCGCCCATGTATAATCAGGACATGGTATTTGTATCCGCCCGTGAGGTAATGCAGATGATGGTGTGTTTAGCCATTGAGATTTTGAAAATTACAGAAATGAAACCTGCCTCTATGATGAAACGATGGGCTGGCAGCGAGCTGAGCTCCATCAAGCCTCCAACCATCCAGGGTGTGTCTCGTCTTTGCTCTGTCCCTGCGCGGGCCCTGCAGCGCCGCAGTTGCACCGGGTGAGCCCAGTGCTCACTCTGTTACATTCGAGGGATTAACAGGGGTTTTTAGCAAGATGTGAATGCATACCAGACGTTTTATATCAAGGTTTCAATCTCTTGATCATAATTTCATAAACCCCAGGAATGAGTTTCAGGATGATGCAGATGCAGGTTCACTAGACCATGTCTTACTCAAAAATGAATACCGAAAATCTGCTCATTCTTGTGGGAAAAATATTTTGCCCTTAAATGGCTTAATTTATAAAGTGTCTATTTAGTTTTTTTTGCGAATATGTAAAGCTACTGCACTGTTTGTCTGCAACAGGCTGGCATACTGCATCCCCATGTATTTTTTTTTTCTTTTTTACAAGAATATAGTGTGTCTCGGTCTGGCTGCCGCTGTCAGAGCTTGTTTTTTTTACATGCAGTGAGTTCAGTGAGGGGACACTGAGATGAAAGGTCCAAAGTGCAGCTCCAGCGTCGCTGATCTGAGATTCTTCAAAGGTAAACAAAGGACTGTCAGCGCTAACGTGCTGCTCCTTGCAAGCCCCATTTCCAGTTCCCTGGGGGATGTGCGCCATTAAATGCTTATTTACTCTAAAAAAGGCTTTTCCAAAAACAGAAATGTTCAGTCAAACGGTGTGCGGTGATCCTCTCTGAGGTGAGCAGAGGAGGATGTTAACGCTTTCTCATGTAGTAGCTCTTTAACTTCCTGTTGCATAATAAATCCTGCAGTTCGCACCACACAATGTGTTATGTCTTACTTCTTTGTTTGTCAGTGCAGCTTATCTGTCCACCAGCACTTGAGAAGATATACTGTATATGATTTATCACAGAGTCATCATAACCCCCATTGTAAATAGCATCGTCCGGGACCTGCTCTAAAGCTGTCAGCACAGAACAGGCAGCTTCAGAAGAGGACTATTAATAGACTGTTATTCTTGAATTTAGATAACTCCAGTGTGATAAAGTTAAAGAAAACCACGAGACCGTGACAGGATCCCCAACAGGTCTGGCTACTGAATGGCATAAAAGAAAGGATGAATGATTTTCTTTTAGTATCTCACATATCAAACATACTTCATAGCACCCAGTCATGGAAAACAAGCAATGGCATACCTTTAATCTAGACTCATCAGAGGAATGCCTCTGTTTGGGTTTAGCATAATTTGCAGTTACAGTGCTCTACTTTGAAAATAAATTTTTATTCTCTCTCATGTCTCTAGCATTTGTTCTTGTCGGTGTGGAGTCCGCCTCCCGGTGTGTTATATCCCCATTACTGTGGGGCTCAATCGAGTGTAAAATATCTGCCCCTCTGTCTCTAGGTGAATCATGAGCAGCAACTACAGTGTCACCCTGGCTGGCCCTGCCCCCTGGGGCTTCAGGCTGCAAGGAGGGAAGGACTTCTGCCTGCCCCTCACCATCTCACGGGTGAGTGGAACACACTCAAACACACACACACACACACACACACACACACACACACCACTTATGTCCCCTTCACTCCACGACAGTCACCTCTGAGGAATGCTGTTCCCGCTCACTATGCCGCTTGCCTAGTCAGTGATGAAAGTGCGTGTGCCATTCATCTCCTGTGCGACACTCATTGCTGGATTTAGACACCTCCTCAAACAGTTCGTGGCCTCTGTCGCTCAGCCTCACGTCAAGGCTGTGACTACTGTCGCAATAATGTTACATAACTGAACAGTAGCCACAGCATACACCAATTTAAAAAAAAAAAAGCTCTCTTCAATTTCTCACTTGGCCTTTTGGGCTATATTTGGAGGATTAAGCAAATCGCTGTTAATGGCCGCTGTCGTTTTGGTCACTCAGATGAGGGATAGTGCTAAGTGTTTGAGTCTCTGCTTACTGGGTCTACAGTGGAAGCATCAGAACCTGTCCTTACATGGCCCATCTGACTGAAACTCTAGAAGGCCGCAGCGGTTCTGTAATAACTATTTGGGCCACAGAAACTCAAACTGGGGTTTGGCTCTGACTGACCAGGTTCTGTTGAGTCCTCAACTGAAAGAAAGGCTGCTGGAGGACCCACTGTTTGAAAGGCAGGCCTGTTTATGTGACAGGTCCAGCCTCATTTTATACATAGCCACACTGTTTATGTTGGTTGTGTATAGGCCTTCTGGTCCAAACACTGTGGTGGCTGCTCATTAAAGAAGTCTACAGTGCAGCTTATTGGTGTGTCAAGTCGCAGTCTTCAGTTTTCAACCCAACATATCTGAGGTGTCTCAGTTATACTAACATTGCCTCTTGCCAAACAGGATTAAAAATCAGAAGCTTGTCCTCTACCAGTGTAGTCTGCTTTGACAACATCTCTGGCTGCTGCAGAATCAGCAGTGTTATTTGGTTCCTGCCGCTTCCTGTTATGCAATCGTAATCTCAGTGTCACGGCCAAGGTCAGTGACTTTGTTTATTTGTTGCTGGTGGGATCAGTTACAGAATAATGAAAGTTATGCACAGAGAGAAGTGACTTTTCTCAAATGGAAAGGTGCCCGTCTGTGCTTGGACATAGTTCCTCTGAGAGTATGAAAGGCCAGCATAGCTGCTCTGACTATTTTTATACGTTGCTATTATGATAATAATGGCATGCAGAACATTATGTTGTCACAGAGGCGTGTAGCTGCCAGCACACATCTTGTCATGATATCTAAAAAACAATACATGAATGAAGCACCTCCACACTTGTCACCTGATTCGATATCAGACCATTGACCTATGTAACAGACATAAAAATAGTAAAACTGCCTCTGTTTCCTATAGCTACTCAAAGCACCACATAATTTTAAACAGTTCCATGTTGCCTAACAAATTCTTAAGTCTGCAAATACAATACACCTGACCCCTGTGCCATGTCCATTTTTTATGAGAAAATTTTAAATAAAACGAGACGGGTGAGTTTTGAGAGGTATCAACAAAAAAAGCCTGCACTCTGTTAAAATCACAAATGCATGCAACATGGTAGTTTCACTCCTGCTCCTCTGACTATAAAAGTGTTGAATACGTCCAGCAGCCCTGCGTTTTGTTTGTAATGGTCTGGAGCTCGCCGCAGTCCCGCTGTGCCAGGCAACATGACCCTCACAGCTTTTCATTCCACCGCATTATTGGTTAGTGTCATTCCTGTCACATGTTTTTGTCCCCGCGCATGACCAGTGCATGGCACCATAAATGGCTCAGATTTCTTGTTATTGTCCCGGCACCAGGAATAATTGTCCCTTTTGTCTATTTATCTTCCAAATCCTAATGTCATGCAGCTGAGGCACAGCCAACACAGTGCATGCTGAACATGTTTTCATTATGTTGTAGTTAGGCTGAAAACTTTATCTATTTTGATAATGATAATTTATCAAACATATGTATTTTTTATGTTCTTAAGTCTGATCTCATCTAAGTAAAAGGAGTACCTGCATTTACAAAGGGAGGAGTAGAAGGAGCGTATAGAGAAACATCTGCCAACAGTTTAACCATTACTCGTATTCCTTCATTAGATGAGTGACGAGGAAATTATCAAGACCACAAGCATATTTTAAGGTTCATTAGTAACCTACAATGCTAAGTGGACTCGCTTTGCAGTAAGGAACATGCATCTGTTGCTATCGCACTAAAGCTTGTACTTTATTTTTTTTGCTTAGATGTCTGCGATAACCGTGGAATAATGATGTAATGACTTTACATATGCTAACCATATGTAACTGATCCAAAGATTACATACAGTTCAGAACAGTATATGAGCCTGGCTTACAAGACAACCACAGCCTCTTATTGTGAAGCCTTTTTTAGGAATTTATGGCTCTTGCCTTGTAATAAGACTAAATCAAAGTATGAGATGCACATAACGTATATCATATGTCTCGTGTGATCTTTAGTTGGGCGTCACAATATAAACAGCTATGCTCACAAAATAAACTTGCAAAAGTCCTCCATGTATATAGTAGATGCATTGAAACCTCTCTCACAAAGCTAACCTTTTCAATGAATTATTAATTACAAGCATGTTTTATTGTATTGTATACAGCAGGTGTTCAACATCTGAGTCACGTATTTAAGATTAAACTCTTAACAATGCAGCTGGATTGCTGAATGTGAGACCACCCAATATCATAAGAATGACATAAGGAGGAAGGGCCCAGTTATGCACATTATGTGAGCGGGTTCCTGTGTTCCTGCTCCCCCAGACCCTCGCGCTCCTTTTTTAGGCATTTCTTGACAGGCTTCCATATGGGAAAGAAGAAATCCAATTACTCTTGCATAATGAGGCGGTGGAAAATGTCTGCGGAGTGACAGTTTGGTCTTAAATTCATTGGGCTATTATTTAAGAAAGATGCTCTATATGAAAGGTTTATCAGAAATATCTCCCTCAGCTAAATGTTGGTTCCTGTAGGTCAGCTGGGTGTGAGAGCAGCAACATTTTTCTCTCTTTTCCCACTGACCCCTCACTTCCTCCTCTCGTCTTCCGTGTCCTCTTGATTGTTGGTTCAGTGGCATGTGATACTTTGAGTAAACATTAAGCAAACTAATTTTAGCTCTCTGTGCGCAGTAGCCTCCGAGCCTCAGGATTAGTTCTTCTTCTTCTTCCTCAGGCGCCACTGTTACGTGTTAATATGGTAAAGCCACTATCACTCTCAAAGAAGAGGAATGCAATGATGTAATGTATCTCGGCCACCCACATCAACATTATTCTTTGTGCATCCGCTTTAAAAGAGTTGATTCCAGTAAAGCCAGACATCTCCATATTGGGTAGCTGGGAAATAACAGCTGTGTAATAACAATATTATATCTGCTAAACGTCTTTAATGTATATTTATTACGGTAAATAATCACGTTTGTGTTGATCATCTGGAAATTTTCATCTTTTATGAACTGAAGATAAATTACATGAAACAAAAATCATGATTCAGTTAAAGTTCACTATGAGTTTTAAATGCATCAAAACCTTCAAGAGTTATGCTTTGTGCTTTCCCAGTGAGAAACTGAGACAGACATTGCTATTTTTGCTGGTATTGTCAATATAATTCGGTTTTAAGAAGATTTCCCTCTGCTCTTTGATCTGACTGTAAACTCCTTTACTTTTTTTTTCTGAACACGTTAAAGCGTTTTAAAGCCAGCGCGTGATAAACTTGAAAGGATGGCCAAAACTGCAATTTCATTTCCTCTCTGCTCACTAGTTCAAAAACTGCAGTTAAGTTGGATTTGCAGAGCTGCAGGGAGGATGAACTCCAGCGACATCCAGCTACCTAAACAGTTTTAACGTTGAATAAAGTGATTAGAATTAATAATAAAATCACTGCTGCTCAGAGAAAGCCCTTTTTGGGTATTTACTGAATTGGTTGCATCGGTAATTCTAATAGGTTTAACGTTAAGTATTGATTTGGACTACAGCACATGATAACACAGTCGTTGCCATTAGAGGAGATATGCTGTATCCCACTGATTTACAGTCAACCCAGAAAGAAGTTTGTATCTTGGATAAAGAATAATCTGGCTTGCTCTGTCTGACATTGAGCCATAACTTTTGGTTCAGCTCCCTTGGCACACCAGTAAACCATTGACACAGATAGCTTGTTGTCTGTGCTGCACAGCTGCCAAACAATTGGTGCGTGTGTTTTTTTATTTTTATCCATCTTTTGTTTTAAAATCTCTTGAGCATTTTTACACGGAAACTGGAATTTAATAGAAACCAGTTATGGATGTTTCTCCAGCATTTCACAGCTTCCCGGTACAGAATATACACTTCACGAGGCGTATTTAATAACCTGTGATTCCACACAGTGCCCGAAAGATGTGTTCAGGTTACATATGGGTTTAGTATAGAACTGTTATCTGCAGTATGTGTTTGATCCCAGCGTGATCTCCCTGGTGTCTCTGTAGAGTTATATTGAGGGCATCTGCTCTCAATCTTGCTAATCCTATATGGCAGAGATATAAAGAATAACCTAGCTGTCATTTGATCGTGATTTAGATCGCTCATACTGTTTTCTTTTTTTTCTTTTTTGATTAAAGGAGCAGTCCACTAAATTTAAAGACGCAATAGGGTCCACTGCACACGATCTGTCTTTGTGGTCGCAGCTTAGACTACAGCCTCAGATTACAGTATCACAATGTTTTAAGATCAGTTGGACTAAAGACACTTAAGTTTGATTACAGAGGCCCCACAAAAAGCATGCTTCAGAGAGAGGTGCAATCTAAATGCTGTCCATTTAACATTTACATTGTCACTGACAGTAAAAATCATGTTTGCAATCATGCAGAATGCCTGTTATTATTCCATTGACTCTCTAAGTTTTGTCGTACCTTTTGGTGGACCATTTTGGAAAGCAGAGAAACTGTGTATTTTGCTTAAAAAGAGGTTAACTTGTTGCTAAATCCTTACGTGTTTGTCATTAATATTTTAAACACATGTTGCCATCCAAACAGTAGGCGCAACTTAATGATCATTATGCCATTTGGCTGAGTCCAAAATGGCCCAATTGAAGC
>JBAJHX010000035.1:15487774-15507089 GCA_037176925.1 Amniataba percoides | reverse complement strand
TTTTGATGAAGTGCACAAATGACACAGTGCGATGCGGTTGATAAAAACACGTTGCTAAAACATCGTGCTCTCTTGAGACGGCCGCAGCACTTCAGCCAACGTTCCAGTTCATCACTTATCTGCTCTCCGTCATGAGCGCCTCTTTCGATTTGTATTTATGGACTGCGGATGCCAGGGATTCTCGCTGTAACATCTATTTGTTTTGTATCCATGTGAGAAAGACGAAGCGAGCGCTTGAGTGAAAGGACCTATAAAGCGCTCTCTGTTCACCACCGACTGAAGCATTAAACACTGTTAGCCACATATAAACTTTTTCTTTTTTCTCTGAGAATACTACAACAGTCCTCTCCTCTCTTCATGTCTTGAAATAGTGCATATTTGAGGAAGTACCATTTATGGAGATTTATAGTATTGTCTTTTATCACATCCCTACAAGGAGAGACCTCTTTCTCTCTCTCTCTCTCTTTCCCTCCTCCTTTCTAACAAACCCACACAGGCATCCAGGAAGGCAGACGTGGGGAGATAAAAGAATCTATGTCCCAGAGACATGCTCGTTCAGTAATCCTTTTTTTTCTGCTGTTGACCTCTGGAGCAGTCAGAGGAGCCAGCAGATGCCAGCGATCTCTGGAGGGTGCTCACGCTCTCTTTACTTGCATCTGCATCAAAGAGGAATGCACGATTTTATTGAGAGAAAATGAGTCAGGGCCGACTCAGTGAACGCCAGCAGGTGTGTCTGTGCCACCGTGACGCTGAGCAAGTGAGTCAGCCGAGGCCGCGCTCATGCCCTTTTGTGAGCAACACTTAGCATGTGTCTGCTCTGTAGGGTTTCCAGGACGCTGGTATGCATACATCAGGCCCAGCTATGCATTCTGCACTTCCCGCTACTGATCTGCTTGATAATGACACACGAACAACACGGCTCCAGAGGGGGAAAAAAAAAAAAACGTGTCGGTCGCTACCACCGCCGCTGTCACTTCCTCATTCTTTCTCTCCCTCCCTCTCACTCCCCCCGTTTCATTATTAGGGGCAACACAATGGCACATTCTTCATGTCTCATTGGCTCCTTTTTAAAACTAGGGGGAAATGTCTTGTAATGTTGCCTAACCTGAATGCATTCTTCAGCAGTGGGGAGAGGGACTATTGTGTTTTTGTGTTTATCAGTCCAAATCAGGGCTGGTTCCTATAAATAACAACTCTCGAGTGTGCAGATAACTGGAAAGCGACAGGTCTTTTGCATGCATTTAAAATGTGTGGGCTGTGATTTTTTTTCAGATGGTGATTGGAGGATGTCAGTATTTTCTGATGTTTAAGTTAGTGGAGTTAGCAGATAAAATCAATCTACTCGGGCTTCACGCCTCATTCGTTACACTTTTCAGTCTCTCATCACCCTCATAGATTTCACCTGAGCTGCCACACTACATACATGCATGTGCTGGACATGTCCCTGTTTTGCATAAATATTTGTGGCTTCAGGCAACGAGAGTCGTATTCTTTCACGCTCTTGGGAGATGACGTAAAGATATGATCATGACAAACCCTGCATGAGATAATAAGCACACAGAGTTCTTAGCATGGCTGTACAGGTTTTCAGTGCATTGCGAGAGAGAGTGAGTTGTGTGCGGCCTTGTGTAATCGCTGGTCGATCACCACACCTGGCAGACAGAGAGTCATCCCATCGTCATGGTTTTATTGCGTTACTTCCCGTGCATTAAAAAGCGAGTCTCAGCATGGTGGAAAGGGATGGAAGATCTGATAAACCTACTCCCTCTTCTAAACTCTGAGGTAGACAGAGAGCTGTTGAGCTTTAAGCCCTTGCTTCAACACATAAGAGTCAAAATTGCTGAGTATGAAATGATTTTAACCCCTTTAACCTTTACATTTCCCGTAGCAGAAGTACTAAGCATTTCCTGACTTATTATTTGATTTGGAAAATATTCAAAAACCCTTAATGCTTTGCAAAATTTCAGGTTTAATGTACAGTACATACATATATATAGCATATACTATATATACATATACTCAGCATACAGATTCTTAGAGTGTGATGAAATGCTTTCATTTGTGTGATCAAACATTTTATGGATCGGTAGGCTACGTTAAGGTCGTAAAGAAAAACCTGCTCCACAGCACACAACCTGCACATGAGCACTCTTTTAGGACCGCTGTGACGGATGAAATACAGGGCAAAGAAAAGCCTGGGGTGGTTTCACCTTGGAATGCTCTTTGGACACCCAACAAAAGAAACGGATGTGTCCCGCATTTAAAATCTGAAGTAAGGACTGCAGATTACCATTTTTAAACTCTGCTCTGAGGGGCTCAACAGCTGAGAGCTGGAGAGGGCGATCATCTGGTAGTTGATTTGTGATTGTGGGAATGTTGATTTGTGATTGTGGGAATGTTTCTGCTTTTTTAATGGGCGGATTGTTTTGGTGGGCGTAAAATCCTGTCCCATGGATGTTGTGATGTTGTGAAGGGAATAAGTTGCCTCTCCTATCTGACTGGGGTTACGTAAGACAGGAAGAGGAAGGGAGAGTACAGTGCTTGGTGATTACGAGAAGTAAATCAACAGAATATGCATATGAATCTTTCATTTAAATGCCTTTCTCTTATTAATTGCACATTTAAACCCTAAAATTGCAAAAGCCATCACAGCACACTCTTAAATAATGGCAGAGTAAGTAAATGCTTTGTGATCGTTCTTCTTTGTTTGGTCTGAATATGTCTCTATTAAGGTCTCTTTTTAAATTCTCTTATGTGTCGTTGCAGCTCACTGATGGAGGCAAAGCAGCCCAAGCCAACATGAGCATCGGAGACATCATCCTGTCCATTAATGGCATTTCCACGGACAGCATGAATCACCTCGAGGCCCAGAACAAGATTAAGGCCTGCACAGACCAACTCAGCCTCACTCTACAGAGGTAACGGTTACACACGGGGAAAGAGGGTGCAGATTGCAAACCCCCCTGAGACAAATTGGGATTTGTGATATGGGGCTATATAAGTAAAAACTGATTAGACTCAATTCTCAATTAGCCTATGAGCACATTTTTCCCTACAGTGTTATGTATGGACTTGTACCTCCCAGTGTGTTTTACTACTTTTCACGAGCTAGTGGGCGGACAAACCAAATTATCTTTAATCTGCAACAGGAAGCATGACTGCCATATTTCATTTGTTTATTTGCTCTGTATTCATTTTGCTGTTACAGTAACTCCCATTGTGCTAATTCAGAACAGTTCAGTGTTTCTGCGGCAGCACATGTTGTGGCCCTGAGGTGCTGCAGGGAGTCTGGAAACATTAAAAAAGACTAAGTTAAGCCTGATGTTTCTTGCACCAAGAAATCAGTTTATATATTTTGTCATTTGCATTATAATTTAAATACATTTGCATTAGCATGATAATGGATTATAGTGATTCCTTTTAATGGCACAAATAACCAAGCATCGCATTGCAGACTATGATAAACACATTAACTAATCAGACTGAAGATTATGTCTCAGTTATGCTGTCGGCCCAAAAGGTGTAAATCTCTCCTTGGATCACCAGACAGGACATGTCCAAAACTTTGGACTTCAATACCTCCTCCAGAAGTGACAGTAATAAACAAAGAACCATCTGAAGTATTTGCTTTGAGAGAGTACTTCTTAATGCATGGCAACCTGGCTGTGCAGTGTGTGGCTCAAGATCTGTGAAAGTCTTCAGATCCGTTTTGTTTTAAACATGCTGAGTTCATCAACTGTGCCTCTGCTTCTCCCATTTGACAAAAGGAAGACCCCGGTACTCTGGGGCTCTTAAGTGCATTAAAGCGCAGTAGTGCAGCATTAGGAGTTCTATGAATGAAAGCCCTCTGTTCCCTTATACATGCTTCAAAGAAAAGAAAGCAGGGATTAAACTGAGGTCCACCAAGAAACGGCCTCAGTCCAAACAACTTTTATAGTTAATCTACAAGATGGCTAAAGCTTCCCTCAGAGGGACACTATGGGTTGGTTTTTTAATAGAAATAAATAACTCAAACTCAAACTGCAGGCTGCACTGAATGTCCAAGATCAGTTCACCCAGTTCAGAACTTGCTGCGTGGAATAGCTTTTTTTTTTTTAAATACTATTTTATCCTCATGAAGATGAATCAAAAAAGGAGTAATCCCTTTTGATGAACTTCAGCCGAGCACTTTGGCCAAATACAGTATATTTTCTGCAGCCAAGTGTAAAAAGGAGTAGCTTTAGTGTGAGGCACAAACAAATGGAGGCGAAGCACGCACTCCGTCCAAGCCGTAAAACATGTTGACAGAAAAACTCAAAGCCTGGTTTGCATGTCCTGTCATTCCATCGCCACATCAAAGGGGAAAGGAGCCTCTGTGCTTTAATCGTGGGAAAATAGTCCTAAAATAGCGCCGTCCAACAGCTGCATGTAATCTGCAGTGGGTAATGGATGCAGGGCACAATGAGACATCAAACATTCTGGTCTCATAGTACATGTTAACTGCACCAGAAATCACCCACTAAACAACAAAGCTTCCTCCTTACAAATGGTACATGATTGTAGTTTGCTTTATTTCTGGCTGCTTTGTTAGAAAAGGGGCTGTATGGTGTTGACATTGTAGGTCTTCATTCAGTGATAGAAAGTTTTAAGACACTTCACTGCACATATGGGTGCTTGGGACTTTAAGGATGATGTATATCCAGTTGGTGCAAAGAAGGCTGAAGACAGTAGGATTAGACAGTCACGCTGACCTTTACGCTGTTGTCGTCGCTGTTTAATTTGAACAGTTCTCTCAATCACGCACCACTTTCTCCCTCCGTGCTCTCAGATTTGATTTATTTGGTTTTGATGATCGCTGATAAGACTATCGGGGTCATAATAACATTCCAGGAGTGCCAGGAGATGATTAATGCGACCGCAGTTTAGCGCTATTATGTCACTTTGTCATAGTTCACATTCTGCGGGCTGCTCATTAATACACTTGTACGTCTAATCCAGCGTGGTGCAGGTGTGTGAAAATGACAATATCCTATTGAGAAAGAGCACCGATTTACCCTTTTAGCCCATTTAATGCAATAAGGTCTTAAACAGAACATTTATATATACTCCATCTGCACAAATGTGTTCAGCTATAACACTCAAAATCAGATGATAAAGTTGAAGTCAGAAATAACACCTACAGTCTTCCATGAACTCGTGTACGTACAATCAAGTTTAGAATATCATGCAGTCTCTTTGTATTTTGTTTATTCCAAAAGGTACTCATGCTCGCTGATGCCAATATGTTTAAGTTATTTTCCCGTCGCTAGGTAAAGAGAAGCCTGTTTTCATCGGGGAGGAAATGCACTTGAGTTTTGAGAGTACTCCCCTCATCCTGTCGCTCTGCAATACAGTAAATCCAAACAGAGCTGTCAGGATAAGTCTGAGTGAGTGAAGAGCTGTTAAATGTTTTGTGACATGGGGAGAAACCAGGTTTTCCTCTCCAAAGCTGCGGTCTCTCAGCGAAGCATGTGAACGCAGCACGACACGGGGCGCGATAACTTTTATTAAAACAGTAGTTTTCATGACCAAAACAGGCTGCTTGGCCAGAAGTTTCAGCTCCTTTCTGCTGATTTGCGATGCACATTTAAAAAAAAAAAAAAATCAAATCATGTTTTCCGATCTTTTCTTTTCTTTTCCATCTTCTGATTCGTTCTCGCGGTTGATATGAGCAGCGGTTGACTTTCATGGGTACTTTTTGTTTTGCTATCACGGAAATCTTGTTTCTGCCAGTTACACCAGTCTGGCCGTGGGAAGTGTCCTTAGGAAAGTATGATAATTGATGTTTATTTATTGTCATTGAAATATGCAGCACAGCGCAATGAAACCTCGCTCCCCAGAGGTTGTGGCTGGCTGCACCTGGTTCCAAAACCTCAAAGATAATACGGATCAGCACCGCGAGCCCCCGCGATCCAACCATTTTCTGATGTTTTACACAAGAATTCGTGTCAGCTCCCACAGCAAATGAGTGATTCAGATTTTTGTGTATTTTCCACTTTGTGTGTGGATTTGCCTGCCAAGAACACGCGCTGTTCGTGGAGGAATGAAGCAGAGCAGAGTGAAGCTTTCGGGAGGTGTCAAGTTTTCACAAAGTCAAAAACCTTCATGAGATGAAGAGTGGAAATTACAGACATCAACATATTACACTTTCACGATGCCCTCTTACTTAGTTACACTTCTTATTTAGATTAAATAGCCTCCTTTCTCCTAACTTAAGATTTGATTTTCCAAAACTGCGACCTTGTTTTAAATATGTCTCTTGGGTTGTCCCACATGCAGACAGTATATGATACAGATGTTATTTTTCCATCCACAGGCCACTTACTGTTGCTGAATAGCTAAACAGTCAGCTAGACGGCTGTGGGTTAAATCTACAGATACTCTCATACATGGCCAATGAACACCCAGGGAGTCCTATGGAACGGTTATAGCAGGGTGAAGCAGAGGACAATCCAATGCAGCCCGGAGCCCCCGCTGACTCCTGGCTGCCTTAGCCAGATGTGGTGTGGTGGTCGGAAGGAAAGTACGAAAGGATGGAGGGGGCTTGTTATTAGATTGCTTGGACCTGCATTAGAAAGACACTTTAACTAGAATTGCAGTTTATTCTACTGTGGTCGCTGTGTCCGGAGATCTGACCTCCTTCATTCTTCTACTTTTTTCATCGGTCTGGTTCCGATGCAGGTTGGACTATCAGACGCAGTTAAATGCAAATTCATATTTAGTCTAGTCTCGTGGTTAACTTTTTTTTATTTTTTTATTCCACGATTTGCTTGCCAAGACGAGCACACATGAGCGGAGAGTGACCGCGCTGCACAGGCATGACAAGGCCCGTGGAAATGAGGAGTACGAATGCCCTCCGTCACCGCCACGCATGTGACTGCTGATAAGTGCACGCGGTTCCTGCTTGACACGTGTGCAGACACTTCGGACACGGGCAGTAACCACGTTAGCGAAGTATCCAGGCAACTGACAGCCGCAACAGGCCGCCCAGTTACATGTTAATAAGCTTTAACTCTGGAAATAGCAGTCACGTTGCCACTGCTGGTAGCACTGTCTTCCAATCTCTGTCCCTCCTAAAAAAATCTTTCTAAACAAAGAGCTCTACTTTAAAGGAGACAATTCCCTCTGTGCTAAATCTTGGTGAAATATGAGGGTGAGATGACAGGGGTGGACATGGAGCGACAGGAGAGGCCATGTGCCCGACACAAGCTGTGAGTTTTGCCACTGAGCGGACCGGCCGGCTGCGCGGAAAAACAAAAATACTCAAAGAAAAGTTATTTTCCACGCCTGCTAATTCCACATCCCTCTGTTTGAGTTTTTGTTGTGCTTTCCTATGTTTTTTTTTCCTCCTTGTTTTCCTTCTTCTCCACGCTTCGATTCAGATTCTCATGCAGTGGTGTATGTGAAAGGGGGAAAAAAAGCTGTGTTTTCCAGGTCTCCCACAGAGTATGAACATTCATCACCAAAGATAAATATAAAAGGGCAGAACTTGTTCAACAGTGTTTTGGAATAGTGTAACCTGCGCATGACATGAATAGCATATGTGAGCTCTGCTTATCTCCATCCTCCCAGCGGTCATATAATGTCTGCACAAACCTCTGACTCCCAGCCTGCTTTAGTGTCAGGAGAGCAAACAATACAAGAATAAAGCAAAAAACTGTGACAGGTGTTTGGAGTCAGATAGTTATTGCAGAAGATCGTAATAGATGGATCTTATCTATGGAAAGTTTTCTGCTTCAGAAAAACGTGTGCGAAAGTGAAGAGAAAACAACACTGGGAGAAATGAAGGGCTTCTCTTATTTGTACAGCTTTCCCTCCATGGTTAAAAAAAAAAGAAGCGTATGTGAATCTATAAGCCGGTTAGACACGTGTGTGTTTGTGGTGAGAAAACTGTGTCTATTAGCCTTGCCATCATTCAGTCAAATGCCAGACTGTTTCTCTTGGCCCTCAAGAAGACACGGGCAGGGTGGAAATACGTCAGTCTGCTTCGCCCTCGGGCTTATTCCTCCGGTGAAACTCCTCGTTCTCTTTCCAGAGCTGTGTGTGTGTGTGTGTCACAGAGTGGGTGCACAGACAAGTCAACGTTGATGAAAACCACACTCAGCGACTTCTTTTTTTTTTTTTTTCTCCAAGTACACTTTTGCAGTCAAGATAATCTATTTATTTATTCCTTGATCATATTTATTAGGGGTTTTTTTTATTTTTTAACTGTACGTAGTCCATAAATTTGATCCATAAATAAGTCTTGTAGATAGCAGCGTCGATAATCTAATCAGACAAGGCATCCTGATCAGATTAGGAGGAACCAACCAAAGTGTGCTCTGGGCCGAGCCATGAGGCCGCGTATCGTACTGGGCAGGATTTCTCGGCATTATGAGCACATACAGAAGCACACTGTTGTACTTTGACAACAACAACTATAGCAGTCAGAAAGTTTTCCTCTTGTTCTACGTTCAAGAGAATCTATGAAAAGCACAGATTGATATTAACACATAAAAAAATGTGTTAATGTAAATGATACTCAGGGCAAGTCTGAGTAGGTATTCATGTATTGTTTGCCCAAATCCTTTCATATGTCCTGTGCAGTTATGGCTTTTGTCATTGAGCATCTAGTTTTTGAATAACCCTGAGAATAGTAACAATTGATACACTAAGCATAAATGATGCTACATACATATTTCTTTTTGGGTTTTTTTGTTTTCTTTTACAAAAATATCGATAGTTTGGTGCAGTTATATTATTCAAAATCCTTAAATAGAAGCCATCTCCAGAGTGAAAACTAACTAGAACTACTCAGATAGTTGACATGACGGCAAGAAGAGGCCTTGCAATACGGTACAGACCAGTGACTGACACTATCCAGTTGCATTGAGCTAAGACATGTGCATGAACGCTAGGACGCCAAAAAAGTAAATATATACCCAGTGTCTGGCTCTGTGTCATAGCAGAACAAAAGTGCGTCCAGCTCGGCAGGACGGCGCAGAGGGGCTGAGCTGAGCAGATGTTCGCCGGACCACCCTCGCAAGTGTTTGTTCAGTTTGCTCTGGGATAAAAGACAGATAGAGAGCGAATCCGCCCAACGGCCCGACTCGAGGCCGCCGATGGCAGACACACACTGCCTCATTGTAGACTTTGTCCCGTTCGTAATGGAATGTGCTGTTTGATCTTTAGACCTTTCACTGTTTTCCCTGGCATGGCGGCGTGTTTCTCCATAAGCAAGTCCAATAACACGAGTGCATTGGAAAATAGGCCCGACTCTCTATATTAACTGCTAAGTGGAAACTGTAAATGCGAGCATGGGCACGGGTGACCTCAGCATCTGGTCGGGAGGGTGGGGCTCTTTAATAACCTGGTGCCAGGCTTGCTGGTTGCGCCTCTGCTCAGTCAGAAAAGAAGATAAGTGAGTGCTTGTTGACTGCCTTCTTAATATGGCAGTGACAGGAAGGACGCCAGCGGACATACCGTAGCTCCTGGTCCGGAACCAGCCTTGCTGACTCACTGTCTGTTTTTTGTTTTTTTTTGTATTCTGTGCTTTACGAGGAATTTGGGACACATTGTCTGCATGTCCAAATATAGGACACATTGTTAACGAAGGCATCTGTCTGCGTTTGACATTTAAAAAGTCACTTGTGGAATCATTTTAAGACGTTGAAGTTGCCTGACAGGGATGCGTATGTGCCTTGTGTGACGCGAGGGGGGGGGGGGTATATTGCACCCCTGTTAGGCGTTAATGCATAATCCATCCTAAGATGTGTGTTTAAATTTTGATAAATTGGTGGACAGTGCTCGCAGTTATTAAGAATGAAACAAAAGGAGGCGATAAAAGCTTTGTTGGAGAGTTGCCTGTTTCTATCCGGGACATCTCAGGAGGACAGACCACCCTTCCTCTCCCATAGGTGATAAAAGTGTGGCAGCTGCTTCAATCATAAGTGTAAATCAGATGTACACCACACCTCAACACCATGTCTGCACATGGACACACACCCAAAAGTACATTGTGTTCACACGTACTGGTGGTTCTGCACGTTTTAGCACCTTAACTACAAATTACATGTAATTATTGTTAACAGTTTTCCAAAACAGAAAGTTCTGAACATTTCCTACTTTCCAGGGTAACATTTGTTTCCATTTATTTCAGTGCACAACAAAGTCGATTTCTTGAACTTTGCTTGAGATAAGAAATCTATCTCTGGAAACTTTTGTTTCATGTTGAATATTATTCTTTTTTGGGATGTTTTAAGGATGATCTGACATCCAAGATAAAACCACATACGCCTGACAAAAACAAGAGATATTAAATCAGCTTTGTGAATAAAATGCTTTAGTAGTGTAACCAGTTTTTGGCCAAGAAAAATATTAAAAACTGTGACTTGCTGCTATATGACTCTGTGTTCGCAGTGTTTTAATAATTCTCTCTCTTTCTCTCGACAGACCCTCCAGTGTGCCTAAAGATGGAGCGCCAAAGGTATGAAGTAAAATATTAACAGAAAAAAAAAGTTAAGTTGGATTTAATTCGTTCATAAATGTTATACCAGTATATTAAAAGAGAGCATGCTGAGTGTGCCCTTCTGAGATTATGTCAGAGCACAGATTGGCTTGGCTTGAGAGGCCACATTTCATTGCACTTCTTAAACTTGAATGGCACAAGCATGATGTTGATTCATGCGGCACAGATGATTTTGATTTTTGATTGTTGTGTGGTGCTTTTGGGAATGCTTGCATGAGTTTATTGTGGATTTGTTGTGCGTGCACGCTTTGTGTCTCCACCTTCCATCCAGGACGAACCTCAGGAAATCATTAAGCCTGTCCCAATCACTCACCCTGCCCCAAGCTCCGCATACACCAAGCCAGCGAGCCAGCCCAGCCCCGCGTACAACAAGACAGCCCGGCCTTTTGGGGGAGGCAGCGGCGCCGCCTCTTCCTCCCCGGCTGCCCCCAAAGTAGCCTCCATTCCCTCTGAGTCGTCCGCTTTTACGCCAGCCGCCCCCTCTCAACCGCCACAGCCTCCGTTCCCGCTGAAGTCCAACACCGCTCCCTCAGACTCCCGACCCAGCCCCGGCCGCTCCACCTTCACCTCCCCGTCTGCCTCTTCCTCCTCGTCTAACTCCTCCTCTCCGGCCAGAGTGACAGCCCCCTCCTCCCACACTAATGTCCCGCAGCCCTCCGTCTATAACACACCTATCAACCTCTACTCGAGTACCAATGCATGTGAGGTGGCTATGGGACAGAGGCGAGGTCTTTTGGAGAGCCAGGGGCTGTCAGAGCACTTCAATGGGTAGGTACCACTCGTCGAACCCGGTTACCACATGCTTTCTCTTGCAATGTGCAGTAAATCTCAGTTCTCTTCTACTCACATTTAACGCTCACCACTGATGTTGGTTTTAAGTACAAAATATCATTGGATTATTTCATAATTTACGCACATTATGTATTTTAGTTAGGTTGTAGTAGTCCCTCTTGCTGTGCAGTCTACCTGATGGAATGCATTACAGAAAACGAAATATTCTTCTCTGCTCTTTCTATATTATCCCATGCCCTGTTTCACCCCAAAATATGTGTCTCATTTGAAAAGCTAACACTGAAGCAGGCCGTCACCTATGTTTTCTCACAGCTGCATACGGGAGAGGCACGCCGCACATCTTGTTTAAATCTTCCACAGGGCAGCTGGAAAGGGAACAGAGTCTAGACAACATGCTAACTGATGCTACCGCCTGCCTATCTATAATTGACAGTGGGGTTCGCAGCCCTGCCAAACACACACAGTCTGCCCGACAGGCACTGCTGGTGTAACACTTGTTTCTAATTAGCCAGAGTCCTGGCAGCCCTGCGCTCACAGGGACCAGGGACAGAGCTAAGTTTGGCTGCACTGGGCTTCATCAGCAGGGTTTGGCTCACCGGTTGGGTTACAGTACACTCGGCTTAGTCTAAGTGATTCGCCACTCATTCTGTACTCTCCGTCACCTGGAAAAAGAAATAGGTCACAGTGATCTTTTTAAGTGAGCAAGTGGCTTTACACTGATACACATCTGCGAAGGAGAAAGGTCCATTCTGGAGACTCTTTACGCTCATTAGAAATGTCAAAAATTGAGGAAGAGAGAACGAAACTGTTTACTGTAATACACCATGAAGACGTGATAAGGATGGCATGTGAAGATAGGTGATTTAAGTTACAAGAGTTTGAGTGTGAGTCATTATCAGGCCTGCTTTACTGTGTCATTTCTTCAGTCTCACCCTGTTGAATGACATCTCGGATCATTCAGGTACATGTGGAGAGTGTGGGCATGTTTGTCCTGCATGCCTCGCTTGTGTTTTCTGTGATTTCTCTTCATGCACATTCTCTCAGAAGGGCCTTTCCTCTAAAGTGTTTAGTACTGTGGTCCATTTCTTAAAACAGTCTATTCGTCCCTCTTCTCTGCTTCAACTCTCCTTCTCCCCCCACTCTTTGCCCACAGGAGGAAGAAGAGACAGACACCAAGTTAGTGCCATGAATGATAATACATGTGCTTCAGTGGCGTTCTAACCATGCGGAATGTGATTACAGGCTTCACATCTCTCTGGTTTATGATTACCAAAGGCATGCTTGCACCTCTTCCCTCTAACCCTCACAAAACCTCACATTTCGTGCTCACCCACTTACAGCACATGCTCATTTCAAGAGCCGAGCAAACCCATCCAAAACCACGTTGATAATCCATCTCCGAGACACACCGCCAGGACACCCTGTTGGGGTCAGCTCGCACTGTTCGTTTATTTTTCCAGCGGCACCAGGCTGTGTGTCCGCTAATGTCGTATTTACACCCAGTGCAGCCGGGCCTGTCAGCACACAGGGGCCGCCGTCTGCTACCATTGTCAGCGTGTTTACTCAAGGCCAGACAAATCACAGCCGAGCATACTCTTCCTCGGCTAAAAATAGGCCGACTCGTGCTGTCTTTGATCATCCTTCACCTCCGCTCACCTGCACACGTGCACACACACAGAATACAAATTGCACACACTTGGACTTTTGACATTAACTTGACTCGCAGTTTGGAAGAGTCCTTGAACTAACATGTGCATGTAAACACTCAACATAAATATTATTGCATTCTAGAGTACTGTCGAGTTATTTTAGGAGGGAAAGATGAGCCTACATTTTTAAAGCACATTACTGCCACCTTGTGGTCGAACATGATCACTGTCACTTTCACAAACACTAGTCAGTGTGTTTGATCTCGCCATTTTAATCAAACTAATTGCTCTTCACCTCCTTTACTGTCATTAATCAGTACACTTTAGACATGAAGATGAATTTTTTAAATGAAATTTCACGTCTTTTTTTTGTTTTTTTTAACCATCTGGCTGACGTCTGTGGTTTCCCTTACTAATAGTGAGCCTCAGAGAAGTCTTAAGTAAGTATAGGTCAGAACAGTTTCTTTACTGCCACATATAAACTTGACAGTACGGCACACTCAACACTGTATGTGACTTTCCCTTTCTACCTTCTTGTTGCTCGCCTGCAGAACTCCTCCTCCAGCTAGACCTCGGAGGTAATTGTGAAATCTGACAGCAGTTAGGTCACACTGTGAAACAGTGCATGCATCTTAATCATCATCTACAAGCTGCACCTTTTTATTGAACGCACTCATTGCATAGTACAGCGTATGTGTACTGCGTGTGTGTTGGTTGTTGCTGTGGATCTGAGTTGTCTGTGTTTGCACAGTTTGGAGCAGTAATCTGAACGGTTAATATTCAGCAGTGTTTATTTAATGTGATCTCATCGAAACGTGTTTGAAAGGCGGATGCTGTTTTAGTGACATCACCTTTTTCTCGGTCGATCCGGCTGTGCAGGAAACCGGTGGAGGAGCCTGAGAATCACGCGTCCCCGCTCAGCGATGCCAGCAAGAAGCGTCTGATTGAGGACACGGAGGACTGGCACCCTCGGACCGGCACCTCCCAGTCCCGCTCCTTCCGCATCCTGGCCCAGCTCACCGGCACTGAAAACGGTGTGTAAAAACCTCAGCGTGCTCGCATGGCCTGAACACACACAGCCTGAGCCTTAAACAGGTTGTTATTGGAGACCGTTCAATTCTGCAGAGACTTACTACTGTTTAAGTGCTGAAACAGGAGGAATAAAATTATAGGAATTATCTAAATAGTGTGAGGCTCAGCTTTGGTATTGCCATGAGTTCTTGTTAGATCTATTAAAGCACTGTTGGCTGGGACACATGAGAGATTTATCTAGAAGTTATCCAATTTTACCGTAACTCTTTGCAACATATTTTCATTATAAGCTTTATATGACTTTAATGATGTCCCTGTTTTCTAATCATATTTCTTTTATCGAAACGTCATTGCCTCCCTAGATTAGAGTTATATTATAGTTTCTTTGGCCTCCGAGACCTTTCATCGCCGAATGATTTAATGTATTTTTTTATATTACTGTTTTGACTGCAAGTGACATTGATGGTTACATGAGAAGGCTGCGGCTTCTGGCCTCCCTCCATTCGTAGGAGTTGTGTGTGTGTGTGTGTGTGTGTGTGTGCGTGGATCTGTTTAACTGCTGCAAAATGACATTTACAGTAACTCACTTATTAGAAGGAAGTAAGAGGAGAGATATGTCTTTCTCCTCCTCTCTTTATGTCAAATGGTGTTAGCAGACTGATGTGGAATATTAGATTTGATGTATATTTGATGTATATCCAATCTGCCACGGGGGTTTTTGCAGCTGTGAACGATTGGGCGATAGGTTCCAGGAAGTTGAGGGGATTGCACTGACCATGACAAGATGGAGCAGCATTGCTTTTACTTTAAGCCCTGTATTCCCTGTGACCTTTTTATTAAACATTTTACTTCCTTTTCATCTGTTTTTTTTCTTTACTGTTGCAGAGCAAGTTCCAGAGAACGGTGGAAAGAAGTAAGTGGTTGGTGGTTTATTGATCTAATCAAACCTGGTATGCTCTGTCTTTCACTCGTCTGTGAGTGCTTTTGCAGGAGGTAAATGTACGTGTTTCATCATTGGTGCTGTCACCGTTCCAATGATTTCGCAATCATAGTGGTTTCGTGTTCAGAATTGGCCATCAAAGCGCTCATGTAAGCGTGTCTGGGAGCCTGTGATTCAGGCTTAAGCCCTGATTTCCTGATTTTACGGCCCCGCAGTGTCATGCTTAATTTAAGGCTTAATTTGGAGGAACCACATTGAGAGCTCTTAGAGGAAGACGGCTGAGTGGAGACAACCATAGATGCAGCATAGGCTGTGATTACCACTGCTGTTCTCCGTCTTAAGTCGATTTAATCTGCAGTAAACACAGCCTGCCCTCCGTACCAGATCCCCAACCAATCATTGTGTCACTCACTGGAAACTGTGGGTAATTATGTGGTATTGTGGGTAATAGCAGGCCTGCCAGAAGGAGATGCCTGCTTTCCTTCTGAGATTTTGTTCAGTGTACTCTTCCTAAAAAGAAAGCAGATATTACACATCTGCTGTGATTCGACACAGAGAATCTTGTTTTGTTTTCTTCAAATTTGGTAATTTGTCTGTTGGTGCTGTTGCTACTTATCCCTTATTTCAGCATACGCTTCCTGTTTTGTTATCTTTTGCTTTTCTTAACCTTCCAACTTTTCCCTGTCTCTCTCTCTCTTTCCATTCTGTCTTATGGGGGCAAATCAGAGCGAACAAGTTGGACCCAGAAGTTATAGGCCACAAGTACAACAAGCTGAGAGACTGGCATCACGACGTGTCAGCACGGGTGCTAAACGTGTAGTCAGCACGGTTTTCTTTTGTCATGTTCAGTTTGTTCAACTTGTTTTATTTATTTTTATTTTGACCATTATTGATCTTAAATTGTCTCCTTTTGCTTACTGACATATTTAAAGCCTTCATCATGCACACTATATAATGACCTATTAAACATCCCAATACTAAAGTTACAATAACACAGTGAAAAGTAAATGAAACGTGTTTCTGCAAGTTACACAAGGAAACAAATTCATTTGTAAAACTGTTTTAAGGTACATGTTATCTTATGCAATAAGATATGCAATGATTTCATTTCAAAATGTAAATGAAATGCATGGTATTTTACAGTCTGTTGGATCACTACAGTATATTGCAGTGTACTTTTCTGTAGCTTAGTTTTTGTGTCTGAGCCTCCACTCCTTTGCACATTTTCTGTAATCTTATACTTTATTTTTCTGAGCATGTCTGTGTCCTTTTCCTCTATTTTCTACACTAACCAAAGTAGTTCTGTTTGTCAGCTGTTTCGATGAGTTTCCCCTCAATAAACTCTTTTCTTTCTTTTCTGCTGTTGCTTATTTCTTATTCTTTCGTTCCTTCTTTTCACCTTCCCTGGCAGGAAAAAGTAAATTTCCAGAAAGTGGAGGTCTGTGATATGAAGGAATCAGTTGTGCATGAAAAGTAGAGGGTTATGACAATTCAGGTTAAATGCTATTTCAGCTAAGAGACAAAACACAAAGCTCAGTCCAGTATTAATCAGTTCTATTATTGACAATAGTTTTCAGTGCATAAGTATAAGAACCATTTGGTGTATTTCTTTCCATTTTGTTGTAACTATTGTCATTGTGAGTTACCGATTGTTACTGAATCAGTAACACAGACTTTGAATAATCATTTAAAGAGAGAAACATGCATTTAATGTGCTAAATTTAAACACAGCATCATTTGTATTCCATTTGCCAGACACCAAAGAAATCTTTCTATAGCTGCCCGCAAATGTACAAACACGTGAGATATGAAACCTGTGGGTGATTACATTGCATTTTTTTGTTGTGATTCTCATGTCACGTAACAGGCGGGATCACAAACAGAAAATAAGACACCATGATAAAACCTAAAACCATAAATCTGTAGTTGACAGCAGAATGGGCCCTGTTGCTGGTAGCGTGCAATGTGCTGTGGCTGAAAAAAACAAACAGCCTCAGGGTTACAAATTGTTAACCCGTTGGTGCAAATCCTTTGCTCAACCGGTCTGTCTGGTCAGCAACAGTGCTTGCATGATGATTGCTGCAGTCATGTCGATTACGGTCTTCTGAACCCTGTCGCATCGATGTCCATACACCCGTACAGACACTACAGATGTTTCTAAAGGGGCAGATCCAGAAAAAAATAAGACTCAATCAACTATTGTATCAGTAGAGGAGCAATTTATACAGACCAAACTGTTAACTACTGCAAACAGTTAGTGTTAAATGAGAATGTGTGCAACTTTAAACTCCTCGCTGCCAACACGAGGTTCCCAGCTTGAAATTAAAGCTGTTGAATTTTTACAAGGGGTGTGGACCGGGATGACTTGTGCTCCTCGTTTTCTACCAAAATCCATTATGTAATATACAAAATGTTGTACTGGCAAGGGAAAATAAACCGACACTGCCCTAAAGTGTCTCCGTTTATGCTGTTTCAGGAGAATAAAAGCGATAACGGCTGCATTTCCTTACCTAAAAGTTATCGCCAAAATTTATTGGAGGTTGAGCTGCTTTTACAGTAGATACCACAGCATCACTACCTGTAATAGTTTCCTTACATCCTTATGTCAGTAATTGAGAAACCATATGGGCAGTGCTGCATATCCTAATTTGAAAGTGCCCCATAATTGCCTTGATTGTTTGCATGTGTCACTGAGATTCTGAGGAACTGATTGGAAGAAGCACAGTGAGTGTTAGTCTGTATTGGAGGTTCAGTTCAACTGGTGGCATAATCCCACTTTTTTGTCCCAGCTTGCACCTGAATTTGTTCAAATCTTAGCAACACTGTACAAAAGTATCAGACAAGAAGAAAAAGCTGTGTCCACAGTGGGTATGTATGCATAGAAAAAAAGAGTGGCAGGGATGGGTTGACATTTATTAGATGTACAGTTTCACTGAAGACGAGATGCAGTCCATGTATGCACAAATGTATTTGTCTGTGTTGTAGTGAGTTATAAATGATATTAAACATGGTTATCTGTTCCCCAGTGAGTCAGTGGATAAAACCACTCCCGTTGTGCACACCTCGCCTGCAGCGAAAACATACTCCAAATCTGCAGTGGCACCCAGGAACGGCAACGTCGTCCCCGCATCCACGTTCAAGAGCCCGCAAGCCCAGAACAAGCCCCCCTTCCGGCCTGGAGGTCCTACAGGTAGAGGAACACATCCAGAAATCTTTCTTTCTGCCTCCGCCACGAATGCTGAAATAATTTTGTGCAGTTGCTTCTTTTAGCCCACAGAGGGCAGCCACATCCCTTTACACGGCTGCTGCTCAGCCATAACGTTTATTGCAGGTTTAATACCTGACACTAAGCCATTTAAGATTATGAGCTCTATAAAAAACCAGAGGTATTCCGTTAATGAGCTCAGATTATTGGCTTTTCCCAAGATCTCTTCAGTTAAATAGATTGTGAAATTGAGAATTATGTATTTTATTTCGTGTGAAGGCCGCTCTTTAAATACAGCAATCCCTGCCACGAGACCTCGAGCCGGTCGGGGCAAATATTTGCTGAAAGGCATCAGTCAGGGGTCATTATTAGTTATGCTAAGACACAAGTATGCGCTCGTGAACGGATTCACTGTGCGCCCGAACTTCTTTCCCCCGAGAGGCCTTTTTAAGAAACGGCTGCTGAAAGGTGCCACAGGGCGAGAGCGGCAGAGGCCACAGTTAGCTCTCTGTTGGCCGCGTTATTTATCAGATTAACACACACTTGAGCTCAAGTAAACAAGCGCATATCTCATGGCGGCTGTGTGGAGTCGGGCCGGGCATGTGGAATGTGTTACGCGACCTTTAAAATTTATTTGCATTAATGAATATATTTGGCACTCTATCTGTCAGCACCTTCAAAAGCAAGACATCGGTGGAATATTTAGCCCCTGCAAGAAATAAATAAATAAAAAGCTTGCTATAATGTATACACAGGGGCTTTATTCAAATACATATATAGTCTGTCAGAGTGACTCATTTGCATTGCTCTCATCCCCCGTGTCCCTGAATTTCGAGAGACAGATGAGACAAAACAGAGATTTGCGCTCCCGCTGTGATTCAGTTTGGATGTCTCCTCGTGCTGACTTTTCTCCTTATCTTCCTTACACAGCGAGACAGCGATGACAGACTTACAAATGCGGGTTTTCACTTTCTGTCCCGCTCAGTGTGGCTCAGCCCTCAATCTTTGCTCTTGCCAAAGGATTAGACTGACGGCCCGTCACCATCCACCAAACTGTACCCGCTTTTTGCACAGATAAGGTCATGTGTTGCCCCTAGAAAACACTGTAAGTTCTCGAGGAGGAATACAATTAATCATCTTTTTTTTGTTGAAACAAAGAAGTTAAATTTAAA
>JBAJHX010000035.1:15458082-15472095 GCA_037176925.1 Amniataba percoides | reverse complement strand
TCTCTCTGTTTCTCTCTGTCTCTCTCTAGACACACAAAATACTGGTAATCAGGCTGCCAGTGCTTTACCTCAGATCACATTGTTTCCTCATTTAGTGCCATTTATCACTATGTCTCAGCACAGACAGAGAAAAAAAGATTTGTCCCTCTCTGTATTTTGCATTGACTTTTTCACCCCGAAAAAAAAGTGACATGACACAATAAGCAATACATCGCCCACTGACTAAACGAGGAACAAGATGGAGGTAAATTTATTGAAAAGAGGCCATCATTATTTTTTTACTCAGACTCATATGAATCTGTGTGGTCATCCGATTTATTGGAGAAATCATCTCATGAATGTACTGTGACCCTGTGTGTCAGGATAACACAGGCATAGATAATCTCATGAATGTAAACTTTTTCCAAAACACGACCCACAAAGTTTCCACTTGGTACGTCCTTGAGGTGAGCACTCCCCCACCTGCAAGTCCACTCCTCTGTGGCCCCGACAGCAGCTTGTGTCTCACCTTCTTGAAAACAAGCAAGGTTGAAAGAGAATTTCCAAATGTAAAAATAAAAGAAAGTGATACGGCTGACTTTAAGAATGATGAGCTGTTATTATGAAAGGCGGTCACGTACCACAGAAATCCAAGGATGTGCATGTTTTCATTCCAAAGCACCGGGGTTGGAGTTTATCAGCGTAAACACGAGTCATACTGGAATAAAAAAAAAAAAAAAAGAAAACCCTGCTGACTCTGAGTCCTGCACAGCACACTGATCCGAGCTCTACTTTATCACTCAGAACTGAGACGTTACGTAGAAGTGCCAGTGTGGAATTTTTAGTTAAGCGTTGAAACTTTCCTCTCTCTCCCCAGCGTAGACTCTTCTTACACATGTACCAAACTTTACATGTACCCCCCCTCCTCCTTTAATCCACCACAGCTGCTCAACTGTAAATACAATTAACCCCAGTAATTGTGTGATGTTGACTTTGGGTTTTGTACACTTTCTCACTCGCTAGCCGGTAGCCCGTGCTCTCTCAGGATGACATCATGGGTCTCAGGTTGCCCGCTGCGGCTTTGGTTTCCCAAGGGGGTGTGGGGGGGGGGGGGAGCAGATCCATGCTCCGAACAGACAGTCTCTCTCTACTCTCTTGCTTCCCCCCCACCCCCACCCCACACTTTTATTCTGCTCAGACACACACGCAGTCAGCTGACCTCTCCGCCACCTCCCTCTGAGCTCAGAATTTGTTATTGGCTCGGTTACGATGTGTTGACAGATGAGGCAGATGTGTGTTCCCCTCTTGTAGATAGTTTGTCGGTGTTGTTTCCAAAGTTGAAAAGCTCTGGATTTAGCGGAGTAAAGACGATCATGTTGGTTTCGTGGCAGTCTGGTTAGATGGTTTCTGTGTTCGAGAAGCCTGCGATGTCAATTAAAAGATTTTGTTTTGTCTAGAATTCTCCATAGTCGTGTGTGTTTCGTTGAGGTGTCTGCAGTGTGTGTGGGTTCCCTCGTGTTTTAATCCCCCGCTCTGTTTTCACATGGAGGTGCTAACAGTTCCCTCTGGAAGACAGATGACACTCTGTGTGTCTGCATGGAAGGTTTGCACAGCGTTGCTCTGTGAAGAAAATACGGTGACCAGAGACACGTTAAAAGCTACTTTTTTGGGCGGCGTATTTTAAAAGCCACTTTATCTCTGAACAGAAGTCAGGACAATGCCTCCGTTTCTGTTGTGAGCATTTAAGAACCGCCAAGGCAATGAGGCAGGAATTATTTGCTCAGGATCACTTCCCTCTAACACGGCCGGTATCCTGTAAAACATGAGACCATATTGCGGGTTGGGTGTTTTTTTCCCCCCAGGCAGTGCAAAGCGTGCTCTCCCACTTCACCTCGCCGACTGTCAGTCATTCTGTCAATCATCCGATTTGGTTATTTAAAGTCACTGGAGCCTGCAAAGTCAACCTCTTCCACTGTGATGTCAAATAAGCAGCGTGGGCCAGCTCTCCACTGTTCTTCTGTTTTAT
This sequence comes from Amniataba percoides, assembly GCA_037176925.1. NCBI lineage: Eukaryota > Metazoa > Chordata > Actinopteri > Centrarchiformes > Terapontidae > Amniataba > Amniataba percoides. Next base: position 15,470,090 of record JBAJHX010000035.1, on the reverse strand, counting down.
TTTTCCACTCCCTGCATGGACACACCTGGTGACAGCAGCCACTGGATCGGCTCAGAGCACACACACGCACACACATACACTCATGCATTCAAATAAATGCATCTTAGGAAGTGCTGACTTTCTAAAATTTCATTTGGTTGTCTTTTTCCTGCATGGTAGTTTAATGTTGTTTTAACGTGATGGATAGAAGCAGACTGGGTCGCTGGAAAGTTCTGAAATCACCTGGCTTCATGAGGGAAAACCTTTTAACACTTGAGGATTGTACACATTTAAAAACGGGGTCTGAAGGGAGGGATTTGTCCGTAATCCTGTATTGATCCTTCCTAGACAGGCTGTCTGGTGGACCGACACTCTGCCATACCTACTGGCACACAGCCACAGTGGCTGCTTGCCTCACCACATCTAACTATAGAAGTAAATACAAGCCGAGGCCAATTTGCGGCTGATTTAATGGCTCATAGTGGCGTCGTTATGTTGGGTCGAGAACTGCAGAATTGCCCATTTTGTTTTCCAGTTTAAATGTCGGTCCCAGAAGTCAGTGCGTTATTAGCTCGGTGTAAGTAAAGTCTGTGTGTCCTGGACATTTCCCTGCTGCTGACTCACACACTGCATCCATCTATCCCGATCGAGCCGAACTGCACTAGAGGGAGAATTCAGCTATATTAGGAAAAGTAGCCAGCCAAGGTTCAGTGTTCGCAGGAGTCTCTATAAATAAGCTCAGATTTAACCCCACTATTAGTTATTGTCTGCTGTGTATTTTGCCTCTGGTTTGTCTCATTAAACAAGAATGATTTGAACTAATAGTGCTCTTTAAACCAGCCATCATCAGGAGTCAAGGAAATAAAGGTAAACATGAGCTGCAGCTGGCATCTGTAATGATTTTATATTTTCTATTGCTTAGAAATCCAATATTGTGGTTGCATATCTACAAACAAATATATACAATTTAACAGGATAAATTAAATAAACAGTTTAAGTTCCTGAGCAGGAACTGAACTTCCATCATGACTGACCAGCTAAATGAATTTGAGTTAAGCTGTACTTTGTGTTTAGTGTAATTTGTAATGCTGCAGAGATTTCTCATGTTCTCCTGAGAAAGGTGTCATTTAACCACCAGGCCAAAGCTGCTGTGTCTCTTCTCATTAAATCTTCAGCTGTGAGCTTGCTGGAAATTGCGTGCATTTTGATTGGCTGAGAGGACTGGAGGTAAAACAGGTGTCTAAGAGGACTGTAGGAATGAACACTCCACTGTAACACATTACTATTTACAGTACTTTTTATACACAGGACTAGCTTGCCAATACCGGTGCTGTGCTTGGCTAAATGGTGAGTAGCCTGGTTGTGTGTAGCCGCCCAGTGATGGAAAGGGGAAACTTTACACCCATTATTGCATCTTAAAGTTGAACTGAACACAGGCACATTCATTCACCAACACAAAAAACTACAGTTTCTTTAACAGATAAAAATGATTTCCAGTCATGTAACTTTGGATAAAGACCTCTTATCAGAAAATACGCTTCAGGGAATGTTTTAATGCTGTGATGAGCATAGGACCACCTCCCCCGCCACCCCTTTCACACATATACTGACTGTTTTCCTGCATGTAGGTGTTGAAAAAGTGAAATAAGCTTTAATTTTGAAATGTGTTAGAGTACACAAAGTATGCCAGAGCATTGGGTGGTTTGCTAAATACCTTCCGCTCTTTGGCGGAGTAGAAAAGATGCCGCCACGAAGGGAGCGGCGTTCAGGTGTGCCGTCAAAAGCAGCTGTCATCACCTCATTGAGAAAGTGTCAAGGAGCATTGAATGATCTGTGAATGAGAATCGGAGTGAATCAATCTGCGTCAGAAACCTTTGGCTGCAAGTTCTCAGAGACCCGCACTGTATAAACTGTGATTTATGGAATGACTGGAATTAAACTGGATTTGGCAGTGGATCAAGTAAAGATACAGAAACGCTGCTAATGATCAGTACATGGCTGCAACTGTTGAGCTTTTGGTGCACGCTTTCCGGACAAATGGACTCTGGCCAAGTAGAATTGATTTCAGCCATTGGAAGTAAAAAGAAAAACACTGGTGATTAGTTGACTTAAAGACCCTGGAGTTTTATGTAATAATGTTGTAACTCAACCAGAAATGTACTGGCGGGATGAAAAAAACTTACATGTCTTCTCTTTTGCATGTGTGGGGGAGGGTCGTCATGTCTGAGAAAGTGACATCATTCAAGTAAGGATGACAAAATTCAAAGTGCAAAATGCAAAAAGTCAGTAGTTCATTTTGTTGCATCGCAGGAAGTGAATGATCCAGGATCTCTGGAGACTGACACATCTTGGCCTCTGCAGCAATTATTTAAAATATAAAAAAAAACAGAATGTGTATTACCCCTTTAAATGACAATAATTGCATAGTAACAGTAAAAGTCAAACTGATGATAGTAAACAGGCGGTCACAGTTTAATTGGGAGATGCAGCCTTTGTGTCTCAAGCACCTGTCTGCAAAAGTCCCCATCAGTCAGTTGGAAGAACTCAGCAGTGGCCTTGGTGACCAACTGGGTTGCACCACTGCTTTACAGCTAAATGCATGAAGGGGGTGAGGGGGGAGGGGGGGAGGGGGGTTCCAGCTCGCACAATAGAGAGAATCTTAATCTATAAAAGAAAATAAAGTAAATCAGAGCAATGACTATTAACTGATGAATATGCCGATAAATATCCGCGGTATGCGTCTGTGCATCGTGTGATAGAGAGATGCTGGAAAAAGGAGGTAGAGACGGAGTGAGAGGACAATAGCTGGAGTGTGACTGAACAGCCCGTCGAAACGTGTGGTTGCATTCTCGCTTTGTTCCATGAGATCACAGTTGTGGCAGATGCAGGACAGACTGGGAGCAGCTGTTTTGCTCAGCGTTCTCCAGTTACAGAAGCTGGCACTGCCTGCGCTCTGGGGATGGGCACGGGGGCACGTTGTTGAGTCTTAATAGCGTTTGTTCTCCGAGGGTGGGCACAAAGAGTCCTCAGACCCGGCTGTGTTCTCCCCCCCAGTATTCTTGGCATCGGAAGAGAGGGACGTGGCCGAAGGTGTCAAACGGAGCCGAGCTGGTGACAGGACGTAACACGCAGCTGGTCCCGCTCCCGCAGGAGCCGTGGCGCCATTAATTACAGTGACTGTGGAGGCTGCGGGGAACTCAAAATGTTATCGGAAAAGCGCACTCATTTATTGCTCCTGTCAGTGGAAGTCAGATCAGATAAGGATCACGTAGAGAGGTCTTAAAATGACAAATACAATGCAGAAAAACGAGCAAGAATGAAGAAATACTGAGAAGTCACCTGGCAAATGTGGCCTAACAAGAGCTTGTTTTATTGCAGAGGAAAAAGGGAAAAACTGAAAGCTCTAATGAGAGTTGAGGCGTCCAGCTGCCTGACTTAGTGCCACGAAGTTGTGCAAAAGAAGCTGTTAGGATCAGACGTATGAAAAACACTTTCAGTACGTACACTTACAGCAGGCCCGACTGCACTGCATTATTAATTTGTTTATGTGTGCATGCAGGATTCAAATGCATTGGGTGTAGTTTTATTGTTTTTGCTCTAAACTTTAACAGAGTACTAAATACCAAACTCACACCGGCTATAATATGTTCTCTGTGCAGCACTGATATGGTTGACTGGGCTTTTAAATTTCCTTCACACTCTGCTTCCACGTGTTTAAATCCATGCTGCGTGTACCTTTTTATGAGCATAATAGTTTCCTTCACCGTGGCTCAAGCCTGGCTTAAACCGTACAATCACAATAACCCGAGACTTGCCGTAATTGCTGTTGTGTATTCCAGCAGTGTACGGGTGTCTCATAACCTTGTGAAAAATATTCAGAGAGCAGAAGGCTCCGAGTTGGAAACGGTCTAATGAGTTGCTTCTGCCAACAAGTTTCCAGTCTTCACAGCCAGCAGCCCGACTCGGGACAGGAGAAGACAACCGAACACAATTATTTACAGAGAAATCGACACTTTTCCATGGAGTCAGAGCGGATTTTACAAGTGTGCGCTGACTGCAGGCCATCTCGTGTTGTGAGACAAGTGACGATTCTTGGCTTAAGCCATCGCAGATAAAAGGAAGAGATATTTGACGGATAGTTTTAAGGATTAGATGAAAAATAAATAGATAGGTGCAGTTACTTCTTCACTATATCAGGTAACTTAATTGAAATCTGTCCAGCTGTATCCAGGACTGGTGATGTGTGAGTCACCGATCGGAGCTTCTTTCCCTTCAGTGTCACCGAGAAGTATTATGAGTCACGCAAGTTTCTCACAGCGAATGTTTTCAATGTACGTATTACTCAGTCCGTAAGCAAAGCCACGAATCCAAAAGCTGTTGCTGATGCTTTTCTGCTTGTCAAGAGCAACAAAAGTGAGAGTATAGAAAAAGATAGTCACAGTTGAGATAGTATATGTAAGCAGAAATCATGCAGTTAAAGCTAAAGTAAAGTAAGTAAAGTAGAGTCTGTATCATGTTGTTTTATGCACCATTTTTATATGAGGGTCTTGTTAAAATGCAGAGAGCTTTTATAGGCTGGCTGTATGAATTCTTATTGTTAAATGAGCTCTTTAAACAGCTTTTCTCACATCCTTAGGATTTGGAGAGTAGCCAACCCAGCCGATTCTGGATTTCTTAAGGCCGATATCAATATTCAGCTAAAACAAATGGACTGTCCTTACTGGTAGAAAAACTTTCTATGACCTCAAGCACACCTTTGTCATTTTAGTACTGCAATATCCTGTTACCAACAGTATTGGCAATCATATAGGTGTGTACCAGTATGTCTGCAACAAGTTAATATCTGGTGACGTATTGGCTGATTTATTGGTCTGGCTCTGTCAGAAAGGCCTGGGGCTTTGTATTTATTTCCTCCAGTACCTCCATCTCAGATCAGGTAATTAAGACTCATCCATGACATACCTCGGACAGAGTTTTTATTGAATGAGAAAATAAATCTATGTTATATAATATTATATTCCAGTTACACTCTCTTGTCAGAGTTCACAGAGTTACAGTCGCTACACACACAGCTTACCAAACTAATTCAGTACTGTTCGAATAAAATACCCCTGGAAGCACTGCTGCTGACATCATGCGTGACTCAAATCCTCCTTAAGTTGGTGTTCGTCCACATACTCCAGAAGGACCCTTATTCAAATTTGGATGACTTAAATTAGCTCTCCCTGCCAGCGGATCCCTCTGATGGATTAGTCGGTCACTTAGAAGTAATAAAAACCTCCAATGAAGCCAAGAGATGTTGCCATTTCAGAAATATTTGAGGAAAGTGCATATTATCATACCATGAAAGCGGCTCATGTTTTACAAACGAGAGCCCAATTCAGACACGCAGTCTGTCCTGGTGCAATTTTAGTCGTGAAAACTCTGTCTGTGGTTGCGTCTGATGATGCTCGGTCATGGCTGGGGGCCGCCTGGTGTTGTCTTCCTCCCTGTCAGCAGTGTGGGGATGGTGCCCGCAGTGATGCGCACTTACAGTAAGTGAAGGAGTGATGTTTCAGAGATGGATAGCATTTCCAGTATTTATCGACTGCTGCGCGGCGGCCCTGGATGACACTGCATTCAGATACATTAGCGGTGGAGGGAGACTTGACGGGCTGTCGGATGGTGAGAGGGGCGCTGAGAAGCGAGGAGGGCAGACGTTAAGACATCACCTAGCTCGCAGTCGGGACACGGAGGCATCGATCGCAGCCCCATTGCTCTCCGGGCTGCTTCCTGTGTTTTCATCGCGCCATCATTGGAGGAGAGCAAACAACAACGTCAGGGGGAAAGGCTACTGATAGCTCCGTATATAATGTGCTCGGATCTCCAGGGAGAGAGGTTTACATGTACTATAACGCCTAATAATGCAGGTCTGGATGCCAGTGGAGGTGCCGTAGCTGATGGAAGTAAAGCAGTAATGCTTACAATAAACTTTCTCACAGCATTTATATTGTGCAAATACCCAGGTCATTGAAAAAGAGTCATTAGTTGGTTCAGAGAGAACTAAAATAAATTATAAACTTAAATAATAAGATAAAATGTAAATATACAACTAAATAAACTATGTAAGTAAAGGTAATTACAATAGAACACTGAAAATACTGTGGGCAGTAATTGTGCAAAAATTTTAACAAGGTGCAAAGTTTTGAAATGATGTAATTAAGAGGGAAAATTAAGATTTGATCATTGGCATTAAACTGAATCTAGTTTAAAAGTGTCATTTGCATTTCTGGAAGCACTGCAGGAATGTCAGTTTTTTCAAATATATGGATTGGCTCAACAGACTTTTAGATAAATAAAAATATAATAAATGTTATTCTCCAACAGTAATCAATAGGTTTCCAGGTCAAGGGCCTCTATATGCAGCTTCCAATCCTCCAGTCTGTTCCACATCTTAGAGGAGAATCTTATCTTCTTGTATCTGGGTTTGTTTTGTTTGTGTTTTTCAGTGTCTTTGTTAATCCAATAGTTGAAATAATCACTCGAAGCCACTTGTCTGCGAGAAACATGTGCATGGACTCCATGATTCTTCTAGTAATTTCCACACCACTGCGCATGAATTACATCCGAAGCGCTCCATAATATCACGCAGATGTGAACTATTAAGAAAATCTATTGTGTAGCTCATGTGGCGCTCCCTCGCAGACCGTCCATCAGAGACATCAAACATGTCCTCTGCTATTCCCACACTGAGGATATGAATATTTCAAATTATGTTCATATTAAAACTTTTTTTAAATACATTCTTGTACCTCAAAAACAAATTGTGGTGCCTAAAATAATACATATTCTGCTTGAGACACATTTATTTTCATGTGCAGAACAGGACTGTGAAGTTTTCAAAGTCTTTTTTTCAATATGTAATACAGCATCAAAGAGTTCAGCATCCTCTTCGTCTAACATTTGTTTCAAAGCTGCTATTTCATTTCACTGTGAAGCCAAAAAAACAGGTGTCAGTTTTTCCAGTATGTGTTTATTGTTTGGGGTCGAGATAAATGAGAGGGAGTACCAGACGGAGGAGCGGAGGATTGTAAACCAACTCGCTTTTCTCACTGACTTACATGTTTCTGCTGAGGCTCAACGCGAGCTGTTGGACTGTTTCTCCTAATTAAGGGAAAAGGCGCCTGATTGACAAATGAGCTCCGGGGTCAGCCAGCCAACCAGATACAGGGTTTCCCTGCCAAGACCGCAAGGCCTGTGGGTTTCCCATCAGCCAGGGGAGCAGATGGTTTAACACTTAGTCAAACCTTCCTGGAGGAAAACCGGGGGACGTCTCATCTGCGTTTGTTCGGGCTGAGGGATCGACTTGGGCTCTCCCTGGAGGGTTAGCGAGACAAAGCAACACGTTGGATTACTGTACAAAAAATAGCTGATGCAATTTGTCGTTCATTGATTGCTGCTATTGATTGAGTTCCTCGTGCAGTCAGTGTATCGTTTCTGAACTTGTAGACTAAGTGCACAGGGTGGAGATTTGATTTTGCACTCGGGTTACACTTCAGACTTGACCTTCGCTTGGCCTCAAACTTCACTCCAGATATCTGACTTGTAAACTGTGAGCGACTGTTGCATCAGATAGAAAGGCTGGTGTGTGTAACTGTGACGTGATTCAAGGAACAAAACGGCAGCATCCATCCTTAATGTCTCTGTGAAGTCTGTTAAAGCAATTCTAAGGTTTTAATTTAGAATAGTAATCAGTGCATCAAATATAAAATCTGCTGGGGCTTCGTGGTTGTACAATACTCAGAAACTGCGTCCCTGATATATACTAACGATAACGATAATGTCCATGGCTCATGTTTTCTTTCACTTCTATAAGTCGCAGAACATCCAAACATCCACATCTGCTCTTGCCTATCTGGACTCACTGACTGTGGGCGGGACGTGGACAACAGAAAGATCTGTGCTGATTTTTCTGTCTCGAGAAGAGTAACAGCTGAATGTGGAAGACTTTGCGGGCTTCTGCAAATCCGTCTCTTCTGGACGCCGGGTTGGAGGAAATCCTCAAAAAGTACAGGCTTAGTTAGAGTGTTGTGATGGTGTTTGTGTGTGTACAAACGTATACAACAGACACATCGGTTTAGATTCAAGCCATCTGTGTTTGTTATTGGACGGATTCAGAGACGGAGCGGCTTAGCGATAAGGGATGTAAGGTCATAAGGGAAAAAAGAAAGTGTGGAAAGTGGAGTGTGTGGAAATGACATGAGTAATGAACTGTGATGAAGACTTTGTGAGATTCGATCCAGTCAGCGAGGTGTCGTTTCTCCTTTATTTTTCATTTAACCTGATTTCTGTCATATATTTTACATATTCACTTCATTTTTCAAGGATTCACTTTCTGTAGTTGTTCTGTTACTCCTCACTCCACAAATGTCTGCAGATATTTTATTCCTTTGTTGTGCAATAAGTCTTTAACAGCACGTTGGCTCTGTGCACTGTGGTTTCATTTCCTTGATGCTTTGAGGGACTCAGCAGTTAATAATTAATGAATACATCGCTCCTTATCAATTAATTGATCCATTTAGAAAAGAATCAACAGATGAATCGATAATGAAAATAATTGCTTGTTGCTGTCAAATTCTGCTCTACTTGTGACAATCAGCTGTGAGGTAGCATGGTAATATATGTCGCCTGCATCACTGCCTTCTCCATTCTTGTGAGTACACACAGCTTGGTGACATTAACTTATTTCTTTAAATAGCTTTGTCCTGTATTAACCTTAGCAGAGGTCTGATCAGCAAGCATAAGTGAAAACACCTGTGTGCCTGTTTGCAGCATTTAAAATAGCACTTTAAGCACCGTTTATGCCTTTTTTTACAGAGAGCATTTTTACACGTCACAGTTGGAAAAGCTGAGTTTAAATGAGATAATTAGTGATGGCTGAATTCCATTATTTCACAGTACTGGTGCTGTGCATGCTGGTTCACTGTCAGTCTGCCTGGGACACATGAAAAGAAGGGAGTCATCTTAACAATATCACCTACTCTCATCTCACTCTGAAAGTCAAAACGTTGCTGTGAAAAAAGGCCTGTTGCTGAGAGGTAGATGTGGCGTTCAGCAGCTGATGCTCTGGCACTATCTGATGGTACAAAATGAAGACTGAAAATGTGCCGAGGCTCTGGAACTACATCCAGGATGACGTGTAACAGTCCATGTCATTTTCAAGCACTAGAAATTTACACAGCATAAACATCCCATCTCTGCTATGTGTAACCCTCTCAGTGTGTAGAAAATTACAGAAGTTCAAGTACATTTTTCTGCACTGGCTGTGCAAGATTTAACCAAGGTATTCACTTTCATTTTTGCAGCACCTTGAGAAAATATTGCTCAGAGATTTAATCAGTTAAAATGACCTTTCATATATCCAGTGGCGTTTCTACATTGAATTACTTCCAGGGCGAGATCCTCTCCGAGCTAGCCTTTTTTCTTTCTTAGCCCAGAAAATAAAAATTCTATTGAGGTGAGTATAGTTAGTAGTGTTTATACTAAAAAAAGACACAAGACTAGAGAAAAAAGCATCACATGGTTTTAAGCTGTCCTCGCCTGAATAAGCTTGCTTTAAGTCCAAATGTATTTCAAGTTTCCAACATTGCAGTGTGACACCTAATTTGTACCTCTGGTGCGCTCCCAGCTCAGAGTGGCATTAGCAGTCACAAATGGAAGACAATCCACTCCAGCAAAAGGTCACCGTCACTTGATTTGCTCCAGCAGCTGTGAGATTCTCATATTAGGACTGCTGCGTGTCCTCGCCTATCCAGAAAACTAACACCTCATTTCATTTCCTCGTTTAGGCATTTTCTTAATTCAATAAGTGGCGGTCATGTGCTGGGGGGCAATTACGGTAATTGTATCTTTGCTTTGCTTTGCTTTGATTGTGTGTTTAGCCTGTCAGTGCATCTTCACTTTAAATGAGGCTGATCTATATCATCATGTGCCTTTGTGACTGATAACAAGGCCGAAAGGTTTGGGTGGATGGAGAAGCAAGTTCAGAGTTACAAAAGTTTATATATCCTGGTTTTCATTTGGTTTTTTTTTTTTAAATGGACCAAGTGGGTTTATGCATAGCAGTCTTGCAGTTAATGTTGATGTTTTTATAAAATTACAAATAATTTTAAGGCTTCACCGTAATTTGTAACCCTCCTTTTTTTTAGATTCTCCTTTGAGATGCACTAAGAAGCTGCCAAGTTGAGCATAAATTTTGAGGTGTTGCCTGCGACCGTGCAGTCAAAGAACTCAACGTATAGGCTGTATCAGTGTAGCTTTCACACCACTCATAAACACACAAAAGAGCTTTCAGCACTACCAAGGGAGGGGTGTGGGTGCACATGGAAAATATGCACAGAAGACTCCCTCCTCCCGCCCTGAACTCCCTCTCAATCACACTCCAACAACACAGCGCAGGTACTTTGACCAGAGGCAGCGGACCAGACCCTTCTATTAATTCCCTCCGAATTATAAAGCAGTAAAACTACATTTATCCAAACACCATTAATCACAATGGCCGGGAGCGTCTGTTTTAATGAACAGATTCTTTCTGGGGGCATCCATGGGCAGTTAATTTCCCATTTAAACCCCACCTGTCTGTGTCAACCAGTCCGTAGAGAGGTGCGTAAATGTAGTCCGGTTGCTGTTCCAAGGGTTGGGTTCATTCCTTCATGCAATACTTCAGCCAGGCACAGGGCATGTAAAAAAGGATCTAGTGTGCAAAAGCCCCTGATGAATAACATGCAGGCTTTTTATTTGTGCAGATATGCTGCCGGTATTTGGAACCAATTTTATGCATTGTTTGTTTTGAAGATATTAATCAAATAAAAATAATTACACGTTTGGCATTTAAGAGTATGATGCTGAAACACTTTATTTTCACGGCATTGGAGAAATAAAACTTTAAAGATTGGTGGAGTAAAATACTGAGTGTTGAAAGAGCAGTAAATGACAATATTTACTCCCAAAACACTCAAAGTGATCTTATAGATTAGATTGGTTACATGTAATTGTTCACCAATATTAATCTGCGTTGTAGGATAAAGTTTCAGTCGATTAAGTGGATGTTTTCTTTTTTTAATCTTCACATCTTTTCCGCAGTTAACAATTAGGCTGCTGCTGCTGTGATTGGTCATTTCGTTTCCTGAACTTTGTTTTTCCACTTGTTTAGGCGTAATGAAGTAATTGTAGTTATTATAATCCTTATATTGTGAGATTGTTTCTCATTTCTTTGGGTGCATAATAATGAGGACAAAACATAAATTGATTGTTTTGGTTTAGCGAAAACTTTTCTATTATACTTTCTCATAATTTCTTTTACCAGAATCATTCTGTTCTGATCTTATCACAACACAACTTTGTTTTCTGTAAAATAGAGCAAACAGTGTCCTCTTGCAGCTGGAAAAGGAACAACTTTTTTTTATACGTGGAAAAATAACACCTTAGGAAAAGCCATTTTAACCATCTTAAATCAGAAATAAGAGAAACTGCAAGCTGACACACTTTTCGTAGCTCTTGTCACAAAGCCAAGGATTAAAACGTTGACCATTTAGTGACCACCCTGTAAGTTCTGTGGCTACACCCTCATTCATCTCTCAGCCCGTCCCAGTCACCCCAGTTTCACACTTTCCAGTTTATATAGTTTCTGACAGATTTGACACAAACCATGGCGTCCGAGCTGCTCTCTTCATTAAACATTTCCTGCCGCCTTGGTTCGACATTCCTACATGCGCTCAGTGCACACACACAATTAGTGCTTGTTAAAGAGCATGTGATACGGTAAATACACGGCCGTTTTTTCCCATAATTACAGCCTCCTGTGAACCTTGGAGGAAGCAAGTGACTCGCTTCATGTCTGAAAGGAACCCAGGACATCTTAACTTTCTCATAAATATAAAGCTTCTGTTTTTTCCAGTCTTTTAAACTGTATGTCACCCTCCATTCTCCTCGCAGAAATGGACGGACACACACACACACACACTCACACACACACACACACACACACACAC
>JBAJHX010000035.1:15435971-15454377 GCA_037176925.1 Amniataba percoides | reverse complement strand
TGCAACAAACTTAATTATTACCTTCACACTGTGCATCTGTATGCGTGTCTGAATGCTGTAAATTCATATGTGGATACATCATGTTCTCTCCTTGTTGCCTGACACACAGATTTTATGAGTTTTCAGTCGGAGCCTTCTTCCATCAGGTCTGATCTTGAATGACAAAGTGATACAAGATTCTTTTTTTTGTTTGAAACTTAATAATGGACATTAAATTCCCTCTGACTTTTTGAGTTATATGCAATCATAACAAAATTCCCCCAAATGTTCCAAAATATCCAGATTTTCTGATATTTTTCCAGAAGTTACACCGGCTAACAGTATTGCCATTTAAAAAAAAAAAAAAAAGAAACGATTCAGCAGAGGGGATCATGTTTTAGTATTTTTCAATATCTCACTACGTCGTCACGTCATGAAAGACGGAGACAGTGAGACAGACAGAGTGAGAGAATGAGACAGCGTGACAGACAGAGGGAGGGGGAAGGAGGGCGAATCTTGCTGTGACAGCCTTTTCACTCCTTTTGAATGACGTTTTTCTTCCCCCTCAGCATTCTTCGGGACTTCAAAGCGTCAATCTCAGCGGAGTGATTCGGCCCAACTATTGTGTGGATCTTGAATATTCATCAGGGTCTTTCTTTGCGTTTAGGGCTGAGACTGTGCTGGGAATCTACAGGGATCTCACGCTATATTGCCATTATATATAATGATAATAACAATAATAATGATAATGATGGACATAGATATTGTCTCGTCTAGTGTGAACATGGGTGTCTAGATTCAGATGGGAACATACTCTACAACAGTAAGTTAGATACCATGCTGAACTGTTGATATCAGACTTCCTTTGTACTCCTTTTCTTATTTTGTTCCTATTGATAAAAAAAAGCAACCACACCATAAATGATTAGCTTGTATTTAGGCAAGACAAAAAAATACAAAACTGAGTACTTTAGAAAATGGTATTATTTGATATTTTGATCATTCATCAAACTTGTCATGTTTTTAAGCAAACATCCGTCAGCTACACCTTCTCACACACCTGTTTTCTCCTTTTTGTACATCACTGTAAATTAATTGAATCGTAGACTTGTTTCATTATTTTCTGACATCTTGTTGGACTAAATGTTTAATCCATAAAGCTGACAAACCGATAATGGCAGTAACCAATGAAAGTTACAAGTTCTGCTTCACGGTACAAAAGATATCGGTACTTCTTACAACTTAACGAGGAGAGAAAACGAATCTTTCTCTCACCGGGCGATGAAGATGCTGTCGCGCTCTCTCGACTCTTGCGCCCCGATCGGACCATCTGGGGCAGACAGCTGTGTTGCCACGGTAATAAACTGCTTTCCAGGATTCTATGACAGCAGTTTTAATGCTGAGCTGCTGAAAATCCTCCTAATTTCACAGAGCTGAGGGTCAGTTTGGCCCCCGACTGGAACATCGCTCATGACACGCATTCCATCTCTGCCCGAGGTAATTTCATCATCTGTGTTCTGCCACGGCTTTTTGTTTCACAGGTTAGCAGTGCTTTTTCACAGTCATCCATCCCGTTCCTCTCGCTGCGTGATGAAAGGTGCGTTTGCTCCTTTTTAAAGTCCTTTTCTGAAATCATAAACGTGGCTCATTTTCACGGTGCATTGTTACACTACTGGTAGTATTATTGTAAGGTCTCTGTTTCATAAGAAAATGTTTGCCTTGTGAAATGGAGACAGATTATTACAAACAACCAAGCTGTATTAATTGATCTCTGACTGCTGGAGGGCTGAACTGGACCGGGGAGGGGGGAATACAGAGCCCGCAAAACAAATTGAAAATAATCTCACAGCTAAACTACACCCTGCACCTCCCACCGACTCTCCTCCAAATCAAAACGCAACGCTCTAACGCTGCACTAAGACGTTAAAGCCAGAAGTGGAAAGAAGAGGAGCGCCAGGGATGAAAATATAGTGCCAGCAGAGAGGTTATCTTCACATGTGCCACCGTGACAAGTGAAGAGTTGATTTATTGAAGTACTTTGTGTGCAGTATTTTCTGAATGGACACTTAGAGTCATTGCTGTGGTGCTGTGGCTGAAATATGTTGACTCTCAGTCCAAAGTTTAGGTCAGGATTGAAAAGCTGCTAAATCCTGAAAATGCAAATTAAGTTAACACAGACAACATCGTCAAGACCTGATCCACAAAATGTGTTAGTCCACCTGTTTCGTGTGTTAACTCTGTCAGTTTACTCATGCAGCTATAAGAATTCTTTAACGCAGCTTTCATCGCGTTCTGGCGTTTGCGCGACTAATGTGACTATTTCTCATTCCAGTTGCAACAAACATTGTGGTTTCGCAGAGCGATGGAGGCGCTGACAGAACGATTTCTCTGGCAATATTAATCACCCTGTAACTATGTGTGCGCTGACAGATGGGTTCTGCAGTTAAAATCCTAACTAAGAGAGGGAGGGGAGAGAGATGGGGAAAAAAGAAGGAGGGGAACTGAAGAGTTAATTTCACCGAGAGCAAGTCTTCCAACCGGTCTGCCCCACTTTCAACCCCTTTATGTGATGGAGTGACCCCCACCTACGGAGCCGCTCACTCCCCTGGACCCCCCATCCCCGTGGGCCGAGTGGGCTGTCTGAGAATACAGGGAGGCTCCACGCTGAGCGTTTGATGGAGCGCAGAAGGGTGTGTGAGGCGCGCTGACCCCTTCACATTACTCCCCATGCACTCGTGCTCCAGAATAGGCTGACTTATCACATGTAATACGCGGCAATGCACAAATCAGGAGTGACAGCTATAGGGCCAGTGGAGCGCTGGAAGGGGAGAGAAGTGGCTTCTGGGAGCTGCTGTTCCCACCCGGTCAGACTTTAAGAGGGGACAGGTGTGGGGTGGAGGAGCCCATTTGGCTGTTGGGTGTTGTTTTGCCCTCCTCCATCGCTGCTTTAACACCACCAAGAGCTTTTTTTTTGTTGTTTTTTTGCTTTTGTTTGCTTCTGTCCAACCATTTGGAGTGCATAAACATCTCGCCTTTCGAGGGAACGGTTTACTCTCGAGGATCTTTACGCGTGTGATTGTGGAAAGTCGGCCATCTCTGACACGTTTATGATTTGTGTAGACGCTTGTAGTAGACTTGATGTAATCTGTCTAATAGGTCACTTAATCCTCTTAACTTGTAACCCACATAAATCTCTAACCACTGGAATGCGTCCCCATTGTTATCTCCTTTTTTCTTTTCTTTTTTTTTTCTTTTCCACTGGCGGTATCGCATGTTCGCATGTGCGTCTGCGTGTATTTGGATTAGGGTGAAGTTGCAAAGTAGCGGCGGTGCCTGGAGGTGTGAGCTCTAATCACCTCTAATCACCTGACGTGTGATGGCCTGATCCCCGCAGACCCAGCAAGTGTTTGTGTTTTCACCCCTTTCACACACAGGCTCACATGAGGGACTCGGCCCAGCCTACGCACTGAGCGTTAATACGAGACTCTTCGTTACAGATTACTGCCTCGACCGTTGCCATTCACACAACACCTGTGTCTGCAGCTGTAGTTTCGTACTTCATTCATACATTATTACAACAAGACGGGGTTGTAGGGATTTTTTTTTTTAAGTCTCAATGGATGCGACATCTGGCAGAACTGTAACTGTTCAGTGACACGATTTCTTGGAAATCTGGCACAATGTGCTAAAGCACCTCTGTAGTTTCTTGTGCGCACATAAAACTGTTGGGAACGGTGCTGCTGAGCCAGGATCCCTAACCTGCGCTGACCCCTTCACACCAACCACAAATACAAGTTTAGTTCTGGGTTCACGCTTCGATGCGTCGAACAATCCCGAGCTCTGTCTTGCACGACCTTGCAGGATTTGACACCCGCGGTTTCACCAAAGTATATGTACATGTCCTCCTGTAAGTTTTTACTTCTCAGTTCTTCCTGTAGTTCCTGTGTCCCTCTTGGCGTGCTGTGTGTTTGTATGCCTGTGGCAATAGGCCATAATGATTTCATTGCTGCCTTTCGCACCTCATTCAGCCCCGGCTCACATCCATGGCCCTGGTTCACACCCCGTTGCCCCCTTTCTGTTCTGCTGTCCTTTCTGCATATGAGTGATGGGAGAATCTGTAGTGTGTGTGTGTGTGTGTGTGTGTGTGTGTGTGTGTGTGTGTGTGTGTGTGTGTGTGTGTGTGTGAAAGAGAGAGAGAGACAGAGAGAGAGAGGCTGTACGTGGATTCAGATACACTCAGCTGTTCCCTCTGTAGTGAGCCGGTCACAGAAAGGGCTGGACAAATAGCACAGCGAGAGAGCAACTAAGTAACACCCTCCTCCTCCTCCTCTCCCCCCTCTCTTTTCTCCCCCTCTTCTTCTTTCTCTGTGTCTCCCAGGCTGTCAGTGCGGAGCAGTGCTGGAGGCTGCGGGGTGGCTGTGTGCTGTGGGAAGTTCCTGAGAGTACGGAGAGGCAGAGTGGCAGTCGCTCACAGAGAGACACTTGTGCAGAGAGAGAGAGAGGGACTGGCGCTCTTTTCACGGATATAAAAAAAGCAGCCTCGCACCTCCGCCTCCTTTGCACGGGGACGTTCGTTGTGGCAGGGATTTGAAGGAGGCGGGCGACCGGGTTTGTTGCTGGCGTGATGGTGGCGGGGAGGCTGCCTCAGGAGTGGGCCTGGCAGGCTGTTCTCCTGGTGACTGGACTGGCATCACTGAGCCGTGGGTCTCATGGTGAGTAGGACTGTGCTGGGCACCGCCGTGCGTTTTCACGTTTCCACTGTTACTGCTGCCTGTAATGTTACAACTCACTGCAAGACTCTGATGGAGGCCTTCATGTGATTGCTTTTCAAGCAGTCACTGAAGTTAGATGGAGCTGTAATATAAAGCTTCAAGAAACAGAAACAAAGAGATTTTTTGTGAGTGTGTATGTATTTTCTTCTTGGGCTTCTATATTGTGATTTTTGCATGTAGAGAAAGTCAAATTCGTCTTATTTTTTGCAGTCAAAGCCACCTTTTCTTGTAAGTATTGTTGGTTGCGCTTGCTGCAAAGTTATCCATCTATATTTTTTTAACTGTGGTATTTATGGTGTTATGATCTCCACAGGAGAACAGAACGGGGTGCGCATTTATCTGCCCCGTTCTCTCCCTTCCCACCTCCCCCACACACACCACCCCCCCTCCCAATCCCTCCAAGCCTCCTGTTCATGTTTTGAATTGTTTGAAGATGGACAGCCAGTTGTCTTTTACGATGAATGCCAACAGTGTCACGGTGCCCCGTAAGGTTGTGACAGGCGGGGAGGGTCGGCAAACTCCCAGCCTCAAAACGATGACACTTGTGCATTTGTTCTGTTTCTGATCACAGAAAGGGGAGAGACGTCGTCGGTCAGTATGAGGATTAGTGGAAATACGGGTTGAGAGTTCCTATTTTACAACACGTATTTCAAAATAAACCATTTCATGAAAGTGACCTGTCACACATATATCACTTGCTTTTATGATCTCAAAGTTTCTCAGTGTGACTTTGTCTTAGAGCTGCAACAATAAATCGATTACTTGATTGACAGCTTGTCGTGTATGAAAATAAAATTATGTTTAAGTTATCTCTTTTCCTTATACGATAGTAAACTGAATATCTTTGGTTTTCAGACCTCAAGTTATCACCTTGGGTTTCAAGAAACTGTCATTTTATGGACCAAATAACTGATTAATTGATCCATCATGAAAATAATCATTTGTTTCAGCTATTCTCTTAATAGTTTATGTGGACAAGTTTAACCTGCTAAGCATTTATTAAGAACACAGTTGGGTGTCAAGCTGTAAAGCCACCATCTGGGTACACACACACACACACACACACACACACACACACACACACACACACACACACACACACACACACACACACACAAAAGCACAGTGTTTATAAATATTGTTATGAAGAGATGGTCTGGAAATTGTCACTGATGGCTTTGGTGCAACTGGATTTCCCTTAAATGATAAATGGAGTATCTAGTTATTTAATTTAGTGGCTTATTTATGCTCTCCCAATGCTGCCATGGCCTCTTCTTGGTATTCTTTAGTTAGGATGTTCTCATAGTGTGCGATACATGTATGCATGTGGATTTGTCAGGGTGTTTTTTTCCTAATTCTATATTCTATATTATCAGAATTGTCTTGTTATGTATTTCTGGAAAGCTTTAATGGCAGGAATAATATGCATGTGGTGTGGTGTGTGAACTGGCTGGGAGAATATATAGATGTATTGAACTTCACATTGGAACATAAAGGGGTTTTGATTTTAATCCTGGTACAAAGAGAAGCTTTATTGAAAGCGTGTCAAAAATAAAGACCAGCTGTAAAGTCCCATACTGACTGAGCGCTTCAGAGCTAGTTGTAACTTTCGCAGTTGGTCACGAAATGCCTCAGCTGCTGATGGATGTTTCTTCTGAGAATTTCCTTTCATTCTTCTGTGGACTAAGTGTTTGACTTCTCATCCCGCATCAGCCCAGTGAGTTTGAGGGTCAGTCGCCACACAGATATGAAGGATGTTGGAAGATGGAGTGAAATTCAGGCAGAACAATCTTTTGAAGAGTCGCATTCGTTCTCGCTCTTCCAACAGCTTGACTACAAACTGACAGGAGGCAAAGTTTCTGCTTGTTCCTGCAGATAAAATAGGTGAAATTATGTTGAGCCCATTTGATAGAGTTCATACTAAAGCTGAAGGACTTTTTTTTTTTTACTCCTTCTGTCCACTTTCTTTCACCAATGCTTGAGCCACCAGTTGCTTTTTCTGTTTCCTTTGTGAGCTGATCTTTTAAAGGTCTCCCAAATGAGTAAAACATGTGGGAGGTTGTCCATAAATCCAAGTAGCACGGTCAATTTGCCACCTGTTTCCACAGGCTGGTGAGGTTCACAGAGAGTCGATGAGCCCCAGCCTCATTCTTCCGGTGGCAACGCAGTGGAAATATGAAGAATTCAGCTTTATATGATGATAATACCTCCTAGAACGGTTATATGTAGTGAAATTATATTAGTTTTGGCTCATTTCCTTCATCCACATTTTGGTTTCGCCTGGTCCGCTGTTTGTAACACAAAACCGCCTGCGACCGTGAAAACCCAAAACCCATCTGGGCCAGAGCTGCAAACACGACTAGTCAAGGAGAAACACTCACCTCCCCCGGTGCTCCATCACTTTTTACACCGATATCCACTTCAGATAAACAAAACCTCCTCTATGTTGAGAAGGTGAGCACCAGCCAAGAGAGACACAGAGACCCAAGCTGGTTATAAAAAGTATTTTTTGTTTGTTTGTTTATTTTTGTTTTTTTCAATCTCAGACGATTACTCTAAAATAGAGAGAGGCCAACAACAAGTTCGCTGCACACCGCTAAAGCGATCCAAGCGATTGTGCAGTGCTTTCATTCACGGCGATCTTCGAATATCTGAAAATGTCAGCGTGTCTCTGTAGGAGTGTGTCTCCTGTAGGAGTGTGTCTCCTGTAGGAGTGTGTCTCTGTAGGAGTGTGTGTCCTGTAGGAGTGTGTCTCTGCAGGAGCATTCAGACGGGGATATTAGATTTGTCTTTATCAACAACCATTCGTTTTCTGCAGGTCAGCCTCAGTTGCATGAGCATGGGGAAGTTCAGACTAAATTTCATGAGGTTTAAATACTAAACTGAAGGTGATTACGTTCTTTGTGATTTCATTTATTAGAATCACAGGAATATAATTCTGATTATAAGATTATATAATAAGTCAGATTGAACGCTATGATCATAGGTTTATGAAATCCATCTGTATAAAAACGATTGCTTAACATTTGCACAAAGACGCACTATAGAGGGAGGGGAGTGTTGCGTAGCATATACTCGGCACTGGAAGCCATCTGTGTGGAGCTCAGTGTTGTGGAATAAGGTCAGGAGTGTGGAGCGGCGCAGCCATCCAGAAGTACAAAACAGCAGCAGTTGGTCCTCGGCAGGACCCGAGCTCCTCCAGCCTTCTGTGCGCTGCTTCCTGTCAGGATGTGGATACGGTTCCCCCACACAGAATTTGATCCCCAGGCAGATGTGCTGCTCCAGCGGTCAGGCATGGGAGAATATACTGTGTCTGTGTGTGTGTTTATGTGTGTTTGTGTAATACTTGTTCATGTGCAGCGCAGGAGTGTATCTGCCTTGTGAGATCTGGAAGCTTAGGACTTATTTTTGTGAGTTCAGGGAGTACTCAAGGAGCCATTAGTGTGCAGGGTCTAAACTCCTCCAGGTCTAAACATTTTTTTTTAATGCAGCTTCTGAGTGATGAAGTTTTCCAGCATGGGAACACTGAATAATCCCGTAGTTTCGGTTAACAAGCAAACACACATTTTTGTAAAATTCAAGATCCTAGTAACACTGAAAATGAGCTGTTCGTTCCTTGGGTCAGGTGGATCTGGCTCATTAATTATAAGCATATGTGCTTTTAAGTTATAAAGAGACCTTGAGCAACCTTGAGTAAAAAGAGCAGAAGTAATATTGTCGGGTAAAATGACATATTGTGGTGGCGCTATGGCTGTAGTCTCGCAATATGTCTAATGGAGCCCAGCATTAGTCGGTGGCTGGTGGCTTTTTCCAGTAAGCTCAGACCACATGGACAGAAAGACGAGCAGTGAGATGAACCTGATGGGCACTGAGGATGGTGTTAAAAAAAATCTTGGACTTCAAAGGAGCAGGAATAAATAAGGGAAGATGGGATTGTGTAGGGATGAGTGACACACACAGATACACACGTTGCGGTCAATACAAAGCCTGGGTTTTCACAGCATGCCAGCATCTCCACCTGTTCTGTGTCTGTCAGTCTGTGTGTGACGGAGCTGTGTGCACGTGTCTGTTTGCAGAAACTCAAGGTGCAGGTAATTTGTGTGGATTCTTATTCTCTCATTTGTCAAGTCTGAGTTATTGTCATAAGCACAATGGAAGAAAAATATCGACAGTTAGACAGATTCACAAAGACATGAAAATATATATTTATATAGAAGGAAGGGAGGATGAAATAAATCTGGACCTGTGTAAACTGATAAAAACACACTTTGATGCAGAAAGGATCTTTTCTAATGATTGAATTAATGGAGTAATGTGTTTTCCATAATATGGTTCAGAGTTATCCTTCTCAATCTCTTTTTCTTATCCTATCATATATTATATAAAATCATTCATGCAGTCACATGCAGGATGTTCTGTCTTTTATCTTTACGATTAATAAATGTCAGTGCTCAATGCGTTCTTCATTTATGATACGTCTGTCTCTGTTTTATTGGCATTTATTTGCAATACATCAAAAGTCAGTTTGTCTCCGTATCTGCTGTGTGTCTGTGTGTGTGCCTCTCCTGTTTGAGTATTTTGTTGTGGAAATAGCGGGTCTCTGCTGTATTCGCACTCCCGTGGAAAGTTTTCAGTGTGCAACCAGTGTGACAGTTGAGCTTCTGGAGGCCCCTCTTCATAAATTTGTTGTGCCATTTTTGCTGCGGGTGGTGGGAGCCTCAAAGTGACCATCGCATTCCTCCACAAAGACAGCCTGGTCACGGCCGGTAAACACGGAACAGGTTGCTGGAAGCTGCACGGTGGAAATGGATGACCTGATGTGGTTGGAGGAGGAGGAGAGTGCGTGGAATGTGCTCTTCAGACACGTACTTGTGTGTGTGTACAATACGTGCATGTGTGTGTGTGTGTGTGTGTGTCTCTTGTGGCAGAGGCCTTTGAAGCCTGCGGGGGGTTAAGAGGGATGAGGGTGCGGCGGCAGGGCGGAGGAGGATGTATGGCCCCTTTGCAGGTTGGTTGTGACCCTCTCGGGGTCAGAGTGCACTCTGGAGACACCGGGGAAGATGTCTCCTTTGAGGGGGTGATTTATCACGGGCCACCTGGAGTAACTTATCTCCTTTTTCTCTTCATGTCCTCCTCTCTGCTTGTCTGGGCGAAGGTCTCACCTCACAGATTAAATGGCTGCAGCGCTGTGAAGTCGGCTCTTGTGAAACAACCGTATTAATTGGAGCACTTTAAGCAGAGATTTTTTTTTTTTTCCTTCTTCCAGACATGAAATTCCTGTGGCAACGCTCATCCTCTAACTTATCACCGCTAATAGCAGTAATTCAGTTTTGCATTGATTTTGAGTTATCTCTTGATGGAAAAAACTACATCTAATATTATAAGAGTATATTTATTGATTGTCAGGATGTGTGTGGATTACAACTACAAAGTTGAATGTAAGGGTCTGATCACACATTTCTATCTGTAGCACACAGAACCAATCCAGAGTAGCTGTGGACGGTAATAATTTTATTTCAATATAGAGATCATCCCCGTTCCTCATTGGAAACGTCCAAACTACAGTTAGATACATTTGATTTTTCTATTATTACCAAGCACTGGTCATATGGGTATGACCGAGTGACGGCTGAAAAAAAAGAATGTGTAGATTGTTAAAGAAATATGTAAAAACTTTTTTATTCAGTCAATTCATGACAGTCCATCACAGTTTGTTTGTCTTTGATGCCCCCTTACTGTCTGAATTAACTTAACAAAACTTAAAAAAACAGTAAGTGAGAATAAATATAGAGAATAAGAACGGGAGCTGTGGAATAAAAAGTTGGATCTGGTGTAGGAATTTCACTGCCAGCTTAGTTCCCATGTGTCATTCATATCATCATCATCAGAATGACACACAGTTCGCAGTCATGCTACCTCCGACCGCCACGGAAAAAACCTGACTGGAAGTGAGGAGGGAGGACTTGTCACAGATCGTGCCGATAACGTTTAGTCACAGACACAGATGAGCCGAACTGTCGTCACTGCTGCGGATACATCCGGAAAAAAAATCTGAAGCCGGCTCGGAAGCGGCCGTAGGTGCGCTGATGTGGATGAGTGGTGTCTGAAGGCTCTCCAGCTGGAGTAATTCACTGTATGTAGCTGCTAATTGTGTGTGTGTGTGTGTGTGTGTAGTTTGAGGAACAGCCTGTGGAATGTGCGGGGGATGTAGATCAGATTTCGGGGTGACCTTGAGTGTGCCCCGCGGCTGACACAGCAAGTCTGTTTGTTGTGTGTGTGTGTGAATGTAAGACAGAGACAAAGAGAAAATGAAAAGTGTGCACATATGTGTGCGACAAATAACAGATGGTGTGGTGTAATAATGACAATAATAAGTTCACATTTTTATTTATACCTAAAATGATTAAGTGATCTTTTGAGTGTATTTTGCAGGATCATCTTTGTATTGTTTGCATTTTTATTTTTTTTATAATTTCTTTCTCTATCAATATGTAGTTTTAGTTAAAGAAGAAAAGCTGTTAGTAAGTCTTGTACCAAATGATATCCTCTCCCTTAAGACTCCTGCTGAGTTTACATCCTATAGCCTTTTTAATAGTATGTTGAACACACAGTGGCTCTGTAGTAAACCTGCTCTTATATATGAAGCATGACAACCCCTTCCCCCATACGCACACAAACCTCTCTTTGACAACAATACGGTCTTATGCTGCCTCGAGTTGGAGAGAAATGACTACATACTGTACATTTATTATCTACAGATCCTTCTCTGCCGACTCAAAAAAATTTAAACTTAACCCCCTTATGTCAGTATGTTCATAGAAGAGCAAACATACAAAAAATGTCAACCTCATTAAGTGTGTTGCAGACAGACAAAAAAAAAAAACTTCTCAATGTGAATTTGCTACTGTACAGAATAAAGTGTCCTTTGTAGTTTATATAGTTTAAGTGAGGTCTGTCTGCAGTTATTGCATTTAGAACCAGAGTGCAGCTACAACTGTGGGAAACATTCAAGAATGCAGTGGATGTGAGGGAAACATTAAATGCTTATTATGTGTAGGAGGTGAACGTAGTATGTGGTGCAACCAGATACAGATGGATGACGAAGTAAAGAAAAAAAAACAGCACAAGTCTTTCATGAAGGTGGGCTCCTTGGTATTTGAGTTTTCATAGCTATACTAGAAGGAAGAAACCACTCTTACTATACTACTTATATTTAATTAGGTTGAAATCTGGTGACTCTGACAGTCGCAGTAAAGACTAATCCAGGTTTTCTGTTAACGCTGTCAAGGCATCTCAGTTGCAAGATTTTACTTATTCACGACTTTTGACTGGCGTTTGCAGCATAACGTGCATGAGATCCTCTTGTGCAACCTAGAGTGTTATAAAATCAAAGTTATAATCTAGAAAGCATAAACCACTGCTACAAATACTACTCCATTTCAAATACAGGTCAAAAGTTTAACATGTCGTCACCAACAAATGTTAAAATGTTGAGCTTTGTCGTCATCGGATGCTGCAGTAATCGTCTACAGAACAGAGAGAAAAGCTCAATCTACAAGCCTCAGCTCCAGTAAATCAATTTCACCGCAAAAGATAAGCGATCTGCCTGTGAAGGGCCGATGATGAGCCGGAAAGTCAGTGTCACCATGACGGCTGCCACTGCCGGCCAGCAGATCTCTCGTTAGCTGGGTGTTCCCGACATATTTCCGGGCTGAAATGACTTAACAATTCCGTGTGCTTCATATTTTTATTGGATTAACGATCTCATCTA
This sequence comes from Amniataba percoides, assembly GCA_037176925.1. Lineage (NCBI taxonomy): Eukaryota > Metazoa > Chordata > Actinopteri > Centrarchiformes > Terapontidae > Amniataba > Amniataba percoides. The sequence continues at coordinate 15,441,855 of JBAJHX010000035.1, read as the reverse complement.
ATTATGATGTAAGAATCATAATCATAAGCTGGCTAAGTAACGGCTGTGGGTTTTACTATTCACATCCTCACCCAAACCTCTGTCATACATAAATGAATTTATGTTAGTTTACTGTGATTTTTCCTTTTATTTATCACCCCTTTATGTACTGCCAATTTGCATCCTGCATGTCAAACAGTGCATCGAACAGTTTGAGCAAATTCAACAAAAAAGAAAACTAATAAGGTGCATTTTTGCACAAATAAGAACGGGACGATGATTATCTGGAGAGGTGACACTGCTCCCTGATTTCAGCCCTTGATTATTAATCTTTTAGTGTGACATCTCTTCAAGGCTGTCGATTTACACACACACACACACACACGCATTAGCTTGTTACTCCAGAACCAGATCCTCCTTCCCTGAAGTCACTTCTCCCTCTTAACATTTCTCTTTGGAGTGACTTTACTTGTCTTCTTTGCTCACTTACCGCCTTTGTAAAACATCAAACGGAGCAGATACGAATATCTGAAAGCCTGACAACTTCCTGAAACATCCCCGTCTTGTGTTTTTATTTTTATTTTTATATTTTCCCCATTTATTTTTGCACACTTGCAAAGCAGCAGATGTGATTGACATACCAAGGCCACTGTGAGGGAGGATCAGAACACCTCCACAAGCTTCCACTCTGACAGAAACAGGAACACAGATTAGACTTGAAGAACACAAAGTGCCACTTACAGAACAGTCGACGTGTTTATACCGCACTCAGCCTTTTCATCACGTAGTCCTCCAGAGGATTACTCAGGTCCCCCCCCTCCCTTTCAGTGGCTGGTTGGCTTTCAGGCTGTTGCGCTGCTTAGATCTGCTTACAGTACACCTACTATAATGAAACCCCTTCGCAGTGTAAAGAGGTTATTCTTGGATTTTATGGACGGATGGATGTAATGTAGAGATGCGATGTCTGTGGTGTCTTGATGTCTCGGCTTTTTATAGTTTATAGTTGCCTGTGAACGTCCTTTGTTGTACAAACTAGCCGAGGAAAAACTGCATTACTAATCAAAACCTACTGTTCTTGGTAATGTACAGTTTGATAATTTACACCTTATGAAAAGAGGGCAGAAAGGGAAAGAACCAGAGAGAGAGAGTGAGAGGAAAACATCCATCTAGTGTGACACAACACTGTTGAGCTCTCTGACCGCAGACGTCTTCAGGGACGAGCTGCTGTCTGAACTGGTTTTATTCACTGATGACTATATGCACCTTCACTTAAATGAGGTTTCTCTTGGTATTGATGGTCATTTTTAATAAATAATGGAACTATTTAACAGCCATTTACAACATTAACGTAAACATTTTACTGTCATTATTATAAATGTACTACAAATTAACATTTTTCTTATTAATAATAATGATAATAATACATCAGTGGTTATTATCATTTCTCTCAGAATATTAGTTTATGCATTAATGTTTTTAACTTCCAGTTGGTGCTTACAGTGGCTTCTGAATCACAAATATAATTTATTTTTACCATTATCGATCAGATGTTTACCATGAATACATTTAGAAATGAAAATGACAACATTGTGTTATCAGTCTTAACATTTATTATCCACCATGGTTTGTTGGTTTATACTTAAGATTGTTTGTTTAACTGCTGTAAAAGGAAAGATTTAATCCTTTAAGCGTGCCCTCCAGTGTTCAGTGGCAGCTTCAAAAGTTAACACTTTGAAAGATGTGCAAGTTCAGAGTAATAATATTTATCCTGCTCCTGCTGTATGTGAATACACCTGCGCTGCATTACTGCACTTGGCTTAACTCAATTGTTTTGCTGCTGCATTTCACTGTCACTCTTGTCTGCTGGGGATGTTATTCCTGCTTTCAAAAGATAAACGCTAAATCATCTCATATGTCCAGTAACTTAAACATGCATAGTTTTGCTTTTTTAGTGGTTCTATCAACAAGTGTTAATTGTGGAAGATCAAATATGCGAACATTAAATTCTGCTGTTGTTTTGAAGGCCTGAATTTTCATGCAGAAAGTGATTAGCCTGAAGGATGCCATTCGTTATGTTATAAAGCTCTGAAAGTTTTGCATCTGTGCCAAATATGGTAGATACGATAGATTCTCTCTTTTGCGTATTGCAGTGATGAACTGCAGACTCACACACTTAAAAAGCACTAAGACACGTGTGCATTTACGCACACACGGCACAAAGACCTCTTTCTGGTGAGTACTGTACTGTTATTCTGGCTCCAGACTTCACGCAGGTACATTGAGTCGAGTCCAGAACGGCAGGGTTGCTTTCAACGGCACATATTCACACTTTCTGTGGATTGCATTGCCATGGTAACGGTGCCAAGGCAGGCAGAGCTCTGATGGGTGTTGTTAAATATACATAAGTGAAAAGACCCATTTGAAATGAGAAGAAATGGTGTTTGCATTCCTTTGATTTATTCCATCTTTAATTTTCCTGAGGTATGTGCACCCCTCTCTGGCTCCCGCTGGAGCTGGAGCCAGAGGAGCGTCCAGATGTTTTGCTCTGCCGTGGTGCTGAGTCCACTTTCTCTCTCTCTTTGTGTGTGTGTGCAGCCAACATGTTGGACACCATGCTGCTGAGGAACGGGTGGAAGGGCGGGTCGGAGCGCAGGGCGGAGGAGAGCAGCAGCACGGCCACAGTTTCAACTCAGAACATGCTCTGGTGTCACTGCTACCACCACTGCCCCGAAGACTCCATCAACAACACTTGCATGTACGGTGAAGCACACACAGATACACACACACACACACACACACAAGGGTGCAAAAATAGCTCAATATATCAAGGTTATTAAAAGACAACACAGATGATTATCCAAAGTAATTATCTGAGAGACCTCTAATTACTTCATCCGACGTGCGCAAGTGTTTACTTTAGCTACATCCTTTAATGAGATCCTTCAAGCCTCTCGAGACAGAGCTTATTAACACTTTCATTAGCCAGCCCTCTTGCGTTAGATAGATTAATAGTTGCACAAACAGCATGTAGTGTTACAGAGATGTAGGAGTATAATAGATATATCAATAATATATTATTATTATATAGTGTGCTCGAGGGTCCTTAGATGGATCTGATGGTGTGTTCTATGGATGCAGCTAATTAGTTTTCTTTTTCATTATCATTTAATATATAAGTTACTTTTTTGTTCACTTCAGTGGTTTGTATGTAAAATATCCTAATAATACTCAGTTTGTTGGACCCCAAGGAGACGTTTAATCCAATGATTAGATATTATTCTGAAATGGGCCTTCCTGCACATTGAGTACTTTTAGTTTGCAGATATTACTTTTAACTTTCAAGAAATAATTTCACATTGTGGTTCTGTGACTTTAAAAGTAAACGATCTGATTACTTGTGCCATCAACACTATAAATATGAAATTATCAGTGATGTACAGAAAAAGCTCACACTTTACATGATCTAGAGTCATTAAAATACAAATGAAGTCACTGATTAATCATGACACTTATACCTGAAAGCATTCAGGATCCAGTTATATGTTATACCGGCCTATCTGTTTGAGTCTAGCAGCTCAAGGTTACAGCAGCTACTAACACAACATTGAATCTCTACAAGGACAAATAACAAGGAACATGAATGTTTCGAATAAAAAAGGAAAAAGCTTCTGCTGCATCGATTTAGACACGTCTATTGTGAATCTAATATTTATTCTATCTGGAAAAATGTTTGAGTTTCACCTCTAGTTTTAGAACTTTTAATCACTATTTAAAGAAATTTAAAGCACTTTTTTATTGAACCCCCAACCCTGACACCCCAAGACTTGCAGGTAATGTTCACTTATATATTGCTGTATGTCCATTTTGGTAGGACTGATGGTTACTGCTTCACCATGGTGGAGGAGGAGGAGGGCGGTCTGGCTGTAGTCACCGCAGGTTGTTTGGGTCTTGCGGGCTCCGAGTTCCAGTGCAGAGTAAGTCAGCCGTGTTTCGTGTGCTGTTATTTCTGTGTATTTCTGCCTGGATGAATTTTTGCACTTGCCTGTGTGTCCTCCTTCATGAGCCGTTGTTAAGTCTTTATGAGTCTTTCCTCGACTCACTGCAGCTCTTTATGAGACCTATTTAAATCGGACTCGTCCAGCACCGCTATCTTTAAACACGAGAGAGGGAAAAAAAAGGTTTCTGGTGTACTGTAAAATGTTCTCATTAGGACTAAATGTGGCTGTAAATACTCACTTCATTAGTGTTATTTAAAATACATGTATCTTACATAGGTGTGTGTCTGTGTGTGTGACAGGACACCTGGAACGCGCGTTCGCGGAGAGCTCTCGAGTGCTGCACGGATCAGGACTACTGCAACAGAGACTTGCATCCCACTCTTCCTCCAATCATGACATCAGGTAAGTCTCTCTCTCTCTCTCACACACACACACACACACACACACACACACACACTTGTTAACACGGGTTTTCACACACTGAAATCCTGCCCCACTTTAAAGCGCGAGTGGCTTTTAGAACGGGCTCATTCAGGCCTTGCTGGGCGGTGATGGGTAGTGACAGTTTAAACTGTTACAAACCACAGTGTGGTGCTGGAGCGAAGTGGCACATGCTGCTCGAGGGGTGGGGGCGGTGGGGGCGGTGGAGGGTGCGGGGGGAAGAGAGAGAATAAGAGAGAGAGGGAGGTGAAACAGAGCCTTCAGCCATGGCTTGTTCTCTCACCCTCTAATGAAAAGGACAGCCTCTCCCCAGGGCCTGCTTGAGTTTCTTGCCTCGGGACGGATGTGAGATATCTGTCCATCTGTTACTCCGCAACACACCAACACACACGCACAACTTTTTTTTTTTCTATCTCTCGCGCACGCCCCCCGTCGCTGTCACACAATTACAGTTTTACACGGCCGCGCTCGCTTCATTTTGACCTTCAAGCAAACACTGACGGACTGATTTGTAAAGTCAGTTGGAGAGAGATAAAAGATTATTCTTTTTTTTTCCCACTTTCGTAGCCGTCATTTCTATCAGCTGTGGTAACACTGTACACACCAAATGAATCGCTGAGATCTGAGAACATTTCTACAACACAGTCAGACGGGGCAAGAAAAAGTCATGTAATCAGTTTAGATTATATTCAAAATATTGAAAACAACTTTATTTAGGGGTAAAAGTAACTGCACTGGAAAATGATAATAGCCTCTGATTATAAACTAACTAAGAGCAGGTACTGTTATTTAGCCAATTTTTTTTTTTCTCTTCCAAAAATCCTTGAATTGTATGAGCTAGCAGGGAGTTCATAAGACATTCTGCTGTTCACGCAGTTTCCTTTTGTCCACTAGGCCTTCTTACTGTGTGTGTGAGTCCGTGCACACTGAAGCATCCTCAGTGTCTGCGTTTGTGTGTGTCTGATTGGCAGGAGCGCAGCAGAAAGGCTAGAGCCCCAGAGCTGCTTCGGCCTCTGGGGTTTCTGTAGCGATGTCAGTGTGACAGCTGATCTGTGGGATTCAGGAAGGGGATGTGATCGATCACACGCTGCAAGAGGGGGAGTGCAGGGGGGGTTGGGGGGAGGAAGGGGAGAAAAGGACCTTGTCCCTGCCAATGAAAATTAGAAAAGATGTTGGAGGAGATGAACATGAACAAATTAATTATTCTTGCACAAATGCTGTTTCCTTGCACAAATGCTGTTTTTTTTTTGCACAATATGACCATTTGCACATTCTGCCATAGTGCACATTTTGTCACTTACCATTGCAATTATCCATTTTCTTTTATTCTGTTTATTTATTGCTATCTTTTTACTTGTACTTATTTAACTTAGCTTAAGTTATTTATTGTTTCCTACTTATACTATTCTATAGTATTTTTATACTCCTATTTTTATATTCTATTAAACTGTTTACTCGGGCTTGCA
>JBAJHX010000035.1:15414628-15435871 GCA_037176925.1 Amniataba percoides | reverse complement strand
TTGCACTGGGACCAGGGAAACTAATTTCGTTTCTAGCCCATGTTTTTCTACATGTGTTGAAATGACAATAAAGAATCTTTGAATCCTTGAATCCTACTGCGACCACACTTCTTTCTTCACATTTAAAGGTGGTGGAAAAGTAAAAAATTAGATGAAAATAGTATTAATCCTTGCTCTAATTTTTTTCAGATTATGTCGACAGCAGCATCCAGTACATGGCTCTCTTCATTTCAATCACAGTTTTCTGTATCATCCTCGGTCTGCTCATCTTCTGCTACTTCAGGTGAGAATCTTGAAGACGTCTCACGCGTGTCTCATTAAACTCCCGTGTCCCGATGTGCAGGTAGTCATCTTTGCATCACCTCATTCTGTGTTAGATATAAGCGGCAGGAGTCACGACCACGCTACAGTATCGACCTGGAGCAGGAGGAGACATACATCCCCCCTGGGGAGTCCCTGAAGGACCTGATAGAGCATTCCCGCAGCATCGGGTCTGGCTCTGGGTCAGGACTCCCTCTACTGGTAAGAATAAACACATCTGCCTCAACATCTCAAGCTAGCAGCAGTAATAAATTATTGCACTCTCATACTTTTAGGGAATCAGTACCATGCTTATGAATTTTTTTTTTCAAGCATAAATATGCATTACTTTTTTGCCAAATGCCTGCAAAATTACAATGAAAGTAATCACATTAGCTTTTAACGCAATGAACATTAGAAGCTGTTAACGCTGCTAAAACTGTTAACACATGAAAAACATCATTACTCATCACCATTCATCAATTTGGAAATTTTTGTAAGAATTCTGTAAAGTAAAAGCAAAATAGGATCACATGATCTCCATGACAAGTTGTCACATCGGTAACACTAAAATATTTATGCAAAGGTGTTTAAAAATTACGGTTTAAAAAGGGGTTTTAAAGTGAAATTGCATCATAAATAATACTTTCCTTTTTACAATAACTTGATTCTAGGTGCAGCGCACTATCGCCAAGCAGATTCAGATGGTGAAGCAGATTGGAAAAGGTCGATACGGAGAGGTCTGGATGGGCAAGTGGAGAGGAGAGAGAGTGGCCGTCAAAGTTTTCTTCACCACAGAGGAAGAGAGCTGGTTCAGAGAGACTGAAATATATCAGACCTTCCTGATGAGGCATGACAACATACTGGGTAAGGTAATATAAGAGGAGTGTGAAGCAAATGACAAAAAATAAGGATAATTGACCTAAATCATATTGTGGTATTTTGTGCACATTTCTCATCATCTCTCCTTTCCAACCCGCAGGATTCATAGCAGCAGATATCAAAGGAACCGGCTCGTGGACTCAGCTCTACCTAATCACAGACTACCACGAGAACGGATCTTTATACGACTACCTCAAGTCCAACACCTTAGACATCAAGGCTCTGCTGAAACTGGCTTACTCCTCCATATCGGGCCTCTGTCACCTGCACACGGAGATCTACGGCACGCAGGGCAAACCGGCCATCGCGCACAGAGACCTGAAGAGTAAAAACATCTTGGTAAAAAAGAACGGCTCTTGCTGTATAGCAGACCTCGGGCTGGCTGTCAAATTTAACAGGTAAAAAAATAGTAAGTGATTTTTGAATACTCATTTCAATGCAGTTAGGAGTAGTTTGGACTGAAATATCTTGAATTCATTTTCTGTTTCTCAGTGACACCAAAGAGGTGGATATCCCTTCAAACCTACGAGTTGGTACGAAGCGCTACATGCCGCCTGAAGTGCTGGATGAGTCCCTGAACAGGAGCTGCCAGTCTTTTATCATGGCTGACATGTACAGCTTTGGCCTCATCATTTGGGAGATGGCCCGGCGTTGCATCTCTGGAGGTGAAGAACAATCATGTTTTGATTCATTTAATACTGATCCCTAAATGTCTAGATGTTCTTTGTAGTGATGATGTACTCAGACATATATCTGTTGTTCCTGAAGGCATCGTGGAGGAATATCAGCTGCCCTATTACGACCTTGTGCCCACCGATCCTTCCTACGAGGACATGAGAGAAGTCGTTTGCATTAAGAAACAAAGACCTTCATTTGCTAATCGCTGGAGCAGTGATGAGGTAATGTTTTTTTACTGCAAAGATTTAAAATATTTATTTATAGAGCAGTAATAAGCCATTAAAAAAGGCCATTTGGGGGTTGCCAGGTTGGGTAAAAATCTATTTATATCTGCACAGTCATATCTGCAGAGCAAGTGGTGTATTCAGATGTGGGTGTGTCATGAGTCATGGGTTTCTCACTTACTGTAGAGCCATCAGAGCTGCTGTTATAAATGGTAATGTTAAGTGGTTAGTAAATTCATTTAGTGGTGGAGAGTTTCATTGCAGGTGGTGTTTTAATTTAAGCAATAAATAAAAGTAAGGCTCAGAGTTGTTCTTTAAATGGCTTGTAACTCAGTATTATGGCATCTGATGATTAATACATCTACTTATCACAACTTACAACCCCTTACTAAAAAGTAATAATTATATTCTTATATATTGTGTCTTCAGTGTTTACGGCAGATGGGAAAATTGATGTCGGAGTGCTGGGCTCAAAACCCGGCCTGCCGCCTCTCAGCCCTGAGGGTGAAGAAGACCCTGGCGAAGATGTTGGAGTCCCAAGACATCAAACTGTGACGGAGAGAGAAGAGGTGACGCACTCATCACCAGAGACTTGTCACTGCCACTGGCATGGCGCCACTTACACTGGCCAAAAAAAAGAAAGGGAAATAAAAAAAAAAAGAAAAAGAGACTGTGAATGATGGGACAAAGGAAACTGACAGGGAGAGTGAGTGATGGGGATAATGGTCGGTGGGGAGCCAGAAAAAAATGAGGTGAGAGATTGACTACGTCGGGGGGGAGATCTGCCCCCCCGTTGCCTGAGCCACCTCTGCCTCGGACAAGGTTTGGGTTGTGCTTTCTGTGAAAGCTGAGCAGTAGTCTGGTCCATACTGTCCACGAGGGGCAGGCAGGGACCCTTTTTCCAGGGAGGGGAGCACTAAAATCTCTGATCACTTCCAAACAGAGGAAGCTCCTGCTCTGCTCTTCTAAAGCCATAAAGCAGTATTTTTAAGTGCAGTCTTTTGTACTGTCACGGCTGCCTTCATGATTCTTCTTCAGTCATCCATCCAAAGAAATTTCTAATTCATGCTCAGTGACCTCATTATCAATTGCATTATTATTATTAATATTATTGTGGATATTATTACACAGAAAAGCAGAGTAAGACCAGATTAATGATAAAACAAAAAGTGTCCAGCAGAAACAGATTTTTCTATAGTTATTTCTATGTACCCTCTATTTCAATATTAAAATAAGAAATCTGGCTAAAACACTCATGTCATTGATGAATTTGTGAATTTTGGCCTCCAGACCTGAGACTGAGGCTTCTCCCTCATTGTCTCCATTCATAATTCATTTGTACATATTTGAGCTGAAATCTTTTGATTTATTAATTATTGTCTGGCTGGATGTTAAAATGTGGTTTTGATGATTTATCTGTGTACAGAATACGTCCCGTCCACTCTACCACTGCGGCTTGTGCCTTATTTAATCTGTACATATGTGATTAATGGGTGTACGAGTGGATCTGGATAACATTCCCCAATAAAAACGACTACGCGTCTTGAAGGTTTGTCTGTTAACACTGTAAACACTGCAGTAAAATTCACGTTATTAATCTCACAGTTCAAACAAAGAAGCTCCTCGTGCTCCGTGTTCAATGTTGCATATAAATATAATTTATTATTAGTCTTAAAAATTCTTTCTTACACTTTGTACAATAACTTGACAGATGAAATGCAAGCAGTTGCGAGGAACATCATGAGTGCCAGATACAGACAGGCTACATTCTCACTATACACAATAATAATCATAAAGCTGAAGAACAACTAGGGAATGCAAAGGCTGGCCCACTGAGAATGTAAAGATTGTTTCAGAAAGATGCAAAGTTTGCATAGACGCCTTTACGTAGAACTGAGACAACTGGCATTAAAAAATGAAGAGTCAAGAACCAACCAAGAACACCTGAAAAGTCACAAGTGCTGCTGCATCAAAGGAATGGTGCATTTACAACTATCACTAATTTGTAAGCACAGAGTCAGTGTCATCGTCACGTTGATGCATTCTGTCGTTAATGTACAAACGCACAAGTCTGAGTTAAGATCTCCTCCAAAAATCGCGTGATTCACTTCTGAACACAAGTAACAGTTTTTGAAATGGCATTTGATATTTAGATGATCACCTTCTGTATTAAATTTAACCTCATACACTGTATGTCAATTATTTGGTAAAAAGCAGTTGTATTCGGTTGCATTGGTCCTACAAAAATATACTTATTTGATTCCCTTTTTTCTACAGTATCTACCTCTCCTCTCTGCCTGGTCTCTTTAATGTAGATGATACCATCCGGAACAACATACAAATCATCAGCATCCGTCATGACTTTTATTCAGTTTGGGCAAATGGTCTTGATCACCCTCAATGTAGGGGGTAACAGACTGGTGTAATTAGCCAATTGACCTGGTAAAAGACATGCAAAATAACAAAGTAAAGAACAAATCATAACCAATGCAACTTATCAAAAATATTTTAAAGACTTAAAAAAATCATGTCAAAAAAGCCCACATAATTGAGAAAAAAAACAATTATACATAACATGAATAAAACGTATTAATAGTAGTTACGACAGCGACACTAAAACTGTAAAAATGATTACATCATTGATTTCCTTCTATACATGTCAATGTGGCTGACAGGATGAGCCGTTACTGCGAGTGTCCACCAGGAGGTGCTATGATACAGTCAAACACGATGAAAGAAGAAACCAAAATGTGAAGACACTGCAAAGTATTCCATAACAGGCTGCGTAAAATACAAACAAAGATATGTATAAATAGGCATATTAAATACTATGTTATCACAGAACACATACTTGTCCGTGGAGTTGCTATGGAGACTGGTTTTGGAGGGTGATAGATGCTTCCTCTGATCCAAGCCCTGCTCCTTTGATCCTTTGACCTCTGATAGTGCCTCACTGCTCACGCTGCTGTCCACGGCAAGGACATCATCCACATATCCGCACAGTCCATCCAAATAACCGGACAGCTGTTTCCAAGGAAACTAGAGCCAAAAATATCAAGTCGTTGTACCAGATAGCGAGAGAGAGAGAAAGAGAGCGAAAGAGAGAGAGGGGAGCAGCCAGAGAGAAATGACTGGCAGAGATTCTTGTTTACCCTCCCAAGTTTTTACACCCTTTGTTGCCAATGTTTAACTGGGTCATGGCTGAGTAGGCCTAGCTGTTTCTATCGTCATGCGTCTGAGTGCGTGCGCACGCACACACAAGCAGTTATCTGTGATTTGTGTTTGTCCCCGCGATGCCAAGCGACTCGCCTGCTTTCGGGGGCGTCCCCCCTCTCTTTATTTTCTCTTCACGTCTTCTTCCTCCCTGGAATGTCGTGCTCCCCCGGCGGGCAGGTGTCAGTGTTCAGTCGCTGCAGGAACAAGGCTGTCATGGCGTCCCATCTCCTCCAGTACCTGAGCCAGGCGGCTGAGGTTGCCGTCAGGAAAATGCTGGGCCTCCCACAGGTCCAGGATCACCCCCGTGGGACTGGATTTGGTGGCGAAGTAGTTAAGATACCTGAATGAATAGTTGTGAAGAAACGGAGAGGGATGGGTCAGAAAACGAAGGTGAACGGTGAACGGATGAATGAGTTTACTGGAGTTGAAAGACAGGACTTGGCTGGTGTGTTGACATGGTATGAAAAATGATTTTCAACTATTTTTAGCTACATCATCAGTACGTCTGTCTCTTTTCCATTTTTTTCTATTTCTCTCTGTGGTCAATAACCTTTCTCCCCAATAAGGAGATAAAGCAGACATGACAGGAAAGGGAGCATTGATGTCTGTGCCTGTATGCGTTTGCACTGTGAGAATCAATGATGAGTTGGAATAGATGTTTTTATGGAGACATCCTGCCGCATAAAGGTGCAGATTCGTGTAGCAGTTTAAAGTAAATTACATTCTCCCACAACAAGCAGAGCACTGAGAAAAATGTACTTTATACAAAGTTAAGAGAAAAGTGTGGCGAATATGCAAATGAGCTGCTGATTACAGAAAACCTTTAAGTAAGTAAAAAGAAAAAAATCAGAGCATTTTGTTGCAAAGGATATTTTTAAAATTCCATTTTCCATCGCATAGATATCTTTTTTTCCTAATCCATTTATCACCCAGCTTTTGATATTCAAAATAAACACACTTAAATACATTTAAATTAGAAAAAAAAGAAATCTAATGAGCGCTATGCACACACGACGGCTCTGTTCTGTGTCCTGACTGTGGGCTGTGAACGAGGCGTCGGTTCGAGTCTCTCCCTCCCCTCTCCTTCCTTCACGCCGCACTCTGTCAGTGGTCTCGTCAATCTGCAGCTGCTGCCTGCGATAAGGCCGCCCCGCTGAGCTGAGACCTTATAAATGGACACACGCTGTACCTCCATCACACGCACCATCAAAGACACGTGGGCGACTTTAAAAAAAAGAGCGGCGTCACTCTGTCTTTGTCTCTCTCTTTCTCTTTTTCGCTTTCTCTGTCTGTCAGTCCGGCTCAATTAATCTCAATTCAACAGATGTTTATCAAACTGAGTCACGTTTGCACAGAGCGATCAAAAAACAATAAAAACAGAAGAGGTGCAGTTTGACTCCCCTTGTGATCTTGATGCCTACTCCTAATAAAAAAAAAAACATTGGCAGCTAAAATTGCACATCAACAACTTGTCTCACAAATGAATAGTGAGGCTGTGTAGTTTGATTCATTTCTAAAAAGAGTTACTTCGATTTGTTCATTTAATCTTTTATTTTCCCCTAAAAAAAAAAAAAAAAAAGCCTGATGACAGCCTGTTTCTGTGGCCAGACCGTGACCACTAAGTGCCCAAATCTGAGTCACTGTCTCACTCCTTTTCTCTCGGGCTGTCCAGCTCCTCCACCCACCTGTCAAGGTTAAGTTTGTGGGCCAACATTCTCCAGTCATTTCCCCTGGTCTGCGGCGCATCCAGACTGCCGCACAACTTCTGTCGGATGGAGACGGGGATGCGGAAGGCGTTGGGCCCCACCAGTGTGGTGATGTTACTGGCGGGGTCCAGCAGAGACGTGTCAATGCTCTGGGAATCCTGCAAAGAGAGAGCCAGAGAGAGAGAGAGAGGCTGAAGTCGAGACACAGACTGTGGCAGTGGCAGTTTTTCCGGGCCGCATGAACATAATTTGTCATCGTCTCACAAAGCAAAACATAATGTAGCTCAAATGGATTTGTAGCACGGAAATTTTCCGTTTCTGGGTTGTATAAAAAGTGAAAATTATTCGTTTTATTGCCATCCGTTTATTGATGCAAGCTGAGTGATTTTCAAATACATTGCATCTGGAGGATTAAATGCTGGAGGAGTGCCTGCAGAAACCAGAGCGAGACCCAGAGACAAATGAGCCAAGGCCAGGCAGGGACACAGCTCTGCACTGCGTGTACTGTAATTCATCTCATTACTGAGCACAAAGCCCGTGTGCTCCTCCGTCCCTCAAGCTCTATTCTCCTGGCCAGATGGCCTTTGTGAAGCAAGTACGACACGACTAGCGAGTGATTATTCACCCTCTGCTCTACTCTGCTCTGCTCTGCATTGGCCTGTATTGGACTGTATGACGGCAGCGGGGTCGAGACTCCCCGTCATCAACGCTGTCAGTCTTTGTGAGCATTGGAGAAAAAAAAAACGGGACAAAAAAAGAGGACACAGGGGGAGAGGGTAAAATCATTCCAGCATCTCTCAGAGCGAAGAGATAAGGGGCACAAAATTCAAAGTTCAGGCGACAAGAGGCCTCAGAACTCACAAGGAGAGTGATTCTTTTAAGTTAAGTATCCACCCCGCTCACCTCTGACAGCGTGGTGTCCAGCTGAAAAATCTGTCCTTCTCCCTCCACCTGGCGCACACATATCTTGCAGGCCAGGTCCACTGTGCTGGCAGAGAATCGCTCCAGGGTGAAGCAACAGTGGAGGTTCCTCTGCGAGCCGGTCCACACTTGCTGGAAGGAGAGCTCCTGCAGAGAGGTGGAGAGGAGGTTTACTCGGCTGCCAAGAGAGAGCAAGTGGAAATGTTTTAAAGTTCTGAACGAGGGCGCGTGGCCGGTTTACCTGGTACTTGGCGAGCAGCTTGCTCTTCCACAACGTGTGGGGGACGTCGTGGATGGAGAGTCTCAGGTTGTGGGTGCTGTCTTTAAAGTTGAGAGTCTTTGGTTCGTCCAGCAGCTTCCCGCCCATTTGCTTCTCCATCTGTAGCACCTCCTGCACACACAGACGCTCACTCGTTTAGGATATTAAGTTTAAGATATTAAAGTCTACTGTTGTGCTTCTGTAAACTGTTGTTATATCCTGTTTGCTGCAGCGCTTTCTCGCAAACGCTCTGATGACAGATGACAAAGGAAAGGTTTTTTTTTATAGCATATTCATCACATTTCCTCCAGGCTTTATGAACCTGAATCTGGACCTGCCATCTGAAACCAACTTCAGTGTCCTTGCAGCAGGATCACTATCACATTCTCATTACCCATTCCCAAACTTAATAACCGTGTTTAATATACCCGCTCAGTATAATAATCCGTCCTTATCTCTCCTCCACGTAGGTAGATGGAGGTATTAAACAGAAGGAGGGATAAATGTAGCTTATTTTGTGCCGGGGCCGCAGCAGCTCTGTAAGAGGAGCGCTGCTATTCAAATGCAGGCGCTCGTCACCCCTTATTGTGGCACGCCAACACGCAGATTTCTCATTCTGCCTCCCACATCTCATCTGCCAGCTATGCCTAAACACACACACACATTAAGAGAGAAATGATGCACACACATCCTTACACACACATTTCATTTCTGCTATGCAACCTTTTGCAAAACACGGAGAGACGCGCAACTTGCCACCAGCTGCTAATCTACCTTGAGCGCGTCCTGTGTGTCGTCCAGGCAGTAGACTCTGATGTGATACTCCATGGCGGGGCAGGTGACGGGGCCGAATATGGCTAGTTTGAGGCGCTTGGTGGTGGCAGCGCTGAGAGACTGGCCCTGGAGGCAGTAGGTGCCCAGCGTCTCCGTCAAGATGTGGCACGACTCGTCGTCCATTTGGATGTAGCACGGCGTGGTGAAATTTTCCTCCCCTACCACCACCACGTCCTGCAGCGTGGACGGAAGGAAAGAAAAGAAAAAACACAGTGACACAAGTGTGGGGGATAATAGGCAAACGGACAAAAAGAAAATGCCATTATAGAGAGGAAAAGATGAGAACAGAAGGCGTGATTAAAAGCATTTCTAATTCTGTCCCACCAAACTTTCCTGTTGCAAAAGTACCAAAGAATATACAGCTAAACAAATACCAAAATCATGTTTTCCATATCTAATTTAATGGATATAAACAGAAACAGCAGGTTGAGCTCAGTTTATACTTTTACTTGTTAGACAGTCATTTGAGCTCCTTCTACATTTTTGCATATAATACTGAACATATCATTGAGTGTTCCCATCACTTCAAAAGCATGAAAAACAGTCACAGTTTGCTTCCTAATTTACATGTTTTGAAACAGCAAAATCCAAGTTTACTCATTTTTCTGTTTTGGTGACAAAATATATCTTCTGGGTTTGTGTGTTTGTAAAAGAAAAAAAGTACTTTTTTTTGTCACAGTTGTAATCATTAAATTGTTCAGGGGAGACTTGCCTGTGGCGTGGCGTTCACTAACAACGTGGATAAAATGAGTTGACGGTTAAGCTGGAAGCAGAGATGTGAAGCTTGTCTCATTTTGTGTTCAATTTTCCTCTTTATATTAATATTTATTTACAGAACATTTCAATTCCGTTTAAGCAGAACCGAACTGAATTTAAATGTCATTATAATGTGGAAAGTACAATCAAGGGTCATGGCCTTTTCACATAAGCTGTGTCCTTTGGATATTACATTTAGCAAGTGTGTATCACTAATGTCTGACAACCTGCCGCTGTGTATGTGATGAAATGGAAGAGAGACTATCCGGACCATTTGCAGTTAACCCCCGTAATAGCAGTAATGCTAAGACATATTTCTCTTTCATTAAGACTGTCTGGTCTGAAGACGCTTATGTGGCCCTCTCTCTCTCTCTCTCTCCTTCTATCTTTCACCCTCTCGCTTGATCTCTCTTGATCTCGCGTTCTCTCACTGTGTCTTTTCCTCTCTAATCCAAACACTCCTGTGAGCAGCACATTGGCATTAATTCAGCCTATTATGAGAGACAGAAGAGGAATTACAGAATTTTATTGTGAGCTAGGCCGTTTAACAGCAGTATTATGGCTGATCATTAGACTCTTTAACGGCTCCTGGGGGGACGGCACTGGGGCTCCTTATTGGGGGATAATTAGAACACACAGTGGAAAAGTAGGCTTTTGCTTTATACGTATGTGTGCAGGCGCAAACAATCAGGCATGTAAGCGCACAAACGCACGCACACATACACACAGAGCATAATTTATTCACACATTTTTGACATTATCAGCAGAGGAGGGTTTTTTTTGTGTGGGATAAATCTTTGTCGGAGACTTACTGAAGCAGAAAGCCCCACATGTTCCTCATTATATGACCTGCTGTCTTCATCATGATCACAACACCATGTTTCCTCAGTGACACCGTGTGTGCATTTAGATGTGCGCGCGCACATGTGTCATACAGGGGAGGGGTGCGGCAGCCTGGATGCCAATGGAACTGATTATTCTCACTGGGTGGTGATGACTGTATATATATAAATATCCCTGAATTACTTCCTCGGAGTGGTTCATCCCTCCTTTTTCTATCGCAGTGATGAATACACATTTTGACAGAGCATGTCATATAAAGCAATATTTCACACAGGCAGCATGGAGGATGGCCTCAGTGGGTAGAGAAGCTCATATAAAGGAAGCAGCCGTCACCTTCGATATTGCCATCTGCATTTCTGACAGGTCAGAGATTTAATCAATAGCAAGCACGTAATCGCCACGGGGTGGGCGGAGAAGGGAGGGAAAGGTTCACATCACCACCAATATATATGAAATATGGAAATTTGCCTCCCCCAATATTTGTAATTACCACACACGTCATCAGAGCCTTAAGAAATTGACGGAAAGATATTAGTTTTTCCTCAATACTCAGTGTAAGGCCTACTCCAACTCACACTAGCTATGTAGAGTGTCCTGAATGCTTCCTGTTGCATGCTGGTGTATATGTCAGCCAGAACCAGGAAACACAACCTCCAAACGTCTGGTTGAAGATTTCACCCTTGATCAATAGTCAGACTAAGTTTACACTGAGCTGTATTGGCTGCCTGCGTGTAATTCATCAACGTCACAAAAGCATGTGGGACCAGTTGGGCGGTTTCTTCCTGCTCTATAAGTCATATCATCACATCAGCAGAGGAGACTGTGCAAATACTCCCAGACAATGATGTTATTCAAGGCACTTCTCAACAAGGAGCTGACAGGGGGCAATATATTTGATATAGACCTTTGCTAAGTAGTTGGATTTTTGATGGCCGCTCTCTGCTGTGTGCTTGCATGGACTCCAGCTGGAGCTTCAACGATTTCCCAAATAAAGGCCAAATTCTTAAGATAAAGACACATCCTGTTCTGCCCCCGGCTTCTTTCTCATTCAGCTCGCAGTGGTGGGCCCTGCTGCTGCACGAATGCTTGTGGTTGGTTTTTTTTTCATATTTTGAGCACTTTCTCCCTTTGAAAAGGTCTCAGTGCACCCCTGCCTGTAAGAGTTCATTAAAAAGTAGTGGGAAGAAAAGCGCGCCCAGAAATGCTCTCCTGACAGGTGAGAAAAAAACAGTAATAACTGCTTACAACAAGGTCCGTCGTATTATTATCTGAGGTGTACTATTGATAGAGATTTTGGGGGAGAGAGATGACAACTGGACCATTTCTTTAAAGCACTTTAACCACTTTAAAGCATTTTTTCGATAAGGGAGGAAGCATTGTTTTTCTAATCATCTTTTTGTGGTAATTGGACCGTGTCTGTGTGGGTGTGTGCGTGCGAGTGTGTGACAGACGGTGGGAAAGCGAGGAAGAGAAGGAGAGAGGGGGATAGGCAAGAAACGTTGCACTGCTGCCCTCAGCAACCCAACTTATCATCATCAGCACTATTAATGATGGGGCTTGCAGGCGCAAGGCTTTCACACACAGCAGACATTCACACACAAACAAAAATAGGGATTCATAAAGGTGCGGGGGAAAAAAACAGTCCAGGGAAAAAACAGTCCCAGCCCTTTCTCAGCTATCAGAGGTTTACTATTTCAGCACCTGGTTTCAACAAGGGTTTCCTCTGAGTGCTGAGCTGCACAAACAAAGCAGGGGAAGTTGATCCTCCTCACCTCCTCCGTGCTATCTATCGTCCCAAGCCATTTTATCATTTTGTTTTTCACATCTCTCCCCCTTCGTTCCTTCCTGAGTAGAATTACCAACCAACCAAATGCAGCGTGGTTTATTATTTCAGGTGGCGATCACCTTAATACTTCGCATGACTTTCAAAAGCACATTTTCAAAGTTGACCGTGGTGACAGACATTACGGTTATTTTCAGCGTGCATCCCACATTCTCACCTCCCACTGGTTCTGCTGTGAAAGGCTCTTGAGCTGGATCAGCCAATCCTGTTGGCCGTCGCACACGGCACAGTGGTGCATGGTGATGATGACGGGCCGAGTCAACAAGGCCCCGGGGGGGCCACAGCTCACCACAGGGCCCAGCACTGTCTGGCCATCTTCCACCGAGGGCCTGGAGGTGCACAACGCATACACAAACACACACACACACTGTTTAGTTTCAATGTGACAGCAGTCTCGGTGTAAGGGTGACATGGCAGAGCTGACAGGGGTAAACACAGCTTTAGGGCAGCGATGTGGCGGGCGGCACTGTGTACCTCATGTTGTCCTTCCTCTGAACCGTCACATACATCTCATACACTCTGCCCTGAGGAATGGCCCCCGCCGGAATAAGCAGACTCACCCCTGGGGAGCACAAAAACAGACACACAAACAAACCGACACATATTGGAGTTGTGAGTTGTCAGTTGGACTCGACGAGCCTTTACAGCTATTTGTGCTGTCGATGCCCGTCATGAATTTGTTGAACAGCTTTCTCCTGCAGTATAAAGTCAGTGAGAGCACAAACGGAGAAGTCAGACCGGCGTAAAGACTGAGAACGTCGTTACGTTACGCAGCCAATAAACACACTCTGATATACGGTATGGAAATGAAGGTCCCTAATGTTTTTATATACAATAGTAAAACATTTTTACCATTTTACTTGTAATGGATTTATCTCAATGTATTACAGCCATTACAGCACCAGTAATGAGGAGTTAAAGCCCCAGTGAAAAGTGATAATTATTTTTCTTAGAGAAGTATGGCAATAATCACCATCCCTCTGGCCCCACATATAAAAACTATGGCACTTTACTGCTTTCTCTTATGGCATCAGGAAATGATGTGACATTTCATTTCTAAAATCAATGATCTTTCTGCTCTTCATAACATTCTCATATTGCTGCAGCCAGCATGATTTACATTTTTCCATCTCAGATATGATATGATATGATGTCCTGTCCGATGTGTTTTTTGAGGACCCTACCCCCCCACGTTGCCTCACCCACACGCACGCACACACACTCTTTGCCTCTCTGGAGGGGGTTTCTCAGATAGCTCATTGATTTCCCATGTCCTTGTACTGAACTTTTCAAAAGGTGACAGACAGCTTCTCTTGCTAGCTAGCGAGAGGCAATCACAGCTCTGCCACGGGGACGTCTCACACACTGCCACTCTCCCTCACAGCAAAGCTTCAAAGAGATGGGAAATGCATTTTAAGATGCAAAATACCAAACAGCCACACTGACAGTGCCACAAAATATTTCATTACCCAGACACACGAACAGATCAAATATCAAATGTGCTCTTTCCTCTCCTTCTGCCTATGTAACATGATGAGGTGGCTGAGCGCAACCAGCAGCTGAGAACATTTTTACAGGAATCAAAACGAAAAAAGAAAAACTTAGGAAACTTGAGAAGTCGGTGTATCCTTTAATGTCTCCGCTAGTTTGTCTGTGCCTGTCAACATGCATCTGTGGCATGTTACAAACAGTCCACATGTGTTTGAAGTGAGGACAGCAGGGCTCATGCAAGCTGCCTGAAACAGAACACCTTTACGTCGGTACGTCTGGATACCTCAGGTATCCATCAGCCCAGGTCACACCACATGCAGTCTACACACTGATAGCTTACATATGGTTTAGCATATTATTTCAAAGTCACGTCTGTGTGTGTTAAGGTTATCCTGGTAAAGATGGTGAAGTATAATAAAGACAGCTCAGATCTCATACATCTAGAACATAGTTTGTCCTGTAATTCACTCCATGTATAAGGGATCGTTTGGTGAGCATTTTTAAAGATACATAATACTCTCCTGAAGTTACACACAAACACACCAGTACTCATTATTATTAGTTTTGGCACATCTACTGATAAATGTGAGTAATTGGAGCTGCTATTATTAATGTTTTGGGGGTTTTTTTTATACCGAAAATATACCCATCTCTTCATTACTGATGTATGATGTCATGTTCTTAAAAATTTGACTCTGAAACCACACAAATCACTTTCAGCATCTTCGGTGCTAAGGTGGATTTTCACTTTAAAAAGAAATGGTATCATTACTTCCTTAATGAGGTGTATTTCCTTTTGAAACAGCCCAGTGAGGTGTCAATCTTAAATTGATAGTTAGTCATTTTGGAAAACAAGTTTATTTACTTTCTTGCAGAGAGTTGATGAGAAGCTCAGTATCACTCTCATGTCTCTCCACTAGATATGAAGCCAGCAGCCACATACTTTATGTTTAATGTGAAAATATGCAAAAACAGCTTGCCTGGCTGTGTTTGAAGGTAAAGCTCACCAATAGACATGCTACAAGTTGTTTGTTTAATCCATATAAAAAGCAAAGGGTAAAAAAAAAATGTTGTTGCGATGGGGGTTTCTTGGCGGGGTGCAGTGACTTTCTGTGGTTGTCATTGTGAGTGGTGTCAGGCAACCAGACACCAGGAAGCTGCTGCACCCAGTGAAGAAACACTCAGGAGTTTGACGTGTAAGTTTCATTGGATCTTTAAGGGGAACACTTTTGGGCTGAGGATATCATCACCAAGCCTCGTGAATGAACGAGGAGCAGCCAGAGCACACGGGAAGAGCTGACGGATAATCTGTTCTCTGTGTCAGGCAAGACAGCGGAGAGGAATTTATCTTTTCAATGCACACACACACATGTGCAGACACAGTCACACACACTCACATGCACGCACACACAGAAGTGGATGGCTCATGAAGCATTAAGAGGAGTGCTACTGAGTAAATGAAAACATGCATCTCCTATCAAAACAGACAAAAGGCAGCTAATGTGTTTCAAGATGAACTATGGCAGAATTAGCTGGAATTAGCAGCTCTCTCACTCTCTCATGAAGCAGAACTCAATTATTCCTTTGTTATACTGTGTTTATCGACGCATATTTTTAAATACGCAACTGATTTTGCCTCGTTAAAAACATCAATAGACACTAAATCACAGATCAAAACAACACAAATATACTTGCTCTTGTTTTTTTGGGGGGTTTTTTTTGGTTTTTTTTTGGTTATGGTACCTGAGTTGGGCACAATCAGATGCCCCCCCTGCGAGCTGAAGGAGCCCACCGCGGTGCAGGACGGATCCCTGGTGCGGAGCAGCGTCTGGGTCTGCGTGCGGCGGCCCATCGTGCTGTCGCTGTTGTCCAGGAGGCAGTGGGGCAGCTTGGGCGACAGTTTAGAGGAAAACTCCCCCCCCAGGTCATCCTGCGGAGTGACTAAGCCTGAGGAGTTGTACACCTTAATCTTCAGGTTGGGAAGAGGGTCCAGCAGAGGGGAATTGGTCATGGGGATTTTGTCGGCCACATCATGGAGGGCGTAGACGGGGCCTCGGTACATGGCGGCCGCTGAGGTCAGGTCAGGGGGCGCCGTTAGCAGATCAGCTGGAAAAGAAAAGAGAGCGGCGCCGTTACAAGGGGAACTATCGCGGTCGTCATATATGCTCTCTCAACTCTGAACGTGGGGAAACTGGTAACTTGAGACCGAAATAACCACAGGGAAATGAAGTGTTGGCAGCAATCAGCAAGAGTGCCGCCTGGCTTTACTCATTTGTTTTTCACTCATTAGGGAAGTCCACTCCACCACCAAGAAACATTACTCAGTCAGAGAAGTTAAAGGCGCAGCTGTGATTCATGAGTAACAGATGGCATCGCTAACACTCAGTTCGCCCGGTAGGTACAAGGATGAATGTTTGATCCCGGACTGAGTGGGTGGAGCGATGGCAGTGGGCGTTCGTGGCCCTCCACCCCCTCCGCCGCCTCCACCCCCTCTCTGATTTACAACAACCCCAAGTTTATAAATGACAGAGACGTCAGTGGAAGAGTTGTTCAAATGAGACAGATAGATGGTTGGAAGGTTATTTGTTCAGTAGCTGTACACTAGTTGTAATTTTATTACTGTTCCTAATAATATTACGTGAGTTCATAAGTTATTAACAATGCTTTTTATAGTAATAAAGTGGCTGTCTGAATGCATTTACAGATGGGAGAAGATGGGTTTTTAACAACCATCTCTTAACCACCTCTTTCATAGCACCTGAGGTCTGGTGCATTTTATACATTCAAGTCTTGACTTGAATCTGCTCAAAATCAGTTCAAAGCAAAACTATTACATTTTTTTAAACTGCTGAGCTGCACAATACTTGAAGGCCTGCAATGGATAAACTAAAAAAAACTGCCATGTCCTCAGTCATCAGTTTCTGACATTCAACAGCCAGATGCTAACACCAGTATAATTACAAAATATATATGTTTGCTCACAAATGTATTTGTCCATTGGTTTGGTGCTGGATTAGAAGATGTCTGATATGACTGAGTCTCACAGTGACAAGGATAAAGACAGAGAGAGCAAATTTGGTGCAGATTTTGGCTCTAAATACAAGCTGGGCATTTGCTACCCAAGCAATTATACGTGGCATTTTAAATCTTACTTTCCTGTCTGTGCTGTCTCTGCCTGTTGTTGTTATTTTCTGCTTTTTTCCTCCCCCTTTTCTTTTTTTTCCTGCTCCCAAAACCTCAGACAGACTATTTACAACACAATTATACTGATCTGTTGGTTTCCCTGCTGTCTTTCTGTCCAGCTCACAGCCACCTGTCCTCGTCCCCGTGGTCTTACTTTTAAGTCCTGCGTCACCAACCAAATCTAATTGCGGTTTAATATGCGACATACTGACTGGCCTTATTATGCCTTAATGAAGGGGCATAGTTTGGCCTCCCATCACAACGACAAGCATTTTAATGGTTTCATCACCTCGCCCGCACAAACATGCTGCCTGCATTTCTCACGCACACTCATCTGCAGCCAAAAGGCCACATTTACATCCACATCATCACTGACAAGTGTGCTACCAGAGCTGAACTGGGTGAAACATATCTCACCGGGTTAATGCTATGGGTTGCTAATGCAGGTGGATCCCAGTGTGACAACGGAGGTGTGCCATCTGTGAACACACCTGCCAATTACCTAAAGCTTGAATCAAACAGCCTGTCAGATTTATGTAAGATTAAGCTTCAATCAGAAATTTGCTGATTAAAATATGTTTGCTAATTTATACAAAAATAAAGTTACATTTTGCTGTCTCTTTTGACACTCAAACATCGTATAAGACAAATTAATGATACAGAGCCTCAATGGTGATATAAAATGTGGGGAATTATGTACGCATTTAAAAACAAGACATGAAACATGCACACACAGACACAAACATGTATCCATCCATCCTGGGCCCCACCTTTGCGGGCAGTCTTGATGCTGACTGGCTGGAAGCCCCCGTTGAGGGCGGAGGAATCGATGATGTCGGAGTCGAAGTCGCGGTGGTTCTTCCTGTAGATGAAGAGCGCCACGACGACGGAGATAACCAGGCACATGATCACCGCTATGACAATGCCCACGTACAGAGCCACGTCATCGGTGCTGGGGGCCACTGGGGGAGGAAGGGGTGGGGAAGAGAGACAAAAAAAAGAGACAACGAGAAAGAGAAAAATAGTCTTTTAAGATCTCATAAGTTCAAATCAATGGTGTTAAGCTTTCATTCTCAATATGCAGGAGTTGTGATGAAGCCATTATCAGCAGACTAATATCCTGGTTTAAGATTGAGCCGGATATTAATAACCATCTACTGGGAAATAAATGCACACAGTATATCTCCTGTCTTTCTTTCTCTCTTTTTTTTTATTGTGGTCAATGCTAGCCCACGGTGGCAAATTTGTACACTGGGTCTTAATGAAATAACACAGAACACTCTTAATTGTCAAAAATTGAAAGGGATAATGATGCATGTAATCTAGAGGACTGCGAATGACACAAAGCAGTGGATCTTTTTCACCTTTCAGCTTCACCATCAAACATTTAATTTTGGCTGCTGCTGTACAGTGAAAGGCAGAAGAACATCTCTTACTCACAAGGAACTCTCTTAAAGATTAATGCAAGAGTCACATGATTTTAAAAAGCCACGGATACTATGTTCTGGGTGAGAGAGGGGCCATGCGTCTTAAAGGAACAAGAAAATAAAGATAGTTGATAAACTTCAAAATTAATGAGGACGGCTACTCCAGTGCAACCCAATGACACACTGTCCTAACAAGCAGCAGCTCAGAAGCGAGATCAGAAGTTCTGAAGACGGAGATATAGATGTTTTCATCTTCAAATTACCGTGCTCTGTGCTGGAGTTCAGAGTCTGTCTCTCTCTTTGTTCTTACACACTGCAGATAAGATCTAGACATAACTTGCATTTCTCAAATTGTCTTTCATCTGCGTCTCCCTCCCAGAGTCTTTCTGTCCACTTTCCAGCTGGAGAAACCTCTGTGATTAGTAGGCCTGGCATGGATATAGTGGCTGTTAGAAACGCAGACTCAGACAGGCACGAATTACAGATCAGACCTTTTAATGGATGCCTACTGACAGACCGAACTCTCTGTGGTGTTTGGTAAAGAATGTCCTTCACTGTCACAGAGTTGACAAATGGGGAGAAACTCTTCTTTGGAGGCAGCGAAATGCCAGAAGGCGTGTGCGAGCCTGCAAGTCTGCATTGTTAAGCTCATGAAGACGCGCTGCACATGTCAGGGGATTCTGGAAAAACTCAAAAGACCAACGCTTAAAAAACGCTTTGGAGAGTTAGTTATTTCTTCTTTTACTAAGAATTAAATTTCTGTCTTTAGGGATAATTTGAGTATGCAAATGGAGCAGAACCTTCACCAGTAGATGGCAGCATCAGCCATAGATCCACACGCGCTTTTAAGGGCATGCATGACGGCCGAGCATTTGTGTAAATTAGCCTCATGTGTCTCAGGGATACAGATGGCACTCAATCTGTGTCTCTTGTGTTCTCTCGCACAAAGGAGGAGAAAGGAGCAGAGGGAGGAAAGGAAGAGAGGGGAGTGCTTTTGTGACACGAGTTGTGCGTTATTCATCAAATACTTGTTCTCCCAGAGCACAAGCACGTACCCCCTTTTATTCTCTGCTTTCTCTAGTTTCTTGATGTTTATTTATACAGATAAATTGTTTTTCAAATTTAATTAAACAAGCGCACCATTCAACAGTTACTCAGTCTAAAATCCATTTTATTTAATTCTCGAGGACAGTCTCTAAAAATTAAATTGGGTATGACCTTCACCTGAGCATCCCTTTCTGTTAAAAATAAAAAAAAGGTAGTTAGTTTTTTTAGATGTACTGAATGGCCACAATTAAAGGGACTGGGAGGTCGGAGGAGGGATCTAATAGTCTTATTTCCCTCAATCCTCAGGAAGGACAAGTGTGGCCTGGCCTTCTCCATTCATCCTTAACTGAGACATCACATTAAAGGGGAGTGTCAAGATATATCCTCATATAGGCTGGGCCTCTAATCTGTCCTCTAGCACAGACACGGACAGAAAACAGAGCAGGGAGGCAATGATGAAAGTCTGAAAATGTAATTTCACTGTGCCTCCTCTGCCAAGCTTCCCCGCAGTTATTTAACATATATCCCCCTCAGTCGAACAATCTTCCGTCCGCGCTTTGATGATAAAGGCAGCAACCTGCTAAGTGTACGCATTAAAATGTATCACTTAGATTAATACATCCCTTTGAACATGAGCCATTGTCGGAAAAGGGAAAAGTACAAGAAATGGAAATGAAAGGGATTATTGAACACTTCATTCTCTGGGAGGACGCGGAGACTTACAGAGGGAGGGTGAGATACGGAGAGAGGAAGAATATTACAGATGTACACAGAGGAGGACAGTGGGTTAAACTCTATGCCAGTGGCTGAGCTGACGGCGAGGCGAAATGTCAGGCTGAAGTTCTGGAGGAGCAACAGGGTAAAGGGCAGTGTCAGCTTAAGAGTTAGAGAGCAGTAACATGGCCGAAAAACAGGCAGCCGGCTCGCAGAGACACATTATAGGGAAGGACAGAACGGAAATCAAAAAAGGAAATGCCCCGAGGTTGTTGTCTGTTAGAAAGAAAAAAACAGAGTAGAAGTAAAACATAGATGAACATGAAAAAACAATGGGGATTTTTCTCTCGTTTGTTCTTTGGTTTAATGCAAAAATAATAAAGCTGGTAAAAAAAGATTTATCTGAGACTATGAGTGTGCACAACCTGCCAATGACGATGAGATACAGAGACAGACATGGGAATGAATGTAGAAATGATGTAAATTTAAAAAAAAAGAAAAGAACAAAATGATAAAAAAAAAAAAACAACTCACATGAATTTCCAACATCACTCTTGCCTTTTGCCTCAGAGGACTTCTGATATAAGGAACCTTGAAGAAAGGAAGGGATCGTGGACGGGGGAAAGAGCGTAGGGGAGGTAAGGGTGGGGAGGGTGGGGAGAGGGATGATGAAAATCAAATTTAAGGCAACAGAAAAACAAACTCAACAAATGAGACAGCAACAAACTCATGAGTAGGAGTGATGACTTGGGGAAGCGATCTTTCTTGATTTTGCCCCTCCTCTCCAGACCTGTGTATAGAGTATAGAGATGGATGAGAGGGGTGAGGGGGTGGTGGTGGTAGTACGTGTGTGTGTGTGTGTGTGTGTGTGTGTGTGTGTGTGTGTGTGTGTGTGTGTGTGTGTGTGTGTGTGTGTGTG
>JBAJHX010000035.1:15373619-15407711 GCA_037176925.1 Amniataba percoides | reverse complement strand
GGGCAAAGATAAGCAGAGTGTTTATAAAAGGGCATTTCTCATGAGAGATAAAGTATGGCAAAAAAAGAGGCAGAAACAAAACAGTGTGTGGGTTCACTGTTGTTGTTAGATTTCTTGAGAAACAACACAGAAACGGCCTGTGGTGGTGCGGAGATGTAAAACACGACGGCCATTGTTGTAGGGCCGCAGTCGTTAGAACTTTCTGAAAAGAGAAGATGGTCTGATTGTGACATGCGCTGGGTTACATGCATCGCCAGCCTCACTAGTATCTGTGTTAGCTTGCGATGACAGTTATCAAAGATGCCATCAGCGTCACACCTCAGTTAGGCTGCCTGCTCTCTTATCCAGTGGGAACACATTGGAGAGGTTGAGAAAAAATACTTCCAGGACTTCACAATCATTTCCAACACAGCCCTCCTTCAAATCGATGCGTGAAATCATTTGCTTTGTACAGCCCGTAATGCCCCTATCCCTAAGAAAAACATATATATGAACACACACTGAATGCAAACTTAATATCAGCATAGCTTTACGGTAAACCATCGTTCATGCGATGTTTTTTCTCGCCTAATTTGGTGCTTATGAGTGTTTCCCTCCATAAGCTTGTGTCGGCTGAATCTATCTGTTGGAGCCAGGAAGGATACGATTCCCTGACAAGCCGTCTACCAGCTGAAATGAAACCTCTCTCTTACGCGAGCACAATGCAATAAAAGTGCAGGATGACATGGGTTGCGATCTATGGGAGATGCATTACATGCAGCACGTCAATCACTCAGACATCGTCTTCAGTCCTCAACACTGTGCTAAAGCATTATGAGTACCTCTCGCCAAGCTAAAGGAAAGGCATGTTTTTATATTTGCCGCTGACAATTTCTTTTAATTTATCACTAGACACAAAATGAAAACAGCTTCAATACAACAGAAGCCAATGAGAACTACACGGAAAAAAAAAACCTAATCTGTGTTGGAAGCAGATGTGTTGGAATTACTGCCATAGTGCCATTTAGGCTGTGAATGAAGTTACTGAGAAAATTGCACAAAATAGACAACAGTCATTTTATAGACAGTGTCAATTCTTAAACTTACTAATGTTTCAGTCTCAGGGTCAGAAAATAGAGCATTTGTTCATTTGGTGCACCATAAATTTAGAGCAAAGCATGTCCACGTTTGATAGGTTTATAGAGATATTTCAGTATTGTGCTATCGAATTGGCTTCTGGTTTAATTTTATAGCATCAAATCTGCATTGACTTCTGCTGATGTGGCAGTTAGACATCTGTCATGATTTTCAGGATTGAAGCACCAGAAGAATCCAATAATAACTCACTAAACTGTAGCTAAAGACACATTCATTGAAAATATGTCACAAGGTTAATATCATATACACACACAAATACAGTAAATAACTCCTGTGAACTCAAACGTGTAATCACAGCAGCATTGCCACTGCATCATTATAGATTAAAAGGAAGCTGATTATAGTGAATGCTTCGGTGTATGTATTAAATAAGGTTATGTTGATTCTGTGTGTTTTTGTGTTGCAATACCACCATCAGTTTTAAAAGTGAATGGAACAAACATGACCAGAGTGAACGACCCCATATGTTGCGAGAACAAAGATTTGACAGTGATCCGATTGCCATTTTGAGCGTCCCTCGGTCATGATGAAAAGCGAGGGGAACACAAGTCCAATAAAACAAATAAAGATGATGCAAACAAGAGAAATGATGGGTTTTGTCGACATGATAAATATTTTGTCTTTTAGCGCTCGCATCGGCGCGGGCTGAGCATGGGGCATTGGGAGGTAAAAGGTCTGGTCTTTCGAATACAGATTGACAGTTGATACACAGAGGTGGTTTTCCAATTTTGCACCAATCACAGAGGCAGGCTCTCCAAACGTGCTACATTCAGATGTCAAGAGCACTTTCATATGAGAAGGTAATTAAAAATTGAACAAAAGAGCTTTTCAGCGCAGATGGAGGGGTGGGAGGGAGACGGAGTGACGAGGGATAGAAAGTGGTAGAAACTCGTGTCAGGAGTGGGAACGTGTGTGTGCGTGAGAGAAAGAGAGCAAAAAAAGTGAGCAACAGTTCACCCATCATTTATTCTGTACAGACTATAATTGGGACTCATTAATAAAAGCCGAGATGAAAAGGTGAGCCAGCCTCTACACCGCACTTGTGAAAAGATTTCAAATGATTAAAATTCAGCAGAAGACTACATCGCATATAGCACTTGTCCAACTTTCCCCCGTGCCAACAGACTCAAACGTGCGCGCGGAGATACACAAGCTCGCACGCAGGCACACACATGCAAACACACACTCGCAGCTCGTTAGTGTCTGATTGGCAGTGAAACATCCGGAGAGGTAATTGGCACATTTCTTGTCATTAACGAAGGGAAATTGCCACATGTCAGCTGTCATAAAGAGAGGGAGTCTTCCTGTCTGGTCAGAGGCAGCCAAGTGACAGAGAGAGAGGGAGACCTACACCTAGAGAGGAAGGGAAAGGAGACAGACAAAAAAAAAGAAAGATAGGTAGGTGCAAGACTGAGAGGTGGAGATGGATGAGCAGGAAAGAGAGCAGGTGCGCTTGCAGGAGGACAGTCGCCAGCGTGCCAAAATATACATGATACATCATCGCCGAGACAAGGACGGACAAGACAGAATAAAGACAGGGGATGGAGGAAAAAAGGTTACAAAGAGGTGACTGTGTCTTGGAGGGGTGAAGACTTTGTATGAGTGGGACTGGAGAGGGAAAGACTAGGAGGTAAACAAAGAAGAAAGAGAGCTGACTGAGAGGAGACAGCTTTTTCATCTTTCGAGCTCGGGAAGAAAATTCACACGCACAGACCAGGATGTGTCGGGTGGTGGAGAGAAAAATAATAAAGACAGGTTAGAAAAGGGAGATGTCAAAGGAGGTGCAGTGCATGGTGGGCGAATGTTCATGCTGATGAATCAGTGACATACATACAGCATGTGTACATACAGTACAGGCATACAAAGACATTAAACGCACGTGTTCTGATTGCTTTAAATGGTCACAGATCAAGGAGGTAAAAATAAGGACTGTCAGCGTCTGTTTTTTCTTCTTTTTTTTTTGCTGCAGTGACTACTGTGTGGCAGCGCCTTTAACACAGGCTGAAATTGGTTCCTATTTTTGAAACTGGAACCTCTGACGTTTGCCTTGCTAGAGCAAATATGAAATAACCGTTACAGGGCTTTTTGCCCCCCATTTGAAAGGCCTCTCCAAAGTGACCAAGAAATGCATTTGAGAGCACATCAAGCATTGTGCTCTGGTCAGTTCTTAATGCATTTTCACCTGATCCTCATTACAGTTATGAAATCAGAGAACATCACATGACCACGTTGTAGCAATTAAACTAGACCATTAAAAAAACAGAAAAACAAAACAATATGTTAACATGGGAATCTGTTATGACAGAAGAAATATACTTATTACCATCTACCATTAAAAGGTCTCATGCAATAGTATCAGTATATAATTCATGTTGAAACAGAGCATTTGATTAACAAATGTTAATCAAAAAGAAGCTTTGATGAGATGGGAAGTGGAATTGTTTAAGAAATAGTGATTATGTATCTAATGGAGCCAGTAGTACAGCAACAAAAGTGTCTTTTCTGTGGCACTTTTTTCTGTTTTTCTGTTTTTCTTTTCCTTCTTTTTTGTTTACAATTTATGAGCAGCAAAAAGAGTGGTTCACACAAGAGTGACATGTTGGTTTGCAGATTGGTGTTCACTGTGTTCAAGTTGTGTTGGTGTCACACCTGAGTTATGTAAGATGAATATTCACCCTCCTGTTAGATCTGTTTTTGGTCTTCTCACCAACTCCACAGAAAAACATGTCGCCCTTTGGCTTCTAAATGCTCCATTATGTTTGTCTGTGTGCCATTTGCTGCTGGGTAGCACACAGTGTTTTTTTTTTTAACTATTTTGTTGGAAACAGCTGCGTCCGGTGGCTGCAAGCGATGCTGATGACTGTGACGAAACTTTACATGAAAGTTGCACCAAAATCAATTTCAAGCTGCAATCAATAATGAATTGCAGCCCTCTTGACATTATATGCTATTCTGACGCTCGTTTATGTGTCTACACTATATGCCTTACATCACATCTTGAACTGTAAACAGGTATCTGTGCGTGTTCAGCCTTCAGGTCTTTGAAGGTGCCAGTTGTGGTGGCAGGAATCGTCCCACTGTCACTTTCCCACAAAAACTGACTGCAGACCTGGCTGTAGCAGCAACGTAGGAGTAACCAGTGAGTGGGATGTTTCTGTGCTCTGCCAGGGTGTGCCAGCCCAACACTAATTAGCCCAATATACAGAACACACTGTATACAATCCACTCACTTGTTAAGAACCAGTGCAAGGCAAAACCATTCATTACTCATTGCTGTTGTGTCAGAAATAGAACGTACAGCAGAGCGTGGGGGTGGAAAGGGGTGTGAAGAGGAAGAACGGATGGGAAAAAAAAAATGTTCCACAGAAATGTGCAAGACTCCTCTACAGAGAAGTCATTATGAGCTCTCCTGCTTCTCTGCATGAAGTCTAACTATCTATCCAATGTAATTTATTCATTTCCCTTTTTTCTCAGCATATATCCGCTGCAGGCTTGAATGACACACCTGGAGAACGAGCCACAAAAGGTTACAAACTGATTATTCAATCATTCACTACGAGACAACAAGCCATATGCTCTGCATCTGCCTGCATGACAAGTATGGAAATGTGAGCTGTATAAATATTAACGAGCTGAATTGCACTAAGGTGTGATATCTTGAGATGTGATGTGAAAAATATTTGTACGCTGGTGTGTGTGTATGTCTGTATTACTCGCTTGTATCTATATCTGTGTGTGTTTGTGTGCATGAGATGGTGTGCAGAGGAGCCTCGGATGGGGTGAGGTGAGCTAACAGAGGAGAAGTGGGAGTGGTTACTCCTGCAGGTGTCCATACAGAAGACGGATCACCGAGGCTCGAGCCGCGAGTAATGACCTCCTCCGGCTCAGTCCCGCCTAAAGCTCTCCACAGTCCTCTGAAGGAGAAGCCATTTCTTAAAACTAGCTGCAAGGATAGCCAGACTCTTCAGTGCTATAACACAACTCTGTCTGTTTTCTCCTGCGCAGCTCGTGTGCCTCTTAAAATCTGATTCCTACGTTCACTCACCGCCCACAGTCCCACTGACATAAAGGTGGGGGAGTAAATATCTTCTCCACTCTTTATGTCATGGAGGTCTTGAAAAAAACATTATTTGTTTAAAATTTGGCACACAACTCCAAGAAACTGTTGATTATATTTGAATGGTGATGATGTGAGGATGGGATTTCTGCTATTTTCCTGTACATTTCATTTTTTGGCCAAAATCTCCTGATACATTCATGTGTGGGTGGACAAATACAAGTTGGCTGCTGAGAGACATAACACACAGACGGTATTTTATGTGAAATATTAAATGATAAACTAGTATAAACCATTACTAAGGCTGCAGCTTTGCAAGGCAGAGAACTGTGTGATGCACTCTATGCATAAAGTCCTTGGTCTCCCTGAGTCTCCTCTGGCCTTTTAGAAAAAGCTTAGTTGATAACTCCACCAGGGGAGTGGGTTTTTGTGCACAGATAGAGGTCAGAGCTCTCTCTGTATACAGCACAACCTTCAGGAGCGAGGATAAAAATGCTGAAATCGATTCACAGGTTCAGTGCAAACAGCTCAACAATCATTTTAAAGCGATAAAGCAACACTTTCTCCCAAAATGAGAACTCCCACATTCAAGACTTTTCTTCCAACGTTAAATGGAAATACCACCTGGCACCCAACAATCCACCTTACATACATTTGCAAGCTGCATAGGGGAATTTGATTTCTTCAAGTCATTTTATGCCCTTTTTGGAAGCTCAGTAAAGAAGCTGTGTACCTCAAGGACTTGGTGTGACAGGTCAGCCAGTGAATAGAAAGTGTATAGGTAAGATGGTCTTGTATCCTACATATAACATGTAGTTGCTTTTCCATCCTTCTATAGCCCCAAGCAGGTTCCCCCTGTCTCTGTCCTACAATGAACAATATTTTCTTTCCTTCTCACAGGTGGTCTGGTGAAATATATCCTCCGAATCCTCCCTGTGGGGCAAAGTTTTACATGTAAATGTTGGTTAAGGCCTGACCCATTGGGGGAAACAGTAGAAAGGGCAGTGACTTACAGAGGACAGCGGAGCTCACAAATGTCGGGCTATTAAAGTAAATCACTGCCTTTGCACAGGAAAACCGCAGTGATTGACAGGTGAGCGCCGGAAGAGCAGTCTTTGGTTGGTTGCCACTGGGATTTGGTCTGGCCTCCTGACACCTTCTCTCCCGTGGGTAACCTCAATGAAAATACACTTCCTGTTTCAATGGGCACTGAAGTGTTGTTACTCTTGACATTCCTGGCCTCTCTCATAACAACGCCGTGCACAATTCTGAGGGAAAGCACTCAGATGTTTCTCGACAAGGTGACCCGACGAGCTGCCATTCACTTCGCACATTAAGTGGAACTGGGCCTAAAGTCAACACTATTAACTGACATTTACATGGTTTGATGTGCGGAAAAGGCGGATGCCAGCTCTCCGTAAAGCGCCACGGTCAAGATATTAGAGCCAGATTAGATTTTATAACATAACGCTCAATGCTGGGAGTGATTATTGGTACATTTAGTCAATAACAAAACTCGAGGAAACATAATTTGGGCTTTATAGCAAAATCTAATGTCCATATGGATTCACAGAAGCACATGTGAAACCCTCGAAAGTGTCTGTGGCTCCTGTCCCAGCTGTCCAAATTCATCTGACTTGGTTTTCTCACTTCTCTGGATGAGGGAGTGTGAAATAAAGATCCTTGTGTTTCCTGGCTACCCTTGCAGTAAAGCCAATGGACTTAATCATGGCAGCGGGGCCCCCTTCCCTGCAGAGCATCAATGACTCGTTACCCATGATAACACGGCAGGACCCCGGCTGACTGAGGAGCTGCCTGAATTAAAACCCCGCTTC
Organism: Amniataba percoides; assembly: GCA_037176925.1. Taxonomy (NCBI): domain Eukaryota; kingdom Metazoa; phylum Chordata; class Actinopteri; order Centrarchiformes; family Terapontidae; genus Amniataba; species Amniataba percoides. Next base: position 15,400,682 of record JBAJHX010000035.1, on the reverse strand, counting down.
CATGGAAACAGGCTCAGCAGCTCACGGTGCTGCATCACCTCTGAACTCTTGTCTTTCTTTCAGGGCTGTGACAAGTGCTCTGAAGTAGAGATGGAAAAGAAAAGAAAAGAAAAAAAAAGAACAATAAAGCTGCATTCTTTCACAAAGGAGATTTAAGTCCGTTTTATGAGCCTGCCACATATTCTTCTGTATGAAAAGAGGCCACTGTTACTTCTATGCTGCCCCTTTAGATGTTGATGAAAGAGCTTCACGGAGGTATTCAAAGAGGAGGATCAGATGGAAAGGCCTCCATTCCCATCTTTACCTTTATTACTATTATATTTTTGTGGGCAACGCTCAGCAAGTAACAGAAAAAACAAGCCTTTCCTGCCAAATCATTCTCTCCCTTCCTTCCTAGAATAGCCTCAACAGTTACATTTTCCTTCTGCTCTTGATTAAGTGTGTATCAAATATTCATGGCTGTGGAAACGTGTAACAATGACTTTTAGGGAGCCTGGTGAGTGTCTAATGTATTCAGACCATACAAAAAAAGTGCAGATGACTGAATCCTTGTGCTATTTCAGAAACCTCACACACAGTATTTCAGTCCTTAAGGCCAAAGTTCCATTGGTAATGGTCGCAAAGAGAGCCAAAATAAATGCCTGCTGCTTGTTTTCTTTGAGTTTGTGTGTGTGTGTGTGCCTGTTTTTTCCACAGCTCAGGGGGCTATCTGTGCACCAGAAAATCAGTGTATCAAAGTGTGAATAACCTGTCAAAAATATGAGCTAGGACACCTCTGACTCGACTCCAAATATGAAAACTTCTGAGGTGTCTGACGGGAACTGTTTCATATGTTCTGTTATGAAAAGTTTCTGCATCATCACAGGAGAAATCCCGATTATTCAGCATAATGTTTGGTTTTCAGGGCAACGGGCCCCCACAGAAAAAGCCAACAAAGACTCAAAACCACTTAAATAGTATTGCAGAACGTCATTACTGTGGTAAACCATTTTGAAAACCTATAATGTAAATCATGTGAAAACCGGGGAAGACAAAGAGGGAACAGGAGACTGACACTGGATAACATCAAATGGCGCGGCTCCACTTTGTAATGTGAGAACGAAGAAACTAATTGTGATTGACTTACTTTGATACTCCAGAACGTGGGCTTTGTTGCTCTGAGACTGTACGTGTGTGTGTCTGGGGGTGAGTTACTTTGAAAATTCATCATCTAAAAACACCTGCAAGCATTTAGCATTATAGCTGATATCAACAAAATACCTTCTTAAAATTGAAGCATAAACACTAACAACCACAAAGTACCAGAAAGCGCCGATGGTTGCAACCATTTAGCAATTATAATGTTAACCGAGAAGCTATTCTAACAGTAAAATGTCATTTTAGTCTCATCAAGAATGACAAAAGAAGATGGTTATAGTTCCCAACACTTTGTAATGTGTACAGACTTGAGCAGTTGTGATGAGCCCAAATGATTCTCCATAAAACTCTTTTCTTCTAGTGTGAAAAGAGGAAGCACAAAAATCCTTCTTCCAGTTCATCAGCGGTGAATATTTCTCTGCCAGCTGGTCAGCCATAATCACACTTTTCACTCTATACAGCAGATGAATGGACTTTCAGCGCTCAGTTGAGATGTTGGCAGCGTGATGTCGCGCGAGCCCGTGCGCGCAGACGTGTTTACGTCTTTGATGGCACTCGGACACGCATGTGGAAGCGCGAGGACGTGACCGTAAAGCACACGCAACGTCAAGACAGCATGTGTGTCCTGCCTGTCTCGGACATGAAGGAATAGCTCTGGATTCCTGCCACACAGCCCAGTGTCCATCACATAGTCCACATGATTTAACAAAAGTGCTTTAAGAGTTTGGGTTTTATGGCTCAGCCACAGCCTGCCATCCTGCCAGCCTCTCCCTCGCTCGGCAAAGGCCTGTATAGGAACCACAGAGCGAACTGACAGCCCACTGGAGGCCTGACAACAACCCACTGGATCCAACCCCGACAAACCTCAACAGCTCTTCTCCCTCTGCCATCACCCTCTCTCATCCTCTCTCTCTTTATTTTGTCTTAGAGTGGGTGAAATATGACAGATCTTTCCTTCACAACGGCTGCTACACATTTCTGCAGATTCATACAGTATGTAACCACAGACTTAGCCCATCTGCTTTTTCCGAGGCTTTTTTTCTCTGGCGGGCTTGTGTGAGAAAAGGCCTGACAAACACAGATGAAAAAGCAGCATTCAGTTCTGTCCTTTTTCCCACTGAGGCAGCTGTGTTTGAGTTCAGGAAAAAAAAAAGGAGGAAAAACAACTTGTGGAATGGAACTGTTGTCTTTTTTTTTTGTAGCCGTGAGGTAAGTGTGAGCAATTAAAGGAGCTGAAAAAGTGCCTTTGTATATGCACAAAATTCAACTCGATCACAGAAGGATAAGCAAACAGAGAAAACAATCACTGCTCTTAGTTGGGATACAGAAAATGACGCATGCAGGAAGAATTGTAAACAATCTGTTCATGCTTTTTCCTCTAGAGGAGGTGAATTACTACAAATCCCACACATCATTTCCTGGATGCTGACTTAAGACTGTAAAACTTTTCTTCGTAGAATTTAACTGAACATGATTTTTCCTCTCATTTGTTCAACAGAAGGCCGGTTCAGCGATGGGATACTAACACAGCTGCACACCGATGCATACCTTTACCCGGACAGGAAGCACAAATGTTGGTCTCATATTTACCGTTCATTGTACATCTGGGTTGGCACAGCAACTCAATATATCAGAGAGCAAAGATGTGTCATGATTGGACCCTAGAGTCTATAATCGCTGCACGAAGCCAATCCAGGACTGACAGGAGAGACCTCAGACAGGCGGCAAAATCACCACCACTATACGGCCGTTACAGCAACACTATCAGACTGAAGCTGGATTGTATAAGGCGAGTCTGCGAAGTGCCTGTCCCAAACTTTCGTCCATTTAGCCTGTCAGCACTTTCGGCGGGGATAAATGCTGTGCAGTTCCACTCACTTAACTCGGCTTTTCCAGGTCAATCACAAGCCTTTACAGAGTTCAGTCCCTACACCCCAGACTCAAAAAAAAAAAAAAAAACACACCAAACCCCCCCCACCCATCAAACCACCCTTTCATCCTCTATTTATGTTCCTGCAATCTCAACTGAGCCTTTTCAAATTCAGCAATAACAGTGTTCTACTGTAGGGCAGGGAGGAAGTAGAGCAGGGAGGAGATATTGGCTGAGCTAAGGTAACACAGGGACACAAACTGGTTTTATTCTTTTTCACCTCAGCAGATAATTGCAATTTTCTCTCCTCGGACCAAATTGCAGTGACTGGCTGATGTTTAGGAAATACCCAAACAGCTTAAATAGCCCGGGCAGTGGTGGAAAAATGTCCTTATCTGGGCGCTGGACTGTGTCAGATTTATTCAGTGTTATTTCATTGCAACCAAAAATGAGGCGGATTCGGCAATCAACACAGTTTTCACCTTTTTATGTGGCGTTAAAGAACAGAACCAGTGACTGGCATTACCGCAAAATATAACACAGCCTAGCAGACACATAAGCTACACATACAATTATGTAGGAGTTCAGACATTTTTGCAACACATCATATACTTTTGTATTTAAAAAAAAACAGAACAAAAATGGTGGCAATATTTCTGCAAAAAACAACCTCAAAAAGTCAGTGAAGGTTTTCACATAAACCTCTTTTCGGAGCAGACACTTTATTGGATTTGAGGCGCGAACTTTTGGCTGGGCTTAGTCTGGATAATCACAAGGGCCTGCATTTCTATGGGAATCCTGTGGAAGTGCATATTTTCAACCTATCTTTTCAAACAAATAATCTAATTATCCTAAAGGCCAAAGTGTGCTGGCTCAGTGAAATGCCTTTTGAATCTTACCTCAGCAGCCGGGATGCCTTCAGGCGGCCGACACTGCAGCAGGACTTCCTGTTCGAGTGACACTTCCTTCCCGAGAGGTTCCTGGTCAAACGTCTTCCTCAGGTCTACAACAAATAGACACAAGGCACATTGTGTATCAGTAAAAGGGCTGTGTTTAATATCAAATCCTGAGTCAAAGGTCAGGGTAACTACAATACAATAAGTAATACAGTCTGCATTTAAATGTCAGAGACAGTAACTGAGATTTTATTTTCTCTCTCCCTCACTTTCAGCAGATGGATAAACTTGCCTGAAGTAGATGAAAAACCAATATTTTTGTGGTGTGAGAGTCCTGATAGAGCAGTGCGGGGCAGGGATAGTGGAGCTGACAAGGCAGGATTACTGAAGGTGTCATGCTACACTGGAACCCAAAGCCCATTAGACATATATCATCACCTGCTGCACAGACTCAGACAGGAGCGGCGGTCATCATCCACCACAACAGAGGAGAGGAGAGGAATGAATGGAGAGTTAGGAGCACGACTTGGGAACTTTGAGAGTTACTGAAGCATCAAACCAACCCCCCTCCGTGAAACTTCTCTGATACTATTTCCACAGCTTTTGCGATGTTCTTGGCAAAGACACTCTTTAGCTGATTTTACAGACACATTTAATCTAAAGCAGAAACCATATCCACCACAGCATGCTGTAACAAGTTTTTCCTATACAACAGTTCTACCTGTATTTGAATCTATTTCTCAAATGTAAATGTTTTCAGAAGGGAAGAGAGACGCGTGCACAAACGCAAACTCTCTTCCACAGTCTGTCATCTACAAGAGACAGGCTGAACTCTAAAACTAAGCCTCTGCTGAACAAAGCCAGTCCAACTTAAAAAGGCAGGAATGAATGGAGATGGGGGGAAAAAACAATTGGAAAGTTAAATCAGCACTATAAAATCTAGCAGCTCTAACAAAATTGCAAACAGGGTTGTAACAGTACAAGAAGTATTAGGCGCCTGCATCTACTTATCTTACATTCTCTGCAAATTTCTGGATGCAGTGCATTTCATTCATAGGTGTCTTTTGTTACCAACACCTAATAGTGTCCATGGAAACAAACCGAGAAATGACCCCGGTTCAGCAATTCAATCAGAAGAAAGGATAGAGCAATCTTCTTCAAAGAATGCTGTTACTGTTAATGCTGTTATATACAGACTGCTACTGACATTGTGTGCTGACATAAAAAAGAAGATTTATTCTATCAGGCGGCTATACAATAGTGTATTGGCTCTGAATTATGAGAAGTATGCTGTAGACTTAAAGCATCGGCAGGTGAAACACATTGCATGGCTTCAGAAGTCGAAGCAGACTGCAGATAATAAGGCTAATGCTCATGGGTACAATGGGTGTAGTGTAATAGGCTGCAGTATCCACATCTATCATAATAAAGAACTGTTCTTCACTGAAGGGGGAGATTGAAGTATGTGTATGTGTGTATGTATACACACATATACATATATACAAATAGGCCATAGGCATCGTCACCTGAAATGAAAAGAAACATCCCTAAAACCCGATTAAGCTGGAGGTTTCAATTTACCAATTTCATCACTTGCTTTCTTTTTGTTCAATAGCCATTACATGAGGAGACATTATACCTAAACGGAGACATTTCACTGCTCAGCTAACTATCCCACATCGCCTCCGGGAGAGAAACTAGATCATGTTCTTATTACAGAATACATGATCAGGATACACCCGGTAGCCCTAAAGAACACCTATAGTCATTGTGAGGTTCATTCTTTATTTGGAAAAATGAACCTTAAAATAACAAATTCACTCCGAGCCGTTGTCCCAATTCAACCTGAGAGTATGCGTGTCTTCAGGGGGATATGCCATAACTCCACAAATTTCAGTGTATTACAAAAGCTGAAAGGCTGAGCGTTGAATTGAAAGCAATTTCTGTAAAAGTCTGGTATGAAATTAAAAGACGGAATGACTGGAGGGGCACATTCTGGGACATTGCTTTGTGGAATTTGATCCAAGGACAAACAGTTTTCTTGACACGGAAAGGAGAGGAAGGAAAAGGAAAGGCAAGGAGGTAGCAGAATTGCGTCTCAAAAGGCTACCGTCGTTGGAAGTTGGAATCATCCTACTGTTGCTCTGATGCCACAACTACAACGTGGAGATGGAGCCGAGTTCAAATTACCTCCAGGAGATAAAAGACAGTGCAGTCACAGTATGACAGGTGAGGAGGAGTATCAGACACACCTTCTCACACACTGTGACACTTTATGATATGAGGTCCTATATATACACACTACTGTAAAAGTTAGCACAATTAAACTTGATTTCTCCATATAAAACTACTGGAGACTATGCAAGCCTTAATTGAGGTCTGGCCTGGGTGCTCAGTGTGCAGCATTTGTGCCATTTGATTTGGTTTAGAGTGGACCATAATGCCTTCTGACGTTAATGTCCATGGTAAGGTCCATAGCAGGGTCTGGTTTGGACAAAAACAAAGTGTGTTTATCATGAGCACTAAGTAGTAAAAACCAGAGGTAATAAAAATTCCACACAACCTCCACAAACAGGACCAAAAATATGAGTCTCAAAATGCAAAGTTATAACTTTGTTTAAACAGTTACATTTCTGTTTCCAGAAAACCCACACTGTCTTTCTTCATTAATGCGGTGCTAAACCAGAAGCTGTTACTGCAGCAACCACCACCGAGTGTATGCACTGTGGTACAGAACATAAAAATCACAGAAGAGCTTGAATTGCACTGTTAGTATTAATGGCATAGGCCAGTGTTTGTGAGTTCATCTAAAATATTCATGCTTTTATTACTCATACTTCTTGTAGCAGATCAACTGCAGCTTGTTAAACTAAAATTAAACACCCAGCGCTTGCATTATTTTTTTTCATCACGACTCGCGAACCTTTGGCATTACCCCTGCTGAAACGCAGTAAGTAGCATGCAAGTGATTATTTTGCACTGTATATTTTATTGGATGTGGGTTGAAATTATGCTTCCCCCTCATGGAGCCTGTCCTTTCCTCACTTCTCTTAACCCTGAACGGCACTGTGGGACACGGCACGAGGGTGTGGGACCAGCTTAGTCAACATTCCTGTGGGAGTCGCACCAGCCCCGCTCGCCCTCAGAAGGATACACATATGACAACCATTACCTTAAGTGGATATGTTTGGCTGCACATCATGCTAAATTACACCAGCCTGACACTTCAGAAACTGCAGCGTTGGTAAATCATTCGGAACTTGTGCAAACTTCGATTAGGAACGACGAGGGAAACTTAACAAGGCTGAGTTTTAATCATTACTAAAGTCAGTAGTAATAAAGTTGAGGTTTTACTTATTACGTTGTAGTCTCAAAATTACAAGGCCACAAACAAACAAGAAAATCAATTTCCAGTTTTCTCAGTAAACATTACCCGCCGACAAACCTTTGAAAAGGCATTTTGGTTGATTTGATTCATTTATTTAATTCGCTTCTGTGCATACTTTTATTGCCTTCCTTTGGCAAAAACATCACTGCTCCCAAATCAAAATTGTTTTGTGGAGGTCACATGAAGGAAAAGACGATCACACGGAATTTTTACTTTCTCTCTTCCTTAAACAGGCACACGGAAACTGACTGATAATACTTTTTGCCTTTTTTTGCAAGTCTGAAAGCCAGTTCTTCAACACAACAACCTCTTAACTCGCCAGCGCTGGCTCTGACTCACCGTCTGATTAAACTGTATATGTTTAGATGATGGGAGAGGAGAGGAAAACAAGCCCAGTTTCCATTAGCCTAACGGGATAGAGTCTGGCTCTGACAAGAAGCCTGCCTGGGGAGAGCGCCCAGCGGAGGAGCTAATCCATTCAGCAAAAGCTAATGGGAGGGGAAGAGGGGTCCATTGTGATTTGAGGGATAGGTTAGTGCTGGAAGGCTGCGCATCATGGGTGATTATAGGAGGTGGAGCAGCGGGAGTAGGCTCGGTGGGAGACTGAGAGGCATGAATCTGATTCACCAGGCTAGTATAACAGAGGCGGTAATGAGCAGAGCCACTGCTGTTTGAAAACGAGGGAACGCACTGAATTCAAAGAGGCTGTACAGAAAACAGTAGGGCAAAAATGTCGGGGTGACGGTAATATAAAGATGCAGAGGACGAAAACGAGAACTAGGTGCGATGGCAATTGAGGAGGACAGATATATGATTGCTAAGTGTCTCTAAACGGAGTAGATCTGGTGAAAAGCACGGCTATCGACTCCAAACTGTGCTACTCTCTGCTGTACCTCATAGTGAAGATGAAATCACTGACAGTGGCACCGAGTTGCCAGCCAAACATTAAGCTCAAGTGATATCCCCATCCAGCAGCGATATAACAATATATCTGACGCAGATCACAATACACCCTGCAAGTGGGTGTTGTTTTTTTTTTTTTTTTTTTTTTCGTCTGTTTGCTACGAGTCAAAACAGAAACAGCAAAGCTGGGCGGGACGTGTCAGTCACAAGCGCCTTGAAATGACTTTGACGCGAGTTGAAAGTGCGATGATCTAGCTGACGCGATGAAAGGAAGCCGCTTCAGGTGGAGTTTTGACAACGATGTGTAAGCAGTTGGATTATGTAATATGTGTTGTGTTGCCGAAGCGCTGCCTTGATGTCACAGCTCCACTCACACAGCTCGCGCCTTCCTCACCGTGGGGTTCTCTGGGGTTTCATTACTTTTTTTTCAGATTTTGATTGGCAGATCTTTTGGGAAGAGTTAAAAAAAAAAAAAAAAAAAAAAAACGAGCGCAAACTTTAGAGGCAACAAAATGTTTCTCATTACTTAGAAACAACTGTGTTGTGCTTTTCAGTAGGAGGACAAACACACAGGCGGAGAACAAATGAGGACCACCTACAGGAAGAAGAGGGAGCATAAACATGTGCCGCCGCCTCTCTGGTGTGTATACATTGCTGCGGCTCTCCCCTTCCTCTGCACTGTTTCTCCAGGTTTTTTACTGTAGACAGGAAAACTGATCCAGATTCTGCAGGCTTTTTACCAACTCAAGTTCAAAGGGACACTTGAGTCCCATGTTAGTAAAACCTTTTTTTTCTCCCACCGCTTCTATCTCCTGAATCTATAAATCTGTCATGATACACAAGTCGCTCTGTGAGACGCATTTCCTTGGCAGCCGAGAGATTCTGTTTGGAGAGGAATACAAAGATGAGAGAGAAGATAAAGACTGAGTAATGGGATGAGGAGCGGGACGCGAGCACTCACAGGCGATGCGAACGTGGGCTTTGCGGCTCTTGGTGGTCCCCGCGGAGCTCCAGGCCACACACTGACACCAGAAGTCCTCCGGCCCGAACAGCTCCTCCACCTGCTGCCGGGTGATCTCTATGCTGGCTTCTCTCACCACCAGGCCTGTGAGGAAAGACAGAAAGGGGTGAAATGGAGGGCGATGGGGAGCGTATGGAGGGAGAGAAGGCGAGGATGCAAAGAAGAAGGAAAAAAGAGGGAAAATGTGGAGCAGAATAACAAAATATTAGCAACACATACGATATCACCTACACCAACCTCACACAATCCACACACGCCACCTGGGAGAGGTTAATGTCAGAAGTACATCCCATCAAACAAATCAGTACAATTTACATCAGTCACATCACATTTTTTGACACTGGGTATTTGTGATTGTGTGGTTTTGTGTGTGTGTGTGTGTGTGTGTGTGTGTGTGTGTGTCAGTCTGGCACCGATTCCAGAGCCAAAGCGTTGAGCTGTTTGGGTCTGGGCCCTGTGGGGGAGGATTCTCGGCGTCATGGCTAACACAATCCTGTTTGCTAACTCCTCTGATTACTGCTCATCTGGGTACCGGGACCCAAACAAACAAATCATCCCCAAAACAAATGGCTCTACCCACAGCTGCCCCTCTAGAGCAGATTACGCTGCTGTGGCAGTTTGTGTGTGTGTGTGTGCGCGTCTGCATAAGTGTATGTTTGAGAGAACTGAGTGCATGCATATATGTATGGATTATGTGGTGCAAGAGCATCCATTGAAGATATGCTTCCCATGCAGTATCATGCCTTATTCAGGCTCAATCCATCATCCTGCTTTGATTGAATGGAATATTTGTGAGCGCAATGTTGGTATCATGAAGTCCTTGTAAAAATGGGAAATTTACTACAGTGAAACAGATTGCATTTTGAGACAATGAGAACCCGACATGAGCAGGGCTGGAGCTCAGCATAATTATTCTGTGTGTTAGACAGAACCAGTAGTTCCAGGTGGAAACTGCTGGCCTCCAGAAAAACCTGAATTTCAATACTGCATTCATTATGGAAAACGAAGGACAGAGCAATTTAACAGTTCTGCAGATTTTTCAGAAGAAGAGTCACGCTGCGGTTATCCCACGCCACCTCATCGCTGAAGTTCTGCTCTATTAGGTTGAAATATGGGGGGCTGAGCGATCCACTGTAAAAATATTAAGTTGATGTCATTTTCCTGGAACTGTCATGCTCATGTACCTGGTCGGCTATAATGTGAAAGTGGACTGTGACGTTCAGATTATGCCCAGCTGCTACTAAAGGATCTAAGGAACACTCGGCCTGCCTTGGAAACACTCCCTGTGCCAGGACACCATTTTTGCCAGCCTGTACCATTACCACCAGGAATGATGCATCCACAGATTTATCTTGTTTGTGTACCAAGTTCAGATCCTGTCGTCGGCATTACAAACCACTATTTGTCAGAGCCCGCAGCTCTCCCCCCCCATGCTCTTTAGTTACCCGGTTTTGGCGATGACTTTCTCTGTAGCTGTTTTTCATTGTTAGCTGACAGAATGACAGAAACTGGGAGTCTTCTGTTGCTGTTGTAGTACATCCAATTCAAAGTTTAATGAGTTGTGCACACCGTTCTTGAGCGGTGATGTGCATGACCAAATGTTGTAATTTTGACATTTCTTCCTAAAAGACTGCTTCTATCCAGATGTGTCAAAAAGCTTTGAGTCACTGTCATGTGAACAATCTGTCCACAGGAAAGGGAAAGTTTACATCTTGTTATAGTTAGATATTTTTTTGCAGACATTCTAATGGCTAAAGTTTATAAAAATGTTTTTAGATGTAGTTTTCTCCAGTATCCCCAGCCCTCTTTCCTTCCAGCACATCACTGCCTGCTAATTCAGACAGAATGGTGAGGCCAGTGTCTCTTGACGAGACACAAATTAAAAGGGCTGCACAGAATGCATGCAATGCAATTCAAACAGGGGACAGTTGAGGAATTAATGATGTGGCTGTGTTGTCAAAAGGCCAAAAGTACTCAGTACTACTAAACTGGAGCTTGGCCAAAGGGATGCATAATGTTTGTGAACCAACTTACTTTTATTTATGTATGGTGTCTCCTTATTTAAGCAGTTTTTGATATCAGAAAATGATTGGGAGACATATTCAGCTGTGGATAAATATGCATGCTGTAACAACAATGCTGAGATGAAAAACCTTTTAGACAACATGTTGTCAAAAGGTGACATAATTAAAAATGTTGAACATAAGTCACATCGTCAGAGAGGCATTGTTCTCTTCTGCTTTTTTAGCTGAGCTTACCTAAGAGACCCCGTGTGTTTCTGATGTGACATCATTGATCATGCACTGCCCTGAAATTGTGTCACATATCACTGACTCATTGGTGATCCAATGTTCAATCATTCAATCAGTCACCTAATCTTTGCCTGAAATCTAATTCATTACATATTGGTTCACTACCGACAGAACTCGAGATAAAATGGACACAGTTTGAGACACACGCTGAATCTTTTCCAGAATTTCAAGTATGTAGTAAAATATATGTGTAGATTGAATTGCATTCATGCACACTTTGTGATGTATATCATTGTGAAGACAGTGTAGAGAGAAGACTCTGTATCACAAAGCTTATAAATTAAAAACTATTGTTGTCGATATTTAAATAGAATAATTAGTTATAAAACTATTTTTGTCCATATGTGACAGACACTTAGCAGACACCATATAATAACCATAACCTTTGTAATCCTACTGGAGACTACAATCTGTACAAAGGTTCAGGGCCTATTCTAAAGTACATTTATACAATAGGTGCCCGAATTTCTGGTTGAATGAAAAATGCAAAGAGACTGGATGGTTAAAAAATGAACATGCCATTTTACTTCAGGTTCAGTGCATTCACACAGCCTCCTTGTTCTGGCATACACATCGAGCACAGTGACATCCCACACACCAGCTTAGCTCTCATGTAAAATTTACACAGTGCGCCGACAGGCAGATGAACAGCCACGTCTGTTGTGCGCACATTCGCCTGAGCGTGCGCGCCCGCGTGCACGTGTGCGTCCAAGGGTGTGTGGCTGTATCTGTCTGTACTGTATGCCAATGTGCTTGCCTGAGAGGATGTGTGCTGTTAGATTGGGAATGTCAAGGATGGATGTGAGAACATCACACACTGGGTAGCAGAGGGAAAATCAATATTGAAAACAATAAGTAGATATGAATTCTCCAAGGGCATAAAACACGCGCCAGAATCAGTTAATTCTGCTCTCCAGACTGTTTCTGAAGAGGGTTCTGTAATGGTGAACGATGTGTCAGATGTTGGTAGACTAAGCCCTCTGCACTATAAGATAGCCTGAAGTGACGCTGACAACCGGCTATGAGTCTACTTTAAGAGTCATTCATGACTTCATGGCTGTTACCAAAGCTGATTAAATTCCTCCTGACATGTTGCACTTGAAACACATCAGAGGGATCACTCAGGCGAGGAGCAGGGATCTGAACTGAGCCTGCTGACCTCATCTGGTGACTTCATATGTTTGCTCAGCTAGCAGCTCTTTGCACACTGGATAACATTACAGTGGTACCAACTCACCAAAAGCAGACATAGACTTCCACTCAATTTGCAATCAAGAGGGGGGGAAAGCAAGTGTCAGGACCAGCGATGAGGGGCTACTTCACACCCGTCAATGTGGCTATTAGTGGTAGAAATGATTCTACAATAGGTCCCATTAATAGATGGCTGAAGTAGGGTCCCTCATTGGAGATGATTCATTATTAATGCGGTCATTAAAGTGAGCTAGGTATTAGTGCTGGCTAACATTATTGATCAGGCCAGTCAGGCGAAGGAGGCGGCATTGGTCATTGAAGGCGAACTGAAGGAGGAGGGAGGGAGTAAGTGCTCTGATTATCTGGCTAGATGAAGAGCTCTTCCGTTTGATCTCCTTACTCATATCTCAGAAAGAGTGACAACCTGTCTCCAGTGTATATTACACTAGCTGCACCTCCTTATAATTAATTTGCTGCTCGTTTGCTCAGATCAATGCTCCTTTTGCTCGCTCGCTGCAGACTACAACCTGCCCTCAGCACTGGGAGGTAAATGCTGCAGTGTTCGGGGGGGACAGCAGGAGGTGTGTATGCAAATCAAAGTCGTCACCATCACCCCGTTCCTCCTCGCCACCTTTTTTTTTTTTAATTCTTGCCTCCTGCTAAGTAACATCTCATACATGTGATCTGAATCTTCGGCTTCTTTTCATGTGTGTCCCACTTTTTTCACACAAAACTGGTCTTGGGTTCACATGAGAGTGGTTCATGGTCACATGTTAAAACGAATGAAACGCACCTTCCTTGCTGCTCTCCAGCACTCAGATCTGGACTCTTTTGCACAGGTGCAACATCAATCTATTCTGCCATCTGTGTAAATATAACTTTTTTCTCTTTCTTTCTTTCTTTCTTTCTCTTTTTAAGTTGTTTCTGTTTGTGCAAGGGCATATTTCTCCGGTGTTATATTGTGTTAACTGGCTGCTGTTCGTGGGATAATCACATGTAATCAAAAGGCCTATTATTTTCTACATGTAATCAGTTGTTCCTTAGAAAACAATAATGTCCAATTACAGGACTTCAGATGGTAATCATAATAATTTCACGTGCTCTACTTTTTTGGGGGGATTTTGCATGCCACTCGCGCTACACCTGGTCCTACGGCATGTCAAATTCACTGGATTAAGCCTTTGGACAAAACATATCCTTGCGTGATGAGCCTTGAAAAGCGACAGCGGAGAGCTGTAGGTGAGTGGTTTCATGCTGCGAAGAACATTGTGCAGGAAAAAGCAATCAGTGAGTAAGTTTCATATTGCTGATTGCATTGAAACTACTGATGCCACGCAAATTGTGCGTTTAACAGGTGGCTGTTTTTATGACGCACATATCTCAAATTATAAATCATTTTTACTTGCCATCATAGAGTGCTTAAAAATATATTCACCCCCTTTGAAGGTTTTTATGTTTTATAATGTTACACCATTCAATCGTAGTACAATCAATGAGGCAGAGAATGATCAAAGAAAAAGTGAGAGCAGATCTCTACAAAAGTGAATGTAATTACAAATATAAAATGCAAAATACTTGTTTGGATAAGCATTCACCCCCTTCAAATCAGTATCTTGTAGATGCTTTGTACTTCTGGACACTGCTGTAGGTTTTGCCACAATAGTGACTCATTTAAACTGGGAACATTCACATTCAAAATCCATTGCTAAATACCATTGTTGTCAAGACATTCAAGATCACAACTCTATTTCAAGTACCAAGCACACATAATACACACAAAGAAAAAGCCCTACAGTGTTTTTCCTGTGTATGTGCATGAAGTGCTGAATAACATGCCAGACATCTGGACAAAGATGCAGAGGATGCAGCCTGTAACCTGAACAAACACCAACATGTGCAGTGCCTGTCCTCACTCTTTCTGTCTGTAGAGCACCTTTAATCTCATTACCTCTCATTTCATAAGATCATAAGTTCTCGCCAACACGAAAGTGAGACATAGAGACAGGACGAGAGAAGGAGAGAAACACAGGGAGGGTAGGGAGAGGGGAGTGTAGAGATGGAGAGATCCAATTTCTTCAGGCTACACTATCAGTGGTATTGACCAGGCTGGCCAGTATCTATCGGTGCTCCTTTTCTGTCAATCTGGGGAAATCAGAGAGCAAAGGAGTGGGTTGAGAGAGGCTACTCGCATCCACTGGGCTCTGGTGATGTTGTGTGTGTGTGTGTGGGGTGCAAGAGCATAAATGAATGAATATCTGTGCAGTAAATAGCCCGTGGATATGGCTGTGTAGAGTGGGTGCGTGCATGATGTGTGGGTTGGTTTCCGTGTTGATGCTTTTAGCACAAAACCCTCTGACACAAAGGCTAAGAGCCACTGCTACCTTCACCCGCCTCTTTGTCATAATCATAACCATGAAACACATCCTCAGATCTGTGTATTCTTCCTGAAGTACACTAGGTCGAAATGAAAAGATTTCAGGTTGGGATTCAGGTTGGGTATTTTTTTTCATACTTCTTTTATATTTGTGCTGGCTGCAACACTCTCTCTATATCTGCGAATCTGCTTTTGTATCTTGTGCCTGTGCTGCAACGATACTGCTTTCATATAACAAAACACTTGGGAGGCATTTTTATTAAACATGTCGGACAGAAAATGCAAGAGAGTGGCAGGAGCACGCCAATCCTCAAAGTTTATGCAAGTGTGCGCTTGCATGTTGCAACATTCACACCTAAGTGTCGGAGCAGCTGTCGGTGTGTCTGTGTGCAAGCATGCAGACGTGTGTGTGGCAAAACAGTGGAATGAAAAGGGTAAATGCGATGTGATTGGTACCTGTGGGCGACAGAAAGAACTCAATTTCCAATACAGCGGCTGAATGCAGCCAATCAGTGCTGGGCTGTTGTGTGTAATGGCTCTGGTGCCTTCTGGGGCTGAATTCTGTCGAAAACAGCCCTGCTGGAGCTTCACTACCTTTACTTCCTCGAGATGCTAACAAACACGTACAGAAATGCACACTTACACACCCAAAAGGCACACACACGCACACACCACAGAAGTGGCGGTGTTAGTATATCAAAAGAAAGGAAAGATCAGCTCATTGAGGTGCTTTAAATCATCCTTTTCCGCAGCTAAGGAGATGCCACTGCTTCAAATAAATTGGCCCTCTAAGATGACATGAAAGTGTTTGTACACACGTGTTTGTGAGCATATGCGTATGTGTGTTTTAATCAACCCTTCCTTCTGCAAAATATGATAATGCAACTAATTAGCTGCCTGAATTATAATTTCCAACAACACCTTTGTGAATCCAGGAAGTGCCATCTTCCTATACTGCACTGAAGTCATGAGGTGAAGGTTGGGGGATGTTTGCATCCTACTTGCAACATGCTGTTAGGCTAAGGTTAACAAAGTACTTGGCTTAGAAATTATCTTGGCTTTGCTTAAACACAAATAAGGTGGATGCAATGTGCGTAACACCGGCTTTTTGAATATTCAACCACAACACAATCTTTTGCTAAAATTTAACTGCTTTGAGTGTCAAATTCACAACCATAAAAAAAGAAATATGTTTTAGTTGCTGCAGTGAATATTGTAAGGAACACAAATAAATACAAAATAAAATAAAATAAATTCGCTATGAGATATGTGCAGTAAAAATGAAGAGTCTGTGGGTCAGGATATATGTTTCCTCGTTAGTTATATAGCCAAACAAAAAAATCTGTGCAGCAAAGTAAGTAAGCAACAAAGTACTTAAAATGCGATTTGCAAATGCAAATTTGTTATATATGAATATCATTTTAGGAGACAGGGTTGATTTAGATGCACACTTGAATGTGAATGTAGCTGCATCTGTTTACTGACCTGAGTTCTCGTCCACCCGCTCCTCCACAGTGTGCTCCTTCTGGTGAACCCACTCGCTGTTGCACTTAAAGTAGATCTGCGTAGCCGGGGTGGCCTTGCAGTACAGGTTGACTGGCTTGTTCTTCACTATGTAGGCCTCCTCTGGTTCCATCAAAAACACCGGCAGCGGCTCCGGGGGGTCCGAAGGGAAGGTTTCCGGCAGATCACCGAGACCAATAAAGTCATCGTCAACTGTGAACAGAGCGAGATGGCAACAAGATGAAGGAAGGGACAGATAAAAGGAAAGATGAAGGGAGAGAGAAGATGAGAACAGTGGAAGAAAGAGGGAGAAAATGATGGGATGGGAGAGAAAGGAAAGCAGACAAGAGACAGTGGGACAGTGTATTATAACCACAGTGTATTATAACCACAGTCTTTGCATGGGATTATCCATTCGCACAGCACACAGTGAAATCCCTATCATTTGATATTTTGGA
Organism: Amniataba percoides; assembly: GCA_037176925.1. Lineage (NCBI taxonomy): Eukaryota > Metazoa > Chordata > Actinopteri > Centrarchiformes > Terapontidae > Amniataba > Amniataba percoides. Next base: position 15,383,629 of record JBAJHX010000035.1, on the reverse strand, counting down.
ATGTTTACACAAGTGTATTTTAGAGAGCAGGAAATTCTGGGATTCCTCTCAGGCAATAAGGCTGCATGGATTTACAGAAACCGGGCCTTGCTCGGTCTAACCACAAGCAGCTACTGCTGAGAAACGAGAGAGAGGCAGAGCCAATAACGAGAAGCAGAGTTCAGAGGTTGACTCCGAGGAACCAAAGTTATAAGCTGATCTCTTTCTGTCTCCCATTTTCTCTCTCGCTCTCTCTCTTTCTCTTTGCTTTTGTCTCTCTCTCCAACACATACACAAACACACACACACTAGCTTAAAGACACATGCACGCATGCACACACACACTCAGCAGATCTAATGACCTCAGGCTTCTGGCCCAGTTTGTGCCATTCCTCGGATACTTCTGCAGCAGACAGATACGCTTCCCTGTAATTACAACTCCCTTTCATCTCCCTGTCTTAAATCACATGCGCACAACTGCATGTGTGCATGTGCTCGCTCGCACACAAACACGAACAAATGCTCGCAGTGCCACAAAACATCGCAAGCACACAAATATATGGGCGCACACACCCACGAGCGAGCGCGGCTAACTTTCTAACTCTTTGAAGAGGGGAGGATGAAGCCTATTCGCCACCCCATTTGTCACCTCCAGAACTGTTCTATTCTTACCATCGAACCGGTAGACATCAATTATTCACAAGTGTGAAAGAAAGAAGGCAGAGTAATAGAGACAGAGATACAGTGGGAAACAGAAGGTGAGAGAGAGAGAGAGAGAGAGAGAAGGAGGGAAAACAGAGAGACGGTGAAAGTAAGTCAGCCAGACAGACATAGATTGAGACATCGAAATGGAATTGGGCAGACAGACAGAAACACAGCACAGGAGGACAGAAACAGGAAGGCAGACCGTTCGGATAACAAAAGGGTTTATCAGCCCATCAGTAATTCTTCCATGTCCTTCTATCTGCCTGCCTCCCTGTCCTGTGTGGACACGCTGGAGCCTTGTTGTCTGACAGAGGTTGCCTCCTGGATGCTTCGGGAGCACTAAATAATGTCTCGGCTGAGCAGATATCTCCCCACGATGTCTCTCTAATGTTATCTCTCCCTCCATACCTGCCACAGATTGAAGTTGATTGCTAGGAAATGAAAGGGCAGGGAGAGCCAATCAGAAAATGACCAAAGCCATCCTCACCACAGGAGAGGAGGAGGAGGAGGAAGAGGGGAGTTTGTTTTTTTTTTTTCATGTGTACTGTTAGTCTTCTATATGTGTGTGTCGGTTGATCAGAAGAAGTAGCCTCGCTCTGTCCTTGGCTCATAATATGCTGCTAATTGAGTAGAGGCAATAAAACCTGAGAGTGACATTTAGCCTATGTGGGCGCCTCCTTTACATCGTTTGCGTTTGTGAAGGGCTGGAACAGGATCATTAGCCGTTTCGATCAACTTTCATCTGTCGCCGCCTAAACAAGAAGAAAAGTTTCAAACATGGTCGGGCTTCTCATCCTGTGCGTCTTTGTGTAGGTGATGACTCTTTAATGTAGAAGTCTATTTCAGCAGACTGTGGCTTAGTCTGTTCTTTTCTGCTCTATGGTCCTTAGTCCACCCACATCCTCAGCCAGGGGACCCTGACCCAGAAACAGGCAAAGAGAGCCAAGGAAACTCATTAAAGATTGTGTTAGCCTTCTTTCACCCTCCATTCCCATTATCTCTCCATCTCTCTCTCTCCCTCCTGGCTCCCTCACTCTGCCGAACTGTGAGGTAGAGAGATCTGAAACAGCCTTGAAAGCGTCAGTCCCTCCCTCACTCACACACACACACACACACACACACACACACACACACACACACACGGACGGATGTGCACGAACACACAGACGCACGCAAGCATTAATGCGCACAGAGGCACACACACAAACTCGCTCACAGATATTCAAATTCATCAACTTCCTCAGTGCGAGAAATAATAAATTCAAGTGAATGGAACTAGCCCTCCAGTGAAAAATCAGCCTAGAAATGAAAAAAAAAAAAAAGAAGACGCCACATGACAAAAGACCCTGACTCTTCTTACCAATCAGGCTGCCCCTGCACCCGCCCTCCCCACCCAGAGCCCGACACCAGGCATCCCAGCACCTCCCTCCACCCTCCACGATGAACCGAGAGCAACAAGAAGCTCAAAGTGAAACATGACTTTTTTTCTATCTCCTCCTCCCACTGCCTCCATTCATATGTAATAAGACACTTGCATGACAAAATAGTTTTTAAGGTTTTGGCATCTCCATGACCGCAATGATGCACTCTTTCTAGATACACACAGCTATGGTGTGTGTGTGTGAGTGTGTGTATGTGTGTGTGTGATCACAAACCTAATACTCAACAAGTCAAACAGATCAAATATGCATTGTGAAATACTCTTTTTAGTGTCATATCCCTTTAATAGGGGCATTAATATGGCACGCTTCCAGTGTTTGATATGCAATATGGATTTTTCCACGCACTTGTAATCCTGTGGCTTGATTTTAATCAGACTTTTTCTAAATTGCCTCCATATTGAGTGTTTAAAATTTAATGAAATATGTCCTCGCAGCGCTTTTATTCAAATTGTATTTTGCTCTGTAATTGGGTGAGTTTTCCTAATTCATATTGTAAGTCTTATTAGTGAATATTTCAAGACTCAAATTGAATATTAGTTGAATTTTATATCAGTTCCACTTCCCGACTAAAAAAAGTTTGAAAGACAAATGAGCTGCACATTGCCCTCAAAATAAAGTTGATAAATGAATGAAATTTGCGTCCTTGCATTGTCAAAGGATTCATCAGGTAGAGGGCAAATTGGTTTGACAAAAGCAATTTAAAGATGGCAAAAAAAATTAATCAAATTAATCCAGGCTTAGCAAGTGGGAGTGAAGAGAGGTATGAGAGGGTCCTGGCAGCGAGCCCCTCTTTGACTTGAGTTGACTCCAATAGCTGTGGGAGTGGAGTAATATTAAGAGATGATTACATTTTGGACACGAGCAGATCAAAGTCAACCCGTAACACTGGCACAGCTACACGTTCAAGCACAGTCTCAGAGATAAGACGTAAACCGAGATCTAAAAGAAATGCGCACAAAGAGACATATCTTGAGCTTAAAAAAAAAAAAAGAAAAAAAAAAAGGAGTATCTGTGTTACATAAATAAATAAACTGTTGCATGGAGAAGTGCAAAACACCCACACCAGACACTAACGCACAGAAATTCACATCAAATGTACTGTGCCCTGTAGCAGTCTGGTCTATTCGGTGTGCGGTAAACAGCTCGCCAAGACCTGAATGACCTGTCCAATTAGCCGAAGTCCAAGTTTCCAATGCACTTCAGCTCTTCTACAAGTTTGCATTGGCAGCGTTTTCCTATTTTAACGTTGTCTGGGTGACCATCATCTCACTGAATCACAAACAGGGGCATAATGACAAGCCTGCATCAATAGTTTCCATTAGAAATGAGCACTGGCTGGCTATATATAGAACCATCCAGCAAATGCAGTTCAAGTATACTTAGAAATGAGCTACAGTTATACCCCCTTAAGCATTATTACGCCTCACCTCTGCAATCAGTATCCCACTATTACTGGGCCATCAATACTTTAGTCACATTAATGAGGTCTATTGTGCTGAGAACAGTGAAAACTGATGACAGAACATCCACAACACATTAGACATTGAGTCATTGTCCGGGCTCCGATGACTTCGTCCTGGGCCTTCAGCCGCTCCTCTTATTGCCTTTTAACAAATGCATTTCAGACCATAAATTTGATGGTAATTTTACATGTTGACATCATAAGTAAACAGGAGCCAAAGTCGATTTTCCATGAAAGGGGCTCTGGAAAATTTGCCAAGACCTGCAGAGATTTCTGGAGATTTCTCTTGAGTGAGCAAAAATAACATTTCGAGGCAGAGCGCACAGAAGATTATTACGTACTGCGTCACAAGCAATATCAGCTCATACATGTTGTCTCAGAGATAGTCCCCCCTCATCCATGTCACAGGGGAACCAATTATTCAAATCTATCCTAATATGAAGCATTACGTCTTGCTTATGAAGCTGTTCCTGCAGCCAGTCAGAAACGTCGATGACATCCTGGAAGGCATGTTTTACTGTCACTGGAGTTGGAGTGGGAGACAAAGCAGAGACAGAGAATCTGCTATATATACACACAACCCTTCATAATCATGAAGAATGCTAATTGTGGTTTACTTGCTATAGTTGCCATATAAACTGACTTACAGAGAATTCGCTCAAAACAGTGAATGTCATAGGAAAAGCAAATGAAATCTGCCATCAGTAAATGTTCCTCTCAAAAATGAATTTGTTTTGGCAAATTAAACACATCTTAGTGTAATATCTAGTAGACAGGATTGATACATAAATGCACAACGAGAAACAATTACCTTTCATAAGAAAAGACAACTTATCACGTAGCTGATTTTGCAAGCGCTTGCCATTAAACAGACTGAGAAGCTTCATTAGGCCTCTGGAAACAAGACCTGGCTATCCACTGTGGCACAAGGTGAAACACACATTTCAAACACTTTAAATGCTTACATAACAAGACAGGTTGTGTAACAGTTTACAGTGCATACAGGTATGTGACTCATATCTTCATGCATAATTACAGCTTCTGAGGTCTGTTATTTATCATTTAGCAGAATTTAAGAGTTTGATGCTTCAACATCTTAATATTGGCAAAGCAATAATTAGAAGTTAACAATGACAAATGGAGACAAATGTGATAGTGATACACATAAAACTGTGCCCACAAATACACATGTATCACACAGTGTGTTTTCTGTATGCTTTATATGCTTCATATACAGTACTATAGCGGATCTAATGTATCACTTGTGGTATTTGTAAGGCTGTATGTCTTATATCATATATTGTATGTGAGTGTCTGCGATAACAGCTTTTGAATGCTGGGCTCTGACACCACTGTGCAAGATAAGCTCCCTCTTTTCTATCTGTACTCAGGCAGATTTATTGTCCCAAGGAGAGCACTGTATCAGTGAGGCCAATGTTTCCCTTCAATCAGGGGAGAGTCAAGCTGAACAAGGATGAACACTCGCATAAATCTTCTCCCTCCTCATTCCTGTTTTATTCCTATTTGTCCTCTTCACCCCCCCTTCTTTCCCTCTTGCCTTCTCCCTTTCGGTTTTCTTTCCACTCACCCTTCTCATCATTCATATATACATTCCTGCTTCAGACAGAGAAAAAAAAAAGATTACTAAGTGCTGGGCAAGATAGGTAGACGACAGGGAGTTTTACTAGGCAATGTTTTGCTATGCAGCAACGGGGAAGGACAAGAGGTGGTTTGCAGCTGAGTGGTCAAGCAGAATAATAAACCACTCAGCTGTCATGTCAATTGAAGCAGGATAAATAGACTGTCAATCAGATCTACCAATAAATGTACTTTGAGCACACCTACCCATTATATTGAGTGAACATTAATCAATGGTAACGACTTCCCTTAGTCAATACTTGTTAGTATTGGATCTATACGTCCCAGTAGTTTAAATCAATATGTATGGCTCTTGTTTTAAAAGCAAAAACCTGCAGAAGCTCCATAAGAAAGAGGCAAACTAAGCACAGGCTTTTTCCACTCTAATGTCTCTTTCCAGCCAAGTGCTTTATATACACTAATGTTTCTACACACATTGTCCGCAGGGCCCCATCTAACGCTTGGCTGCAGCAGGTATTTATTGATTACTGTTAAGGGCAGCTGACCCCTCCCTCCCTCGCCCTGTCCTATCTGAGCCTCTCTGCTGGGGCGGGCTAAGCACACTCATATTTCATCTCTGGGGAATCCTGCCATCACACAACCTCGCAGGGGAGGAGAAGTCAAGACAAAAAACAAGCAGACATTCTCTAAAGTTAAAAGGCAGGTGGCTCCAGCATTAACCTCCCAATCAGTTCACAGCTTACGGTCATCTCGCTGCCGGCTGGAATCACAATGACCCGGGGAGAGCTCATGCACGCTAAAGCCGCCAAATAAACCAAATGAATAATTCAATCAGGGCATTATAGAGTGGCCCAATTCATGGGTCTTATCTTTACCAGAGTACGTGATGTAATTGAAAAAATGAATCTGCACAAATTGATCTAGCCCACTGCGGTAAAGTGCAAACACACAGATCAGAAGAAAGCAGTGGTAGTGCTGAGGAGTGGGCCTGGAGATAAGCCTTTAAAAATCCATCTACTACGAAACAAACATTCACGGAATAAAACCGCCCTGTGTTTTCCTCCCCCCCACCTTTCATTGCTCACCCGTGCTGACCTTGGGTTATTATGAGGACAGAAAGGAGGAGAATCTCATAACTAAAATAACTTATCATAAAAAGCATCATTAAGTTGTGTGATCAATTTCAGGGCACCAGTACCATCGTCTCTTTTCCTGTCTCTGTACATCCAGACTCTCTCACTGGGGGTGTTTACATGTTCTCTCTGGTGCTTATCTCTGACCTTCACTTGGTCCTGTATGGCTGCACTCTGGCAGGAGGCAGCTGGTGGTTGCCAGGGTCATGCTAGGCCTTGGCCACTGTCTGTCCAGTCACATCACAGCGCCAGGAAAGGCAAGGTCAAAGGATCATGCTAATTAAGGGCTCATCATTTTCTCTCTTTTTTTTAAACCAATCCCTCCCTCTGAGAAAGAAACAAGATAAGTTTAAATTGAGTTTCATCATGATTTTATGTCACCATGGATCTAAATGCTGCTGCACTTCCTGCCGCAAGAATGCTGGTCCCTCCAGAAATAAAGGTTCACTTGCAAACAAAGACTGGTCACCGAGTTCGTCTGGTAATTGAAGTGGAGGAGAAAATGCAGGCCAAAAAATAAATAAAAAAATACAGATCTGCACTGAAAATGAAGTTTTTAAAAAACACATTTTTGACATTATGAGTTTTGGATTTTTAAAAACATCCTATTTTCTCTTTAATTAAAAGATAATAATGAATCCTGGTTATGATGGGATAACACTCTTCAATCCAGAGTAAAAGAATACCCTGGAGGGTATGGGATGATTATGAGATGGGTGAGTGATCTTTGTGATATGCACAAACAGCCAAAGTATCTGTTCAACTGGTTAAAATTAAAAGGTCTTTTATGCTGAGGATGTGTTTGGAGAATGTGTTTGTGTGCACACGGCAGAGTTGCACATCCCCAAAGTGGATATTAATTGAATGCTTTGAAATGCATGGCCAATGAAAGTCTTATCTGTTTATTCTCATTTTGGGATTTCGTTTTTTTTTCTTTTCCCCCAAATCACTCGCATTCACATACATCACAATCTGTTTTGCTGCCGATTTTTCTAAATGTTTTGCTGCTCACTCTCCAGCAGTTATGGTTTTTCAACATTCTCGCCGCACTGTATATTCCCACCCTCCCCTCCTTTCCTCTCCCCTCTCCTCCCCCCATTTGCTCCCTCCTGGATGAAAAGCCATTTTGGTGGTTGATTGGAGAATGATGCTGCTACTTAGAGAGTCACTCCATCAGCACCGAGGGATGAGAGGAGAGCGCAAGGAGAGAGAGAAAAGCTCAGGAGGAGTAGTGGCTCCCTGGGGCGCTGTAGCTGTGATGGGTGAGCTGTCAAACGCCCCATTGTCCAAATTACCCAGCAAGCACCATGTCACCACCCGGGACTAATTTACGGTGCGGCGCTGTGCGGCGCAGACATCGCTCTCCGAGTAGAGTCCGGGAGAGAGACAAGAGAGGTAAAGAGGTGTAAGAAAGGAGCAGGGGGTCCGACCTAATGCAGAGGTAGAACAGGGCTCCAAACACAGACGGTCCCAATAGAAAAGCCCAATTAACTCCATTCAGGTTTTTTTTGTTTGCTGTCTTTATGCTTCAAGTCCTCAATGACAGGTGTCAATATGAATGTGTGTCATGCTCCTTTGCCTCCCCGCCCACCCACCGCCTGCCCAACAAGCACATCCACTGATGCACAAACACTCTGATACAGTTTTAAAGCGTCCGTTGCATACAGAGGCCTCTTGCTTGACTTCACTCACGGTCATAACGACCGGTCCTTTTAGCACAAACTGGCATGCCCATTCGCTTGTCACATGTCACACCCCTGGGTGCCCAAAGCCAGACAGGGCCATCACCCTACCCCGTGCAGACCGGTGGGCTGTGGAGTGGAGCGGTTCTTGTCAGAGGAGACGTGTCGCACTCCCTGACCCCTCACTGTGCCCAACAGCTTGATGCAGGGGGCCTTGACTTTTTTGGCTAATTGGCCCAGAGCAGCGGGTAGCCCCACTCTGCCACCAGTGAAAGGCCAAAGGATCAGAATGCAAAAAGAACAAGTAGGGAGAGATGAGGAAAGGAACACAGGGTGATCTCATCAGAACACTAAGATCACATAGTAAACCACATCATTATCACACCAACAGAATAAACTTATTAAAAATTATTTGTGATGTGTAAACTTTTTAATGAATCACCTATTCATATTTGACAGAGTATTTCAACAGTTTTTTTCCCTTAAACTTGACAAAAAGACACAGCCTGACAAACACTTCCTCAGATTTAACATCTGACACCTGCATCAAAATCACATCTCCTGGAAGACAAAATGCACCAAATTGCCTTGTACCAAAGAGGAGGCATTATACTTTATGGTGAAACAAAAACCCAAAATGGTTTATTCACATACCTGTGTCTAACATGAGAGCTGCATAGAAAAAGTTTTATATTACACTGCTTTTCTTGAGAATTTCCTGGTGTATATCTGAGAGTAAACTATTGCTTACATTGCAGTATTCTAATGGGGTAGAAGAAAGTTATATTGCTCCTGCACCTGACATTTTTCTCTTTCTCAATAATTGTGACCTAATGCCAAATGTATCAAAGTCTAAACAACCAGTCTTTATTATGACTTAAATAAATTAACCTGTTACCAAAATACAAAATACAGGGCTTTTTAATGTAATGTAAAATTATTCTGTTACAGATACTAATACTTTTACTTCAGTGTAGTGATTTTTTTCTTGATGCATGATGCAGTGACACCAGCATAGGCAGAAAGTCATATGTATTAATTATCTTAATTTTCATATACATGTATGGTGATGTATGATGTATGGTTGATAATGGTTTATCATGGTTTGTTGATAATAATAACTGTCAGTCCAAGTAACAGCAAAAGAAGGATTTCCTTCATGGTGTGTTCTCAACACAAGAATGGCATTATGCAGAAGAATATATACCACCCCCATCACATATAGACTTCACACTTGCACACCTAACACATATATCCCAAAGCACTCAAATGTCCAACTCTCCTCACACACTCACACACATACACACAAAAATCCCTGGCAGCACTTTATCTGAAGGACACAACAGACTGGAAGTGTGTCAGAATGTGTGAGACACAGTCCCCTGAGCACAGTCTATTCTCCATGTCTGTCACCGAATCTGGTTCCCAGCTTATTCCCCTGACACACACACACACGCATGCATACATACACAACCTCCACATACACATCAGCCTCCTAAAATGCATTCTTGCCATCTTGATCAAATCACAGAGTAAGAAAGTTCTACCTTTTTTTCTTTGTTTTTAAATGTTCTCTCTAGAACTGTGTCCCCTTCTGCCCCGCGTCTGAGCTGAATAAAAAGGTACCTGCAGCCATCGACTAAAGACCTCAGATGGGACGGGAAATGAGAAGATCAGGATTTACTGTATGCTGTAATACACCAAACATGGGTGTATGCCCTAATGCAGGCTTTGATGGTGTAACTGTGTGTATGTGTGTGTGTTGGGAGGTATGCGTTTGCGTGTGTACATGTGTCTGTGTGTGATGGGTGAATTAATGTGACAAGGCAGATGTAATGCAGAATCATAAATCTTAGCCCCGGGATCAGTAGAGGGAGAGCAGGAGGTGATATATTAAAGGGCACACACACACACACGCACACACGCACACGCACGCACACGCACACGCACACGCACACGCACACGCACACGCACACACACACACACACACACACACACACACACACAC
>JBAJHX010000035.1:15348693-15373519 GCA_037176925.1 Amniataba percoides | reverse complement strand
CACACACACGCACACGCACACGCACACACACACACACACACACACACACACACACACACACACACACACACACACACCACCGTTATGATGCTGATAATAAAAACAAGACCCGAGTCGCAATAGCCAGCTAATAGACATGACTCTATATCTGGCCCTGAGGGTTATGACATGCGCGCACACACACGCACTCACAGACAAACACACACACACCCATGAACATGGCACGGCAGACTCACAAATGCGCACAAAACACAAACTCTATCCCCTTTTCCAGCAATTTATTATGCCGCTTTGAGCCCAACAGCTTAAGTGTTAGATATGGCTGTAATGCTGTTAAAATCTTAATACTGTTACACAAGCTCGCTGTTGTACAACATGCTAATTCTTTACTTACTGTGCAGAGTGCATTGGACGTGGGCTCTGGAAAGAAAACATGATGTTGAGAGCAGTGTTGCAATTGTAGGACTGTAGCAAAAAAAAAAAAAAAAACACACAGATGACGCTGGCTTGTGTTGTGCTGTAACTTCTAGCGAGCCTCCTCGTCACAAGCACCCTGACCAGATGATGGGCAGTCAAATTTTCTCAACAGACTGCTCAACAAACTCTGACAGCTGTCCCTATCAAATCAGATGGTCTTTGACTCTAAATGCCCCACTAATTCATTGTTTGGGGTTTTTGTTTCTTGCACTTCTACAAAGCTGTTATGATTGCTATCATCTTGCACAGGTCCAGTAGGCTAAGCTGGTTTAGCTGCAGGGATATTCTCATATAAAGAAAAATAACAATTAATGCACCTTGTATGAATCACATGACTGGGAGCACTTGCTATTCAGTTCACACTCTCAATTCACAACATGCATCCATGCACACTTGTTCTGTCACATAGGCTAGGTGCATTAAGGAGTATTCCCCTTACATAAGGATATTTTCGTCTACATGCGGCATATCTGCAGAGCTCAAAATGAGAAGGGCTGCACAGGAATTCAGCAGGAACTGTAACATGTTTGGCTGCCTCACAATAGGTTTGTGGTGCAGAATTGTCTCCTTGAATTTCAATACCACCACTGTTTCCCTTCCAGCATGTTTATTCAAGGGTACCAGGATGCTTAATGGGTTTATGCCTAAAATGAAAATGGCTTTGTAAGCATTCATGGGAACTGCAACATGCTGGTTGCTGCACATAGGCTGCAGTAGGTACATGCACCATTGCAGTACGGTGGTGGATTTTTCGTTTTACTTCCCGAAGCCCTGCTAACTGAGGACTGAGGGACTCCCATATGCATATAGCTGTTTTTCATTTAGTAGAGTAGATTCCTATTAGCACAATTACAAGTCCCGTACTGCATGATACTGTATATGTGCCGGATTTGGAAAATCAACATATCAGGCTTGTTATACTGGCTTCAACGGAAACATCGAAAAAAGGTGTTGTCTCAGCCCATTTCACACCGCTCCATTCCCTTGTAATATTGGCTTGCAGAGGATTGACAACATAGCTGCTATAACACATTGGATAGGGTATCATATTCACATTGGCTCTTATACAGTGCATAACACCATATCCAGCTTGGATGATCGATTGCATCCTCCCTAAGCCAAATAGTCGCTTCTTGCTGATAGCCCTGCCTTCCCTGCCTCTGCGTGGTTATCTGGATTGAGGGGGGGTGGGAGGCCTCAAGAAAAGAGCTGCAGTGAGAAATGTACAGTAATTGTGCTGCTCCTTTATGGTATAATAAACACGTACAGAAAAGGAGATATGAAGGCATGCCTACAAAGATACTGTCACTATGGCCCTGCTCTAACATGGTATCAGAGCATCAGAAATATCCGGACTGTTTCTATATCCGGCCGAGATTGTTGGTGGTTCACACCTGGGACCAGAGTGCATCTCAAATACATCTTTAGTGACCACTTGTGATTAGATTCTGCTGCTGTTCTGACATTCCTATTCGTTTCTTTGGAGAGAAAAAAACAAGTTTAAATTAGAAAAAGTAAAAAAAATATGGCTGACAGAGAGAGACAAAAAACAATATGGAAACTTGCCCCTGGTGAAGGTGCATTCACATTAGCACTAAGAGTTATCTCCATGTGCCAAGGATCACAGACTCATTCACACATACGGACAAGTGCCAACGGAAAGACTTGAATAAATGAGTTGAAAAACAGAACAAATGCAAATGCTTCCCACAGAGAGCAGAGAGAGGTGTGTGATGAGCATGAAAATGTTGTCAGTTCTCAACCCAGGTGACCACCTATGGGAGATTTTGGACACACTTATTCTCTTGCCCTCCACCACTATCATGAAAACACCAAATGTGAAAATACCTCCAAAGGCTGTCACTGTTCTGGTGGCCTGAAGTGACACCAAACACCTTATCAACACGATTTAACATCACCTATTTACATATATGTGGTGGTTATAGGAGACTCCAGGGCAATCGGTGGCAATGTATCAGAAGAAACTATCAAAATATAGAGAATGCACACTGTTGCTATAATGATTCATTGTCCAATATCTGACAGACATAAAGAAACATTTGTTTCATATGCAAACACACACACACACACACACACACATAAAGGCATGCACAACCATGCACAGACCTCACACCTGTTAATGGACGTGTTAAGAGGAAAAAAACACTTGGTGGGTTGGAGAGCAGTCAGTGTGTGTGTGTGTTTGTTTTGAGTGAGTGTGTGTGGGGGGGGTGACTGCATTAGGGAATCACACACCCAGTTCCACTCACCAGGGGACTTCTGTCAGCCTGTGATTTTGCCCTGTACCCCTCCCAGCTCTCTCCTCTCCTCTGCTGCTCACTACTGAAATAGGTCAACCACACATAATGGAGGGGCAATGAGGAGCAAGTATGCACCCTCCCCACCCCGTCCCTTTGCACCCCCCACCCCCTCCCACCCGTTACCTCTCCCGTCCAGCAGCAGAAAGCAAGCTATGGCCCCCCGTGGACACTCGGAGGCTGGCTGCGGAGAGACAGGCACAGCCAGCCACAACATGCCGACCTCCCAGCCACAACAGCCATTTACACAGCCACGCTTGAACAAAGCAAAGATTCCAGCGTCTCGTATGGAATGTGCACACTCACAAGACAAATTTGAGGCAACGCCTTAAAATGCGCGTCTCTGCAAAATTAAATGAGATGGGGAAAATTGGAAAAATTTAATAATGGATATTGTGTGTATTGTGTGGAACTGTTTGCAATCACAAAATGGTTCATCACTGTCACTCTCCCAGTGAGCAGGAGGAGGAGGAGGAGAAGGAGGAAAGAGGTGGAGGTTGACAAAAAAAAAAACTGCTTCTACAGACGGTAACTGCTGAATGACAAAGCCCATAAAAATAGTTTCTTAATGTCTGAGGAAATACTCAAGAGACTTTTTTTTCTGTCTCTTGCAAGTCTCCTAACTTTATGGAACTAAACTGCTAAACTATACATATATATTTTACATAAGCATAAATGATTATTTTAAAAATGTAAACAGTTTTACTAGGAATCCTTGTCTAGCATCTCTGAGTATTCTGGTTTAACAACGGATCTCCTCTGGTAAAACACGCCATTCTGTGTCTCTTCCATTATTCTGCCATTTACGAGAACTCTTAAGGACAAACCCCCCCCGTGTGTTCATGCTGCCTCTCCCAGGTGAATCACCTTTGAGATGCTTCACTGTGAAAATCTACTCTCATGCACAACCCTTTAGAAGAATTGCTCAAAGCACTGTGTTTTTGCAACATTTGCATGAAGATCTACAAGGATACACTAAAGCAACAACACATCAGAAATATCGGGAACTGAGCGCTGGAGTGGAGGGGCCATCTGCAATCATTGATTTGGATCTGTTCCATGGCATGTAAATGGGAATATGAATAGAGTTGTTTCATTAACAACAGCTTCATTAAAAAACTGTCTTGTTTAGAATGAAGTCGATAGGTTAGCTCCTGCAACATTCTCGCAGAAAAGTAGTTATTGATTGGGGGTAAATAACATATTTTTAAGTCAGATTCAAATATCTCCTATACTCAGAGTGCAAAGATGCACCTTAAACACATATCAAAATTCTTCCTCATAGTTTCTCCCTCTGCTTATCTTACTTCTATCCTTTGCATCTTCCTGCACAACTCATGTTGTCTTTCCTCTGCAGTCTCCACTGGCTGTGACCTTTTCTCCAGTGGAACAGGATACTGCCCATCTCCATCTTCCTCATGCATTAATGATCTGTGGTAAGCTGAGGGCATCTGTCTGACTCCCTGCCTGTCCGCTGCTCACCCACTTCCAAGGACGGAGCGCAGCCAGAGCCGAGCTCAGCCACATTCCCTGTCACCCACAGGGAAATGCAGATAAATAGCCAGAGATAGCGATAGCTCCACAGTCTAAAAAGTAGAGGCTGCCCCTTCTCATCTCCACCGCATTCATCTCTTTGACACTCCCCAGTGGCAGATATCTAAAATACTAGAGAGGAGAGATGACAGCAGGCAACAGACATAAAGAAATTCAGCCAATTATCCTGGTTTCATACGGAACCTCACTGCAGATACAAGCAGCCAAAATTAGCTTCCTCCATGGGGTAGCAATGCAGATTGTTCTCTTTCATACCTTCTGTTTGTCAGCATTTAACATACACTGCGGTAATGAGGGCTAAAATGCATCCTTCCACCCTTTTTTTCAAACTGCCCTGGTGTCCTTTTCCCAGCATTTCCATGCAGCTCTTCCTGAAAAATCCCCCAAGTGCTCTTTTGGCAAAAGCTCCTCTAGTCAACTTCAGGGAGGTTTTTAAAAATAAGATAAAGTGATCTTGTAAATCCTGCTGCAGTCCATTCAATTGGCTGTTCATTTGGAAATGGTATTAGTCATTAGTTCTCAAGTTCATCCTAATGCAATTTCGTTGGTTACAAAAGCCCCCTGTGTTTCTCCCCGTTTTTTGAGCCAAGTCTGTTGAGGTCACTCAGGACATCAGTCAGAAGAGACAGAGAACATATGCAACATCTTGGCTGCTGGTATCTGTGGTCAACCTCTCTGAGTCACTACCTAAAACTCCATTGTAACGTTTGGCACCCCCTTTACCACAACAATCTGATATGGCTGTCTCACTTTGGGAAAGTTTCTCACTCTCACCAATGAATAAAACGTCAAGATTCCCACTCCAGGCATGAGTACTTTGTGCAGTTTTAAGTGCTGTTTTGAACTGAAAATATTCATATTATTCCTTTGCAGTGTGGCACTCAGTTCTCAGTTATTGTATCTTTAATCTGTACTGCTTTTGCATCAACTGCATTAAAGGCTCTTGCACTAGAGTATTATAATGAAACTTAGAGCGCCTCCATACTCCCCCAAAAAATTCTCGACTTGGCTCTAAGGCTGACCTTTTGAAACTCTGCTCTGTACATTTTCTGATTTAATCCAAGGTTTACTGCAGCCATCTCACTGCATTGTGGATTTACCACTTTTGAAAAAGTGGAAGCAGGCTCAAAAATGTACCAGAATTGTTGACATTAATGTAAGACTGATGCTGACAGAAAAAAAATGAAACATCGTAAAAATGCAGAGCAAATCACTGGATTACTTCCTTTCCCTTACAGTGGGATACGCAGAAAGAATATCATAGCTGAAGCTTAAAATTCAGTGATATTTCCTTTTACGACGAAAACAATGGTGAGCCGCTTGGCCTAAAAGAGGGATATTGTAATCAGCTTCGTTGGTGTATGTATCACCCTGTCACCTGCTGGGACTCATTCCCCAAAACCCTAAGATGCATTCTGACAGCTGCAGAAATCCTCATCTGGGGAGGAGGGATGAAAAGATTTCTTCTGTGCACCTCCCCGCCGCTCCATACGCAAATATTTGACTTTGCCTGTGATCCGCAGCCCTTGAAGGCTTCTGTTGGGCTTTTCCACACGACTGATCTCTGTTCTCAGAGCAGGTGTTTAAAACACAACTGACACAGGAGCCTCACTGGTAAACCAGAGCAAGAAAGAGACAGAGAGGGAGGGAGAAATGAAGAAAAAGAAAAAATAAATGAACATAAATGGATGCAATTTTTCAAATATGACTGCAATACTGTATGTTGTGATCTTATTTCTTTAATTCTGTAAATCGTGCCAGACTCAAAGGTTAAATTACACATGACAACCAAATCAGATAGCGGCGTGTCTGGTTGCCATGCTGATGAAACTGCCTTGGGTTCCTGTCTATGGCGAGCCCTTGATGTCACTGTTGCACACTCCTACACACACGGCGCTCAGTCATGGAATAAAATACACATGTGAACACACATGCACGCTGAACATGCATGCCCACCCAGGAGCATGCATTCAATGGATCACACTAATGCAGACACACGAATACACTGGGAGACTTCACAGGGAAATCAAGCTGACAGATCAAAGAGTACACACGCAGGGATGAACCATTCAGAACGTTTGAAAATCTACCAAGGGATGTTTTCCTAAAAACCAATTATCCCTGCGGTTGTGTTAAGGAATGACCACTGCTGTTTCCAGTTCATATCAGGATTCCACAGATCATAGTGGATTTTTTTTCAGGCCCATGTGAGCTACATGCAGTGCACTTGACATTCAAAGCAGCTTTACCAAAGAAAGAAATCATTTCAAAAATACTTTCTTATTGTCTTCAGCTGTCAGAAGGTGTAAGCAATTACATGACAACTCGTCATGTGAGGCGTGAGCCGTACTTAACAATCCCGCTTTTAGTCATTTATAGTTTGATGACCATGTGTTTTTGAATTTATCTAAATCGGTTTTGAAATGGTTTCACAAATCAAGGGTGTGAATGTCTCACTCATCCCATTAAAGACCATGTAATCCTTGAACTGAATTTAAAACATTAAAGGTTTTCACTCGACAGCTTCGGCGAAGAGTTGCTACAGTGACATTTTCTGTCAGATCATATTAGTCACTAATCACAAAAAAGCAAAGTCTGGCTACACGGCGAACTTACTGCACAGAGATACGCAGGCACACATATAATATTATTCTGGATGATATGACCTAAATTAATTATTGAGATCACATTTGCTTCAAAAAGTATTATAATCAAAGTCATTATCTTTTATGTCTTCCTCCTCATCTGGCATTATCAGCAGGTCAAAATTGTACTTTGTCAAATACGTTGATCTGTGGCCAAATACCTGCAGAGCTGATGACAGCATCAGCCTCAACTGGGCATTGTGTGTGGTGTCAATTAGCAAATAGGTCAAAGAAAATCCCTGCTGAAAATCTGCATCTTAGCGCTGTCATTGTGAGCGTGTTAGCATTTAGCCTTACAGCTCTGCCCTATTATAACCTCACAGTATGATGAATCCATGAGAGGGTTGGTGGCGTTTATGGATGTCAAACATGTACAAATAAGACAAAAGGGACCCATGTAATTCTCAAAGGGGAAAAGGATTAAATGCATCCTTAATTGCACTGTCTAGCGAGTACTTCTTCAACTACAAGTACTTCTAGTACTCCCAACTCCTTTGCCAGGACGAAAGCGGCCTTCAGACCATCAGTCAGCTGTTGAAGCAACCCAAATTCAGCCAGAAAAAGCCCCTGCACTGTTTAATCTGACTTAGCAGAAAAATACGACTTTGTGGCAAAGATTAAGATTAACTATTAGAAATTAATATGAAGAAGCAATGTTCTTTTTAAAAAGCACTCCAAAAGCAACCTGTTGAAACTTTGAATAATTTATTGTACATAAAAGGTGTTACAAATGCTGACAAAAATGGATCTATAATTCCTTTTGAAAAATCGAAGAATTATCAAGAAAAAGAGTTATAGAGGTGGTCATGGTTAACCTGTCCAGTTCTGCTGGACTGACTCACCACGAGTCATAATAAGGTGAGTTTATGGTAATCATTCAGGCACCTGACTACAGCAATTAAGCCTCCAAGTTGTAGGTAATAAAAGGTCATTAATGTAGTAATTCAAATATCTCACTCTTGCAACAGCAATTCATTATCGCCATCTCACAAGTCAGCGCAGTGGGCCTCATTTTGCCACACGCATAATTGCAATCAGCCGCAAATTGCCCTCAACTGCAAAACTTTATGGCCATGTTTGCACTGTGATATCATTAGCGTAAAATCTTTTGTGAATATCAGATCTTGAAGCAAGTGATGCGTAACTCATGGTGCTGTCAGCGTCCACAATCCTTTCTTTGTAAATTCACCCCGAGTCTTGTTGTGTGCTTATTTAATTGCAATACAAATATTCCACGATGCTGCAACGTTAGCTGATCAGGTTGTATTGTCAGTTTATAGACATTTATTAAAATTGCTATATGAGCAAATTAAGGTAGAAAGAATTTCATAATGCCAGTGATTTTATAAATCTGAACTGCTGTCATTCCAGCATATACAATCTACACTTTACTCGCATATCAGTCATTAGACACACACCCGTGCACAGACACATCTCAGAATTCAATACATCCTATCTCCACATGACATGTGCAGTCTAACACTTGGTAGTGTGAGTGACAGTCAGGCCCAGGAGATACACACCAGGGGGTAAACATAGTGCCTAAATAGCGGGGATGAAAACATGGCTGTTAAGAGAGAGGAAGGTGACAGAGAAAAAGACGGTGGCGGCTTCAGAGGGGGAGATGGTGTGATATGGCGAGGTGGAGATTGGTGGGGGTGAGGGGGTGGGGTGTGGTGGGGGCAGCAGGGGAGGGCTTCTCCACAGGCTAGTAGTTCAGCTCACATCACCTTGCCAAACTGTCACTGCCCCCTGTGCCGACCCCCCTCCAAACCATCCCCCCTCTCCAGCCGCGCCTCCCTCCATTCTCGACAGAATGATTAATGGTGTATCTCGTCATGCGAGCACCACTGTCCCTGACTACCCTAAACATTATCATAACTTTTTTTTAAACTATAATGACTTGGACTATAAAGAGCCCAGTGTCCTCCATGAAGCACAGAACAAAGAGTATTCTTACTAGAGGCATTGCATTTTGTCTATTTATCTGTCATTGTGTTTATATTAGGATGAATAAAGACAGTTCACCAAGATTAATGACACAGTTCTGGAGGGAGGACTGATAAAATAAGCGTCATATCAGATCCCATCTCCTACACACTGGAATAATCTGAAACTATTAAAATCTAAAAATGACTCCATGTACTGACAAGGGGGACTGCGGCTCAGCACTGAGCCTCTCCAGGCTCCTGGGTCGTATTTTCCTAATGCCTTTTTAATATAGTCATGTCATATCCCTGCTGTTCTTCTAAACATTTTTGCCCATCATGTGCTGTGCAGTGTGTCAACAGCGCCATATTAAATGCAGTATACCATGAGAGCGGCCTACAAGTCTCATATCAGCTCTGTATCCCCACAGGATCCATTACTGTTTATAGGACTGTACATTAGCCTCTGTCTGCTGCCATTATCTCCTACACAGTGCTGGGGACACACTCGGCATATTGCACTCAACAAAGAGAGCTTTTCACACCGCGCAGACGTGCAAACAGAAAACACACAATGTACATACATCTGCAGAGGTACATGTATGCATACACAAACAGAGAACAAATAACACACACACGCAGACAAAAATCTCAACAGTATACGACAGCAAGGTCATTTCTGCAATGAGAGCAGAAAAGTGGTGTGAAGTGTGTTGAGCTCCAGTGTCTTGTGCGGTCAAAATGCTATTTAGATGTGTGGCCTTTCCAGACAGCCTGTGGAGATTTGTGTTTCTTTGGAGGAATCTGGACTTTGTCTCTGCTGAGGTCCAGTTTGGGTTTTCCATTACTCTAATCAGAGAGGGGAGAGGAATTACATACACCATCTCCTTATGTATGGAAAGCCTCATTGTAGCCCTCTACTGAGGTGTCACAATAGTAGTGCTGTGGATAGCAAAAATGGTAGCAGATGATATATAGTTCTGGTTAGACTTCACACTTTTATTGTAAAAAAAAAAAAAAAAAATCCAACTGAACAGCCCAAAGTAATAGCATTTACATTCTTTCATATTCACTGTGTGACACAGAGTGGGAACAAAAACCGAGAAGAGGTTTGCACTGGAAATGATATGACCTCCTCCATATTCTGAGGAAATATAATGAAGACCAGACCAATTAAAAGTTCTAGAGGCGTGCAAAGGTCCTTTGTCTAATTTAATGGAAGCAGACACTGCAGACACCTACAGGGAAAGTACGCATCAACACAAAAAGTGTAAATCACCCTTTATAAGCGGTTCAGACTCTCTCCTTCTCAGCAGTTAACAGGGAATAAGAAAGCAATAATGAAGGCTTGATATGACAAAACATAAGCTGAAGAGAGTGAAGGTGGAGTGGGAGGAAAGCAAGAAAAAAAGATCCTCACAAAAGACACAGCGGCAAACAAATCCACATAAACCCTGCCATTTTTCCTTTTAGCATTTCATTTGTAAGGGGAGGAACTTAAAAAAGCAAATAAGCACTCACTTAACCACACAGGAACTGAAATATAACACAGTGAGTTGACTCTTTTCAGGAATAGACACAGGCTTTATAAATTCACTGGAGAATGAGCTGAGCAAACATCTCATATTATGTTAATAATGCAACTCCACCCAAATATCCCAATGCAATAACGCATTTGGAGAGATGGATCTGACAAATACTGCTGATTATGATAATCTGGGTGGTATTAAGACTGATGTTTTCTATTTGAGACCACACAGTTAAATATGTCTGCAGGCTGCAGCAGGGACAGAGGAGTTTGTGTCCTCTGCTGCCAAGCTGGGCGCCGCTCTAACATAACCTCAAGACCCTGCGCATTTCTGGTGCCACCCAGGAACCTGATGCCAGGCTGCCGTGTGCCAAAGGCCACAGCGCTCCGAGATAAAAATCAGTGTGATGTGCAGGACAGGAGTCTGAACTCAAGCACACAAACTGCCTCCTCCGAGCACAATCGCATGTGCAATCTGCTGCGAACATGAAAAACATCTTTTTAAGGAACATTGTATTTATTTATTCCTAACAAAATAATTAGCTGAAGGGCTAACGCGAGGTCACCCAGGGAGGAAAATAAAAGACTTCCTACTGCAAACTCGAGAGGTTTTGGTATAAAATCCATCTTTTTAAAAGAGCTTGCAAAAAATGAAACCAAGCGCTCCATATTTGATTATTTGTGTAGTTCAGCATATTTACTTTTATTCATTTTACTTTTTTTTGGGAGTTAAATACTTACCAGACCCACACTTTGTCGACCCAGTAGGTGTTCACAGACCGCATTGGTGAAGCCTGAGGCGTCTATCACACTGCGTTCTGAGGTCATGCCCTTCATAGAAGTCTTCAGGCATCATCACACAGGGTCCGGTAAGGGGTCAGGGAGTGTGTCACCTCCCTTCATCCCTCAACAACAGATCCATCCTCATTTCAACCGCATCTCTCTACACACCTCCTGTTCTTCCTCTCTCGTCAGTGTTTTCTTCTTCTTCTTTTCTTTTTTTACAGGCTGGTCAGGCTATAGGTCAGATTTTTTTTTTTTTTTTTTTTTTACACACACCCACATCAGCTGTTCTTCATGTTACCTCTCATGTATCCACTCTCCCCTTCATCTCCCTCTATTGAAACCTCAGCAGATCCCCGCTGCGAAGAAGGCGCGCTCAAGATGCGGCGTGTACCGCGAATCAAAAAAACAACAACAACTTTATTTTCCTCCCCAGCTCATGCAGATGATGTACTCCACAACTTATAATTGCGCTACTGATTAGGCTCGTCCCACTGCAAATCTCCGCCACTTCACAAAGCTCATCAGGCACATCTGTTCCCAACAGCACCAAACAAGAGGCACATTAACAAACAAACAGATAACAATTAGTCACGTTTGAAGTCCTCTGTTCCATTAGGGGGAAAGCTGGGACTGTTGCCTCTAAGGAAGCACAAGTGCCATGTGACAGTGGGGGGCTTCCTGGAAATAAACTTTCAGCATTTTGCATCATGGTGACAATGCATTTTAAATCACCAGATAGTGGGGAAAAGGCACAAAGTACAACGGTAGAATTAAAATTAGGATGCAGATGTACTTCAGTGCAATTCTTAGTGACGCCGCTCTAATCTGGAGTTTGAATTTGCATAAACCTGAGTTTCCCTTCTGTCTGCTGCAGACACTGACGTAATGATGCGAAGCGCCGCCGCCGAGCTGTCAGTCATGCCGCATTAAGAGACGACTCCGGACACGGCCGAGAGTCAGAGGTTAAAGCCATTACGAGCTGGGTGGCTCCACTTTCTGACCTTTGACCCTCACTTCACTACACTCTATCCATCTTCTCCCCTCAACACTTCCAGCTAAAATTGACCTGGTTTGGCAGCAGGTGAAACTGATACCGAGCTGCAGCAAAAGTCGAATTTTTAGAATTTGTCTTCAATTTTTTTTTGCTATAATAATGACTTTAATCCTTTTTTTTTTTTTAAATAATTCACTTGTTTTGCCAGTATTTTTCCCACATTCCCCCTGCTGTTTTCCTCTAGCTACTGTAAAATCCTTTCTTTTACCTCTCCTCTCCTTTTTCCATCTTCCAAATACTTTACAGTTGCTGTCCTTTTATTTTTGATGAGAGAGGGGAACAGGAGGTCTACCCCAGTGCACTCCCAGCCTTATGTTTTAATATTTAATGGAGATGTGCAGTAATACCAGCAAAACACACACGCAGACACACACGGATGCTCACACAAGCACTGTGTGCTGCTGGTGAGAGCAGGTGTCGTTGGCGAATGCTAATTGAACTAGTCCATGGGTCAGTGAGCCTTCCTGTTTTCTCGGTGCAGACGTATACAGATACATTCTGGCAGAGCAGATACCGTCATTGCTCGGGGGCCACTTCTGCCTCCCGCTGTACAACAGCCTGAGCTACTCTTAGGCTTTAAACTGGAGAGGAACCTCTGAGCCCTGCGATGACGAGGATTAAGGAGATTGGCAAATTATTTCCCCCCCCCTCCCCATTTCCTTTCGGCTAACCAGTGGGACAGAGATAAGGTGTGCTGCTGAACAGGCATCTATCAGGTGAGGAACTCGAAACCATCCTCATATCTCCAGATCCATGTAGCTTCATTTATGTCTTATTCACAGTGGACGAATAAGGAAATCGAAAAACATGCTTGGTCGGTTCCTCATCGCGATGTAGCGTTTGATATGCGATGAAGCGCACATACGCACACACACACACATACATAAACCAGTCACAGCTAACATTCCCATCTGACTGAATAGACCCATTACAAATAAAATTGTCCCCGGCGCAGACATTGTAATACAAATGAAAAGGGGTGAGTGATGCAAAGTGACACATGCCATGCAGGGGCGGGATCACGTAGGCTGATCCCTGCATCTCACAAAGTTAGCAGCCAGCCGATGCTCATTAGTCTGGCTCTCCAGTTATGTAAGTTCAGCCACTAAAGCAATGGCTTTTGGTGCATGCATGTATAATTCATTCTCGTGAACTTTGTGAATTGCTGTAGACGATTCTAACTACACAGATGAGGAATGATAAGGCAAAAATATATTTTTAAGAATACGCTTACCTATATGCAGCGGAGTCACCAGAGGCAGGAAATGTGAAACATTTGCGTGGGAGAGAAAAAGAGAGACAGAAACAAATTAGCACTAGTATATATCTTAAAAATTGCATATAGACATACTGTTGCACATTCAAATTGTATGACATTACAACAGATATTCCTGCTACACTATTAAAATGACATAAACAGAGGCACTGGTATCGTGGTCTTAACACTGGGAATAATGTTTCTGCAAAACATGAACAGAGCAATTTGATGAAGGGGAGGAAGAAGAAAAAAAGGGTGAGTGCGCCTGAAAGTCATACCCCCGCCCCACCGCCGTGCAGCCACACATGGCTCTGTTTCAGAGATGGAGGAATTCAGGAGGAACACATGTTTCCGGGTGCACCATCAAGTGTGTAGGACACAGCAGAGTTTACAGAGGAGGGGAACCGGCTTTAATTAGAGTTAAGCAGACCTGGCTCTATTTGTTTTCATTTGCGTGATTTATCCCCTTTCATTTGGCAGCTGGCTAACATGTCCCAGACCATCGGAGCAACTTCGCCTGAGGTAAAAGGATACGGCTGGCCTTTGGAGCGGAGGGCGGGCTTCGGAGCGGCAGAAAAAAGGAAGGGAAGCAGTCTTTTGGAGTTTATTGGGCCACAGTTGAGGCCACCTGTCGTGTGGATATATACTTGCAAGGGCGCATGAATACCGGTGGAGGTGGTCGGCTGCAATATTGCATGTGACCCAGCGTATTTTCCTTTGGGTAAACACATTTCCGTCCACTGAAGGCCTCAGGGGGAAAAGCAGAGATGAGTGGGATGAGGGTGGGATGTAGCCTAAAGACCAAGGATGGGTTATTAGATATTTGGACAAGCACTCCAGACTACATAAAGCTCTATGAGCCTCGGGGGAGATCTGCTGATGGTTTTAAGGCTTTAGTCTGCCTTTGTATTACAAACAGTCAAGAAACACAGAGTGAGCATCTGTGAGCATCTGCGAGATTTTCTATGGTGAAGAAGAAATCAATCAAAAGCTAACATCTGCCTCCGAAAAGACGTTCTTTACTGCAGTAGAATCTACAAACCATAAACTCCAATATGGGAGGGGAAATGATCCGAGAAGCATGATCTAGATGCCTGTCATTGTTCACTCCCAACCGCCGCTCTTACACACTATTCTACCTCTTTTCTCATTTTTTCCCATTTAACTCTCACTCATATTGCAGTGAATGGGACTCATAAGATTGCATCTAATGTGTATACATCTTAGCTGTGTGATCTGATTACCCATTGCCACTGAGGCTGATCCATTTGATGCCGAGACACAAGGGCTGAATCCAGCTGTAACGTATCATTGCCGGCTTGTCACGGAGAGCGCGGTTCGCAAAAAAATAAACAAAAACACGCCTCGAGCGCATACAAATTAGATACAGATATAAAGGGCATACCAGCGGATTCGTGTCATTTTATTCGTTTTAACTTTTGTGTCGCTGCGCAAATTGGCAAGCCACAAAACGTTCAGCATGTCCCATCTCCAGTGGCAGCAGGCACCAGAAGGCAGCAACCTTAAAGCAGAACAAAGGGCTCGCAGGAAAAAAAAAAAAAAACACATCAGAGTTCAGTTTTTGACAAATGGTTATAGTTAGGGTTTTTTTTTTTCCTTTTTGTCTAATGACCAAGCCTGCCTTCAGTCAAAGCCTCCCTGTGAGCAGCTGATCAAGCCCAGGTAGTAGATTTACAGTCTGGTCAGCCTGCAGGCAGCTGAGGGGTCTAGGAACATCAATAAAGGGTTAACCAGCACCGTTAAGATTTAAAGGGGCAGTAAGTGGCTCCATTAGCCCGGCTGACTGCAGCAGCCGTAGGGGTAGAGGTGGAGGCAGGGTGGATGAAGGAGCGAGGGAGACAGGAGATGAAGCACCCCCGAGACATCACTCCGTGGCAGAGGAGAGAAGAAGGCTGGAGGGCAAAGTTAAAGACTGCTGCTCGGGCATCAAATCAAAGCGACTGCTCTACCTTCCAGCCTCGAGAGAAGCGGCACAGTTGCTCGGGAAAAGAGCAGGAAACACCACAGGAAATGAGAGAGAGAGAGAAAGGGGTTTCATACCACTCGGGCTTGCACACTGCACATATGAGTCTGATCAAAAATCAGCGAAGTCGGTATTCAACTGTAGGCAAACCTGCCGTCTGAGTTTATGAGCCGCTCCAATCCTTAATCAGCGATATTTCCTGCTCTGCTCCCTCTCTAAACTCTGACTGGATGTTGACATTTGTTGGGTTGAGAGCTACTGAGGGATCCTCCAATCTAGTTGAAGAGTGAATGTTTGGAAAGTTGACTGTTCCCATTTTATTTATCGTTCTGGCAGGGGCCTTAAATGAGCTGCCTGTGCAAGAGGGTGATTGTGATTGGCCAGTAGTGCAGGAGGGTTTAAACCTTCCCATACGTGAGTCGAGCCATGTCCACCCTGTCTTTGCGTAAGCTTAGAATATAATAATAGCCTGTGCCATTTAACTCTAACAAATACACCCCAGCCTGCCAGAAGATGATCGAATACCCACATTCAAACTGCAAAAACTGGACTGGCTCTTCACTTAATATTCACCCTGTGTGCCAAATTCTGCTCAGATTTACAGGGATGTGTCCCTTTCAAATGGAGCTTGTCTAAACCATCACGTAGCTGGGAAACAAAAACTAAAACAATTTTTTTTTTACAAAATACAGAAAATGACACAAAATACTTCATGCATACACAATCCTATAAGCTAAGACCTTTGTTATCCCCTCTGGCGCGTGTCTTTTAGAGCGACTTTCTTTGAAGTGACAAGTGTTGACAGCAGTGAACTTCCTGAGTGACTTTGCAAAAACACAGAAAACACATTCAGATACATAGTAAACTGTTTTCCCAAAATCACTCAGGGACAAAAGTAAAAGTTAAACACATCACTGTGGTAGTCAACACAAGCCCAAATTCACACGCCGTTTCTTTTTGTGCGCCTGTTTGAGTGGTCTCTCTGGCCCTCGGTGTAAATACAGGGGCAATGCGAGTGATAATAGCCTCCTTTTAATTTCCCAATCTTTTAATTCGATAATCTACAGCTTTCAATTCAATTTGGAGAGAAAAAAAAAGAAAGGAAAAAAAACACGTAACACACAATCCCTGCTCAGCAGTTCTGCCCTGTAATAAGAGGAGGTCTCAACCGAGCACTTTAATAAATGTGTTAATTCAGAGCTCACCAGGCAGAAACAATGCCAGCATGGGAGATAAATTCCCCAGCGTTCATTTCCTCTGTCTGTCTTATGGCTGATGCTGCGCTGGAGAAGGCCCATGGGGGGGGGGAAATGAAGATCATACATCACACTGAGGCATCCCTCCGACTCCAACATGGCTTTGTCTCTGCTCTGTGTCTGTGCATCTGCTTATGTGTATTTCCTAGACAGTAATAATACCATATGGCAATGTATTATATGATATGTAATATATATTATATTATATGATGCATGATATAATTTGTTGGCAGAGGAAACTCGTAAAGTAGCAGAAATCATATTTAAAGGAAGATTTGGGAAGATTGTCGATGTGACTTCACCTGGTAGAGTGTTTGCAGCTGAGGATGTCAAAGCCTGAGATGTTCTGTGTGTGTGTGTGTGTGTGTGCGTGTGTGTGTGTGCGTGTGTGTGTGCCAATATGTGTGTGTGAGACTGTCCACTGTACACTGAAGGGGCCTTTTTATTACTAAACGAAGCCCTGTGGAAACGCTGCCTCTACTCAACCTGAACGTTTCTATTATTAACTCTCAGCACCGCAAAATCCTCAAGGCGAGTGTTTCGCTGGTCTGTGAGGGAAAACATCTTCACTGGATAATAGCCCTTCTTCTAATTACAATGCCAGCAATCACAAACACACACGCACAAACACACGCACTGCACGGTGGCGGAGGAGGAGGAAGGAAAAGGTGACACACATCACGCACACCCCTCTACGAAGGTCCGTGTGAGTGTGAGTTGCAGTGGTGCCGAGCGGAGCTCATTAGTGCAGGCTGTGACAACGTGGATGACAAGTTATAAAGAAGCTTCAATCAGATAGTACGGAGCTAATCAGTGCCGCGAAACCAGCGACTGCACTAAAAGCAGCTTGGTGTGTGACAATCGTACAATATCAGTGTGTGCACAGCCTCGAGGAGCAAACTCAGTGAGTGGCCCGCGAGCAGAAACAAAAACGGCTGATTTACTGGGTATGAATGAAGGTCAATCAGCGAGCGAAATGGAGTCAACAATGGAGCTCCGGTCCAGGAGTCTCTCTTTTTATGTTTAGTTTGATCCTCCCCGTATTATCTGTATTCTGTCCTTCAAGAATCTGTGTTTGTGATCTCTGATTCAGCTCAGTACACAGAGGTGAAAGGTTAAGTTGCTCAAGTCTGGAATTCTTCAGAGGGCTCCTAATTCCTGACCGACCCTGCGCCGTAAACACAGAGCGCCGTAATCTTCTCTCCCCGTCACATAAACACACACATGCATACAGTCACAAAAGGCTCAGGATCCAGGCCCCTTGTGTCACTTAGTTCCCCTCCCTGTTCCCCTTTAATGGCTTTTTGAGGGGGACTGAAAGCTTTTCTCCCGACTCTCGCTCCCAAGTTTGTTTAAACAAGTTAATTAGTGTGGTTGATCTGATGGGACGGAGCCTGGGACTCTGTCAGGGGGACAAAGAGACACATAATCCCAGTTAAACTGACTGGCTGGAAGTAGAGAGGAATGAAGGCAACTCGTCTAAACATAAGATGAAAAAAGGCTACATCAAAGCCAAAGACAAAAAGAATTAAAAAGTAAAAAGTCAGTGCTAATTCGTGTTGAGCCCAGTTAACGCTTTCAGCGCTAGAAATTATGATACATCTTCCCTGGAAAACACAAAAGGTAACCTTAAGATCAATTTATGAGCCCCACCTCGTGCTCTCATCGGGTAGCCCACATATCAGTATCGACATCAGCCTTGTAAAACTCACATTTTAAAGCTCCTCTTTTATGGATCAGATGACTCATTAGCATGCATCCGCTGTTGCATCCAATCAATATATCACCAATAGCAACTCTTTCTGCTTGGTGAGAGCACTAATTATCAGGCGCTTTTCCAAAATCACTGAAAGCTGCAACTGTTCTTAAGAATGACAATCTTCAATAATAAAGAATTACAGACCCATCTCTAATCTTCCCTTTCCCTTTATTGCTTACTGTTTTTGAATGCCGCCATTCTAAGGATTTTCTTTGCCTTTTGAAAAACACTTTGAATTGCATCTGCTTTTAAAATGTGCCATATGCACGAGGCTGCCTTGCCTTGCCTAATTATTGATCAGAGCGAAAATTAAAATGGATCTGTAGGCCCGCTCCTCGGCTGAAGCGCCGTGAGACTCAAAACTATGCTTTTAGTGGGCTCAACTGTGAGAACTGCAGGAATAAAACATAAAGAGAGCATGTCGCTCTGGCGTAAGGTTAAATTCATTTGCTCAAGGGCTGCCCGGGATGTTACGCACTGCATGACGCACTAAGCCACAATGCAAAATTCATAACCTTTCTACTTAAAGATGCTGCTGTAATCAAAGTCCTCAAACAATGGTTGTTTACTGATCCCTGCCTGAGACAAGAGAATCAGATGACCACGCAATTTCTTTTGTTATTAAGCTCGTAAGAAGAAGATGTGGACTCGGATGAGAATTGGACGTGTAGGAGCGATGAAGAGATACCGTAGGTGGAGGAGGCAAAGGGGAGGTGCGCAGAGAGGTCACGTCCCTGGAGTGATGGAGCCGAGCGAAAATGGCTCCGTATGAGGAAACGCCATCTGACATCCCCTTCAAAGGAGAAGCGAGACACAGAGAGCAGGAGCAAATGCAGAATGCTGAGAAGGAGCTGGGGGGGTTATTGATTAAGAGAGCAAGAATTTGTGAGAGGAGGCAACCCGGTGAGGGAGAAAAAGGTGGAGGTAAGAAGGTGGGATGAAAAGGATGACTAAAACGGCAAGAGGAAGCGCTACAAGGGGAGTTGAAAGCGGGTTCAGACGCAATCAGCAGGTAAAGGGGAGAGAGGAAAAAAATGGGCAGGTATTGTGAGTAAGACACAATTATACCCCCGCATCTCCAAAGTAAGCCTCTGGTGGCTGATGAGCGGATGAAAGTGGAGTCGAGGAGCATGCAAGAGAGACAGTGATAGTGTTCCCAGCTATCCCCAGCACCCCCGCTGTCCCTGCCAGTCAGCAGGCATCCTGATCTCTTCCTAATGAGTTGTTTACATCCACAGAAGCAGATCAAAACCTCACCTCCAACTCATGGTTGGCAGCATCAATACTTACAGATACATTAAGAATTTTTGGATTTTTTTTTTCTTTTCTTTTCTTTTTTTTTTTCTTTTTTTTTTGGCAGCAAGCCCCCGTTTGAAAAACAGGGGCAAACACATTATTACAGTCATAAGCACTCCTCTTCCCTCAGTTCACCCCTAATTCTTACGACTCGGATGCCTGGGGATTGTGTCAGTCTTCTTTAATGACCAAGATTAATGTTAAGTAGCGTTATGGTAATGGAGGTACCAGGCGTACTTTATTAAATAAAGCTGCTTGAAAATGAACACGATTATGGATTCTGCTGTTGTTAATGGAGCGTGGCAGAGAACAATGTTGACTTTTCTTCTCATTATTGTTTTGATATGGTGATCAGGGTGTGTTCTGCTGCGCCGTATTCTGCCTCACGCGCACACACACACAAACACACGCGCTCGTTCGCACCGGGCGACACAGACAGAGGCTTCAATCTGCATCTAGCAACATGTAATCTAGCATCACAGCAGGGAGTTTTGCTGTGTGTTGTGTGTGTGCGTGTCTTTGTGTGCGCGCAGAGGTGCAGAGCGGGACACAAAGTAAGAGACAGCAAGAATTACTGTATGCTCCGCTGCATCCCCAGCGCTCCCTTCAAATTTCACCAACAATAGAATCATACAGAGCTTTGAAAAAAAAAAAAAAAGCTGCAGCGCCGTGGAAGCACCCCATGAAGATCTGCGGTAGCCTAGAAATCAAAACCTCTGCTGTGAGAATTTTAAAAATGTACAAACTTCTCTTGGATTACAATAGCCTGAATATCATTCCTGTACCCCCATCTGAGAGGAGCCCGGGGATCTTTAAAGACAGAAACATAGGAGCTGTCTGGTTTAGGCGAGCTTTTGTTTGAAGCTCCACCACCTGTATATATGTGCGGCCCGACGTGTGTATCCGTGTGAGCGTGCACACGTGTGGCACCGGGGGCAAACTCATAAAACCTTATCCCGGCTTTGAGGTCTCCCCTCATGGGATGATCTTTCACTTGTCGTCCGTCTCGTCTTCGCCCACCCTCAATTTCCCCTCGAACACAACCCTCCCTCTTTCTTTCTCCTCCCCATTTCCCCTGAGTCGCAGACACCAGAGCACTTAACCTCAACAGCCCCCCTCCACCCCTCACCCCCGCCTTCACAACCTTACTCAGTCTGCCCCCGACACAGACGCAGCGTCACATCAACTCGGCTCATATTTAGCCCCGGATATAAAAGATTAATGGGAAGAGAGGAGGGAATCAGCGTTCGGGTCTGCCAAAGGCTCAGAGCTCCTCCAGTCAGGGAGCTCTCACTTGTGCTCCTGAGCGAACTGCAGAGGGTCTGTAGTTTTAGCTGAAGTGCTGAAAGGAAGAAGGCATCATGCCGAGCTTTCCACCCTGGTGTCACTTTCAGTTTACCTTCCCCTGCTGAGAATCCTGCGCCAATTATTTGGGCTACAGCACACATTGCTTTCCCTCCTGCAACAAACAATGACATCAAATACTGTGTCTTCTGGGATCTTTGAAAGGAAAAAAAAACATTTTTTGACAACTTTCTATGAAAAGGGGGGGCGCGAGAACTGGCTGCAAATTCAAACATAGCAAGCGATAAAATTCATTGTGATACCTGTTCCACAATACCTACTGACCGTTAATTGAATATGTAGAGACTTTGTCGATAAACATTTAAGAGGGTGCTTCTTCTCTCTATAAAGAGATATAGCCTGGAGTAAGGTTTCAAAAGGAAACACAATTGGATAAAAAGATAAATCAATGATATAAGTAGGTTACACACTACCATCTATTTCTTTAAGCAATCTCTTTACAATCTCTGACCCAAGACCCAGCAAGAGAGAAGCAGAGCGAGAGAGACGGTGAGGAACATCCTGATGAAAAACACACATTAAGCTCCTCTCAGCACATCAAATATTAAGAGCCAATATTAGCCCTTTCTTTGTCACCCCGTCACCATTGTAGGGAACGTCCTCATGAGAGCGCATGTGTGTGCCTGCATGTGTTTTTGTGTGTTGTGGTGTGAAAGTAATTGCGACACAGGCATGTGTGGGTACAGTAGCTGTGAAAAGGGAGAGGTCACTCACAGGGCAGTGCTTAAAAAAAAAAAAAAAGGCTCACCCTCATTTTTTTGTGTTTTCTGGGGAGTTGGGGTTGAAAACGGCTTTCAAAAGTGAATATTTGCACTTTGTGGTTTCGGCTCTCGTTGAAGGAGAGGTGGCGTGGGCAGCACCAAGCCCAAGGAGCTGACCTCATCCCTTACAATGGCATGACCAACACTGGTGACCACACCCATCCAAAAGTCTTTCCACACTCTCCCTTCACACTCCAGCGTGTCAGGAGTTCAAAACTGTTACATTTCACTTGGTACCTTTTTTTTTTTCAACACACGTCAATAAAACATCCAAGCAAAACACCCCCTAAAAGCCAGTCGAGGGCGGCGGTGACAGCAGAATGCTCCCAGAGGTTCAGAGGGACTTAATGGTAAGTATTTTTTGGGGGGTACAAAATAAGTTCTCGCTCTTTCTGCAGAGACAGTTAAGGTTGCAGAGCGTTGCAGAGTTGTCTTGAGCTCACTCTCCCCAAAGTCCTCCTCTCTTGTTTGCCACTTCCCCCCTCTCTCTCTCTCCTCACCGCCACCGCCACCACGACTACTTCCATCAATCCCCGAGACGCCTCACACGCGCTTTTTCACAGAATAAAACAGAATATTAAAACGCTGGGAGCGCTCGCTGTTACTGGAGCAGCCGAATTGGGTTTGGAGAACACAGAGGGCTTTGTGGCCACTTTGTCCAGCTTCAAAAGCAATGTGGGACTCTTACTCAGCCCGTTCAGGGTGGGATGAAGTCGAGGCTGAGGGCTGGCAAAGGGATAAATTGAGAGAAGAAGAAGTGTGTTATGCTGCTCCCTGAGGTGCTGTGTTACAGAGGTCATGGAATCCAAATTATACATCAGATGCAATTAAAATGTTGATGTGATGAAGTGTGATGTTTTGAGGATTTTTGGTGGAATATAGCAGCACCAAAACAGGTAAAAAAGACCATTTAGAAAAATATTTACCCATCAGCCATTATCAAATCCTTCGTTTTTATGAGTGCACACATTTCTAAGCCATGCCTAGAAACTAGCAATTTTTTGGTAACCATACATGGTGTGTGGGATGGCAATCATCACTTTGGTCCAGACTGAGACATTTCAACAACTGCTGGATGGATAACAATGACATTTTGTGCAGACATCCTTTGTCTAGCATTGTCATCATGAGCATGTTAGCATTTTGTTCAGAGCACTACTGTGCCCAACTGCAGACTTGCAGAGCTCCAAACATGACTACAGCATTCCCACTGAGGTTTATAACTCACAAACAGAAAACAAACATAAAAGACACAAACGCTCCCAAAAGCACAACCTCTTTCTGTCCAGCTTTAGCACTCCAATCTCTGGACACAGCGCCTTATTCATTATTCAGGTAACACGGGACTAAATCGATTTCCTGCCGTCACCTCTCACCTGCCTCCTCTTCCCCTCAGATCAACATTCCCCGCAGAGTGCAAAGGGCCCGGCCACACGAGCAAAGCATTCAGGGGTATTCGGAGGAATAGCCCGCATTTGAGCTGGTTTAGGATTTCACATAAACACACCTTGATCCCTAAATCTCAGCTAAGCCTGTTTCAGTTTCAAACAGCAGGAAAAGAGCCTGCTCAAACACTTAGGCAGGCCGGCTGCTGGAAAAATCATGTATAGTATAGAGACTTTACACGACCATACATCTGGCCGAAAAGACCACCTGAATGCAAATGTCTCCAAAAGAATTAGTATTACTTGTGCATGTGGAAAGTGTGTTTTAATATCTTGGGTTCCATGTGTGCAGTGTGCGTGTGTGTGTTTGTGTGTGTGTGTGTGTGTGTGTGTGTGTTCATGACCCCGTGCATGCATGCAGCTGCCCTCCCCTACAGGGATCTGCTCCTTCAGACACATTTTCACCTCATCTGCGTTTAAGGGCATTAATATTGCACTAGCTGCGGTGGCAGGGTTAAATGGATGACTGGGGGGGAAAGAGGGGGGCTGAATGTCAAATGCACTCCCTCCACTCCTCCTTCCTTCCCTCCCTCTCCTGTCCTCTCCCCTCTTGCTCTGATCCGGTACGACATGAGGAGTTCAGGGGGGATGCTGTAGCCGGCTCTCCACAGAGACTAGATCCAGAGGCCGCCGTACCAGAGTGTGCTCTCCGTTTGGAGGAATATACGGTGCTTTTCATGTGCATTCACATTAGCGGCTCCCCGCTGTTCTTGCTCTCTTCTCCTGTGTAGCTCTTCATCCATCTACGTGTTTGCATCATCCAGTAAAAGGGAGAAGACAGAGGAAAGAGAAGATAGTGATGGGATGCGTTCTAGAGCTTCAGATATTGCCATTAAATTCGACAAAACTCAGTCTAATCATTGTTAATTATAGAAGGGATATTGTTTAAAAATTTAAAAATATCTACAAGCTTGTTAACATGTTAGAAGTTGTCCCTCGAGACCAAGACAGCACACACAGCACAATGCATTATTCGAATCATCCTTATCACATTAATCTGCCCAGTTGGGACGATCGTGCTTCGCAAAGACTGAAGGCTTTCATGTTGCTTCTTTAATTAAGTCCCATTCCTATCGTCGAATTCATCACTGAGACATTTTGTGGGCTGGTGGAGAAGAAGAAGAGGAAGAAAATACGGGGTGGGGCTTGGCAGTCCGGGAAGACTGACATCGGCGAGGTCAATCGGAGGTTAAGTTAACAGGCATACGAGCCTCTGAAAAATTAAAAGCTCGAGCTCACGAAAGCTTCGCTCTGAGCACAAGTGGCATGACCTGGAGGACTGGTGAAAAGAGCACAGTGTGGATGGGCGCGCAGGCATGCCCTGCAAACACACACACACACACACACACACACAGCACTGGTGTTAATGCACTTGCATGTTGATCAGCTTCCACTCGGATGATCCAGCTACA
>JBAJHX010000035.1:15335157-15346046 GCA_037176925.1 Amniataba percoides | reverse complement strand
TATTTGTAATGAGCAACTACATGGGTAATTTTTTTTCATGGGAAACTTGGCTCCAACCAAACTACTTTAGTTATTTTCCCTAACAAAACATGCCAGCCGTCTATAATACAGCGGCCCGGCTGGCCAAATTGTTTCACGGAAACATTGTGAGAGCATAATCAGATGACAAGATCAGAAATGAAAGTCAAGTTGTTTGTCTGTGAATAGTTGCCAATTTCTTATAAAAGAAGCCTGCGAGATATTCAAATCACTGTAATCTATCATTTTCCGTGCATTGTTTTTGTCTAAAGCGCTATAAAATTACACAAACTTTAATTAGACCTTGTGCATCCTTCTTGTTTTCCTCTAAATCTTCGGCACCGGTAATGTCATTTCGACAACTCGCGGTTTAATTGCTGTGAATCGCTTTATGATGATTGACAGTTATGGGCCCTGTGATTGGCTGACAAGTCTCCTCCGTGTAGACAAGTAAATAATGGGGATGGTGACGGGAGTTTGAGCTTTATTGAATATTTTCCATGGCAACACTTGAGATTCCCTCTTTAGTCAACCTTATTTCACAAATTATAACATGATTTTTATGGCTGGTGCGGTCTTTAAAAGAGTCTGCAGCCCTGTTCTGCATTTCAAAGATAAGTGGTGTTTATCTTCCGCAAAACACACACTCAATGGTCCCTAAAAATACCCTGAGATATTACTGTAAAGCTCAGGTAATGTTGTACACAAGAGGGTCCTCAGAGTATTAGCATAAAAGTCTAGTACAAAGAACTGAATGATGAATGTGGCAATAAATGCAGTGGAATTAAACTTTTTTCAGGCATTGTTCGGAACAACCAGACTTCTGAGTCTAGCCAAGAGGATGTCAGTGAGTCATTCATTTTGCCCCCGGGGACTACATTCAAGCTTTCTCATCTCTGGCGTCCATTCTCTCTCTGTGTCCCTCTCTTTCTGTCTGGTGTTACGGTTTTCTTCCTCCCTTGTTCAACAGCTGTGGAGCAGGGTTAGGGTCAAGGGAATCTCTCACACACACACGCACACACACACACATACGGACGTGCTACTGTTAGGCCTGAATGCAGTTGCGGGTGTGGAGGCGCAGGGCTGGATTTTCCCATGCCAATAGTTAACTCCTGGCTGTATTTGAAGCTGTGGGGAGACCTCCACTGCCCTTTGGATCGCTCCCCTGGCCCCTGGCCCCTGGCCCAGAGGCTGTGTCTTCTCCCCTGCTGGGATCACTCAATAGACTCTGTGTGTGTGTCTGTGTGTCTCTGTGTGTGTGTTAATGGCCAATCTCAGGAGGGGTTCTGTCATTCAGTCATCAGCCATTCAGCCACCAGCCTCAACATTGCGGGCCGCCAGCCCTTCGCCCAGGGCAAGTCATCTGTCTTTAAAAGACTAACTGCGATCTTTCCCTCCATCCTATAAACTCCGCTTATTTCCCTAATGCTCCATTTTTCCTTCAAGTCCCTGATTCATTTTCTGAAAGTCACTGTCTTGGTAAATATATCTTTCTCTGTGTTTTTGTCCCCCCTCCTGAGTTTTAGGTTCACAAAATTACTGTTTGCCTTGCTAGGTCCCTCCCTCCTTCCGTCCTTGCCGACATCCATCCAGGCCCGGGGTTTCTGTTGGACATCTCCTGCAGAGGAAGTTGAAAGCATTCCTCTGCCTCCCCTGTCATCATGGCTTATTTAATAACTATCCCAATAAAGTCAACAACAAGGCCCACGATGCAACAACCCCCCCACCCCCCCTTTCCACTGTGGGCCCCCAACCCTCGCCCTCAGGTCTGATGAATGGGGCCATCAGGCATGCCAGCTGCCCCGGAGGTGAGCAGGCTGCCCCCGCCGGGCAACCGGGCCACCGAGCCAGGGGGAGGAAGTGGAGCAGAGCGGAGAGGGGCAGGGCTGGGGCCGGCATGCCAGAACTCACACTAGGCAAAGCTTGGACAGAAAGAACTAGTGGAAATATGGAAAAATGTGGGGAGGGCCGGTGAAGCAGAGGGGCACAGGATGCACACGCAAATGGGGGGCCAGCCTGGGCGCCAGCAACACAGTGGGCAATATGGATACACTCACAACATGTTTTTGCTCACTGCTTGCTCATGACTTTCCTCTTGACAACAGTTGTTCCATAGTCAACCAGGCAGTATGCTCTCTTTGTAACATTTGGAAAGCTCAGGGAAAAATGGAAGAAATCCAAAAGAAAAAAAATGTTTTTTGTCAAATGTTTTGCATTAATTAGACAGAATTTAAATCATAATGTGAATGCATTATGGTGTGCTGTAGAGCAAAATCGGATATAAGCATCTCATTTAGTTTAGTAGATGCATATAATACCATACTGTGCATTGCATATTTTTGCATGTATTACAGGTTTATAGCTTTGGATATGTAAGTATAAGACAAAACTAGGGGAAAGAGGGTAAGAACAGAGGAGGCACAAACTATGAATCCTTAACTAGGCAAACAAACCTGGAGCATGCAGGCATTAATCTATGAGGCAACAATGATGAATTAAGACTAGTGGGATTATTGTGTGACGCATGGTCTTACAGCAGAAACACATGAGTGACAACTGCTCCACAGCTGGCTGTTTGATGGTAAACCAGAACTACTCAGGACGCACAATGAGCGCTGATTACTGGCAGGCCAAAGTTGTTTCCATACTACCTGTCATAATTTCTGACTCCGCCCGTATTAACAGCATATGCGATCCATCCTCTCCTGCCAAATAGCTAGCCATACCCTCTATTCATTACACGGCAGTCTCCCAGTGCCACTCATATAGCCGCTGCCAGCCCTGGGTGTGTTGTGCAGACACACAGAGATGGTAAATTGGTCAAAGCAACAAAGCTGGCTGAGAGAAATCTTGACAGAGCGAGAAGAGAGCAGAAGCTGAATGTTTCCCTGTCGCACATGAATCTCAGAGAGAAAGAGGAAGACATCCAGGATGAGGGAGTGTTATTCAAGTGGGACTGTGCATCAAGTCTGCCTAAGACATATGGCTGAGGCAAAAAAAAAAAAGAAGTACAGTATCGACATTCGCAACACCATTTTTCTTAATCTAAGCTTCCAGGGAGATACTAGCTAGATTTACTCAAGGATAGTTTGCCCACTAGAGTCTTCCGACTACCTCTACCTTTGATTTGCTGTGGAGCTGCAGCGATATTCCCCAGCAGCCGCTGGGTTAGCTGCTTTCCTACCTGTTAAAAAATCTTTTATCTCTATCCAGCTCACTTTCTCTCTTTGCGTTCCCATCCCCCCACACACACCCCTCCCTCCACCGTTGGGGAAATCTTTATTTTCGTATCCAAGCAAACATTTTTATAAATGCAAACAGGCTCTCTGAAGGCAGCTTCAGAAGCGAGACCTGCCCTGTACCTGAAAGCGTAGCAGCACGTCTCTCCTGGCCCCAGCCCTCAGAGTAAGCACAGCTGTGTTGAATATTTCCCTCACTCCTCAGTTCATTTGAGGGTGATCTGAGCCCAGTTAGCCCCCAGGACATGGAGCGGTAAACAGGCCTGACTATCAAAGCAAACCACCCCGGTCAGAAAGACTGGAATATGAGCCTCTGACCACTGAAGCTGTGGATGCAGGCAGGCAAGCAGTCGGCAGCTGGGCAAAGCTCAAAGGCTCCTTGACAGCGGCTGACTTGACCTAGTCCTTACAGGCTGAGAAAACAAGATTCCCTACATCATCAGTGGGCAGCAGAAGGATTGTATGTCCACTGTAGCCATTACTGTAATCACTGTACTCCAAGCGGGAAATGGCTTTAACTAATTTAATAATCACCCTGGCACTAACACATTATACACTGGAAAATTCAAGTTGTTGGGGTGATTTTTTTTCGCAGAAATTCTGGAAAAAATTGCCACAACTTTTTATGTACCTTGGCCACATGTGTTTTATATTTATAAACATAATATATGTACACAATAAATCACTTAATGTGGCTCATAAAAATTGTAGTAAAAAAAGCAGCCTTTAATCACATTCAGGGAGTTTTTTTTTTTTTTTTTTTTTTTTTTTTTTTAAATCAGATCCATCCCTGTCTGACAAACCTGCTAAAATTCACTCTTGCATATATTATAAAATGCCCTCCTCAAAATAGTAAATTAATCTCAGCAGATCTAGGAAGTGGAACTGGCAGATCTGTGCAACTTTTTTCATTCAAAAACACAAATTTCAATGTGAAATTAGCATAAGATGGATATTATGAGAGACAGTTAGGCTGGTGCAGCATGGGTATTAAAAAAGTGAAAGAGGCAAAGACAAAATTCTGTATCAGAAAAAAAGCTTTCACTCTAGTAGGTACACATCTAAACGTGGCTCCAGTCAATCTTCAGGTTAGTCATTTGGCTGAGGCTTGACCGCACAAGTCATTCATTGAGGGGAGAGAAAAAAAAAGACAAACAACTGCTTTAATGGCCCAGCGTCCACGTGGCAAAGAGACAGAGGAAGCAGGCAGCGAGGCACCAGAGCAGCCATACTGCGACTGCCCACATCCTTAGTACGACCCATCACCTAAACACAGGCTCGTGCTCCAGGGGAAATGACTGGATGCATTTAGCTCTCCTCATCACAGAGTACTATTCATCTTCAGGAAATAGCATGCTCTGTGAGGAGTGTTTAACTTGAGAGCGTCGGAGGAGACGTTGCTAATGTCCTAACCACGAGCCTCTTGTTGGTTTTGAAGAAAAGTCAGTGGAGGCAAAAAAAAAAAAAAAAGAAAAAGAAAAAAAAAACCTAGGAGTTCCTCTGTCTTTTCAGCAGGAATGTACATCTCTATAAGTATCTCCATTCGGTGAAATGGTGTATGATTGAGAGGCACAGAGCGTGGGTCAGCGTCATCAGTGCACTCTCATATTATCTCATTATAGCGCGCAGAAGGCCACAGCCCTGGGGACGGAGCTTCACCTCTGTCAAGTTGTGTCAACTTCTATAAATGTCTCCCTGCACACAGCAGCATAATGTGGCTGCATTATTGGAGGACTAATGCTAATTAATGCTAACAGGTCCATCAGAGCCTGCCCAGAGTAAACAAAGATTAAGTTCCGAGAATTTATGCTCCACCAGCCTGACACACATCTGGAAACATCATTTGTCAGCGCAATCAGAGTCAATTCTTCTCTCACACAGTGAGCGTTACAGAAACACATGTTTGATATAACCGTCTGCTTTTGTAAACTGTTGAAAAGTGTGGTGTACAAAAAAAAAAGTGGGGGGAAAAAAGAAAAATCACATGGAAACAGTGAGTTCATGTATTTCTTTCACACACAGCTGGGCATGTTTTGCTGAGTATGTCACGAAAATTAGCGGTGATGTCAATGATGGATGTCCCTCGGCAGGCCGCGCTTCAGAACCTCCCTTCAGAGGACTGTGCTTCGTTGTTCGGCGGGTACGGACTTCATTT
This sequence comes from Amniataba percoides, assembly GCA_037176925.1. Taxonomy (NCBI): domain Eukaryota; kingdom Metazoa; phylum Chordata; class Actinopteri; order Centrarchiformes; family Terapontidae; genus Amniataba; species Amniataba percoides. Next base: position 15,340,634 of record JBAJHX010000035.1, on the reverse strand, counting down.
ATGGACTGACTGTTTAACCGCAGTCATTGTGACACAGGATACATTTAAAATACTCTCAGGGCTGAAACGGCTTTCATGTCAAAAGGAATGACAAGAGCGGTCGAGCAAAAGAGGGGGGAAAAATGCTCGGTAATAAATGAGAAAAGAAAAGGGGGTAAGGGGGCAGTTTTGAAAGCCTCCGTCTTATGTGTCCCTCTGGCCGGGGACAATTTGACTCCTCACTTTGCTCAGCTCAATAGCCCTTCATTTCTCTGGTGTTTACAAAGTCATTTTTGCAGAGGACTTAACGAGATCTTTGAGCTCCATCGGCTCCGCTGGGAAAACGCAGAGCGATTGTCTCGCACTGAATCTGATGCTCTCTTTTTTTTCTTTTTTTACCCAGTCTGTAGAACACCTTCCTCCTCTCCAGCTTAAAGTGCCATTTCTTTGCGAACAGGCAACAAAAAGCTACAAAAAATAAACACTGAAGACTAAAAGAGAGAGTGACAGAGTGAGAAAGACTGCATATGTGTGTGTTCCTGGTAAGCTCCTCGGAGGTGGGTGAGGGCTGTGAAAGGCCACATTGTTGATGTCAAGGCCAGTCAGCATCAAAGGGGTGATTCAGGTTGTGAGGAGTCTCACTCTCTCTCTCTCTCTCTCTCTCTCTCTCCTCTCACTCACCCTTTCTCTCTCTCGACACACACTATGTTGTTCAGACCCCCGAAGACCCCAAAAAACATCATGGTTTACTGTTCCTCCTCACAGCCAAAGAACAATATTTGGAATTGACGTGTAAACGGAGCGAGGTCAAGGGGCGCACAGTAACATCGTTCAGTGTGTCTGAGAGCGAGAAGTTATGTGAGTTTTTTTTTCCCCTCATTCCCCTGACTTCCACCAGACTGAAATATCTCCCATGACTCAAACGTATCATTCATGAATGATATGTTGTCTGACTGTTCGGGAGCTGTTCTACTTTTTCTTTCCTTTTCTCTTCCTTCTCCCCCACTCAGGCTAACCTCACTTCAACTCTGCGCAGGCACAAATGGTCCTGTTTGGGTATGTAAATGATACTGTTTGGGGGGAAAAAAAATGTACGCGTCACCTCGCCATTCCACTCAAACCAAGCAGTATGGAAAACCCCAGGGCTGATTGAAAGCTTTAATTACACCCACCAATGTGCATTATACTGGTGACTTCTGTGTGTGAGTGTGCATGCCCGTGAGTGAGTATGCGCGTGTATGAGCGTACGAATTAGTAAAGTTAGACACCAGGAGCTGTGCCACCGTGTCAGGATGAGATTTAACGAGCTTCAATAACAAGCTTTAATGAGCTTAATTAGGAATCCATGCGATCCCCATGGAAACGCCTCAACCCCACAGAACCCGGCTCCGGGTCTGAGGAGCTTTCAATTGGATTACTGTGGCTAATGTCACCGAGACACAACAGTGGAGACAAACAGTGTACTGGAGGAGAGGCGGGAGAGGAGGGGATGAGGTGAGATGAATGGGAAAAAAAGGGGGGGGGGTGGATGTCAGAGAAAGACCTTTGGCAGTGGAGGAATACCTGCGGAGGGATGATGGGAGGAGGAGGGATAACCAGCAGAACCAGTAGGATTAGTGTCGCTCAGAGATTTGGCTTGTGCGCAGCAGGCACAGGAGGACGAGCCCCTACCTCCGCACTTCTTTCACTCCACTGATAATTGAGCTTCCAAACCTAATTAACCCTTTCATGGGCTTGTTTTAGCAGTGTTCCCTGACTTCTTTTCCCTTTCCTCATTTTCACACAACAGGTGGGATTCTACTGATCCTAAACTGAGAACATTTTGAATTAATGTTGAAAAAACATGAAAGGAAATGTTTAAAAAACTTGTAAGAAACTAAAAAATTAAACAGTGAGGATGAACACTGGTATAGGTGAGGGGTAAAGGAGAGGTACATTCCCGCAACTGACTGTTTTCAATTTGATTGAAAATGGACAACATACAGGAATAGAGGAAGATTAAGTCATCAGAATTTCATTAATGCCTTATTAGGAGGGAAAAAACAATAAAACATAATGAAATAAAAGTACAATATGCTATTTCGATAATGCAACATTGCTGCAAATCAAAGTAGCTGCACTTTCATTTGCATTTTCTCTTGCCAAATTCCCCTCAAACCGATGCAGTATTTCCAGACTAACCTAATCTCTCTCAGCTCTTTCCCTCCTCCGTCTCTCCAGGATCAGTTTGCCTTGCGGTGACCACAGGGAGGTTCTGTAAAGTGCAGTCCGACAATGACGGAGTGACCTTTCAGATAAGCATGATAAAGCTGCCCATCCTAGCTCTTCCCTGTTCCTCCCCTGTCATGTGCACGTGCACGCGCACACACACACACACGGACACACACAAACAAAGGTGAGCGCGCACACACACACGGAGGTGAACACAGGCACAGGGGTATCTGATGACCTGCTCTCCTGACAAGTCCTCCCCGAGGGACTTTTACACATGCACACGCACACACACACACATATGCACGCAAACTAGTCGTCTTCTCAGGCGTAGGATCACGGGGTGTCATCTGGCAGGTGGGGTATCAGTGGACCCTGGGAGAGGGGGAACATGAGGGTCGGGCGGGCTGACCTTAGCGGTTGTATAGAGGTCACAGAGGTCTCTTGGGCAACACAGTGCGTCCATACATCGTCAGCCTTGACCTGGGCTACGCCGTGCAGGGAGGTCGTCTTTCATCGTCTATCTGTAGGATTCTCCCATGCCTGTAGCAAGTAACCTCATTGTCTCACTATACATAGTTCCCCCCCGCTTCCCAGGATTCTTTGTGATGTCCTGCTGCGGTGGAAAGAGTCTGGGGCTCATCATTATAAATCAGCCTGTTAGAAGGGATAAAATTTTAAAGAGCTACTCCCTGGATTCAAACTGAAGTCTCCATTAGCGAGGCCAGGGCGAATGGTTGATTGCATGGCAACACACAGCAAATCAACACAACAACCCCTTTAATCACCTTTTGTTCCCCTCCCTATCGTCCTCCCGTCTCCGGGCTCTCGCCGATCGAGTCCAGTAAAGTGTTCAAGGAGGAAAATTATCACAAGTATGGGCTCACTACGTCATGTGGTCAAATATATTGCTCATTACATCTGCATCCCCCCGAGTCCTCACCCCTCCTCTGCTGCATAATGTGAATGCACTTCACAGAGATATAGTTTTCTAACCTTGCATAGGTCTGCACAGGTCAAGGCAGATTAGTGGGGAGGAGAGGAGGAGAGTGTAAGCTCATCTTATCACGCTGTGGTCTCTGGCAAGGGGCAGGACTGCTGACAGTACACGGATAGCAGGAGGTGGGGATATGCGAAAGGCAGAAACACAAACAGGGCCACACAGCGCTGGCGCCCAGAAAGGCGCTGATTAGAAGGCAAAGAGGCAGATACAGAGAGTCCAACAACAGAGCCTACTAAAAAAAAACAAAAGAAGATGTGGCCCAATATACCAATCTGTGCACACACACATACACACTCACAGACACACAGACTATGATTTCATTTCATGTCAGCCTTGAGGGAGGGCTGAGCTACTCGCCTCATCATCCTCCTTCTCGATCGCTCTGTTCTTGGCCCGCTGCACGCCTCCGGGGCCAGCGAAGGCAGCGATTAACGACAACAGGGAGAGTGTGTATAAGTGTGTAAGTGTGTGTAAGGCCTGATCGTTAGAGCGGCCAACTTGTGTAATACAATTACAGAGGCTGCAGAGAAACTGCTAATGTGCACGCAGGCAGCTCTGTCATATGGATCAGGTATTGAGTTTTCTATGCTTAATTCACTTTCCAGCACACACACGGGTGCATTAGTTAGATTAGAGTAGCGGGAGGGGACGGGAGGTGGGGTTGGTCTACCGCCGAGCCAGGCAGATTTGTTTAGTGGTGGCTGTCAATTACAACCCTGACCCTTGCACTAAATGGCTGCTCATCCAGTGGAAAAAAGGGAAGTAGACAAAAGCCAGACGAGATTGGTAAAGACATGGCCATTTGCTGCAGAAGATAACAAGTGGCATGTTGTGGAGTAAACAATGGTCAAAACACTGTGCGTAATGCTGCACCAATAAAACAGAGTGCTAGGGCCTGAAAAGGCAATGTGACCATCAGTAAGATTAGTCGGGCCAATGTTATCACCAGAACGCTACAGTAATGGGACGACACAAGACCAACGGTGGATGGGTACTTAAAAACATGAAATGGAAGACAAATTATTCGATTTGCTGCTTTGAAAAGTCTCGTGCAATTTACAAGACTGATTGTGGATGCAACCTCTTATAAATGACATAGCCCCTTTTACTATTTATGGATTGCAGTGTGCTACATAAAAATGATTTTTTAACCAATTGGACCATGTAACATCCAGGTTTTATTTATACTTCTATTTATTTATACTTTTATATTACTTCAGTGAGTGTTCTTTTTGCACTTTCCATTTATTCATGTAAAAGTACATTTCCTGTATTTCAAAATCATTTTCCTTCAGAAATTCAGGACATTTTTGTACATTATTATGGAATTTAATAGAGATTTTTTATTTTGCATATTATATCAAATAAGTCCTACTCACACAGATTCTTAAGAATTTTTTTCATAAATGGTGAGTTTGAAACTTTTTTACAGAATGTGGATCAAACAGTCTGGCCTTTATTTCTACACAGTGTCACATTATATGAAGAGGACAAAAAAAGCAAAAGTAACAACACACAATATTTCAGTTATTGCTGGGGGAATACACACTATAGATCCCTCCACACACACCAGCGCATTCATCCACGTGTCCTTGCATCTATGTAGAGATGTTGCACAGTAGCTGTATTTCAGTAAAGCTGGAGCCACTTATCTCAAGGGACTGAGACTCAGGAAGATTCAACAACTGTAATGCTAGTTAGAGAATCATTATAACTCCCTTCCACAGACGATAAATAAATTAAATCTCACAGCGGCTCTTTTTCCTCCAGTAGCTAAATGGGCAGCGGAAGGGGGCCACAATTTCCACAGTAAACACCTCCCCCTCATGTAAACACATAAAATCACAACAAGATGGCCAACGCGGCTCAGCTCGTAATTGTATCACTGAAGTGAGATGAGTGAGTTTTAGGAGGGGGGAGAGCATTATTGCTGTTTGCTGCTGATTGAATTAAAATGTCTGCCTCCCTCCCGAGAGACCACCCCGATACAAAGTACATAGGTTGTCTGCATGTAAAAGGGTACTGCACAGTAACAGATACTGAAGCCTCAACAGAAACTCTCTTTGTAGGCTCTGACAGTATTTTTTTTTCTCCTCTTCCGACACCCAGTTTCTTCTATCAGAGTAAGAGAAGCGAGCCAAAGGGAAGGAAGCATAGAAATGAGGGAGTTAAGTTGGATGTGACAGCCTGAGCAGAGAAAACCTTTAACGGCTGATAGATGTTAGACAGCTACATCCCCTCATTGTGACACATCCATCAAAGCGCTGATCACTTTTGTCCTCCC
>JBAJHX010000035.1:15307173-15327427 GCA_037176925.1 Amniataba percoides | reverse complement strand
AGAGCAACAAATAAATAAATAAATAAACGAAGGAAAGGAAGCCTCAGACAGAAACTCATTAGGAGAAATAAAAAGGGTACGGTGGGTTTACTTTACTGGAAGAGGCATCCTTCCACCAGGGCATAAAAACGCCGAATAAACACGAAGATTGCTTACTCATATCTGTTGCATGGCACTGGCGGCGAGGCACATCAACATCAGGAGCACTGTTGACACGGAGGTCATGTTCACTGAATTGTTCTTAGAATTACGTGGGCTTTAACAACCTCAGCCAAAGCAAACATTTAAACACTGCAGATTTTAAAGGAGGATTAAAGAAATATCTTTATATTTGACTTCTTTCAGAGTAAATATATTGAATTAGACTCTAATTTAATACAATTAGCTTAGATGTAGAATTTGGTCCATTTGACCATTATGAAGGCAGACAGAGAGTCAATATCTTCATCCTAAAAAGTAAAAAAATATATAATCTGGACATGGCTTTTTTTGTGGCTGGTCATACATTTCTGAGGAGGGTGAGGTGGACTCATGACCTCGCCATTTCTGAAAAAAAATCCTGGCTCACAGTGACAGTAACAGCTTTTCGCTTCCACCGGCACAACAAAAGATGTCATCCAGCAGGTGACTGCAGAACCGTTCCCAGCCCCCCAAAAATAGCTCCACGTATATTTTTCGCCTTCATCACAATAGTGTATGACATCAAGTGGAGCAGGGGAAGCAAACTCAGCAGCCACTTTTCACAGTAATTATCACTCGCTACCACGCTCCGTCTGGGGCTCAGCTAGCAGCCAGCGTGCACCTCTGACCCCACTCAGCACAGTCGGACCATACTGTACACACTGTTTACTCTGCCCTCTTCCCTCACCTGCGCGTAGTGGGAGTGTGTTACTGAATCTTAATTTCCTTCAATTACATTAAATTGCTTGACTGCGAGTGTGTCATATTGCCAGCTCAGGGGCGCTGGCTAAAGGCTATCATAGGTAATTTATAAGTACTGCTCCTTACACACACACACACAATGTGCTCATTGTGCATACAGGCCCTGTTTATAGAATGACCGCAATGGAAGTAATGTTAGTGGCCCCTGAGGAGCCAGTTGTCAGGCCACAGGGAAGGCTGTTAGAATAATAATGATGGAAATAACATTCGCCATTACCTGAATTCTTAAAGCGGGGCTCGGATCGGTCTGCAAGAGAGTGTCGCATCCAAAAAAAAAAAAACTTACTGTGCAGTAAGTGAGTGGCGATGTTTTAGAAACCGTATATAACAGAGATGCTTAAACTTTTTCCACCAAAAACAATCCTCAGGGGACACATCATCAGAGAGTGGTGAGGCGGCAGAGACGGGAACATGAAGTGAGAGTGAAAGACGAGGAGAGAGACATGAGAGCAGCATTGTGGAAAAACTGAACTAACTCCTCGAAGGCCAGCACCCTGGGCCAAACACACAGATAAAGTATATGAATATCCGTGCTGAAGTATAAAAATGTACTTTTTGTGTCTCTGAGGTGTAATCCATGCCTCAATTTGCTCCAGGTTTAGAAATCTACCTTAAAAACATCTCTTCTTTTCAACCACGTCCCCCTAAAGCAAGTTTAATATGTGAAATCAACGGAGACACCTTGACTCAGTGGCCTGTTTTTTCGGGGATAAAAAAGGAAGTGTAATACATCAGATTCACCCGTTAGAACAAAAAACCTGTTTTCACATTCACTTCCCCCCAAAAAAGGGAGGGAAAAAAACAGTTTTAAACACCTCTTGCAGTTCCACACATTATCATGAGAGAGTATTCCACATATTCCCACAACAACTTGACATCCTCCATCAAGTTCTGAGGCAACATGCGCGCAGATACGGACACTGCACAGCTCTGCCGCTGTGCTGGAAATACCAGAAGTACATCTGTTCTTGCACCAAGGGTTTCCAATCAAGCTACTGTCACAGAGCTCTCAGCAACCTTTCTGGCAGCTCCCAGCTTATATCTGTCTCAACCTGTCTCCTTTGTCAAGAGTTCAGCAGGTTAATGAGCACTCTCATTTCCCAGCGCTCACTCCTGCCTGCAGACGGGGTGAGAGCGAGTCCTCTCAAAAGCCAAATTCGGGAAGCAAAAATAAACTCAAAAGGCAGCGCCTAAATGCGCAAACGTTGAAAAATATGTTTTAATGGCTGCGAAACAAACTGAGCGGGAGAGGCACGGCGTCGCGAGGAGTGCCTGGGTAAGTGAGCCACTTTAATCAGCAGTAGTTTTGCGCCAGAGAAGTGACTCTCCAGCGATTTGGAAATGTGTAGAGCTCATCAGTGCCCAAAAATAGCGGGGCCCATTAATTAGTCTCAAACAATGTTCTCCTGCTGTATCGACTTCTTAATGGACAGAGAAGGACCTTGTTCGTATTCCCATCCAGTCAATGACACGGGGCTCTCTGGGGTTTTGGAATGGGTATTATGTCATCTCACCCTGCCCTTCAGAAACCGGACCTGTGCTGTTTTTCATTCTTCCTCTCCCCTCTTTCGCTCATTAACTATGTAGGAGTGCGATGAGGGTCTGGAGCAGCCAGATAAGGTGGCTCGCAGACCCTCAGCCCTGTCTGGGCTATGTGCTTGGACCTCCAATTTAAGCCTACATTGCTCTTGCATGAGCAGCAAAGCCTGAACTTTAAAATATATATATATACATATATATGTCAGGCCATTGAAAAATCTGCCACTGCAGGTCTCTCCTTGTAGAGGACTGTCTGTGAGGCAAAAATCCGCTCATTTCCCGTCCCTATCTCATCGTGCTCTTCAGCCATACTTCATGCCAGAAAGGGCAGGCAGACCACCTACCTTAACTTCAGAGGCACAAACACTTCATTGCATCTGTCACGCATGCACAAACACATACTGAACCGAGCAGTCACCCTCACACAGATGGGCTGCTCGTCGCTCCCTTTGTTTGACAGACATTACCACTCAGGAGAGAGCAGATTAAGTAAATGGCTTCAGGTGTTGTGGCATTATCTCGGTGCCTCCCACAGCTGACAGCTACTACGGTTTACAGAAAACAACTTTCAGCAGACGGCTCAGCTCGGGAAAGAAAAGGCGGAAGACGCGCCGGAGGTTAAATACATGATGCTTCCTGGTTAGAGTTAAATACAGTGAGACATTAAATCTGCTCTACCAAACTTCACCACTCTGTGTTTCAAACGTACAGTTTGTTAGATCCTGATAAATACCGAACATCTGAGCCAAAGTCGAGATTATTTAGCAGCTTTAATAGCTCCACTGGACTTAAATGCCCATCATCATTAGAGGGTGTACTTATTTAGAAAGAAGATCTTTGTATTGGAATGAAATTATCCAAGAATTCACCATTTTGTGAATTACTGAGTGAACCTTACAGCCGAGGAAAAGGGAAATGAATGAACATTTAGCACATTTAGTCGGAGCGAAACTAAATTAGTAGGTGGAAGAACTGAATATGAGTCAGAATTTGAAGGGAATTCACTTCACAATAATTACAGTAAAAAAAAAAGGTCTAAATGTTAGATTTTACCTCCTGAACTATGACTCAGAAGAGGCGAACTCTATTTTTAACATTTTTTTCAGCTGCACTGCCATTTTCTGTTTGAGCACATCTGTTTTTTGCCAGGCAGTTTCTGAGGATCAGTTTGGGGAAATGTTAAAAAAATGCAGCTTTAATATGTGCTGCATTTCATTTCTGATGGTACCTGGGAGCTCTGTTGGAGTACAGCAACACTTCTTGATCTCTTTTCCTGGGAAAAAGTGATGAGGTAATGCTCCAGCTTCTGTTTACCGGCTTAAGATTGCAAAACAGCAGTATTCAATCTCTTGAATGGAGATGATGTGATTTGGTTAGAGCTTTCACCCCATCATGTTGTTCCAGACAATCGTTTATTTGACCTTCTACAGCTCATATGTTCAGATTTAACCCTCTTTGTTGGGAGATGATTGAAGCAGGCCTGCTTGCTTTGACACAGACTCATCTCTGAAACAGCTCAGTGCCAAAAAGGTGGGTTATTTTTAAAAAGCATTTAAGTAAAAAGCAGTCAAAGTTGCATTGCACCCCTGATGTACCCTGCAGGACTCCACTGAACTTTCCCTGAGAAGTGAAGCAAAGTTGACAGGTCGAGATCACGTTAATGAACTTTTTTTTTCTTACCTTGGGCCGCCCCGGTGTCCGCCAGGAGAAAAAGCAAAAGCCAGGTCAGCATCTCGGGAGACGATCTCGGCACTCTTCCTCCCTCTCTGTCACTTTGCGCTTTACCCATGGTGAGGAGTCTTTTTTTTTAAAAAAAAAAAAAAGAAAAGAGAGAGAGACACAAGTGCGACTCTCTGAAAACTGCGCTCAGGCACGCGCGGGTATCAAGCCGGTGTTTGCGGTCCAAATAATTAAAACAAAAAGAAAGAAACCAACCCGAGCGCGCAGGAAACGTCTCTGCAGAAAATAAATCCAACCCTGTGTGCTTTTCTTTTTTGCGGTCCTGCAAACTGTGACAGTTTGTGGAGCAGCAGGCGGGTGCGTCGCCCTCCGTCAGGGAGGATGTTGCGTTAAAACCTCTCCACGCTCGCTTCTCTCCTGGAAGCGTCACTTGGTTTGTCGAGAGGTGCGGATCCGCGTCTTGGTGGCAAATTCATGCTCCGATTACTCCCTCACACACACACTTAAAAAAACGTCCCCTCCCCTCAAAAACAAAAAAAAAGAGGAAAAAAAATCTAAGAAGTCCTCCGGTGTCCGTCGCACCTTCCACGCGTGCAGGCGGGTGTGCGTCGTGCGTCGTGCGCCGCGCCTTGCGCTCCACTGACGGCAGAGAACCGGAGGGAAGGAGCCGTCTCTGCGGGCCACCTTGCTCCTTCAGCCAATCCGAGCGCGCCGGCGAAGTGGCGGCGCTGCATCAAAACCTGGCCCGGACAGAGGCGAGGAACGGATGTGACGGTGTGTGTGTGTGTGTGTGTGTGTGCGTGTGTGTGCGCAAGTCTCAGGAGTCAGGAGTCAGCCCGCATCTAGAAAATAATAATAACAATAATAATAATAATAATAATGATAATGATAATAATAATAATAATAATAATAGTGTCAGGTGAATGAGGAGTTTCCATTTCATGTCACGTGGTTTCTCTAATGTGCAAAAAAAAAACATTAATGAAACCATTTCTGAGCCACAGTCACAAAAGAAAAATAATTTAAGTAAGGAAGTAGCCCATTTATTGCAGGACTATTGTATTGCTAATGGTGGAGGAAGCTTTTAGATCCTGTACTTAAGTAAAGTACTAATACCACAATGTAAAAATGATGTACTCTCTCCAGAGTAAACTGTCCTCTGCAATGAATATATATGATATTGTTACATACTGACACTGATGCATCAGTGCATAAGCTGCATTTTATTGTTGCAGCAGAAGGTTTTGGGCATTTTTCAACCTTGAGGTCAAGCCTCCTCCAAAGAGTCCACCATGAAATGTTGAATAATTTGACCACTTTGCATCTCTGGTTCACATTAAATCATTTGAGAAGTTTAGGCAGGGAATGTTTCCTAAATCTCTGTGAAGACCACAGACATCTGAAACATGACAAGAAGCCTCATGATTTTAATTAGGAGTCAAACAAAGTAAACAGTAACCTTACAGAAGCTGCCAGATAAATCTAGTAGAGTAAAATTTCCCACTGAAATGTAGCTGAAAAGCGAAATATTCAAGAAAAGTACACATAGATTGAAGTTAAGCAGACTACTGGACTAAATGTACATATTCCACCCTTGTGTATTGCAAACAGGTGCTTCCGTTTTCTGGTCCCTCCCTGTATTTTGAGAACATAAATCCTCATTAATTTAGCACAGGCACTGCAACAGGAAGGCGTAATTTATTTGACTGGACCCTGCACTCGCCCTCGCTTCTGCCACTCTAATTGTTATTTAGAAGTAGTAAGAGCATGTCACAAAACCTGATCAATAATCATCTCGGTGCCTCACACACCCCGACACAGACACACACACACACACAGACACACACGACTTTTGCTTTGCTGGGGGAAACTTGTTTCAGTGATACTGATAAAAAGGCTGATGAGTAATTACATATGCATGACAGATGTCGAGGCAATGCCCCCGATACTTCGTGATTAATGTGAAATATGAGCCTGACACTATCGCTGCATGAAAATGAAACGTGATAACTTTTAAAATATGAATCTAATTTAAGAAGCGTGGTATTCTCCTCCCCTCCATCACCACTTTTTTTTTTTAATGTGCCGTGATGTCAATGGGCAGCTGTCATCTCGCTGGCATTTCAATTTCAGGATGGGATATGCAGGAAATTGCTTTTATTTTTGACTAAGGTGAAGACGATAGCTGTGCACTGGGTCTCCAAAAGCATACGACATATTGTTCGGCCTGCAATATGACCCATGTGCGTTCAGTGAGGTGCTGTAGGAGCTCATTTTGCTGTTTCATTGAGGCCCGGATTCAACAAGGTGCTGTAAGTGTCCCTATGGGAGGGGTCGCTCCACGCTGACTCCATCATGACGCATTCATTCTGCTATCAACAAATTCCATGTCGTCCCACCGGTGCTCTGTTCGGATGAGATATGAAGGGTGCACGAGCTGTGGGAGGTCGCTGTCACGTTGGTCTCCTGAAACAACCTCGTAAGCGATGTGTGCACGTGGAATGGCATTTTATCTGCATGGATCCATGTAAACTAAAACAAAGCGTGCCACGACCGTGACGGCCACATCCTGACCCTGTCACCGCCGCCTCGCGTCGCAAAACAGAGATTTCTGGGATTGTGCTTCACTTTTCCTCCATCCACTCCTTGTGATGTCTCGCATAGCCTCATTTTGTTGTTCCTCGCTGACTGGAGTGGAAAGTGACATGGCCCTCTGCTGCTGCAGGCCCCATCCAACGCGAAGGTGAAATGATGTGTGCTTTTTGAAATGTCCTTGTTCGGAGCTGTCACTTATTTGTGGCCTGTTAACTCAAACACACTTTTGCCATTGTCTTTGACTCCTCTCATGCACCACCGAGGTGCCATTCTGAAAGCAGCGAGTGATATCCGGAGGTCTGAGTCAATTTAAATGCTCACGTCCATCCCTTTTGTTGCGGCCTCATTTTCTCGTGAACTTCAGCAAAGCAGAAACACTGGCATAATCTTAAAGGGTATTAATGTGAGTTCATTTCAGGTTAGTAATGGGCATAAGTATGTACGCAGTTCATTTGATCTATCTATGACATTAGACATAGAAAAAAGTTAATTGGAATATAAAATTTAAAAACCTAGAAACAAAATCATATAGAACTCTATTAAAATACTTAACTTAGCAAAGTGAATATTGCATGTATTCTCTATTGGATCTAAAACTTTTAGGTCAAGGTTTAAAAATGTGCTTACGTTTCTTATTAATTGCCTCTCGATGCAGCTGAGCAGTGCAATATTTGGCCATTAGCGTACTCCGTCTTAAGGAGTGATGAATTTATGTTTTTTTTTTCTGCACAGAACGAATATGAGAAAGAGGGAGGACATCTTCACGGATAAGAGGAAAACATTCACTCAACCTTAATCACTCACCGCTGACCTGTGTAAGCTTTTTTAGAAGGGATACGGCTCGTGTGCCAGGAGTGAAAAAGCCTGGATATCACAGAAATACTGAGGCGTAAATGCCCTCCAGATTGTTAACATGCCCCCTTTCAGCAAATAAAGAGGCATTTTTACCCGCAGGAGTGCTTCTGGATGGATGTTTTAGTCTCACAGGAAACTTGACCCCGCGGTGCATGACAACCCCAGGACGGCAGCCGTGCTGAGGCGCTGCAAAGTGGAGTGTCTGGAGCGAACAACCGCAGCAAGCTAAAAGTCACTCGCATCGAAAGTCTCGCCCATTTAAGCTTGCAGCCGAAGAGCAACGGAACCCCTGAACTTTATCTGCATGCTTTATGACTATGCTTTATTTACGAGTGACTCACTGCCTGAGTCATGTAGCTGCTTAAATTGGAAGCTACCTCAGAAGATGGATACTGAATTTGTGCATTTTATCCTAATTGCCTGCAAAAAGGGAAATGTGGGGGAAAAAAAACAGCCCAATTCACCCCATTTAAATTATATTATCTATGAACAGCGAAATGTTCTGAGTCACATTTGCTGTCTTTTTTTTGAGAGCAGGTAAATGTGTGGAGTTAATGTTATCAATTTGAATGGGAGGGAGTGGGAAGCGGCGCCGTGGTTGCCATTCAGGAGATCTACAGGGATGTGAATTGGCTCTGTTGTCTTCAGAAGCAAGAGAGGTTTCACATATCCTCCTGTGGTTTTAAACACCTACTGTAGTAAGTGGCATTCATCAGAACAGTTCAAGTGGGAGACATTGGTGTAAGAGCCTCTTAAGATTCAGCGTTTCTATGTTTTTAGCCACACTGTCTGTATGGCTATAGAGATGGCAATACCTGTCACTTCATTCCAAATGGAAATTTCTCATCAGTTATTGGAAATATATGGACTCATGTTTCTCATATGATGAATCCTACTGAATTTGGTAACTCCTTTTTCATCTTTGGCCACCAGCGGTCCTTTATCCTGTGAAATATCTCAACATCTACTTGCTAGATTGGTTACACATTTTGTACACATGTTCATTGTTCTCAGACAATCCCCTGACATTTCCTATAGTGTTGCCAGGATATATAGTGTTAATATTTTTTTGTGAAATGTCTCACTTAAATCTTAAATTATCCATTATTTTGTTGATGAACAAATATGTGAAAAACAAACATCATTCCAGCCTCAGTTGCCCTTTGTGGTGTGTACACACTAAACTAAGACAGTAAACACACCTGATAAGAATCTGCATGTTATTGTGAGCATGTTTGCATGCTGAAGTTAGCATGAAGCTCGATGCGCCGTGTTGCTAAGTGCAGCCTCCCGGAGCCCTGAGCATGGCTGTAGACTCTTAGTCGTCTTACCACATATAATCTTCATCCTTTGTCGAGCGATATGTTTCTCAGCACTGCTCATGTCAGACAGTCCGCATCCCTGCCGAGAACTCCCAAGACCTCTGTCTCTCCCGCCAGGCTGTTGATCAATTAGACGGAGCAACAGACAGATTGATAGGCAGACAAACAAACAGACAGATATGCAGGCAGACTGATGAGAATGCAGAAGCAATGTAATGCAGTTTGTGCGCAGCCCCAACCCATCCCCCCTTCCTCACCACCGCACACATCCACACAAATAGGCCTCGGCTTCTTTCTAATTTTAAAGATAAACATCACTGAGTGAAAATGGAATTGGAAATTAATCACAGCTATAAATTAAGTCACCTTTAGGGGTATCCTTCTCCCTCATCCACAGAGTTACAGGTAGATAGCCGAAGTTACTCCACGTGCAGAAGCTGCGGGATAGCAGAGAATTTGAATGATGACAAATGGCATAATATGATTTGCACACAAAGCAGTGGTTTGGGGCTGGGTTTTTTTTACAGCTGTGAGCCAGAGAGACACAGTGAATGGTGGTGATGGCAGTGTGTGCGACACAATAAAGCTGCTTTCCATCGCTTTGGGCACACTTTACTGCTGCTCTTGATATCAGTATTAAAAGTGATTTGCAGCTCCGTATGTGGCAAGGAATCAAAACTTAATTTAGGCAGATAAAGATGCCATTTGGGAGGGAGATAAAGTGCTGCATCATGGGAGATGTGTTCCCCTGCCTGCTCTCAGCTCCTCACCCTTACAGCGCCCTCAGATTTACTAGCTCTTTTTTCCTGCTCCATAAAACAGCAAATCTGCTCGCCAGGCGACACAGGCAAATGTTAATGGATTCATTTGTCAAGAACCTTCCACTTATTTACAGTCCTCTTCCATTACCGTCGTTCCTCCTGCAAGAGAAAAACCAGTGGCCAAAGTCAAAATATCGATTTGCCTGTCCATCACGACTGTGAGTCACCCTGTAAAACACACGAAGCCAAAGACACTGCTGCCACCAGGAGTGTGCTCCTACATGACAGCTACACAATCGGGAGGGGGGCTCTCCTATCTCTCTATTATGTCATGTAATACGACTAGAATGATAAAATCCTTATATTTGCAGCTGTTTTAAATAATCTAACAAGGTCAATGTCTGACTTATAATTCAATTTGTTTTTGTTTTTGCGTGTTCATTTTTTGGTTGAAAAGAGTCCTTCTGAAATAATTTGCCTTATAAAATTAATGAATTTTACACAACCAGTGAACAAGTCAACATGGGGAATGTTTTATTTATTCTTCTCTTTTTTTTTTTTTTTTGTTTCAGATCGTGTTCAGAGCGAGGCATGGGGTTTTAAATATTTTACGTGGGGGATATCTCACTGAGAGAAGGATTCTGGGCAAAAAAAATGGAAGTTAAATTCACTACAGCATTATACCTGAATTCACTTGACATTTCTGTTCATCCTCTATAAGAGGGGTCTGAAGAAGGTCCATTAATGCTGTTTGTACTTACCACATATACAGGACTAAAAGCACTGGTTTTGATTATATTGGCGTGCTGCGGCTCCTTAGACCACCAGGGCTGCTCCAGTGTGACTGCTGACGCAAGCCAGACCTTGACCCTGTGCACCAGCCACTGATAGTTCAGACCTCTCATCTGAACACTCACCCTGAAGGAAGGTGAGAGCCCCGCTGTGCCGCAGACCAGATATCCCCCTCAACACATCTTATATCTTCTCCACTGCTCAGGTTTGGCTGTGCTCTGCTCGGGATCAAAGCCTCCAGCTCCAGTCTGTTAAGTATCTGTCCAAACCTCCCTAGATCAGATCTGAGCCAAGCAGACATCACAATCTGAGCAGAAATATGACCAAAATATTCAGAGCTACTTCAGTAGCAGCAGAGCTAGTCGTAGTAGCAGCGGCAGTAGCAGTTCATTAATTCCTCTTTTCTTTATCACAGAAACATCAAAAGCAACATAGGATGCAGTGACACACATAAGCAGGTCAAACACATGCCAACCACTCATACATATGCACAGCCCATTTACTGGTTCTAAATAGTATCTGGTATGTTTTGCAACAAATGCAAAGGTGCAAAGGTTATTCCTGGAGAAAATAAATGAGTTGTTTGCCATCTGACTGTGTTTTCCCATTTCCATGGAACCAAATGTTAATATACAGTAAGATGCATTCATGTTTATTCCTCTGTGCTTAGAGTTCCTGATACTGCTGTTAATTTTACTGCAAAACTGAAGCTCATTAACGCTCTTCACTTCACTGTCACGCAAAGAAGACAACGCTTAAATCGCTGCCTGGGCTGGTGGCATTTCAACAAGACTGCAGCACAACAATATGCACGAGGCAGTTACCAGATGTCTGTGATTCATTGTTTAATAAAAACAGAGTACATCCTCGAAGAAAAGTATTTACTCTCTTTCCACAGCATGCTGTGACTCAGATCCACTGAGGTTCCCGCATGGCCTCTGCTAACGATATAAAAGCCTCTGATTATCTCTCGCTCACCTCGGCTCAGAGGCCAGTCTCTCGTGGCACATGCGGCACTGCAGCATCTCACAGTCACCCGTCCATACATCTGCTTCATCCCCCTTCATTTCCTCTTTCCTACTCCTTCTTTTTCCTTTTCTACAGTCCCCACCTCCCATCCGGGGAAATGGTTTGGCCTTTCTGAAGTAAACAGGCATTAATCACTCCTTGAGAGAGAATTGTCCAGGGGACAGCCCAAGGCATTTGAAGGGGGCCACACAAAGGCACAGGGGACCAGGAGATAGATGCTGTAGGGGTGCGGGGTGTTATGGCCCCCTATGGGATGTGTACAGCACCAGCTGACGGGGTCAGCATGTCCACCTTGGGTAAGTGTGTCAAGGACAGCGAGAGGAGGAGGTGGGACTTTGGCTCTGGGTGAAATCCACCGCAGTAAAGTAGAACAGTGGGCTGACAGAAGATTCTTTGTTTTTTCATCTGTATTTTCTTCTTTTTTCCTTTTTTCTTACAAGAATGCAAGGAGTTCACACATGTGGATAAACATAAATAAATAAGTGATCTGTCATGAATATGAGAGAGCGAAGAAGAAAAAAAACATCAGACACATTCACTGGTAAATGTCAGCAAAAGATCCACTGTGTACTTTCACTTCTGCCTACAAATTTAAGGTGCATAAGTGAAATCATTTTATGTTCTTTGACATATCAGATATCTGATGTTTATCAGAAAGTCTAGTTTTAATGGAAAGATTATAGATATGGCTTCAAAATAACGTATAGCCCATCAAGGAAATGGGGACAAATATTTATGATTTCTTCGTTTTCTGCAGTAATGTGCTCACCATTAGTTCTAAGACAGATGAATAACACAATCTAACACAGTTTATGAACCGTGAATGGCAAGAACAATTGCCATTTGAATCATAATTACTTGTTCTTCTCGGGTGACCACATTAAAAGTGTCTTTCTGTAGTTTTTATGAATAATGTAAAAGATGATATTTCAAATGGATAAAACAAACTGAGGACACTGTTGACTGCTAATTTGTGTGACCTTTTTATCTTACACACCATTATGCCACCCTAAAAACACATATACATTACTCACAACATATATGTTTTAATTTGAGCTATCCATATAAAATGTACCACTGCTTTATTCCTATACACTACATGGTATCTCACTTTAAAGTACAGCATCGTACACATGTCACATAAGATATGTGTTATCGTTAATAAAGTCAAATACACTCTTACACTAACCAGCAATCACTGATATTAACAATCTCAGCTAATTAGTTCTGGTATGTTTTATGTTTGACATGTTTTATGTTACACTGCGGCATAAAGAAGCTGCTAAATGACCACAGACCATTGTCATTCATTACGATCATCTGCTATTTAATTAGAATCTCCAGTGTTTGCCAACTCAGTATTACCCAGTCCAGCTTTGTAAGAATTATTCATGGAGGTCTATGATGGCCTTTCTGCTGGCAAAGAATAGACTTTTATCAACAAAGACATTTCATTGCAGATGATAGTGACAGGTTTTTCCACACACACCACAGAGGTTTTTTCTTTCCTTCACTTTCATGTTATTGCTGGTATTGCCAAAGAGTACAAATATTTCCAGAGAAAACCATTTAAATAATAAAAACCGAATAGTGTTTCATAAACAGTTTTAAAATTACATGACACAATGCTTCCACCTCAGACCACAGACAGCCAGAGTGGCTTCTTGCAAACAAATTTCATTCTCTTGTGCAATAAATGATCTCACCTCCCATGTCTGATAAACATTTAGAAGTAAAACATAATTTATGCCAACTTTTTCCAAAGCAAAGATGTACTTTTTTGTAGGAGAGCTCATTTGTCTGTTAGTCAGCTGGTCCACCACTTTGGTCCACACTGAAATATCTCCAAAAGTGTTAGAAGACTTACACTACGAAATCTTGTACATCTTTGGTCCCCAGAGGATGAATCCTCTTTTTGTCTTTTGTCTGTGTCTAGCACCACCAGTGGCAAAGTTTTAGCTTAACATGTGAAATATCTTAACATCTATTCTATAATGTACAGTTTTTTGCTGCTGGAAGATGAATACTTTAGAGATGCTTTCACTTTTCCTCTGATGCCACTATGAGGTTGGCATTTATATATTTATATAACAAAATGTGTTTTGCCTTGCTGAGCTGCAGTGATGGAAATTTTGTGCTAAAAAAACTCTTAACATGGAAGATCCCCATTTATAATCTAACTCAGACTGCCAAAGACTCAGATTAGCTTCAGCTACTCTTTAGAATAGATTTTTGAATTGAACAAGGGCTGCAGGTTTTGTCCCCATCTGTTACATTACAATTGCACCGGGAAAGGATCTCCTCTCATCCAGTCTGGACAAGAGGAATAATTACAGCCACCAAAAACACTGCATGTGTTTCTGTGAGGCTGACTTAGAAAACAAACATGAAACTATCTTTTAAATGTTATTTACATCATGCATTGTTTGTTGTTTTTTGTGAATTTGAATAAGTTGATTGCATGTCTCGAAGCCATTAAAGCTTCTTCTGGTCTTCAGCTCGTTACAACAATAGCACTCAGCTAGACAGCAGGGAGACATATGTTCCTCATTTTAAGTGGTGCTTTAAAAGGTATTGATGGTTTAAAAGCAGCTTGTAAGTGATCAATGAGGAGACTTCTGTGTCTGTTTGCGTCATGATAGCAGTACTGGTGGGTAATAATCCACTGTATCGACGTAAACCCTTAAAGAACTGCACCCAAATGTCTTCGGTATGTCCTCAATGTGTTGCAGCACACATTTCAAACTGATTTAAATCACCCACTTTGCTTCAGTTGCTATGTATAGATGTGGTTAAAATGAGTATAATATTTATTCAATTCACATTTCACACCAGTTTTTGTTGCTGCCACAAAATTGCTATGGAATAAGCAGCTTCAAAGGTCCATTGCTTTAGGTGAAGTGACAGTTGGGCAACAACTGGAGTCTTGGCAAAGCAGGAGCAACTCTCCGATTCCAATCAGCTAGATGGCTGCCAAGCAATGTTTGGATGTAATTGGGAAGGAGGGGAAAAGCAGATTTCATACTTAAATTCATATTTCATGTCTTTAATAATCAAAAGCTCCATAAAGCTGTCAAACATTCGGAACATTTTATCTGCCGGCTTTTCAAACCTCTCTAGTGTTTATGCAGAACAAAGGTCATATTAGATGTAAGCCAAAGGAGCACACACTCTGATATAATTGTATAGAATTACAGTTTTCAATACTTGATAAATAAATCAAGACACGGTCTTTCCCACCACTTTTCAAACAAGTTTTGTGTTATTTTTTGTAATTATAACTTTTCTGTTGCCCTATCTAATTAATAGTTTAACAGTGGTCTGAATTGTTCTCATTTGGCAGGATCACGCAAAAATCTAAATTCCTGGCGGGTGAGAGAAGAAAGGGCAGCATAATGTTCTGAGGCATTAAGGCTCTCCACTTTCTTGACGATGCTTTTATCTTGCTCGTCTGGAAGTCGGGCCTGTTGTTCTTTGTTAGGGTGTGAGTTTCAGCTATGTTTTGAACTGACATGACACAGCCAGGGATGTTTGTACATCCCGAGTTTGAATTACGGAGAAGTAAAGGCCTGCGTGGTGATGTATGAGCAGGATGTCAGCTCTGTCTGTTAACAATGATTTATGAACGCTCGAGGGGGGAGCAGCGCCAGGTTGCGGTAATGCAGTCAGACTGAGAGAGCTACTGTAAACACACCTAATGAAGGCTCACACAGGAATCCATTACACCTTTTCACATTCCACTCTTATGATATTGCATGAGAAGCTGTCTCATTCCGCAGCAACAATGGGCCAAAAATTCTTCGTTTAAACATCTCAGAGAAACATTGCTCCACTGACAGATCCTGACTGGGTAAGTGGGCTGCCTCATGGTAGAAGAGTAAATCCAAGAAAACATTCATTTGGATGATCAACAAAATGTTGCCATAGTAACATTTGAAGTCAGGCACCGACCCTTTTGTTTCTCTGAGCTCGACATGACAGATCCTCCTCGAACCCATCAGAAGATCGAATTCTTCTGTAACCCGAAGCTCAGGCTCATCAAAGAAATTCCAATAAGCAGTAGAGACATTTCCCAGAGTGCATCCTGTGGGGTTCCTGGTGGCAAGCAGCACTGATGGGTGGGGTCAGTGTGTCAAACTCCAATCCTGCCCCATTAGTCAGCACAGGTCCCATTAATGTATCAGCCATCTGATCTGCACAGCTGCAGAGCAAGGGGGGGTAACATGTAAACACAAAGAGCAAGGAACTGGAGGAGAAGGGGGTGTACACGGAGAGCCAGGTTTGACATTCGCGTTGCATAAAGTGCAAGCCATTACTGCTTTTTACTGCTGCAGCGCAGGGATGGCTGCAAACTGTCAGCACAAGGTCAAATCAATCGAAGAACAGCTGATTTACCAGGGAGTCTCTAGAGGTCATGAATAAGCGAGGAGAGGCATGGAGGGAAAGTTGAAGAGTATCTCTGCCTGTGTGGTTAAAGTGTGTCTCTGCACAGTTGAGTGCCTGTGCGTGAGCACTCAACGCAAAAAAAAAGAGGGCAAAAAGCATGTGTCTGTTCATGTGTAGTCACATGGTAAGCATCCTTTTCTGGAAATGACCTGCTCATCTCATTAATAGGTTGTTGCCAGAGGGTAACAATATGCAAACCAAGCAGGAAAAATGTAAATCAAAATATTCCCCCCCTCCCCTCCACCCTCCAACTCCATGGTCATGCATACTCGCTGACATACAGCACATAAACATACACAGTCACAGTGCATTAAATTATACAGCTCATAAAGTACTTACAGTCATGATAGGTAAGGGCTTTAATTTGTAAATAAACATGTGCTACCAACAAAGAGACAAGACCCCCTTAATCATATTTCTTTGCTATATAAGCTTATATGTTTTTGTGTGGAACCATTCATGTAAGTAAGTAAGTAACCATTAATGGAAGATTTTATATAATAAGTAGGGATTTATTTTTGTACCTTGTGCACATATTGTTCCACAAATCTGATTTTAGTGCAAGGTTTTAATGCAGCGCAGTGAGTAAACACTGTGCTTACTGTATGCTCACTGAGGTAATGAACAAATCAAGGAACAGCTTAAAATGTAAAAAGCAAATATTCCTGAATCCAATCCATTTGCCGAAACAATTAGGCTGAATGTTTTGGAACAGCACATCTAAAAATGCTGCAGACAAACTGCACCTGGACGGTTGCTCTGTACACAAACAGAAACCAGTAGCATTAAAATGAAAAGCTACTGCGGGAGATCAGGTTATCGATCTGACTGCCATCGAGGCAGCAGCCAGACATTGAGGGCGTGTTGATGAAAAAACAAAAGAGGGCTTTAATTCCATTTTTGTTGTTTCTCTGCACCAGATTGGAGCCGGGAGAGCTTTCAACCGGACCCCCGCTGAGATGGGCTGTGGCACGTAAGCTCCGGCTTTCAGGCAGACTTCACTTCAGGCTCTGAAATCAGGAGAGAGGGGATCTGGTGGGGTCCCTCCTGGGCAGGGGGCGGCTGATATCCCAGGACCCCTGCTCTGTTTCTGCTCCAGGTTACACCGGCTATAGCAGGGGGTCCTCCCCTTCCACTCCCTGAAGGGTCTCCTTACCCTCTGGACGAACCTCAATTAAAACGAGGTTGAAATCAAACACTGAACACTTCACTTCATCAACCAAATCAAGCAAAGATGAACTGAGAGAAAAGAGTTTGAAAATTAGGATTTGAAACAAAGTGTGCACTACCTAAATGTCGCCCCATATATTGACATAGGAATTATATCTATTCATTCATCATTTATCGAAGGGAACTACATGATGTCTTTCAACCACAAAATAGAGAAAACCCACCAGAATTACATTGTTAATTATGTTTTTGTCATAAAACACAAACACTGTTGCATTGTATTGTGCATCTTTTTATATTTTCTTTATCACATCACAAAGGTCCTCTGTGCTTCAATGGAAATTGTGATATTCAATAATAATGGTATGGTAAATAATCTCACAACCACTTTTTAACTGAAATCTCCAATTTCCATTTGAAGGCACAAATTTGGAAAATGGGCCATTTCTTTGCAAAAAAAAAAAAAGGATGTTTAAAATGCAAATATATGCTTGCTTGCAAGTATTTCAAACAAATAATTTGCATTCTGACAGTCTGGCACTTGGAGAGTTTTCCAAAAAAAAATTGTAAGAAAGCTACTGTGACCCTGTTGCAGTTCTATCCCTCTTTTTTCTTCCCACACCTCTTTCTACTGTTGGGGTTAGCTATCTTGTAGGTACAATGCAAACACTACTGGTCTCAATTTCATTGACATTGTTGCTACACTTAAGTGCAGTAACTTAATCCCCTCTGAAACAGAAGGGTTTCAACCTTAGCCAGCGGGCTGGGAGGGAAGGAGAGCTGAGTGGAAGTGGAGGAGGGTGTTGTCACCGCACTTTACAGCATTATGGCATACTGTAGAAGTGGCAGGGGGCCTCAGGGTCATTTAGATAGGGTTCCTCTACCCCGAGGTGTTAAATTCAAAACCACATTTATTATCACAAAAAAGCTTTTCTTTCAGCATCTGCTCACTTAACTTTAATTATAGCTTCCTTTCAGGGGAGGAAGGCCATTAAGCTGGGTTGGGTCCTTAATTCTCTCTCCTCACTGCAGTGTGGAGCATTGTGTCAAGCCTGGATACGGCTCTGATCTATGGAAAGGTGAAATTTATTCGTATTCTTCACTGTGCCAGTAAACACTCCAACAAGAGTTAGTCTGAGATGTACAATCCCGAAGGATTGAGACAACCATTTTTGAAGTGGAATTTTCAAAAGAAAAAGTAGGCAGTGACATGAAAGCCTCGGTCCGCAGCAGCAGTCACTGTAAACACTATCCACGTATTAAAGACTATACTGTGTTTAGGTCTGTGTGTGTGAACGCTCAGATTCAATCGCGTGCACTTTCGTCTGTGCACGTGTGTTTATCCTTTCTATAGGCCTCGCGCACTTGGCCCATTTTTCCTCATTGTGCTGTGAGTACCCCACTGGGGAGGAAGACGAGGGAGATTAACTATGTTTCCTGTTGGTGAGGCTTTGATGTTAAGTCCTGGGGGAAACACTGTTCAGTCACATTTTCCCTTCATCTGCTGTATGTCATTCAACGTGTACAACCACCTCCAAAGTCACCAAGCCCTTCATGCTGCTCGCTGCCTGCATTTAGAGACATCAGTCATGTAAAAAGAACAGCCCATAAGGCTGACCTCAACGCGGTGAAAAATCTTTTTCTTTTCTGTTTTGTTTTTTCGACGAGAAGGCACAAGGAGTTTTTAAGGAAACACAGGAGTTGTGGCTCTGCTTACGTGCCTGTGCATGTCACTGGTAGTCCTGCTACTGACATGCAGAGTGCAAAACTGATCTTCTGACCTCCTCTATGACACGGTAAGTCCATCCTCTCCACAAAGATGCATACAAAACAGCACAAAACAAAAAGATTACAAATAGCATTACCATAAAATTCAATGCCTAGCACCAGATAAAGGATTATAAAATAGATGCAACAGAACAGAAGGCGCTTTCTACTTTATTCCACTCATTCTTCTTTCTTGTCAAAACCCTACAATGCTCCATAGCCAGCAGTTCAGCTGGAGGTTCGGGGGTGTTATAAAAATATCTACAAAGGTTTGGTCACTTCACTTCTAACTCCACACCCTCAGATTCTTTCTTAACTTAGTGAACCGTAAAATATGTCACTTGAGGCACAAAAGGTTTTAAACAACTTTTTTCTTTTTTCAGATATGCAGCATTACTGCCAACCTGTGAAGAGACTTTGATGGATAAAGTCAGTGGAGTTATGCTTTTCAGATTCAGCTCTGGCTTTACGATGATCCCCGTAGTGATCCATTTTGACTTCTGTGGGTAAGGAGATCCACACATTGATCGCATGTACAGAAAAAGACGTCTGTCCAAAGGAGGATTTATGAAAAGGCACCTTACAGTTCACCGTGGGTGCACCAAGTGTAATTGAGCGAGAAACCTCGAAAGGAATCAAGGTGTCACTGACATCCTGGTTATTTAGGCATTTATGCATGAGTTTAGTAATAGCAAATTCAATGAAATGATCAAAACTTAATATTGTGCCTTGGATGACTGACTGCAGTGGCGAGGTCTTATAATTTCCTGGTCAAAATTTAAGATTTAGTCATAAATTTCTGCACAGCTTTGGATTATACTCATGTTTTGAAGTTTTGATGAAAATGTCCACATTCAGACAGTCTAAGGGTTCCCCATAGAGTTAATCATTGTGTTTTGTCTCTGTATTCATCACAGACTGTTTAACATAAATCTATGACTGAGAACATCACCTGTTAAAACACAACACAGTATAACCTTTTCACATTTTGTGAATGTTGGAAAACGATCATTACATGTTCTTTCCCTGCAGAGAAGAGAGAGAATATTTTGATTCAGCATCTCATCTCATCTTCCAGCACTGTGATAACTGGACACTGCAAAAGTTAGGACATAGAGGCAGAAAGCCACCGTTCTTCTATGCTGAAGAAAGCTGTGGATATAATATTGGGATTTTTATTATGAGCCCTTAGTGCTGTGCATTTTATGTTAGAGCCTGCTGTGGACATGAACCAGCACTTGGTGGAACATCTACTAAGGTCTAGGATCAGGTTAGCATATTGTGTGTGTGTGTGTGTGTGTGTGTGTGTGTGTGTGTGAGAGAGAGAGAGAGAGAGAGAGAGAGAGAGAGAGAGAG
>JBAJHX010000035.1:15280565-15296244 GCA_037176925.1 Amniataba percoides | reverse complement strand
TTAACAGGCTTGGGACTTTGCAGTCAGCTGACTTTAATAACAATCGAATAAAAAATCATGGTGACTATAACGACTGGCCAAAATATTTTTCCTCTTTTCTCCTCTCTCCTACTCAGACTGTTTTATGAAATCTGTCCATTCCCATTCCTGTTTTCCTCCATAACAACCACTTTTTCCGTGCGCTTCTTTCACCTCTCTTCCTCCCTCCACACTAATTTTAATGATCCGTCTGTCTCCTTCAGTCTCATTGCCCCATGCCCTTTTGTCTCTACATCCCATTGACAAAGACATTGCTGGCCCAGGCTCAGGGGCGTCCTCTTTGTCATTGGCAGCGACGACCTCCGCGTTCCCCCCTGGCACAGGGTCAATTATTCACTGCACGGGAACTACACCTGTGTCCCTCGTGAATCTCCCCGACAACCAGCCGCCAGAAAAAAATGAGTCTATTACCATGGTGGTGCCAGGTGATGGATTTCATGTTCGCGAGTGGAGTGCAGGTAAAAACCTGGGGAAGCCACTGAAGGTGACCTTCACAGCCAAGGCATCTTTACCGGTCGTGCGTGCAAACATACAGACTCCCATGAGGAAGTATCAAAGGAGGGAGTGGAGCATCGGTTTCCGTGTCAGACTTGTTTGTTTGTTGTGGGTTATTGTTGCGTATGCTGTAAATCTGAACGACCTTGAGCCACAAACTCCTCCATAAGACGTTCCCTGGTGGACTATAATGCCTGTGTAATATCTATTGGACCAGTAAAAACATCGCTCGGTGCCTTTTTGCATGAGACATACTTGAAATGTGACATAATAAAACCGAACATTTATGCCGTCCAGTCTGCGATGAACAATATCTGCTCCTCCTTCACTTTAACTGTACAGTATCAGTCAGACATATGATATGATAAAAAAAATTACAATTGCCATAAAAGGGTGTTGTGGACAGTTAAAAATTTATTTTAAACTCAGGGTCTGCTCGCAGTGAAGAGTCGCCACCTTTCACAACACATCCCCAGTACCCACTAGTGAGGCGGCATCTGCAGTGCTCAAGGCAGGATGGCAGCCATGCAGGATAGCAGCAAACCAAGCTGTTAGGCCTGCTGTCTGCTAATCCATTCCAGTGTGGCAGCACAGTCAGTGAACCCCATGTGAGCAGCACTTCAGGTCAACAGATATGGTCAATACATGTGGTCAGAACATGTGGTCAGGACAACAGTGCTGTTGGACTATGACTAACACAGTCAGTTACAGGCTCTTTGTTGCGTTTTCTTTGAGTGTGCACCCTCCCCGCCTGCCTCTTCTGCGGCCGTACGTCCTCGAGTGTACGTTTGAGGCTCCACATCCTTTTGTCTTTGTGCACTAATGCATGTTCGCTTGGAGCGCGCTGCCAGGAGACTTGGCGGCGAACACGGGAGACAGGTGAGCCGTGTAGCAGGGGACAGGCAGGTTTTTGGAGCGGCCTCACCTCTCTGTAACTTTGGACCGTTGATGTGTCTGTCTTAATACCAGCGTGTGTCAGCTGTCCTCAGCATGCAGAGGCACTGGAGTGTACAGCTCCAGTCTGCTGCTCTCCGGCCTCACCCGTTTCCCAGTCGCTCCCGGGCCCGCCAACCCCCGCTAGACGTGGCACAAGACAGAAGAAGAGCTCCACACGACTCGGGCTTGGTCACCCGCCTCTTGCTTTTGCTCAAAAACTAAATCTGTTTCTACTTTTGGTCAAAAATTCAGCTCTTTATTGTGGATAACGTACCACTTTTCTTTCTTTTTTTTTATCATGCATTAGTGGATATTTCAATAATACATCTGAAGGTTTCATGGAGCAATAAAATGATTGAAGAGTTGGTTTTATGCTGTCGGGTCAACACACAAATTATTCCATGAAGTTTGGAGCTTACTGTGCAAATGAGACCACCAAGTTGTGAACTAAATATACACGGGGTTAAGAAACACAACTGTGAAACGTTTATAGTATGCTTAATGGTTTATGGGAGGTTTTATCGCCCATCTGCCATGGGCACAGTTGTAAATGCTTGAATTTACTGATATGTATGAAACTCTTATCGATATATAAATTAATTGCTCGGTTTATGCTCTTGAATTATTTGAAGAATCAAGATGAAATGCAGTTATTTGAAATATATCTATGCATGTAGCCGTCATCTCTGCACATCATATCATCTTCATCTCCCACACGCAGGCTGACAAAAACACACACTGTATGCTTTTTATACATGTTAATAAATGCTTTCAGACACGATTACAAAAGCCTCTTTATCCTCTAATCGTGTCACAGTTAATGATGGCTAATTTGCGCATGTGACTTGCGTCTACCAGTCCTGTCCATTAATGAGACAAAAAGCATACGCCGCGTCCCTCTTTGTCTGTCATCAATCACAAAGATCAAGGTCATGTGATTTGGTTTGATTCAGACAAACTGAGAGGGAACGCTGTGTTGTACAGTAATCGAGGGCGCGAGCGAAGTGTGTGTAACTTAATGTACATTTATGAACCTTTCCATCCGGGGGAAAACAGTTTTGTCAAATCTGTCCTGAGTTATGTGAATGTTGTGTCTGCCTCTCGGCCACTTCTTTCCCATACGGCGGGGAAGAAGAACGGGGTGGTGGTGGGGGAGAATTTTGAGCCATACCATATAGTAATGAGGAAAATAGCTCCCCCTCAAGGCACACAGATGAATTATGACTCTAAATCAAAGAGACAAAGCATGTCTCCACACAAAGCCACAGCACAGCACACCCTCTCGCTGAGTGTTATGAGTTCAAACAGCTGTGTGCCCATTCATTTGGTGCCAAAATTACCACAAGGGGTAAGTGTAAAAATATGTTCTTTGTGATTTTGGTGAACTGATCCTTTAATAACACAAATATCATTGTTGTAAATCCATCTGCCAGCACTCGCGGATTCCAATCATGTGTTTTGAATGTTGGTGGCGGAGGCTACCCTTTTATTTACAGTGCGATCACAGATTGGGCCCTTAAGCTTCGTCCCCAGAGTCCTGATAATGAACTTGTGCGTTACGACATTTAAACAGGCAGGCCTGGACAGCCTCTCATAACTCAGAAAGGTTATTCTCTGGCAGCAGATATAGATAAATGTCAGCAACGTAGCTGAGGCTCTACTGAAACAGAGCAGACATGATGCTCGCTGCTGATATTTACACAGCAGAGCCAAGTCTGGAGGATGAGGGTGGGGGGGGGTGGTACATGGCCTGCTGACGAAATCCGTTTCTTACAGTAATTCTTGTCCAGCGATGGAGTTTGATACCAGGAGCAGACGGAATCATCTCCTAAAATGTCAGTCAAAATTATCTTAATCTTAAGCGTTTTTACAATATGTCAGCCAAACGAAAAGAAAAGCTGCTTCGCTTGACTTAGATAATAATCTGATTGTCAGCGTTGCAGAAAAAAACTGATAAATAGAAATGCGCCTTTATGCTGGATAATTTACTCATCGCTTACACTCGGTTGCACGTTTTCCCCTCTACCGAAGTCGTGGTGACAGGGGCTGTAGACCAAAACTCACCTCAGTCTGCTGTCATTAATCCAGGGAGAACCTGAGGCATGTCTCTGCGAGAGGTTACCCCCAGAACTCAAATGAGGGATGGGAGTGGGGGGAGAAAGAGAAGGAGGAGAGAACAGAAGACGGCCAATTTGTGTGTTAGCCCCAGCAGCAGGGCAGGCAGGCACTTAATTCTGTGGAAGCGCATCATTATATGCACCATTTACCAGATGCCCATTTAACATGCAATAATTAGATCACTCAGTTTGGAGAGAAAAAAAACGCGGAGATGTGGGCTACTTAAATAGGGTCCCTTGCCATAACATTAGCAGCCCCCCACAGGGTCACTTGTCAAAACAGTTTGAGGGATTAATTCTTTGGAGTGTCGAGGAGAAAAATGTATAGGCCGGCTCTACTTTTGTTTCTCTCCTTTGTCCTTTGTTCCACAGTTTTCTACTATGATGAAACGCACAGCAGGCAATGGCATTAGTGCATAGTCTTACAAAATGAATAAAAAGTGTAAATATTTGATGCACACTAAATGCCCTAAGGTTATGTTTGTCAAAGGAATGAACAGCAATAGAGACTGGATTCCCTTTATTGTGAATTATGATGATCAAAGAGACAGAGAGAGGTGCAGTTCTGGAAACGCTCGTCCTCCATGAAGTCAGTCATTTAAAATGACTTCCAAAAGTATGTTTCTGCATTTTGTCAATCTCTGTGAATCAAACAAATCCCATAATTGGATTTTCAAATATTTCCTCCATTCGGCAACCTCTCTCTGTTTTTTGTTTTGTACATTGATACTGATCATCACATTTTTTTCTTCACTTCTAAACCTATTTCATCTGGCTGTGAACCTGCCTCTCGATAAATTACTTTTACATAAGCTCAGTGCATGGCTTTAGTGGCACAAACCAGGCAAAAATCCTTCTCTGTTCTATTTGGCTTGCGTTAATAATGCCTGTCCTTTTCAGACGGAGAATCATTTCATTTCTCTGCGAAGGCACTTCAGCTCATCACGCACACACACCTACCGTGCAGAGTCCACTCTCTCAGCCAGGGAGCAGATAATAAACTGGAGAGAAACTCCACGGCAGGCAGACCCGGACGCTCTTGTGTGATGGGCCAAAACCTTTGCGCTCTGTCGGACCTGAGAGGTAGATGTTGAATCCTCTGCCTTTACTGGTGCTGTTATGGAGATGTTAATGGAGTAATTTATGATAGATATAAAGTGAAATAGGTCATCATCAGCTTCCAGCCCTTTCATTGTGTGTGTGTATGTGTGTGTGTGTGTGTGCTCTGCAGTATGCTCCTTTCAGCTGAGGGCAGTCATGGAGCACTGGTACATCCCCTGGGCTGAGGAGAGTGAGTGGTACCTGAGGACTTAAATGGCCTGAGGAGGACACGGTCCACCATGCCTGTATTCTGCAAAGCTCTACAGCACAGACTAATACAATGGCGTTGGAGAGGGTGTGCGTCATTTACGGCCTGAAAATGTATGTAGTGCGGCGATACACGCTGAGGTGCACTGCAGTTTGTACGGTGTGTGGTATAGCAGATATTCAAATGAGGCAGATGTGCATCAGAAAGCTTTGAGATGAACAAAATGAGGTGTTGAAAAAAAATCACCCAACCTTAACTTTAGTCTTCCTAACAGCCTCTTCATCCTCTTTTGCAGTCTCATAGTTCACACCTGCTGTAAACTTACTCCATACCACAGCATACAGACACTGAAGAGGTTTGATTATTTGCTTGGTGATTAATAGTTGATGCATAGACAAACTCATCCAATAATACTATTACATTAATTAAAAAAACACAGACATCATGTTTACCACAGCCAACCAAGGTCCATTCTAAAGACCATCACAAAGCTCTGTCATTGCAAGTGACAGAAAGTCAACTCTTCTTCACTTAGAAATTAAAGGTGTTTTGTGAGTAATGCAGCCATTGTCATCTAAACTGTCAGTGTCAGCCAGAGATGATATACCCATTTAATAATAGAAAGAGCTTTTATATGACTGTGTCCCTGGGATTGGCAGACTTTGATTGGCTTGCAAGACCATTTCGCTTTGCAGATAAAATGAAACTACCTTCAACGTAATTTATAGATGCAATTTTGTCGGACAGTCCTGAGCACATATTTGATATGACAATTTGAAGGTGGGTCGGAGTGTGTGCGTGCATGCACATATCCACATAATAAATTCGTAATAAATACAGAAATTACATTTGAAGCCAGTTATACTTTGTACAATTTTTGAAAGTCTGCTTGAGCTGTAAGAAAGTGTTTCAGACTGAGCAGGTTGAACTTCATCTGACCTTTCATTCACTCTAGTAATACACAGCCAAACTAATTCCCCCCGCCGAGTTGCTATGGTGAGTCTCTCCTGTTGATCTCCTACTGTGACAGTCAACACCGATCAATCCTTGATCTTAACCATCTGTAATGCCTCTGATCCTTCAACAAAACCCAGATCACAGTATGGTCATCCACCAATCACACATTATCTAATCACAAATTAAATCAATGTCCATTTTAACATTACTTGAGGCTTTAAGTAAAAAGATTTTTAGACTTTCTGTAAGTAGCAATAAAGAAAAAGGGGAAACAAACAACCATGTAAGGGCCCACTCTGTCAAGAATGTCATATCTGCCACAGATCTCATTCATTTTGTCACAAAACTGCATCACATCAGTATGGATGAAAATACAAGCCACTGCAGCTGCGTCTGCAGGTAGTGGAGACGAGCAGAAGCCCCCAGGCGATGACTGACACTTCTTATGTGATCCATTAATGTTCGGCAGAACCTGCTTGGGTCTCAAATCAAAGAGGAGGAAATTGACCAAAATATCTGTGAGGCAGAGGCATTCATCATCCGAAGATAAAATGTGTTCTCTCAATGTGGCCGTAATATTTTACAGCCACACAGAGGGGCTTTAGCGTCGACAAAGTCTGGTTCATGATTACACGGCTGCAACAACCAGTTGGCAGGTCACTGGAGTGATTAGCATGTGACCTCTCTCGGATGCCATCCATTTTTATAAGAAGGTCAAAATATTGTCAGATTCTACACTTCAGAGGCACTACAGTCGCTTTTAGTAATGTACTGACATGCAGAGTCTCTGCAAAGGCTCTATTATGTGAGCATTAAATAGCAAATAACATGAATTTTACACTAACATGCTGGTCTAGGACGTAATGTGACAGTATGGTTTCTACAGGGCTCTGTTTAGAGACTCTGCCCCATGGACCAAAGGGTCCTATTACTTAAATGAGCTCTATTAGTGTCTCTGTGGGGACCACTGCGGCGACCAAACTCACAAACCTGCTCACAGACTCAAAAACAGCTTTTGTTATGCCACCCCTCTATTGCCCTCCAGTTTCTTACTGATTTACATACAAATTGATCTTGAGGTAAATCAGATGTCACTTTTCTCCGGGTCACGGAGAACACGCTGAGATAATGAAATCAGGGTCCGCTGAGTGCTACACTTGCACAAGCTACCAGATGGGTCTCTCCCTTAATGCAATGCCTCCGCCTGCATGTGTGTGAATGGGTGGGTACACACACATGTTGGTGTGAATGCACGTTCAGGCGTGTGTGTGTGTGTGTGTGTGTTTGCGTATGTAAAAATGACTTAACATCACCTATTTATTTTGCCAATAAAAAAGTAAATGTGTGTGCTCATGTGTGATCATTCATTTGACAGCTGTGTATAGAAAACATGCTTCCTGTGTGACTTTGGGGATTGCTCTGATTTGCTTGGTGAATAAATTTCTGTGGTTGCAAACTTAGGTGTCTATCCATTCATGCCCAAGATTAAACTGTAAAAAGTCTTTTCTTTTCTATTTCTACAGGGTTTTTTTGTGGTTTCTTTTCATTATACTGAAAATTTCAGCTATCAGCCCAGCAAAGTTCTTTACCTGAGAGCAATTAACCAATCCTTGAGTGGATTCCTCCAGGCTTCCCCCTCAGAAGAATAAATGACAGGCAGTTTGGCTTGAAGAGGGAGGGACCGGAGAGGTGACAATTAGAAGGACAAGAACTCGATGGACCATCACATCCCATTAATGTTGTCTGGGGAGACATTAAGGGGAATAGCTGAATGTGCCATGTTTCTGTCATGGGACAGACTTTGACTTTGGGGAGCGGGTACATGTGACTTATAATAAGTGTTGACAAAAAGCAAAGACTAAGTGTGTAAAATCATATTCAGCATGTTATTTTCAGGATAAGAATTGAGAATATTAAAACATTTTTAAAAGGAATTAAAAGGCCATACCTGCATTTTGGCATGTTTCTAATAAATTACACAGGCAATAACCAATTTCCTATGGCATACCACAATGTTTTTCATAGATTAATGTACTCTTCGAGCCTTCCAGGCAGACCTTGGCATCAGATAATTTCTTTGCAGTAAGAAAATTAACTTGCTGAGACTGGTAATTCAGTGTAGTGGAAAATGTCCTCTATATATTTGTACTGTAGGGATACGCAGGTTAAACATTCTGAAAGGTCTGTTACCACAATCATTGTTATTGTGTTTATTATGTAGTTACACCATTAATATCACACCTTAAAATCCTCTCTGAAGATTTTGAAATGTGTTAGTGTTTTTCATTCTGCATCACTGTAGTTGATGTTCAGCAGACAATTCTGAGATGCCACAACATGCAGGAATGTTAATTTGGTCCATTTCCAAACATTTCAAATGTGGAAACATTGAGATAATCGAGGTTTGAGGGAAACAAAACCCGAGAAAGTTTACTGTGATTTAGCTATCTCGAGTTTCAAGTGTTTGATTTTCATACAGCACCTTTACTGAAATACATAAAAAGCATGAATATTTGCCTGAAGCGTAAGGAGCAGATCTATAACACTGCAGAATGCTTTGGGAAATGTTTGTAAGTTGTATAAAGCATACATAAATACAAAAATGGATTAAAACGCACCAAGTGCATGTATTTTTCTTTCATCTGCTTGTGTATTGTTTAGATGCATATGTCCTTCAGAAGAAAAAAACGTAACTACCTGCTGCTGACAGTCAAAGGAAGGTTTAAAATAAATGCAGGGGACTCTGCAGACCTTCTGTGTTGTAATTCCTCTACTTCAAATCATAAATAGAATGAAAAGAAAGAGAGGAATGATGTGAGGCCCAGAAGTCATCAGTCAGACTGACAGGCTTGAAATGGAACAATACCATAGTCTCCTCCCCTCCTGGGCTGCAGACTGGTTTAGTATTTGTTAAATAACTCTTGTATTCATGAGACTGCTTCCAAGCACTGCCTCCAAAGCTATCCTATGGCAATCAAAGGGAATGTGAAAAATGGCTGTTAATGTGTATTTCTCAGACCAAAAACACTGGCCCATTACATGTGAAGTTACGATTAACATAAATACAGACACATGCCGTGTGATTAATGTATACTTTGTGGAAGGATATGGTAAAGTTATAATGGAATAAACATTTAATGGTGGGATATTAATGCCAGTATCTTACATTTTATGGTAACTGAGGTGAAAAAAATAAAAATATCGTACATCATGTGTTCTCTTCCACTGACTTTTTTATTGATAAATTTTGCTATCAGATCAGCGTAGACCAAGTTTCTACAGCCGAATGAGTCGGTATATCTTCCTCCTTCATAATACTGTCATCAGAGGATAAGAGAGCTCATAATGGGGCAGTAGTTTATTTTACTCTCAGTGGGCAGTGGGGGCAGTCTCTGGCCAGTTTCGGTGCTATGAGGGAAATAAATCAAAGGAACAATAACAAAAATGACCAGAGACCTCTAAGGGACCAGGCTGCACCACTAAGGGTGATAAAGGTGGGGCCTGGCGAGCTCTGAGCCAATAGCAGTGCAGCCTTGACATAATAAATTTAACACAAATTGCCTGCTTTAATTGGGTTCATGATCTGTGGACTGGAGTGTCAGGAGCCTCCAGTAAAAAGGCCTGACAAATGGGACACACAGATTTCCAGCACCGTTTAATGCAGTTATAAAGATTGAAAAAATATTGGCAAAGGCTGCAGACAGAGTTGGACTTGTTTCGGGCTTCTCGTCACCTGGATGGAAAGGACCAAGCAAAAAGGGACTATTTTGGTTTATGTGTGTACCGTAACTGACTCATTCTGTCCATGAGTTAAAAATTTGCTCGGCTGCCTCACATAAAGCAGGTACAGATGTTGCCAATAATTCATGTGAGAATTGTGAAAAACGAGATTAAACAAAACAATTACTGCCTTCTCTCCAAACATGAAGCACCTTTTATCCACATGAACACATGGATGGTTTCAGTCACTGTGTTTGTTTTTCAGATTATGTGCATGCAACAAGCAACTATAGATCTTGGTGAGAGGCCAGAACTGCAATTACGATCTGTGATGGTATGCAGTCAAGTGACACTGACTGATCTCTGTAACAAGTCTTCAACAGCCACATTGCTGGCTCTGTTCTGCTACAGTTTTCAACAGATGTAGCAAAGTGAAACCAAAGGCAGGGAAGAAGAGAACTGCTAGCAAGTGAACATGGACAGATATGTCTAAGTATAATATTTTGTCATCTCAGGCTTGACTAGAGACTTGTCTTTTTTGTCTGTGTTGGCTTGCATGAAAGTGTGCTCACATTTTCAGAGAAGACAGAGCAATGAAACCATGTTTGAAAGAGTCTCAGGCCCTGAACTGTGCTAGCAGGAGAACAATCAGGGGCATGATGACACATAACATCTGGAGTCATGAGGGAAACAGCATGAACTCCTATGCCCAGAACCAGCAGGATCATAAAGCGATAGACTGACACACAAACCTGCTGGCCGAGAAGGCACCAGCAGCCCGCACATACAGCCATTTACACACAGCTGGCTGCACAAAAAAAGGTCAGCTCAATCAGATGTAGGGGGAAAGTCCTGATTTATTTGACATATTGCTGCATATTTTGCAACTTTGCTATAATTAGGAGTGCAAGATAAGCATAAATTGGCAACAATGTCGAAATGTTTGCAGATAAAGCTATCTACATTGCTTGACATCATCAGGGTAAAATGAGGAGAAAAAATGTTTTTGAAGGTTTTTTTTTAACTGATTCTTTAATAAACTGGATTCTGTGCAACATGATGAAAGCAATTTTTGAGTGTTAGCGGTATCACAAATAATGTCAAAGCTTAGCTCTGTGTCCAGATCCTGCAGTACCCTGATAGGGAGCAAACTGTGATAATGATTGGATTTGTTATTCTTTATCATGTCTATTTCGCAAAGCCACTCAGACTTCTACATTGTGCTGGTTGTGCATTGACTCTCGTCTATAATTGTCACAACATAAACGCTCGGCCTGGCAGTCCCGCAAAAACAGACACACACACATGAAATTCAACCAGCAGTGCTCCTCCGCCCTGAGGACCTGCTCAATGTCAGTTTTACTCAACAACACACACACACACACACACACACACACACCTGCACACAGACAAACATACACAGCCTGGACGTGGAGCCTGGGGCGAAGAGGGATGTGATACGGAAATCCCTGTCCACTGATATCTTCCTCTGATAACTGTGTGAAGGTCATTTGTCCCCTGTTTGGTAAGACTCTCCATAAATCACAGTGGAATTGGCGTGATGGGTATTCATGGAGGCAGCTACTGCCCTCCAGTATTTCCCACTCACCCATCTTCTCCTTGTTGCCTGTAACCCAAGCAGATGTGTACAATAAATAATGATACATCTGGACAATTTCATCTATTACAGCACACTTGCAGCAGACATACCATCCTACCTGAGGTCTTTTTTTTCTGCCTTCCACTATCTTGACATTTCAGTGTATTAAGTTATAAGAGTCTGCATCCACAGTGCCTGCTGATCCTGATATGGTTCAGCATCTAAATCTAAGTCCTTAAAGATAGTTTAACACCAAGAGATAGCAGGTTTACTGATGGTGTAGACCTGAAATTCTTCAGCAAGCACTCACTTCTAGGTAACAGCACAATAATATTACAACATCATAAATATATCTCTCTGCCAAAATCGATATTTTTATTTGATAGACACAGTTGGGATTCATTTTATTCACTTCATACATTTATTCTACACCTTTAATTCTTATTTATGGCTTCATTATTTAGAGCTGGTGTCATTTATTTTAAATAAAGCCGATATGAGAGTGGTATAAATATTCTCACTTAAATCTCAACTAGAATGCAAATAAGGATATTTTTAAAAATGCAAACTTATTCCTTGAGTGGCTAATGCCTTGGTAGATTGATATGGTTCTCTACACATTACAGCCGCTACCGCTTGAGCTTTTACTTTGAAAATGCCTGTCAAATGTGGCATCTGTTATCTCTGGTGGCTCATTAGATATTAGGAGCCTGACTTCTTTATGTCCCAGAGAACCTTCAAACTGTGTTCGGGAAAGTGAAATATTACGCTTATTGGTGTTATGGGATCCTACTGAGTAAATAAAGGGTAAAACATTCTAACCTTGAAATGCTGCTGCTACACCACTGGTTTGATTTTGCAAAACCCCAGGGGATGATGCATTTTGGCATTGTGTGTGCTGATGTTAAAATTTACATCACAAGGACATGTTATTTCATCCAACAACTGCCTGACACAACAAGGCATTTTAAAAAATACATTTATCATCTGAGAAAATCTATTAGAGTTCTTAAATCTTAAATCAGTCCTTTATTTAACCTTTGCTCAGTGTTGCTTTTACCTTGTTCACACACAACACAAAGACACACCAAAGGCATGCGACCAGACAAAGATCATTTTTTCACATTCTAATGCAGATGGTGGGTGTTTTTGTGTGTGTGTGTGTGTGTATTGTGCTTGCATGCCTTTGTGAGTGTGAGTTTATGCGCGTGTGTGATAATGTGTGTGTGTGTGTGTGTGTGTGAGAGTGTGGCTGTGTGTGCATGGGGCGTACTTTTGAGAGCGGCAGGTTTGGCCCCCGAGGCGATGACAAAGCGATCAAACTCTATGTGTCACATATAAATTGCTTTGACCTTTTTTCCTCTCAGACTCATGGCTCGATGGCAACAAGGGACATTTTACCCAACTGGAAAGAGTGCTCAAGTCCGCAAAACATGAGGAAATGGCAAGCGAGGAAATTAACGGTGGTAAGTGTTTGTCCTCTACGGGGTCAAAACACACCACTTTGTTCCCTTGTGTTTATGCTTTGCCAATTTCCCAGAAGACATCTAAAAAACCTTGAGCATTTATTTCAACAGTCTGTTTCCTAAAAGAAAATTGAATTTACCTATGATAACAAACGGTGCGATTGTGGAAACAAAAAAATTTTGCTCTGTATCACAAATTCTTGCTATAACAAGCAAACAGTTCAGCAGTGTTAATTCAGGTGCAACAGATCTGCCCACTCATGTTGCATTTACCATTATACCTCTTAACCCCATTAAGCAGAGTGGCCATTTTGTTTTGGAGCTCTCAGTAGTCACACTCTTGACCACTTTAATACATTTCAATTCTTGATGGCTGCATAAGTAGACTTCATAAATGAACCTGTTGTCTGCGGTGGCCATCTGGCCAGAAGTCATGTATATAAATGGACCTCTAGACACTTGACTTCTGTAGCTATCGGCCGTGATTACTCTCTTGGCCTAATACAATATTCATGCATTAGAGTAGGCGTGCATTACTTTCCTTCTCCTCCTCATGCTGCCATCGGTAATTGAAATTTCTGAAGTGCGGCATGTTTAATAATGGAATTAATTTCCCATGCAAAGTGTATATGACTGACCATGCACAAGGAGCAGAGGGAGCAGGCTCCATTTCCAGAGAAGAGGAGAAAATAGCAGGCTGTTAGACATATTGTTAGATTTATGAATTCAGTATAAAAAATAATGGTAGAAGAATTACGTGAGAAAGTTTCAATTATATTATATATAATGCATGTTACATTTAATTGCTTCCCTACGCAATGAAGATACAATTTAATGCGATTTCACTGAAAGGACTTTTCCTGTACATGAAATATACATTTCTGGAAATAATGGTGAGGATGTTTTTTTTTTCTTGCAATAAACAAATGATATAGCAAGGGCAGAAATGTGGCCATTTTTTCAACACGCAATATATTCAGTACTGCAGCTGTGAATTTTGGAGAAGAAAGATGAAAAAGAAAGTCAGAGAGAGGAAGGGAGAAAGGAGCAGAAATATGAAAAGCCCTGTAAAATAAATGTAAAAGATGTGGGAGGGAGACTGAGCTTCTTGTGAAGGCTAATGATCAAGCTGGTTTGACCTCTCAAGCAGTTAATGTGGAACAGACTGTTCCTGGCAAGCCAAGTCCAAATGACAGGCCATCACAGGGAAAGAACAAAGGAGTAGCTCTCTCAAGAACACCATTCATCGCTGCATGGTTATGTTTTATGGAGGCAGGGAATAAAAGGTAAAAGTGTA
Source organism: Amniataba percoides (assembly GCA_037176925.1). Classification (NCBI taxonomy): domain Eukaryota; kingdom Metazoa; phylum Chordata; class Actinopteri; order Centrarchiformes; family Terapontidae; genus Amniataba; species Amniataba percoides. The sequence continues at coordinate 15,282,308 of JBAJHX010000035.1, read as the reverse complement.
TGTCCGTCTTCAAAAGCTTTTTTTCTCATGCAGACAGGAAGCATGTCTTATTTTGTTGAAAACTGAACTGCAGAAAGGGCAACTGCTCCCCAAGTACGTTATACTCAGATTATGAGAAAAACAAAAACACACAAGGAAACCTTATGTGCTCTGTCTAAATACAAAATACATACTGCACATACACCGAATACTGTGTGGAAGAAACCTACATCAGTGCCACCTTTAATGGCCGTACAAGGAAACTCTCATAAGTTAATTTGTGATGAAAGCATAGGACAAACACACAATTAATTTCGCTGCTTTCCAGATGACAGCAAGGGGTGAGGTTAGCAGGAGGGGAGGGGTTAGTGCAATGAGAAGTGTGAAGAAAACAGTAGGCTCAGCACAATCACATTGTATGTCCCAGCCAAGACATATTAGGTTAATGAAATGTTCACAGGCTGTAATTGTTGTAATGAGTGGACAGATTGCAAAGAAGGACAAGAGAGATGCAGCGGAAATCAAGGACTGTGGAGAAGAGACCGAAAGAGAGGGCGAACACTGCAGAAGATAACTATGATTAAACCAAGAAAAATAGTGAAGGACCTTTCGATACTTTAGATGGCGGTGACAAATTCGTTATCTGAGGTTTGGGTTTCGCATCAGTCACGTGCAAGGATTTTGAAACGTTCCAATTGCCCTGTTTCTCAATACATCTTCAATTTCTGAACTTGGCCTTTGTGTGCTTTGAAAGCTAGAAAGAATGTTGCTTTGAACACAAAAACTCCATTTCTACTCTTAAAATGCTACCTTTTTTTACATTTAGCAGGTAGAAGCTACAGTCTCGTAATTTCCAATAAATAACCTCAATCTTTCAGACTATGAAAGATGCCACCCTCACATTTTCTGACAATTCCACAGTTCAGAGATGAACACAGATCAAGAACAACACTAACAGATCATAAAATGCGAGGATGCAGAGTGGAACACAAGTAATTCAAAACGAGAATGAGTGGGTGGTGAGAGAGAAAGAGAGAGAGAGAAATAAAGTGAACACGGCAGAAACACGGAAAAGGTGAGAAACCATCAGAGAATGACAAGAGGGGGAGAGAGGGAGTTACAGAGAGACATTTAGGGGAGAACTGAGTCGAATTCAAATACCCAATGATTACATCTCTTAAAGTGTCAAGTACATTTCCATTTAAAGTGCTTGCTTAAACACCCATGAAGAGGTGTTCTGCAGCTGCTATGTACACAGTAATGACTGGGGAGTCTCCTAAGACCCTTAAGCATTGCAGTCATCTCTTTCTTTCCCATCACATTGGCTCATCTGCCTCACCTTTAAAACAATGTGTTGTGTCTGGAAAAGACTCAGAGCTAAGGACCAGATGCCCCGTCAAAGTTATTACTGCACTATGAGTTTACAGAATATTTTGTAAGGTGCTGTAATCATATAAACACACTATGAGTTTAATGCACTAATAATAGTTTTGTTTTGGTTTTTTTTTTGTCTCTTGAGGGGAATAAAAGCAGTAAAGTTTTACAGCCATATTAGCTGTGGCCTAACTGCAATGATCCCTTTCACATCAGACAGTCCTTTAATCTGTTGTTTATATTGAAATATTTATCAGTGCAGCTTTAAAGTGAGACAAAATAGACAAGCTGAGACTTCAAGTGACAATTTTGATACACTGTAAACCCGGATAAGTTGATTGTACTTAAACCATTTGCGTCAAGTGATTGCCTCAAACGGTTTAAGTTACT
>JBAJHX010000035.1:15239205-15280401 GCA_037176925.1 Amniataba percoides | reverse complement strand
CAGCCTTCATATACTCATACTGTTTAAGTAATGCAATTAATAATAACTATTAAAAGTGGTATTTACTCAAACTGTTTCCGTAGAAATAACTCTCGGGTTAACAGTGTACTTTGGTAATAATGATTATGGCAAATTCCCAAATAGTGTGGTAGCACATATACAGAGTCATCATCATCAGCCACTAAACTGACTCAACTATGTCAATATCATGAAAATATCTAAACATCTGCTAACTGGTCACACCAGGCCAAGAAAAGCTGTAGCTAGAAAACCTAAATTATATTAAACTGAACAAATATGCTTTTTATTCCTTATGAATTCAAAATTTCCATTTGTAAAGGGTACCATTTATAGCTACACATACAATTTCATATACATGCAATTTAACATATGCACATTGCAATAAGGACATTTGGGATCTGATTGGCATTTAAAAGAAAAGATCTCGGAGAAAATTTCCTAATTTTGAACCACATTCACCCCAACATTCCTGCTGACTCCATCCAGCATTGATAATCCCGTCACTTCCCATAGGTCCATGTATTAAAATGCAGAGCTGATGTTTGCCTTTGTGAAAGGCCTTTATTATTAAAGTGCCCTCACCTGCTAGCACATTACAGCCCGTAAACAACATGAATGATGTGCTGAGCACTGCAGCCTAACTCACATTTATTAAATTACACTTTTCAGCCACACATCAGCTTTCTCCTTTGATTCATTTCCTTTAATGAGTTTGCTGATGTAGACTGGCATGCTGTAATGAAAAGGTAAAGACAAGCAAGCAGGAGAGCCATAAATAAGTCTCACAGCGTGAGGAATAATGACAGGAGTTTAATGTCCAATTAGATTAAAAGGCTCTCTGACACAAAAGCAGGATGCTGAGTGCACTGCTCAATGAGCCTGTGAGCGACATTGATTAACGCTAAACGGATCTATTACTCTGGTCCATGGTACTGATCAACGGTTCTACCTGCCACTTCTCTAACACTATAAATGTATGTGTGCTGTACCTGTTTCTGTGCATGCAAATTTGTCCACCTATTAAGAGGATTATAGATTAGCTAAGGTCTGCAACTAGTGTCCCAAAAAAATCCATCAGTTTGTGTTTTTCTCAAGGACATCAAGGTGGGATTTTTATGTCTACTACTATTTTTCTTATTAATTTTACTGAGTAAACAAAGGGCAAGCTAACCCAGGCATATTATCTCTGATATATGAGTTTCATAAAGCACAGGGGAGTTTTCTCCTTGTGAAGCCAAGCTGAGACCTGATAGCGCTCCACATTATTGGCTTTAGCAGGAAAAAAAAAAAACATGATAGTGGGATAGGATGTCCGTCTATCATCATATTTGTTTTCAGACACTTGTCATAGGCTTCAGCTTGTATCTTCCATCTGAGCTGAACATTAGCGATGGGTTGAGGAGGTGTTTAAATCTGCTTTGCTGCAGGGGGAGGAAACTACCTTGTAGTTGCGGCTCCTCATTATTCTGCTGACAGAGCTTTGTGGATCTTTCCTCTGCTGAAGAGAGACGAGAGAGATGGGATGATGAGAGATGTCCTCCTGTGGACGAGTGTGTCAACACCTTTGACATACAACACAGTCTACATTAACATTCACAGTTCACAGGGTCTGGTGTGCACCACTAAGATCAAAGAGGCAATATTATGTAGCAGACTGTATTGTACATGTATAATGTACAGTTTCCTTTGAAACTTGAGGTCTGAGGTTCTTCTCTGAGCTCTGCACAGCATTTATTTTTGGCCAGAGTCCACGTGTGGCTCGTTAATAACATACATGAGAAAATGTTTTGAGATCTCAGACTTCAATGCAAATGTGCTCTAAATCTTTTAAGAATGACATAATTGTCATTGTTCGGAGGCTCATTTTCTAATAAATACAGTGTGTCTCGTGTCTCATTACCACAATTCATGCATTGAGGGAATATTTCTTTCCCCTCGGCCTACTGTTACACTAAACAGCAAGAAGGAAAAACTGCATCTTGCTTCTGCTAATGGGACAAACTGAACTGGGACAGTACAAAATTACAATGAATAACATCAAGTCACTGTGAGTACAATTCTTACTGTCAGAGTCTCTCCAAGCCAAGAAAGTAAGCCAAGACAGTCTGGAGCTGCCGCTCATCTTTGAAGCCCGGCCTGTGTGATGGGTGTTTCCTGTACAGACTTTTGTAAAAGAAGGTAAGTAATAGAAAAAGAAAAATGCCTTGCCTCATGGGATGCAGATTCCACGTTAAATGAACTGTAATGATGATCAATATGATTAAAAATATACTTGTCATGCAGTTATTTGTCATGTCAGAGGAAGAATAGGACCAGAAATTAAAATAAGGGGCGTTTTTGGAGTGTATGGACAGAAGCATTTGCAGATGTCTGGACTCAATGGACTATATAATTGGTCACGGATCTGGACAACATTTTTTTCATTAGATGGCAGTATGTCATTTGTTAGATGAAAATGCTCTGATATTCAAGTCAGGAGGTGTGTTGCTGGGCACTGGCAAGTCATGGGCGTAACCTAAAGTGTCAAGAGACACTGACCTCAGTCTCCTTGACTGACGTCTGCCTTCTGCAGGGCAAATGGAAACTGCATCATCAGGGATTTTAAACAGAGAAAAAGAGGCTGAGATTTGAAGGAGGATGGAGCTAGTAGGAGTGAACCAGGTAAATTAGGCATTCCTGCAAAAGATTCCACATCAAACTAACACTCATTGTATGCATGGAAATAAGTAGGCACACATCATTGCTTTTTCCTAATATGTCATAGCAAGTTATATAATTATCTGGGGGAAAAGTGTTAAGTGTCATTTGTGCGATAAAGATGTAAATAGGGCCAAATTTCATAAAATATTCATGGTAAACACAGTCCACATTCATATTCAGACCATGCACACTCATTTACATTGTTTCATGTATTATTGCTTAATTACAGCATGCCAGTCACATAATGTTTTGATTACATACTTGCAACTGAAATTGCCGCTGCCACACTTTCTCACTCAACAAAAGCCCGGAGCCATATCCACATCAAACTACCCTGAGAAAAAAAATATGACTGGTGCAAAATTGTGGCATGTGGTCCGGAGCATAGATGGTCAATCATGTCTTTCCCCACAATCTATAAACTAGGCTAATTTATTCTGTCTGAAAAATCAAGAACATTCGGATGAGCTCGGCAGATTTTGTTTTTGGGGGCATGCAGCTTGTTTTGTCTACTTTAATCTTTTGTATTATATGTGTTCAGGGAATGTGTCTCTCACCTCCAAGCACCAATGTGACTCTTTATTTGTGTTGTTTAAACGTTTGCTCTCAGTTCCAGGTGAGTGGCCGGACAAGAGCAATCTATAAATTGCACAAAATATCCCAAAAGCAACCTCACCTGAAGAGGTTTTTGTTTTTGCAGTAGTTGCACATTTTCACCTTTATACAGATGTTTTAAGGTTCACAGAAGTTTACCCATTTAATGTATAATCCATTTATTTTGTGAATTTGATGCAGGTTTATTACTATATCCCAAATATGACCTTAGATGAATGTTTCAGATGCACTGCAGCCATTGTTGAATTGATTTAGTCTCTGTAGCAAGGGCTACCTGAGGGAAGCTCATTTTTAGTTGTCTGCCAAGGTTATGCCTTGTCAGCTATTCTGTTTGTGATTTTCACGGATAAAATTTAATTTCAAGAAAGATCTACCCTGATGCATGTCGGGTCGGCCACCCTTTCCATCTCTATGTTAAGCACGCACTGCTGCATGCACATTGTGAAAGCATGCATGCACTCACCTTTCAATTTGTCAAATGTTTGATGTCAGTGTGGTTTTATCTACAAAAACATCAACTTTTGGGAGGTTTTCAAACCAAGGAAAACAAACTGTGAATTTCCTTTTTTCTTTCAGGAAATTCTATTAATTTATTTCCCCGGTGAAAAACACGAGCCACTGCAGTTTCATGAGTTCTAAATGCCATGAAAACCTTGGTTTTCATACAAACCTTGGTTTGCAAGGCCATGCTTTCCAAAAAAATCCACATTATTCTGCTAAGGGAGAGAAAAATAGTGCAGAATTACCACTGTTGCAGCAGAAATTCATTCAGCTACATCACTTTTCCACATAGGTTTGAATCAGTTTGTCTTCTTACTCTTAATAAGTTTCTCACCTAACCAATGTTATTGCTTAATTTATTTCTTTGCAGTGGATAAAATCACATACACACACCCACACATTTCTATATCTGGATCTTCCCTTCCTCCTCTTCATAGCATTCAAACTTCACATCACCAAGACAACTCAACTGCAAAGTTTATTTCACTTTCTTAAGACACATTTTCTCCTCCTCTACCTTTCTGACTAATTTCTGAAAGTATGACCAGTCACTGTTCATGGTATGTATCCACAAATCATCTCTTTAGCTGAAGTATGAGTCATATCATAAATGTTGGTGACGTGTATTATGCCAAACCATAACATATCTTTCTTGTTGATGTCTACCATACAAACAAGGCATCACACAGAGGAGAAGTAATGCCTATCAAACCCTCAGTGGTTATAGAGAATTAGCTTTGTGGAACAGTAAAAAAATCACAAGTTACATCGTTCTAATCGGAGAAAAACTTAATTAACTAGGTGAGCCTTGGGGGCTCTTACAAAATGCCTCCCCAAGCAACAGCAGAGAGCAAGAATGACCCCCAGCTACCACAGACCTGCTTACTGATACAGAAAATATGATTGCTTTTCATATTCCAGTGAATTTTCAACATTTCCCATTTTACCTCAGGACACACAGTCGCTCAGAACACATTAGAATAGGTGTGTTGCAGGAAAAGGGGCAGTGCGTGTGGGCGTTATTAGCTAAATGAATTTTAATAAATAACACTGAAACATAATGAAACATAAGACAATATGAAAGACGAAATTAAATGCTTGTCGGAGTATGCATGACAGATAATGGGATACAGTAGTGAAACAGATGAGTTTAAGGAGGTGCGTAATACCGCGTGTTCAATTTATATGTAAATCAATCCACCTAATAGAATGACCTCGACCAGGTGCCAGAGGATAGGAAAACGATCCCACCCAAAAGCATTTTTGAATTTTGAAATCTCCTGAGCTTTTACGGGAACAGGGTGTCAGTCTGGTGCTACAATAACCCATTAGAGGACAGGCTAATGAGGTGATTTATTTGAGTTACACTGAGAGTGCCCACTCCAGCACCCACCACAGTCCGCACAATACGCGTTTGTGGTCTGCAAGTCTGCAAGGGGCGGCCATATACAGAAAGCTACAGCAGGGAGCAGGCTGCCCTTTTCACCCATTTCCCTGTCAGTATGTGGTGGATGGATGGGTGACAAAACATGCCACCACTATCTGCCATCGTTCCATGTCACCTTGTTGTCCTGAAACAGAGACACTATATGTCCGTCACACTGACCCTCCTTGTTAGAGAGACAGTAGAGGATAATCAGGGGAGGACAAATGATGTGCTGCAAACCCCCTGCTGTGGGACCTTTGACCCTGCACATACTGTAGACACCATAACCCATCTACCCGATGTCTGCAGCATGCAACAATTACTGCATAGGTTAAAAGTAGATAATCTACCTTTTTTTCACAAAATTCTATGCATATTTCAACAGCTTGTTTAAATTAAGAGTTTTTCTTGTGGTATGTGGGTGTGTTCTGTAGGGTAAAGGCGCTATAGTCCCACGTCTATCATTCACTAATGGTGTGGAGCAGTGGGAGGCCAGGACACCTGCGTCTGCTGCCTGATAATGAATATGATGAAGATGGATAATACTTTACCCTGTCTGAAACCGTGCTCTCAGCTAGGGAGTGATTACTGCGGTAATTGGGATCCATGGTGGCTGCCGCTGGAGATGCTCATGATGAGGCTGTCTCGACTAAAACGTAGATAACATTGACATTACTCATATTGGGCCCAAGAGTTACAACTTCACAAATCACTGCTGACAACTTCTGTTTTACTCAAGTTTCACTGTATATTTATGTTCGTGTAAGAATTTCTCAATTATTAACTAGCAGAGAAAGAAATTACATGTTTTCCAGCACTGGGTAAAGATTAGGTTCAAGTTCACGAAGCATCACATTTGAAAGACCCCCTTCCTTTAGTAAAGCATTGCCGCACTGTTCCATCCTGTGTTTATCAAAAACAGCTCTCTCTGACCTGACCGTGTCCTCGTGTATCCCCGTGTCTGAACAGCAGTGCAATCTCGAACGACATTGATATGCCAGTCACATAAAAATACAGGGACAAAAACACTTAACTGCAGGAGGAAACAGAGCAGGAAGGCACTGATGATGTTATTCATTTTTTGGAGGCCATTTGTTTCCGTTGTGTCAACCGACCACTGCCACTGGGTTTGATGTATTGATTAAACTTCTACATGGGCTATCTCCATAAGTCATGCTGTTATTGTGAAAGATTTCAAAAAGAGATTTATGATGACCCCAGAGTGATCATTACGAGGTAGCCATGTCGGACGCCACTTCTTCTTCCTCCTCCTTGGTCAGGTTTCCTGGGATTCCTGAGGGATGATTGGATGTCCTCTAGGTAGTGTCCTAGTGCATAGAGGGTGCCGGGACTAAAGAGGGGGGTGCACTTAATGACCATCTGCTCAGAGAGCAACCTTTTTAATGAAGACGGATGTTTGGACGATCTGACCAGGGGGCTCCATGCAGGGGTCTAATGACACACCCTCGTATGCCTGGACCTTCTCGGTTGTCTTACGCACACTTTCAGCCCTCAGCACAACACTGGCACCAAGAAATTCAAACGAACCTCCTGAAGCTGTACCACTGCTATCAATGTACTCACACACACACCCACAAGCAAAGCAAGCAATTAAATATCCATGTAACAGCACGAGGAACATCCAAATGCAATACGATAAATAAGCATCGTAAGTTCGTGCATCCTGAAACCTTTGTCCATCAGTCTAAAATTCAAAGGAAGGTGTGCCGAAGTAGCTACAGTATTGAAACTTATTTCAGTCTCTTTAGTTAGAAGTGATTAATTTGGTCAGTTCATTTATGGCTCCAGGTCATGCATAAATGTTCTCAGTGTAGATAAAAGCTCTACTCTGCAAGCATTACTTTAAGTTGGGTCACTATTGTTGCCTTACACTTTGTTACTGAGCCACATCATGTCACGGTTGAGTAGCCCCGATTTAATTGGATTTCAGTTACTTAAATTAAATTCCCTTTCTCTGGTGATCTTTTGTCGTCCAAGCCTATTTTCACTCTTTGTGTTGATATTGAAGTCTTGGGAAATGTTTCTGTTGATTTGGCAGACTCAGAGTCCTGTGATTATGCTCCAGCGCTCAGGCCTCATCATCCTAGATGCGATTCCAGCGCCGCAGTGTTAATAATACCCAAAAAGGAAAGAGGGAGCTTACAGCACCCACATCCTTAGGCTTCACCCCGAATGTGCGCTCAAATTAAAAATAAGCCCGTGGCCTAACGGCGGTTCTTAACACAGGGGCTGTTGTGTCAGCAATCTTTTATTAGAGTCGTCTTGTTCGAAAACAGAGCAGAAAAGAAGGGAAGAGAAGGGGGGGGGGGACTCTGCTGGAGAAGACATGGGCTGTGTTCCCTGCCGTCCTTTCCTTTTTCCATCAGGCGTCACTTCTCTGTAAAGGTTATTAGAGAAGTCAACTAAGATTGACGGATAGAGATAGAAGACGCTCAGAAGCCCATCTCTCTCACACTCATCTTCATCTGAGTGTTGGTACTGACAGTAGGGGAGCAGTGGCGGAGATGGATGGATCCGTCTTTTCTCTCTGCTGTACTTCAGGTACAGAGGATAACGCTGCATCTCTAAGAGCAAACTATTTATAGTCTTTCTTTATTTTCTTTGGACATCTTTCCAAACATTAATTTAACACTGTCGGCTACAAAACAACATGAGTGATTTTAATGTTTATGGGAAACTTTTAATGCAATCTCAGATATGGGCATGTGTTGCGCTGTATTTGTCTATTAATATGCTGTGAGGAAGTGTGTGAGGTGCCTCGGGCTAATAGGAGCCGTTATAATGAGGGATGATACAAATAAATTGATATCTCCTACTACCCTCACCGCAGTACTCTCCGCAGCTGCAGTTAAAAGGATTGACTCAGCCTTCACTAACCTTGCATTTGACTCGAGCTGTCATTAGCAAATCAAAAGCAGATTAATTAATCACAGGTCCACTCGGGTGTGCATTACCTTAAGTGGCTATTGTAATATAACTTAAAGAGAAATCACCCGTGGTTTCTCATCTTGACACCGGAATGAATGCTTTGCTACTTCCAGGAGTGCTGATGCTGTCACCGAGAGGGAGGGAATGGATTCTCTAAGTGCTGGAGAGTCTATTAGAGCATTAATTCTGCTACAAATGGAGCTCTTCACAAGTGGTCAACACTTACATCTCATCTGGTCTTCTTCAAGTCTTTTTTTTTCCACTCCGCTGCACCTATTACTCTACGTTCTCTCCTCACACCTTTTCCTTGGAGAATAATGTGCTTCTGTTTGGAGGGTGCAGAGGAGACAACAGGGGTGGAAAGAAAACAGTGACGTGTAGTTTCAGTTTCTTATTTTATCTGAGCACATGAAAGTGTTTGGCGTCGAGGGGAGCAAAGGGCTGCATTGTTGTTCTGCCTAGAGCTCAGGCGTTTTACCCTCCTGTTACACTCTGACATTTGGAAACACACCGTGACTCACTTAGTGGAGGGATGGAGAGGCCAAATCGCAGTGGGGCTGGAGGACGGCGAGCCGGATCCCTGAAAGACGTGTCTTATGTAATCATCTGAACAAGATGTGGTCTTACCTTGGTGACCTTCACATGAAATCACGCTTTGTCCTTTCTTACATCTTTACATTTCCTTCTCTCTGTCTGAACATTTGTGGTGCCATTTAGCAGACCGCAACCACTCCACTGGTGAACTAATAGTATCCCCTGCTGGCTAAAGAGGGAACACTTCACACAAAAACAGGTGGGTGCAGAAATGTCCTCTGTTCTGCCGTATGTCACTATTTCAGACGTGCAATGTTTTTACAAAGATCCTATTATGAATATGAGACTTAATAGTAATATGGTGGTGAATTGGAGCTGAAAACACTGAATCTATGTGAGCCTGCTGACTTCGTTTTCTAGGTTGGGAATGTAGTAATTTAATGTTACCCCACCAGAGGTCACTACTACTTTATATCCAAAACTCATTATTCTCGAGCGATCAGTCTCAGATGAAAAATTCATATTCAGTGATTTTCCTGTTCTCAGAATTGGAACTTTTAATTGGACAAATAATCTTACAGCTATCTTTTGTAAATAACAGACACAGGCAGAGCCTAACTGAGCTCTCATTTAAGATAATGCAATGTAAAGCACACAAGCCAAGGGCAGTCGCTGATGCTTATGCAGCTACAAAACCATTTTGATGATTGCAAATTCTCAGCAGTCATTCTGACTGACTGCAGACGCCAGTGAGTCATCCACCACTCAAGACATGGTGATCAGTAAAGTCCACTCACGTGTATTTTCGTCCAGTGGATGATGTCTTCCAAACTGTAAGTTTGGTCATTATTACACACTCCGGGGACTCTCTTGTATGTACTGTATGTTCCCAAAGAGCAGCTACCATCCCTCCTCCTATAAACATGCTGATTTCCATGGCAACCTGGAGCAGGATCTACAGAGCAAACACTCCAGCCGGCAGGAGAAAAGTGCCTAACAATGGGGTCTGAGCTGAGGTGGAGGGTACAGGGAGGAGGAGGTGGAGAAGGTGGACAGGGGAATTGGGGAGTAAAGGTAGCAGATTCAGGCAAGTGACAATCAAGGTTCAAATGATGAATGAAGTAGAAGTGCTCAGTGGCATGAAGAATGGACTGACAGTTTAAAAAATGATTTTGTTTTTCTTACTTTGGGCCTATGAATGTAACCCATTATATGAAAGAAAATATACCCATGTTACTCACTGTGAGGCAGGAGGCTCACACTCATACTACACTGAAGTGATTTTGTGGATTTCTGTGTTGCCTTTCAGTGTTTGCAACAAGCTGAATTTATCATACAATTTCCAAAATCCAAATTTTGGCTTTTAATGCTTCATCACAAAACGTAGCCTGAAGTTATCTTAATTGATTTGTGAGTCATTAAATTACATTTATTAAATTTCCATCCTTTTAAAACTTTTTTTTTGCCCTCCAAGTGTAAACAGGACGTGATTTAAAGTTGTTTTTGTCTCCACAAAATTTAAATTGGTCATCATAATAGATAGATAAAAGATAAAATTAGAGTTATTTATCTTTTTATCTTTTAAGTCTTTCATGATAACACAGAGGAGAACAGTAACTTATCATAAGAAGAAAAAAATCTTTAATTATTTACTGCGAAGGTCCACTCGGTTTGAGATGACGTCGTCCACACGAAGCCGAGTCAAGGGCAAAAAGGGTGTGTGTGTATGTGTGTGTGTGTGTGTATGTGTGTGTGTGTGTGTGCGTGAGTGTGTGTGTGCGAGCGCTGAAAGAGGAGAAGTTCCTGGAAACTGAGGAGTGAGGCGGTTCAGACTCACACAGACTCTTCAGAGGCTTCAGTCCTCTCTGCTCACAAAACTCCAAGAGAGACGCTGAGACACGCTGATCCGCCCGGATTATCCACACACACACACACACACACACACGCTGAGGGAGCCTGACATGTCACTTTGGGAAAGCTGGAGGCGAGGACAGAGACAGGTGAGTGGACCCGTCCTGGAAAACAGCAGTGTGATGAAAAACTTCACAGCTATTTACTTGTTTATTTATTTATTTATTTTGAGCAGAGATTTATCTTCTTTTTTTTTTTACATCAAACTCAGAATATTAAACCGAGTGGATGCTGTTGACATTGATTATAGTGGAAAACAGTGATTTTTCTAGCCTTCAATTGTGTCGTCAAGTGTCATCACAAAACATGCTCTCAGTCATGCACATGCTCTTGTACTTATTTATAGATTTATAGGCCTGAAATATTCTGAATTAAATACAATCTGCTGTGTAGTGGAGTTAATTGGCTGTGGTTGAGTACTTTTAGACTAAAAGGACAAACACTGTTAGTTTAATATCATTATTTGCTGTTTTAATTCCTCATTTTAATCTATCCTTGTATCACTCCCCAGATATGAGCGGTGGATTATCCCGTGTAAAGCCGGCCTCCTGCATCGACTTCCGCATGACTTTCCGGTGAATCTGCCTCAGCCATGAGTGGAAAGGGTTGTCAGCTCCTGGTGTCCCCCTGCAGCGTGTCCCCGTCGCTGAGCGTGGTCAGTGGACACCAGTCCCGGTCCATCAGGATACCCATGTCCTCCCCACAGCGGGGCAATCTCAGCCCCTCCTCGAGCATGGAGAAAATGAAAAGAGCGGCCTTCGCTTCTGGGAAACAGGGCGGAAGCCACGTTGTCCTGCCGAGCCTGAGCCTCCACAGGCAGGTGTTGACCAACGGGAAACACATCAACGTGCCAACTGCACCCCCAAACCAGCAGGTGCCCCCTCATCATCCTCCGACCACGACAGTGACAACCACTGTGCAGACAGGCCTGTGCTCCTCCAACAGCTTCAAAGGTAAAAAAAATAACAGCCAGTGTGTGTGTGAGGAAAATAAACTGTCTACATTTACATTTAACTGAGACATCAGGGCACACATCCCAAACATAATGAGTGTGACAGAGTGGTTTTGCTCTTTCTTCCACTTCACCAAGACCATAACTGGTTTACATCTTCATGCTCCACCTGTTCTGTGTGCGCTCGTCGCAGCCTCACTGTCTTCTTGCTGGACGTCTTGCTCTTATCCATTGATAATTAACCAAGCATGAAACTTGTCCCTAAATTTTCCACAGAGGTGAAGTGGAAGGAGGTGAAAAGCTCATTAGTGATTAACAGAGCAGAAATTGTCTCTGGCCTGCTCGGGCTGGAGAGGGAAATTCCACAATGTACTGTATAAACCTCAGTGAAAGGAGAATGAATGTGATTTGCATTTGAGATGTTAATGTCTCTTCCTAATATTTTTTTAACACTTTGAACTGATGTGATTTGTAGAATGCATTTGTAGATGAAAGTTTACTTTACTTTAAAGTATCTCCTAAAAAATGAGGATGTTTTGATTGTAATTTGGGGCTTTTGCCCAGCAGGTTGCTCTGTCTCTGGGCCTACCATGGAAGTATTTGGTCAGCCAGCTGCAGCTAACCTGACAGTGACCAGCACTCCCATGTCTGTTGTCTCAGGCCAGCGGTATACAGGAGCGCCACATCCTCCATCACATCCACACAGTGTGCAGATCCCCCACACGGATGTCAGGTGGGCAGTGTCAACAAGCTGTGATAAAATGCTCACTTAACTTTAAGAGTGGTACTAAAGCAGATATCAACAATCTGTTTCAGATCCTTGCTGTCCAGAGAGTCACTGGCCTCCACCACACTTAGCCTGTTTGAGACGCAGTCGGTGTTTAGTGGCAGACACGACTGGCCGTATAGCTACCGCGTGCTTCCTCCGGTGGGTCTACCGCAGGGCTCCACCCAGGCCAGCGAGGGAGGCGAGCAGCTCAGCTTCTCCCCCGGCACAGCCATGTCCGGCACGACCGTATCAGGCGGCACAAGCACCTCAGCCTCGCTGCCCTCGTACCTCTTCACGGCCGACGCCGGAAGCCCCAGACAGTCTCATGCTAAAAAGAGAGCTCTCTCCATGTCGCCTTTGTCGGACGTCATGGGCACTGATTTCAACTCCATCATACGCACCTCACCTACCTCACTTGTGGCTTATATCAACGGTTCCCGCAGCTCTCCGGCCTCCCACATCCCTCTCTCACCTGTCCAGTCTGAAGGTTACGGTCACTTCCTGGGCGTGAGAGGGTGTTGCATCCCCCAGGCTCATCCCTACAGCGTGCCAGGCTCCTCGCAGGCTCTGGCCCCGCAGACAGAGTGTGGCCGCATGCAGATGCTTGAAGAGGGAGGGGGTCTGGAGAGCCAGATGGCCAACATGGTGGTGGAGCAGCAGTGTCTCCCAGAAGAAGGAGGGGAACTGGAGAAGACCTCGGAGAGCTGCATCCAAACAACGAGTGACCTGCTGCCATCTCTGCAGTTACAGCCAGCCCTGCTGCCCACCGTCCAAGAAACCGCTACTCCACAGGGGCCTCCACCGCCCTACCACTCACACCAGCACATCCACCTCACCAGGCGTCATTGCAAAATAAAGCTCCCTTCTCAAGAGTCGCTCATGCAACCTCCCATGGTTCCTCCCAGGCACGGTATGAGCTTCTTACCCCAGGTCCCAATGCTAGAGGAAGAGGAAGGAGAGCTGGAGGACTATGGGGCCCACTGCTGCAGGTGGTTGAACTGCAGTGCAGTCTACGAGCAAAAGGAGGAGCTGGTAAAGCACATAGAAAAGCTACACGTGGACCAGCGGAAGGCTGAGGATTTCACGTGCTACTGGATGGGCTGTCCACGCAACTTCAAGCCCTTCAATGCCCGATACAAGCTTCTTATCCACATGCGGGTCCATTCAGGAGAGAAACCCAACAAGTGCACGGTACACCATGCAGATCTCGGTCGTGTTTCCTATCATGCGGCTGAAGTCAGTATTTTATTTTCACACTTGCATCGTAGAAATAGGATGCTTTCGCCCTGCCCAACAATACAGATAGCACAGCTCGTTCCCAATCTGATGAATATTTTTTTTATTCTTTTGTGACATAGCTGAGTCAATGCGGTCAAAGCAGGAACATGATGAATGTCAGGGCCCACCGAGTTTAGTTCCATTCAAAGCCACAGTATGTAGTTGAAGGCTTTCAAGCCTCGGGCCGTGAAAAAAGAGCCTTTTTTAGGGCAAATGCCTTTATGTGGTCTGTGTTTATGGCCAAGGTTTAGATAAAAATATGGGCTCTCTCTCTTCTTAATTTTAGCCATGGGGTAATTAGCAGAGCTCTGTGATAATTGACATGGGAGTTAACTCAATTATGTAGTTATTAAATCAGCACAAAGGATGCCTAGCACTTTAGATCTGGCATGGCACCACGGCTCTCTAGTAGCTACTGGGCCTGTCAGCAGCAGGGGGTTTGCCAGGCCACCGTCTGACAAACTTGGCCATCATTCTGGGAAGGTGATGCCCCATAATCTGGCTCTCTACAGGTCTGCATTTGTGGCCAAAGAGTTGGTGTTTATCCATGTGCCTGATTATTGATGAGCTAGAACCTTTGTTTGTCCAAAATGGAAGATTTAGTTCTTTCGTATGTGTTGCAGTTTGATGATTCCTCTTTAGTCTGGAGATTGATTTAGACTGTAACATGAGTCAAGGATATAGAAACAATACTAAGAAGTTACAGATGCACTTAGGCACAGCAGTGCTTTGAGCCACATTCCCATGACTCAACTTGCTAACATGCACACAATGGTAATGCTTATATGCAGGGCTGCCTCCTGAAAGTTGGGAAGTTGAGTAATCTAACAGAGACCCATCTGAGATCCTTCAAGTCAAGTTGTTTGTTTTGTTTTTTGCAGTCGGTGTGCATCACATTAACAGGATAAAACAGATAAAAGCAGTGTTTCTCATACGTAGGCTCTACTTGGGAAGCCTGCCCATCTAGATTAAGATCTACCCAGGTAGATAAAATCCAAATTTCACAGTGAGCTTGTGTCCAGCAGCAGTATAATGACAGCAACAGACAGTTTACTGAGTTGGGGCGGATCAGACCCCCAGTGCTGGGGTTTGCGTTGGCTGAATTTGAGCTGCTCCAGCTGCTAACGGAAGGTCTGTCTCTGGAGCTGTGAATGTAAGCCAAACTGATTTGTTTGTTTATTCATTTAGACATTGTTTTAAAAATGAGTGAAAACAGGCTGTAAGAGCTTAATTTAAACTAAATTATTGTGTGCTGCCTGTCTCATTATTACAATAAATCCATATGGTAGCTCAACATTATAAGATTAAATAAGCCCTAATTCAAATCTTTCATAATAAGGAGTTGTCATTTGTTGATTTTTAAAAGCTCAAAAATACGTTCCCATGACTCCCTCGCAATTGACTAGGTTAATGTGGTTGAAATCACTGAAATGTGTGATTTTCTGATTGCCACATAGTCTATATAGAAACAGAAAAATACTCTTAGTTCTTAATATTGAGCAGCTCTACTTATGTACAGATGTAGGCATAATGTTCAAACACAAATTATAGCTTAGGTTAATGGAAATGTTGTATACCAGTTAAGTATTGGACACTAATCATTTTAAACAAATGGTGGCAATGAAAAGTTAGGGTATCACAAAAGTGTTCATTCTGTTCATCCGGAGGCTACCATGAATGTCTCATTGCAATCCATCTGATAGCTGTTGAGCTTTTTTGCTAGAGGTAAAAAAAAGTCAACCAGCTGGTATTAATAGAGCAGAAGTCAGAGTCTAAATAAGGGCCTGGGCAAAACTGAATGACACTTGTATAGTCTGTTGTTGGCGCTGGGGAAAAAGTCAGAGGATCACCAAACTAATTATAAGTCATCCTGTGAGGATTATAAATGTTGCTAAGAAATTTCATAGCAACCCATCTAATGGTTGTTGAGATATTTACACCATTTACAGAGCCACGCCACGATCATGGCTAAAAATGATGCATGGGTTGTACATCACTCTTAACTCCATCGTTTGTCTGTTTCTCACTCCTACTGGGAAAACTCGAGACTTTGATGAGCAGTTGACATACCGCTGGCCAAACACGCTCCATATCACTGCTTTCAACAAGTCAATTATTAACGGCATGCATACCTGCAGTCGACCTTTAGTACCAAAATACTCACTTATTAGTCGAAGCCCGCTCTGTTGCCATGGGGCTGCAAGCATTGGATGAGTCTGTGCTCCATGTGAGCGTTCAGTTATGTAGAAAGTACTCATGGTCACAGCAATTTCCAAAAACAGAACTGACACAAAGTGATACTTGTGTTTATGGCACAGTGACATATAATACATGCAAAATGCTTTAATTAGACGTTTGGATTTGGAGTTGATTTTCTTCAGGTCAAGGACATTATGTCGAGAGTGCGAGCTTTTTCTCTATTTACATTTTCCAAGACCGGGACATAATTACTTCTACTCTGAGAGCTGAAGTTAAATGAAGGAAATTCTGGACATTAAAACTGAATCTACACATGACACAAAAATTATTTTAATACTTAGAAAAAGCTTGTGTCTCCCGAGAATGCCTCCAAATGATACAACAGTCCAAGATGCGGCTCCCAGTTTTTCGTAGGAAGTGATTGGCAGGTGAATAAACAGCGGCGCGATAAATGAAGAACAATGGAGTAGCTCTCGTTACACAGCGAACGTAAAGGGCAGGCCCGGGCTTGTACCTGTCATCTCACAATCTGTTTAATGGTGGTTCAACAGTTTGTTAGCATATCCTTGAATCACCAGTCTATTTGCATTTGTCACTGTGATTTAAACATATGAGGTCCTTAAAAGCTCAGGTTGAAACCCAAACAAGAGATTTATACAGTCATTGTGAATCAGGTTGTTAATTATTATTTGTGGGCAATTTTTAACATCCTTCTGTGTTATTATTATTTTGTTAATTGCTCCTCAGGTAGGAAAGTGGATTTCTCTCTGGCATTATTAGCCTTGTGCGTTGTGGCTTACATGTTTTTTAAAACCACTCCAGAACAAAAAAAAACCCTCTCAGCTCATTTCAGTTATAATAATTGAGTAACTTGTGCTTTTTTTTCTTTTCCTTTTTTTGGGGGGAAGGGAAGTATTTTTTAGTGAATTCCAAAAGAAAATTGGAGGTTATATTTGTTACAAAAAAGCATCCGTTACTGGCAAAATGTCCTTCATCGAGCTCCTTTCACTCTGCATTATTCATGCTGCGATCAGTCAGAGCATTTGCATAGAGTGAAAATGAAGTTCCTCGCTAATCAACATTATTTCCTTACATGAGCAGCTTGTAATTCAAGCCTTGCTAATGCCACTGAGGGCAGCTCTGATAAGATTTCAGGTTTGACAACATTTTAAAGCGCCATCCCTGCAATTGTTGAGAGGGAACTAAGTTGATTTTGGCACCAGGAAATGATGCTTTAGAGGCTGGAATACATTCTCACATAAAAATGTAAACAAAAGAAAATCAAACTGCTGATAACAATAAGAAATCCTAGCCTGGAGTTAATAGCAATAATTTAGTATAATTATTCTAGTGATGAATCAGAATGATAAATATGCCCCATTACAGCATATTGCAGTCATCTATTGATACCAAACTCTGAAGCCCCTACTCAGTTTCATGAAAAGTCCCTAAGAGTGTCTTCTAAAATGTAAGCAGTTTGTTACATTTGTTGTTTTAAATATTTGAAGCTTTGTATGTTTTGTTTTCTGTTCGCACTGGAGCATTTTGTCCCACATTTTGAGCAGTTGTGGCCAAACTCCATCCCTCCAGGAATTTACAAGTCAATGGAGGCTGGGACTGAAAAGGCTAAAAATATACAGTATAAGGAAACAGTTGAAACAAAAAGAGCAAAGGGGGTAAAAATATCGCCGGTGAAACAGGGAAGAGAGGAGTACAGAGCGAATTGACCTCAGAGTAAGACTGGGCACCGATCAGACGCTGCTGGCACAGGCTGCAGCTGTCATTGTTCAGCCAGGGCATGAGTACCTGCCAGGACCTGTCAGACGCTGGCTGTAACACTGATCTACTCCGAGGAGCCATGCTGCTTTCTTTTCAGCCCAAACGTCCCTCGCGACAAACTAAAAAGCCCCTCCGCGCTTTATGAGAGCTTCATGAGATGGCGAGAGAGCGAGTTACACGGTTACCCACCCTTGGCTCGTCCCAGAGTCCTTGGCAGTATTTTAGCTTTATGCTGGTTCTCACTTGTCTGTCCACTTTGGTTCAGAGAGACTATTTATCTCTGTCTGTGCTGTTTTTCTCGTGGTACTCACACTTAGGGGTCTGTTAATTCCTTTCTTTGTTGCACTGTATTTAGGATTGGCTTTCTGTGCAAATGCATCCCTGTATGAAGATGCATTTACTATAAGAGAATAGAAGAGAGGAGTTTGGTGTTTTTTTCTCTTTGACAGAATCTTGAGAATCCTTTTTGGTCAGCACTGGTCAAATAGAATTTTTTTGCTTTTATAAGATTTCCAAAACACAACAACAGTCCATTAACATTCAAAAAATGACTGTCATAGCATTTAAGTGGAAAAATAGCTTTCCTGCAGACTGTGTTGCAATTGCAGAAGCAGGATGGGATTGTTGTGGTTTTTGATAATAGATGTTGGGAAATAACATTTCAGTGTGCAAGTACTACTTCTGTGTGGAATTTAGAGGAATTTTATTAGTGAGCTATTAAAGGGAAGAAAATAAAACATTTAATTTGGCTTCGGCAGCGATGACTGAGAGGTATGAGTATGTGAGGAATCTAGTCTTGGAGGAAAAATAACAAAATTCGACATGGTCTGACTGTTTTCTACTTAAGGCTTAGTAAGGACATTCCACACCCCCTGTGAAGAGGAAGGGGGAGAGTAAACTCCTGGCCTTACAGAAGAAAAACTTTGATGATTCACATGTTTTAGCAGTGAGGTCACATGATACTGCAAAAAGTGGTGTTCTGCTGGTTTGAATTACTTCTGAAGTAATATTTCCCTGAAGCCAAAGAAGTAATGTAAGTAAAAGTAAAGTAAAGAAAAGCCTCATGTAAGATGCTTCTACATGTCATAAATGAATTAAGAATGCTTTTTTGTAACTGATAGATACTAACTGCTGTCAAGGTGATGCAAGATGAAGAGTCAAAACACTGTGATGTGTGTATAAACACTGCCCCCTGCTGGTGACATATAACCACCAGAATGTCCTATTTATATTATATTTGTGTTCAATTAAAAAAAAATTAAATATACAACTTAAATAGAGGAGCGCAAAAAAGAAAGATTTAAAATTTTTATTTTTAATTTGCAAGGTTGCAATTAAAACCTCAACTCTAACCTAAAACCTTAACAAACAGGGGGAGTTGTTGCCTTTTGGGATTTTATGCAGTTGAAGCCTTTCTCGGTTTTGACAAAGCAGAAATTGTTTGAAAGCACGAAAACTCATGATTCTCTCTCAGTAAACATTTTAAGATCCCAGTATCACTATGACAACAGATCCTTAAAATAGCCACCTTTCTACCACTTTTACTTTCTACCACTTTTGTGCCTCTACAACTTTAATTAAGTATCATTTAGACTGACTCCTAAGAGTTACCTGTCAGAATAGTGTAGGATCATGACTAGAACTGTTCAGGAGCAGCATTTTTCATTTCATTTTGTGCATGTTTGTGTGCGTCTTAAGGTATTTAAAGGTATCAAATTGAATATGGTGATACTTATTGCATAGCCCATCGTGTACCAGACTCACTGTTATTGTTAGATTTGTCTAGCAGACAGCTGCTCCTCGCAGTATGAGATGCTCAGTCATGTCCAGCTAAGATACATGCACACAAACCTCAAAATTATAATCACAAATTAACAGAATAATTATTTGGCTGTTGATAAGAGCAATGTGATTGTATGACAATCAAACATATAGAGAAAATGATAGTAGTCAGGGGTTCCAGTAGAGAATAAATAACATAAACTTGCCAGAAAATTAGAAAGTACCTGTCTTATGCCTGTCTGGGCCTTTGTTGCCTGCCTGTCAGCCATGAAACTACTTTAGCAGTGAGCAGTTAGGGTTTAGTGTGAGTTGAGACTAAATGACAGTAATTTTCCTATTCAAAAGCCTTTCTATATTTCCCCTTCCCCTCCAACCCACACACTGAGACCAGCGGGCTTTTGTCTGCAGTGACTTCCAGCTCACAAGCTCATAGGTCCAGGTGTGTGTCACCTGACAGGTGAAATGAATGACCCTCAGGTCTGTTTTAAATGCACATAGGTGAAATACTGTAAATACTCTATGGCAACCCGATGGTAGCAGACTGCTCTGATGATTTGCACGGTGGTTTGTCTGCGGTTACAGTTCGAGGGCTGCAAGAAGGCTTTCTCTCGCCTAGAAAATCTGAAGATCCACCTGCGCAGCCACACGGGGGAGAAACCCTACCTGTGTCAGCACCCGGGATGCCTGAAGGCCTTCAGCAACTCAAGTGACAGAGCTAAACATCAGCGCACACACCTGGAAACGGTGAGTAGTAGCCTCGCACACACACGTACTATTATGGATGGTATTTCAAAGCTTGTGTACGCACTGCACGCGTGTGCGTGTGTGTCTATGCATCTACGAGGAGTCCTATAAGTTTTTCTGTGTCTGTGGTTTTTCAGAAGCCGTATACGTGCCAGGTGCCTGGGTGTGCAAAGCGTTACACTGATCCCAGCTCCTTGAGGAAACACGTGAAATCCCACTCCACTAAAGAACGGCAGTTAAGGAAGAAGGTACATACCACAGCAACTCACAGTTTTTTTCACAGTTTTTCTTTAAATAGCACCATCATTACATTATATTGAGTGCACAAAATAATCGAGCTGTAAATTGGCTGCAGAATAAACTGGATATTTTGAATAATGCTGGCTGCAGCTCCACACCTTGACTAACCCGTCTGTGGTGACTGCAAGTAGAAGGGACCACTTCTTCAGTCTCACAACCATGAACAAAAGAAAAGCCAGATAAACACATTTCACATGTCATTACATTCTGCAGTAAATTGTCCTTAATTAGCTGAAGGCATGTATACTCTCTCTCTGTGATGTGCTCTCCATCCCACCCGAGCTCTGTAACATAACCGTTCTTGGTGAAAAAAAAAAAAAAGATTTGTTTTGATTCTCATTAACTTACATCTGGGTGTACATGCAGTCAGATGAAAATAGCCAGCAAGCTGCCTTGGCAGTTCAGACATCCACTTACATTAACATTGACAGAGCTTGGTCAAACAAAAATACACATAATTCATCTGTTTATCATATTTTAGTCCTGTTCTCACTTCTTTTATTTTTCACTTCATTACAAGGATTCACATTTACGGCACTGCAGTGTTTCAGTTATTTTTTTATTTTTTTGCATGTGTGTGAGAGATTTATGCTCTTTAACTCTTCTTGCGGGTGATGTCACCATAGATACAGACAAAGAAGGTGGGTAGTTACTAAAAAAAAAAATGTTTTTTTTCTTTTTGTGTAATTGTGATTTCAGTGATGTTTCTCAAGATGGAGTACATGTTGTATTTGTTTCCTATCAAGACCACCATAAAATCCTAACTTACTGTAAATCTGCAAACAGTTCTGATGGTAGAAAACAGGCATTATTGAAGGTTTTCTTCATACCAAAACGAACAACAACCATTTGACACTATGTATGCCAAATGTATCGCTGAATGTAGTCATACATTAGTTACTTGTCTATATAGTAGTGTTTTTGTCCTGCAGTGGATTCAAATAGCATGTTCATGTCAAAGGAGGCATCATTATAAAGTCAGATACATAAAAATTGGAAGTGCTTTCAGTGGCAAAGATAGCCCACATAATAAAAATACACAGTGCACAACAACAAAGCAGCAATGCTCAAGATCCTATACACATTATAAATAAGAAACAAAAGTTATGTTCTTGATTAAAAAAATCTCTGTATTACAACAGTTAGTATTGTTATACGATTATGAAAAGACAATCCCATTGCTGTTTATGTTGTTTGCTACCATTTATCTTTATGTTCCCTGTGCCATTTTTCTAGATGAAATCCAATGCTGGTGTGACCCAGGACACGCTGACAGACTGTTTAACCATTCACCCTCTGCAACCAAGCCTTTCTCCTCTGGCAATGATCGACAACAACTTGAACTTGTCCCCCGGTGCATCTCATGATTCCTACTCCGGTATGCCCCAAGCCTCGGCTCCATGCATTCTAATGTTTGATAAGAAAACTAGATGCTTATAAGTATACACCTTCCCCTTGCAACCATTTGCACATAATAGGTATATCCATTAGATTTAGGCTATGGTGGAAACCCTGAAGTGTCTGTCATCCCTGTTCCCCAGCTGCCCCACAGGGACAAGACTCCTCCAGCAATCCTCACCTGGCTCTGTTGTGCTCCTTACAAGATGATTACAGGTACTGGGGATTTTATTATTGTGCTTTGTCTGATGGTTTTATATTTGGACTTAAAAAATATATGACAGCTTGATTGGAGAAAAATCCAATCAATGTTACTATATTTACTTCATTTTATGCATGTAATATGGCAGATGATGTTAATTACATACTGTGTCAGAGCAAACATGCACATTCACAAACAAAAAAAAAGCCTTTTCACATGTCAACGTTTTTGAAATACTGTGGAATATAACCATGCATACATATTAGTCTACAATTGGAACTTACTCAGCTTTACTCACTGAGCCCACACGTATTTGCAAATCTTTTTTTCCTCTCTTTTGATGATCTGAAACAATTAACTTAAACATTAGTTGTCATGGTTTCCAGACTATAAGCTCATCATTAGAATAATCAGGTTAAAAGAAAGCACTATTTAGTACCCTGATAAAAGGTTTGGATTTTTTTTTCTTGGTGTGGGTATGGGTATGCGTACTATGGCTGGAAAGAGGCTTTACAGGTTTGGGGATGGCCAGCACAACGTTTCCCTGGTCAACCCATAGGAAAACTTCTCTTCATCTATACACTTCAAAGCATGTGATAAAGTATTTCTGTCGGTCTGAGCAGCCAGATGCTCACGGCTCCTCGTTGGCTGTGATTGTTCTCGAATCAGCGGTAGGCCAAAGCATTCACTGCAGGATTCTGGGTAGACAATCGGCCCCTGAAAGCAGCCCTCGCCTTGCCTCATTGGTCTCGACCGCTGGTTTTAATGGATGCTATAGCCACCAACAAGAGCAGCAAAGGAATTCAATAAGTGAATCATAAAATCTAAAAAAAAAAAAAAAAAGCCGTTTAAGGTCCAGCAGGAGAAGAGAGTCGTAATTACTTTTTTTAGATGTTAAATCGATTGTAAAATCCTTGTTGCCATTTTCCATACTCTTTTTCTGGGATTTGCTTTCGGTTCCCATTCAGTCCTTGTATTTTGTCAGGAAAATCTGGCTCCTTTAATATTCTTGCGAACGTGTCCTTGGCCAAACCAAGCAGCAGGGGTGTCTGCTGCCATGGCCACTGAACAATATTTAAATTTACTAGTTTAATCCTGTGTATTTAACTATACGCTACATGAATGTCAAAGGAACGCCCTTGATTTCCTTAATGTTGGAACAATGAGCAGGAAAGGTGTAAAAATGAAGTTAATAATTCACTGTGAAGTTGAACACCCAGACTCGGAGGGAAAAAAAGCTTATATTCAGTGAAGTTAATGAGTTTTACCTATTTCAGCTGAGCAGGCTACAGAGAGAAGGAGCACTCTTGAGCATTATCTATGTCAAAGAGTGATGAAGGAACAAATAGCAGGCAAAGACCTGGACTAGGGTGTTGGAAAATGCCATGAAAGAGCTTGTTTTCATAGGCCATAGTGTGTAGAGCAGATACTGTAATACATCATAAAGTGTCTCTGGAGTGCCTCTGTTGTTACTTATATTAGTTAGCAAGCACAGAGAATCAATCTTGTGGTCATGAACTCGATAATTAAAACACCTGAGATGGCATTTTTTGTTCTGTACTGTGCAAACTATATCTTATATTGCAGATAACAATACCATTGATAGGCTTTGACATTCACTTTAAACCCCATCCTACTCTGTGAAAAAAACATTCTGTGTTGGGTGTAATGGTGTTTTTCTCATTACACTGATGTAAGAAAATTGGAAAAGTTTAAGCTGTAGAAAGGGTCATTTCAAATACATGCCATGTTGTCCATCTCATCTGCCACATTGCCAGATTAAGGGATTGCCTGAGGACAATCAGATGATGACAGTTTAACTGATGCTGAACTGAAGTGGTCGTGTCAGATTTCCACAGAATGTGTGAAACTGTCACCGTGTCAATACTGACGATGGATTAATTCATGCTTTGCTTGCAGGCTAACTGGTCATCAAGCTTTTGTGTGAAGCTGGGGGAAATGTGTTCGTTAGGTGCAATGTTTGACAGTTTGCACAATTCTAATATGAGGGTGGTTAGAAATATGATGGCCTTTGACAGGGAAGTTTTTCATAAAGTGGTTTCATCAAATACAGATTTAATATTGCATAATATTGTGTCTTACATTTTTTAAGGAAAATACCCTGACAAATACAGTGAATCATGTGCAATATAGAGAAGGGTCAAAAACACAGCTAATACTCATACAGAATATAGCATTTCAGCACAGTACACCTGCAAAAAATACTGCCTTAAAGCATACAGAACATATTATATTGTTTATATACCTGAGAAATATTAATATGTCTTTTTAAATTTCAAATGTTAGATACACAATTGTTTTTAATGGTAGAAATATATATTGTTCTTTTTCTTAATTCCACAAGCAGAGTATTTAATTCAGTCTGAAATATTTCAGGTTTGTTGATCCTTCCCCTCACCAGCTCTTCCCCGGGGACCAGTGTGGGCCTTGTGCTTCCACCTGCCTCCCGCATCCTCCCAATGGGACATCCCTGCAGAACAGCCGAGATCTGAAGCAGCCCAGCCGGCCTCCTGATCTAGCAAATCACAACCCAGGTACTCAGGGCCTCATTATTGGTGTATTCTTAAGAATTATCAAATTGATGTAAATTTAATTAAAAAAATAAATAAATAAAAAAAGAAACTTGTGCACAAGTGGAGGTTCCTCTGAAAAGTGGAGGTTTCACATCTGAGGAGCCTATTAGCAAGCGTCTGGGCAGTTTGACAATCTGTTTGAACAGATTTCCTCGCTTGCACATTAATCGTGCGTTATATCTTTATGATGTGTAGCAGGTGTCTGGTGATTTTTCTAGTTAGACAGAATCAGGCGGCTCCACTCTGTGTACCTTTAAATAGATATCACCTCTTTTCCCCTTGGAGTTGACAGCCACAGTGATGTTGACAAGGTGTTCAGAAACACATGATTTAGTTTTAACTGCTGAGATAAAGACAGGGTTTGAAAAGACTGAAATTCACAGATTGCTCAAGCCTAATGCTACCTTTCAGGCGGAACGCTACAGACTTTAATTTAAGTTGTTTTTTTTACCAAAAAAAAGATAAAACAGGCTTTTGCATTTACCCTGTAGAGCTCTCGGAGCAAATGAAGATGCTATATTCGCCTCCACAATATGGTGGGATCACAGCACGGACCAGCTCGAGTCACCTGATGCAAGATGATGCCTTTGGTGACAGCCTCCCTCCAGCAGTCAATAATCCCAATGGGGTGGCCACCTTACAAACAGTCCCTTCCTGCATTACAGGTAATGAAAATACAGTCGAAACAAAATTGCTAGAGGATGAGCACTTTATTACCATTGGATTTCACAACTCTCGCTGTGCATACATGCATCTGTGTATTTTTTGTGTGCGTGTGTGTTTCTGTGTGTGGGCGGGTGGGTGCATCTGCAGGATTTGATGTCCACAGTCAAGCACAGGATGTAGCTCCCAATCAAGAACTGCACAGAGGGGATTTCTTCAGGGTGGTGGACCACAGCACAAGCCAGGTCTCCTGCATCTATACGGAGGGATGATCAGACTCCATTGTGCCTTTTGTTTCTTGGCACGATTTCGCGTCCCTGTTCGAGATCAAATGATCAACAGGATGAGCACTTTAGATGGCATCCCAACCAGGCCGCAGCTTCATTTAGCCAAATAAAAGGATATTTGATGATACAACCATCTAAGATGCGGCTCCCTGGGTTAGATAACATTAAAGGATTGTTTTCCCTCTTTCTCTTTCTCTTCAACTAAATCTCTACGAATGCACAATCTGACTCAACACTCTGGCTTCTGCCTTAATAATCAATGTATAGCAATGACTGAGCCTGCAGGTTATTAATGTTTACTTTCTTAGTTTTTATACAGACTGTATATAACATATAGTAGCTACTTCAGGGAGTTTCTGCTGACATTTTGTACCATATAACACTGCAATCAAAGAAAAGTGTGCAGGGGATCATTTATTAAGGTTTTTCTTAGAACTATGGCTTTGTAACTATAGTAACAAGACAGCCCTACTGTAATGCTCACGGTAATGTTCATAGACTTAATCTCTTGTTTGAATATAGTAATGTGCTATAAGAGCTGTGCCTGGATCACAAGGTGTATTCATGTTGGTGATCACACTGGTGATTTTGCTTGTTTGTGAACTGAATACTATTAATGCTTCACACTGCAGTACATCCCTCCCTGAAATATGGTATGAAAATGTACCTATGGAGACTTGCTTTAAATAGGTAAACAGCAATTGTAGCTGCCTTTATTTTTGCCAGTTATCCTCGCATTTCGATGCAGTGCAGACGTTTTGGTCCAATTTGCACTCATAGCTGCATTGCAATGCAACCATAAGACAGATGTAAGTTTAAAAAAAAAAGAGCAGACATCATGATGATGCTCACCATAGATTATCCAACACAAAAGCAGATCTGGTGTCCCTGCATTTTCTTTATTTTTTGAGTACAGTGAAATGGCCATGACAGTAAAAAAAAAAAAAAGAAGAAAACATTTAAAACTCTAAAGCAATCTTTGAAAATGTAAAATGAAAAAAAAAAGTAGCAGTAATAAAAAAAAAGTAGATGATTTGTAGTAAATGGGCTCAAATATGCAAAACCTCCACTGTGGTGCTTTAACATTTGAATACATTTGGTATGGATAAAAAAAAAAAACTATGTGATTCATTTGTATCCTTGTCTGTCATTTGTCAAAGCTGCCTTTGTGCTTCTTAGTAATATGAAGATGCACCAGTTTGTCTCGTGGCCAACTGTATTGTTTAAAGCTCATCGCACAGATCATTTACAAGGTTACACATGCACGTGCCTTCACATATTGAGCGAGCCATGCCAGATGTTAATTTATGGCTTTTTAAAGAGCCTGTTGTTCTGTCACTGAAGTTTATGAGCACTGACATCTTGGCGTTGAAGTCGGTGCCTCTCTATTGAGTCAGTATATTTATCTTATTTGCATTAAACAAAACAAGACAAAGCTAAAAGGCACAACACAGCACCGACTCTGTGGTAGCAAAATAAATAACTTTATTCTGGAGGCAACAAGTGGATGTAAATCACAGAAACAATTAGCAACCACTGCTGTTTACCTGAAGAGTATGAAAAGCCACAGGTCCAGCAGGCACCAGTCTTCACAGCAGTGTATTTTTCTTGTTTGAAATTGAAAGGACAAACTGTATTACTTGAAAATTATTCTTTTAGCAAAAGAGTGTCATGCTTCAGATGGGGTTTCAGTAGTTGCCTAGCAACAACAACAGCTTTTCCAAAAAGCATCTGTTTAGTACTGCTAACCAAAAAAAAAAAAAGGAAAAAAAGTGCTGCGCAGTGGACACAGGTGGTTGGTTAAGCTTTGTATGCAGTAGGAAGCCTCTTAACAATGCTGTTTTTGTTTGTTAAGTCACTGGTCCCAATAGTAAAGTTCTTCATCATTTTAGCCCTTCTTGAGTGATGTGGTAAAATGTTTTAACTTGCACTGCATCACGAGTACCTGCTTCACAGCAACTGTAAATCTACTGAGATCCACAACTTTTGCACAAAAATATTAAATTGCAATAATATTCATTAAGCTTGTCAAGCAAAGGTGAACGTCGAATTTTGATTAAAACAAGATTATATTTGCAACAACTGTCAGAAAGATGAAGCCTACATTGAAAATCAATCAGAGAAAATTAATTTTGAACCAAACAACTTGAGTCAGCTGTGAACGTTGTCAAGTAACCCATCAAATTATGTTTAATTATCAAGGTATGAAGATGTCATTCATGAGGAGGGATAACTTTCCAATAACAAAGCAGAGCAGTGAGAATAATGGTAAAACAGCAACATGATGATCAGTAAATATGGGGCACAGATGAGTGGCATTCACCCTTTTCCATTCCAACCATCTGGTATGGTGAATAATGGGCACTGCCTGCACACACTTAAAGTTACAAATCCACACAAACGCTCTGATGTACAACAGGTTAATCAAAGTAAATTATTCTATCATTCATTTTACATAATACACCACCTGTTTTTTCCATATTTTTCTTCAGCTCTTTGACTTTAAATAAGCCACAAAAAAGGAGTCTGGTTTTCATTAGGGCAAAGTTTCAACAAAAGAGGCATCTTTCAATGTTGTTATTTCACTATTTCTTTATGAGAATTATGTGTTTAAAACAGGTCAAGCACTCTGGAGATGGGATTTAGTTGTTAAATGGTGAACCATTGCTGCTTTTATTAGTTTGTGCCTGATTTAGCGAAAAAGTAAATGTTAGATAAAGATAAACAAATCTCCCAAGGAAAACTGAATTGTTTTGCCTTGGAGAGAGATACTTGAGAAGACAACACCATGATGTTACAGAGGCTGAAGAAAAGACCAGAACAAGTTTAGCTTTGGTAGCACGCTTTTTCTCTTTGTAGCAGGACTTCATAACAGCCCTGTAACCTCTAATGTGCAGATAACAGACATATTAAGCCACATATAAACCCTGAACTTTCTCAAAATAAGAATAAGCTCATTGTCCAGACCTTACACAACACGTCCACTTATGCACGATTGCAGCAGACAATTAAAGCACCTTAAAAAGGCATGCATAAAACTAATAATAATTAAGAAAATAAATTATTGCAGCAACTACAAAAAGGGCAACAAAAGCTTGCTGAAACATCTTAAGAACTTGCAGATTTATTTATTTATTCATTTTAGGGAGCAGGCCTGCAGGCGTTTTGCATTTTGCACACCCAAAAGCAAATTTCTTGCACTTTACTCCATAACGATAAAGCATGAAAAAGTCTCCAAATGCATCAGTCAGCAACCTTGCAACATATAACCCCCCCCCCACACACACACACACACACACACACACACACACACACACACCACCCCACCTCCTCACCCGCCCAGCCGTGCGCAGAAACGCATGCATTTTGATCTTATTTCCGTGCGGGGCTGAATTAAGTGCGCTTTAATCTCCTCCCACCTGCCTGGTAAGGTTGCGCGCTCCCGGTGAGTTTTATAGCAACTGTTGCCCAGTGAGGCAGCGCCATAGTCACCGTAGTCCTGGCGACTGTAACCCACCAACAACCTCTCTCTCCATCATTACCACCTCCTCCTCCACCATCCTCATCTCATCAACCAGTCCACAGCTCAGGTTTGAACTGCATATATATATTTATATTTCCTTTTGTTGTCATAAATTTAACCACTTCTTAGGCTTGATTGTGCGATTTTTTTTGCTGAATGAAGGGGCTCGGTAGTTTTTTTTTTTTTTTTTTGCTACAGCGAGGGTGTTTCTTTGTGACGTGGTAGCCTGCTTTGCTAACGCTGCCCGCGGATACACACAGCTGCTGCGAGGGGGGTCCCCGGCTGGCTGGTACGTCTGTGTGTCCCCTCTTACCTTCATTTTAAAAGCGACCGACACCCGGTTCCTTCGTATGGGGGAGAAAGGTGTGTGTTTTTCCTCCTCTTCTGTGTGTTTGTTTTAAAAGTGCGCCGTGTGCTAGCTCCGGTCCGGGCTAATCACTGATGCTAGCTGGTCAGCTGGAGCAGGTGTCTGTTGTTGCTAGGTTGCTAACGCCAGCGTCGCCTCCCCGCAATGCCTGTTGGTATTTTTTTTTCATTTCAGTTTTATTTTTATTTTTTTCAAGCTGTGGTGGGTATTGCGAGCGATATCGCAAGTTTTGTGTGTTTTCGGGTGGTTGAAATCACCCCCAAAAATAAGCCTCGGCAGTGGGGGAAAAGTGCTGTGAAGCTGCTCACACACTCTTCACTGCTATTGACAATAGCTAAGCCATTACTTTCCCTTTTGTCTTAGGGAGCAAGATAGCCTCGCTAGCTCTCCATCTGCCCTCTTTTGTGGCATCAGATGGAGGCGATAAGCTGTGTGATAGCGAAGTTTTGCAGTCGAATGGGGAAAAAAATAAAAAACACCTGCTCGACTAACATTAAAATGGCTTTAATGCTACTGCCCGTTTTCTCGTTTCGTTATCCTGCAGTGTGAGGCTGCTAACGTCAAGGTTTGTCCAGCAGCACAGGTGGACATGTGTTGTTTTTGTTGTTGACTGGCAATTAACAAGGTGCATTTTGGGGGATTTTTGGTCACTGTGAGTGTGCGTGTATTTCCCTGGCTGTGCAAGATAAAGGAAGTGAATTCAGTCCTGCATGTCACTGTAATAAGAGGGGTGGTGGTTGTGGGGATGGAGATGTCTGGCCCTTCATAGTGTGGTTTTTAGTGAAAATAACTAAATATCGCACATGCAGGTTTTTTTAAGACTCCTTAATCCTGAAGGTGAGTTTCTTAATGTTGCATCACAATTGTCCTTGGATCCACTGGGTCTCTCCTGTGCAGCTGCGATCTCTCCGTTCCGTAAGGGCAGTAAATATGTGTGTGTGTGTGTGTGTGTGAGGGGTGAGTGGAGGACAGGTGCACCTCTGCAGAGGTGGGGGCTCCTCCTGACCATCGAGGCCTATCTTTGTGTGTATGTGTGTGTCTGCCTGCCACTGAATAGCTCTTAAGCGGTAAATAACTATTTAATTTCCACCATCATCCCCTGGACGACTTTTTAATCTCGTGTCAGTTGGCTATTTAAATAGTTGTGAAGCATTTGTAACTGCTTAAGCCGTGTGTGTCAGAAGGACGCGCAATTGATTCACAAGTGACAGCTCAAAAAAATATGAGTGCTACGACGATTGAACGTCTTGTGGTTAAAACCCAGAATAATGCAAATATATTGATTTGTTTGCTTATAGACCCCCAAAATAGGTCATGCACACACACCGGTCCCAACATACACACATGCACAACACACACAGACACACAAGAAAGGGATGTTGT
Organism: Amniataba percoides; assembly: GCA_037176925.1. NCBI lineage: Eukaryota > Metazoa > Chordata > Actinopteri > Centrarchiformes > Terapontidae > Amniataba > Amniataba percoides. The sequence goes on along the minus strand of JBAJHX010000035.1, from coordinate 15,249,524 downwards.
GAGCTACTAGTTATCAGATCATGTTACCACTTACCTGTAGTCCAGTAGTGCAGAAATAGTACCATGCCACCTGCTGCCGGGATCCTGTTACATTTCCAATCACTTAAAGAGGGGCTGATTAATTCAATTATTCAGTCATCCATTTTCATGGCTTAGCAGAAAGCAGCATGTTTGGTTGGTTATTTGCCCCAGCCTGCCAGAAATGATGTGCATTGTTGATGAAAGGGGAGACTTAAAGGTCCTTGTTTTTGCTTTTTTTTCTTCTTGTTGTTATTGTTTTTTCCTTGCTAAACCCACATCTGGCAATTAGGATAAGCAAGGGGGCATTTAGACCAGATTTGGTAACATGAGTAATGATGCTTCAACAAATTTTGAAATGTTTGACATTTCTGTTTTTGTTTTGTTTTGTTTTTGTAATACTGTCCTGACCTAAAATCACATTCAGTGTTGGACACTGGCTTTTTGATGCAGTGTCACCCTGAGTTTTCTTTATAATCTGAACAGCCAACTCCTAAACAAACACAGCACTTTGCATACCCACCCCCCCACTTCACTTCCCAGCTACACCTCTCTCCGCCTGTTTTCCTGCTCTATGGGCACCTGATCCTCCTCCTGCTCCTGCTCACGTCTTGACTTGGTTTGCATGTACCGCACGTGTGTGAGACAGATTTTTTTGTTTGTTTGTTTTCAACCTCGGTGACCAGCTTTTTGCCTCTTTACTCAGTGTGTTAGCCCCTTTATCATACATGATCATTAGTCAGGCAAATCATGATTCTGTGCGTTTTGTGTTGGCTGCGACTATGAACCTTGCACTCCACTTTTTGTTGCTTGTAATGTTGGCAGGAGGATTTGAGGGGAGAAAACGCAGGGCAAAATGTTGCCCTCCTTGGTGGCTTTTGTTCCTCTGTGTCTTTGTAGGGCTTGCACTTGCTCAGTGGAGCACAGCATTTAAGTGGGCCACAAGGGAGTGCCTGAATGGTGAGGCAGGAGGTGTGTTAGTGTGCGGGTGTGTGTGTGTGGAGGGGGTTGGGGTGAGGCAACAAGAGTGTGTTGTGTTGTGATGCTGGGGCTCTTTTCCTAGATTAGGTAGGCTCAGTTGGGGCTATCTACTTTAGCTTTTAAACTGCACCGTGGAGTACAAGTCTACATTTTGCCCCTCTTCACAAGTGCTTTATTTAGCATTGGAAAATGGTAAGCTGACGGCTGCAGTTAGACTGTGTAGTTTTGACATTTTTATTGCTCTGGTAGCCTTGATCCAGTGGCTCTCACGCCTCAGGGTAAAGGAGATGCTGCTAATATCTTAAACATGTGCAGTCAGGCATGTCACTTTTTTCAATTGGATTGATGGTCATAATTTACAGTTTCTGCTTTAAAATAGCAGAATAAAAACATTTGAACTGGATAGTAGTTTATTTTTCTTCGAGCCAGACTGTCTAGCAACAGCCTGCTGACATTTCTGACAGTGATAGTATATACACATATCCCCCTCCCCAAGGTGTTGAAAATAGTCACGCTGAAAGCAGAAGGCTTTGCGGTAATGAATCTCAGTGCCCCTGAATATTTGAAGAAAATGCTTTATGCTGTAGTCGTAGGAAAGATGAACTCAGCTTTACAGTCCAGCTTGAAAGTCACACCAATAATAATAAAGTGATGTGCCTTCATCCCAAGGAAAAGGCCAGTATGAATTTTGAATTGAAGGATAGGCTGTCCCAGGAGAGAGCCAAAGCTGTTAGGAGACCCAGCTTAATTAACCAAGAGAGGCTTGCTCGTGGAAACTGTGATGGGGAGGAGGTGGCCTTACCCTGGAAGGAATGGGCAATGGTAGCCTTACTATTATTAACTCACAAACACAGGTTAACCATCAGTGACTCTTCACACTCTTATCCTTATGTTCAAAAGAGTTAACTTAATCCTTGATTTGTGAGTAAAGTGGGGATGGTCTTTAATGCGTGATACACTGTGTACCTCTTTTATTAGTAGTTATGATGCTATCTGGTGAAGATACTTAAAAAATACACATCTTGCCGGTTGTTCTTTGTACCTTATCTTAGTACAAGGACCTCCAGTCTCAAGTAACATTAAACCTGCAAAAGTGGGGACTGTCAGAGCGACGAAAATCCAGCATCTATTTGGAGTTTGTTAAATATTAACTTGTTTTATGGCTGTGAACATGGAGACAAGACCATGTGTCACTGATGCATTAGGCTCTCAGTACATTGAGTACCACAAGGCAGAAACAGGTGCTTGGGTATAGTTGCTCTTGAGCGGTTTTAGTAGCTTTGATTCGGGTAAAACAGACAAGGGTCCATGGCAAGACCTTGTGTTTTCTAGTTTCTCATTTAGACGTATTTATATCTTTGACAAATCAATTCATGTGGGGTTTTTTTTTACCTGAGAACAAAGCTTATTTCTAATCAAAGATTATAAAGTTTTTGTTATGAAATGTAATATGTATCTGCATGTGCACATAAAGGATACGATTTATACTTTTTTAGATACTTGTTGTTTTAGAAGTAAATATCAATCATTGTTTGTAATCCTTAAGTGGTTTAAGTCAACAGCCAGAGAAATAGAAACCAGTATAAATAGACTTACTCTTTGTTTAAATGGGTTATCAGTGTTTGATGATAGATGAAGATTTGCTCAATGATGCATTAAGATTGTTATGTCATTGTTTATGACCGGTGAAGTTGCTTTGCCAGTTAGACCGGTAGGCTGAGTGTTCGTTTTCAGTGATTGTGTGACTTCCTACATTACAACTGTGTTTTCTCTGTCTTAATTAGGCGCCATGCAGACCCCTGAAGCAGGCGCTGACTCCACCTCCACTGTCCCTCTTCAGACCACCGTGCCTGTCCAGCCTACCGGCTCCACCCAGCAGGTGCCTGTCCAGCAACAGGTGGGTACAGTCAGCCAGTTTGTGTGTGATTGTTTGGGAAGAAGTGCTGTAGTCTGTATTTTTTTATTGCAATATTTTTTGTTGCGATATGTGACTTTAGTCAGCTAAATAATTAATTTGCAACTCTTGCCATTTGTCTTGCCAGGCCCAGACTGTTCAACAGGTTCAGCATGTTTACCCAGCACAGGTGCAGTATGTGGAGGAAAACAGTGGCGTCTACACCAATGGCAACATGTGAGTCAGTCTGTTACCCAACTCTGCTCTTATACCACTCCACAAATATTAGTGCTGCGTCTCTGCAGTCTGTTTTTACTCCTCTTAAGTCTCTTCACACCATCATTCATGTCATGAGCACATGATGTTGTAGGAGGGCAGTTGGGGTTTTTTTTTCTTTTTTTTTCATTTCAGAAGAGTGCGCAGTCTTGTGTTTGATTGTGCTCAGTCACCTGAACATGACCAGAAGTAGGCCTGTGTCTTAAGTGCTGACACTATGCCAGGCTCCCCTGGGTCTGAGGAATGGGGGTACATACCACTAACAAGCCCAGACTGTGTTTGTCCTACTGTAATACACACACACACACACATGTATGTACATACACAAGCAGATGTACTGCATTCACCAGCTACTGGTGAACAATAAGGGGCATTGCCAGTGCTTAGGAGGAAGGAGGTATATTTAGAAGGTTACCCAAATTGCATACATGAACACATATTTGAATATATGAATATTTGATGGTACATGCCAGATGTCCACCATTAAAAATTATAATAAATTTTTTGGATTATTTTCATTATGATAATTGTGCTAGTGTTTGAATGTGCCTAAGCAAACAATAATGAACACGTGTCAGTAATACTTAGCATATAGGATCAATAAGTCTTCTGCAGAATTAACCAGTCTTGGAGTAAAAAAGGAAGAAGGGAAAAAAAAAACTTTTAAGTTAATCTGACTTTAGATTGTTCTTCCTCAGTTTTGTTTCATATTAGTTTGAGCGCATCGATTGACTGCTAACTTCTCCTCCGAACAGAAGAACCTACTCGTACTCAGAGCCGCAGCTGTACAGCCAGAACAGCGGAGGGAGCTACTTCGACACGCAGGGCAGCTCATCACAAGTGTCCACCGTGGTGACATCTCATGGCATGACCAACAATGGAGGAGGGGGCAGTGGAGGAATGAACATGAATCTTGGAGGGGGTCAGGTAATCAGCAGCAGTCCTGGAGCTTACATCATGGACAACGCTGGACCCCACCCTGCCACCCAGACCGCACGAGCTTCCCCGGCTACTGTAAGTGCATCGCACCCACTTACTGAGTCCTTCACCTGTTTCTGTGCGTTTGCCGATTGATCATCAGACAAGTGTATGATGTGACTTCAGTAACTTCTACCTCTTCCCAGTTTAGATGCGCACAGTTTGCCAACACTCTCCCCATTAGCATAGATGCTCTGTTTCTGTCATACTTTATTGATCTGTGCACTAGTTTGATGCAAAATGTGGGACGCCATTCTTAAGTATTTGTGTCAAATTTCAGTGTGCACACATCACATTGTAGAGAAACAACTTGTGTGCACCTCTTCTATGATTGTGGATGGTACGTGACAGTGATGCAGATGTATGCAGTGTGTGGCACAGGCTGGGCCTGAGTCTCTTTAGTGGTCTAACTACTGACGGCAGTATTCACATCGTGACCCTAAATATTTAATGCTCAACTAATACAGAGCTGCGTTTCCACCCATGATGTCATGTGTCTGTTATCCTCACTCTTTGCTGTCAAAGAAAGGAGGGGCTAGAATCTGAGGGACAGGCATACTAAGGAGGGCGTGATGGAGAATATGATGAATGTTCTTCACAGACACACCCACTCCTCACAAGAGTCCTACACTGGACAAAAATGGTACATGTGGCAGAAGAGCCTTGCTTTTCAGACTTGCCAGTAGTCTGTATTTTCATACAGTGCACCACAATGACACTTTCTGGCAGGAATGTAGCAGAGATGCTCATTGATTGGTCTTTGATGATGTGCAAGTCATGCCAGAGACTTTTGACATGACATATATTTTATTTTCTGTAATGTGTGCAAAGATGCAAGGGCTTGTATACATGTCTAGCCTAAGTGATGTATTTGACAAAATTTCCAGAAGTACACACATGAAAAAAACTATTTACTAGTACCCCTGAGTGCATCACCCTGTATACAGTTTGTTGTCTCCTTCACATCACATTTCATCAGCTTATGTTACTGTATGTTTTTGTTGGCTGTTTGTAAAAATGCCAGTACCCAATTAGACTTCTCCCCATAGAGCTTGAACCAGCTTTTTGGCATCAGTCTTTGACGTGCAGGTGTTACTAAACCATCTTGGCACACAGCCCTCGTCTTTCATTTATGAGGAGTCTGGCATTTTCTCTGCACATGATAACTGTTATAAGTGGATCTATACTGCTGGAATCTGAAAAGGTTTGTTTGTCTACCGGTTATCCATGATTGATGTACTGAGTTTATCCTGTTGAGCCTTCATATGTACCAATTTTTAACTAGGCAAGGATTTTCCTTAAACCACCTGTCGTTTCTGCTCTGCTTGGGTTTAGAGGTGCTTGCTTCGGGATTCTTTCTAGATTTTTTTTTTTATTATTATTTTTGCTTGTGGCCACTAATGTGTGTACATCAGCTCTTTATTTTTCTTGCTTTTGTTTTTTATTTCCCCCTCTTACATTTTGTTGTCCTCTGCTTCATGGTTTATCAGATTGAAATGGCGATTGAGACGCTCCAAAAATCTGAGGGTTTATCCAGTCAGAGAAGCTCGCTGCTCAACAGCCATGTAAGTTGCTTTTACAAATGCTTCCCCTCGCGTTACCTTGATTTTTGCTATGCTCAATCTCTTGCTGTTCTGCCTCTCTCTCTCTCAGCTCTTTATACATTTGAGTTTGATGGTTTGCTTGCTGTTTTTTTGCTTGTTTTGATTGTTACTATTGCTTTAAATTCTCTGGCTGCTGCTAGAAGGGTGTGATGCTGCAGCATCAAGACTGCAAACTGTCAGTATGAGGTCTTTCCAGACATTTTGCACGGATTAGTGTGTGAATCTCTTGAGTAAAAAAAAAAACATGTATTCCCTTGTAGCTCCAGTGGCTGTTGGACAATTATGAGACAGCAGAGGGCGTAAGTCTACCACGATCCACCCTCTACAATCATTATCTGCGCCACTGCCAGGAGCAGAAACTGGACCCTGTAAATGCAGCCTCATTTGGCAAACTCATCCGATCCATCTTCATGGGACTCCGTACAAGACGCCTTGGGACAAGGTTACTTTTTTTCTTTCTTTTGTTTTTTTCCTTGAAGGGAAAGGTTGTCAGTTTATACATTCAAGATTTTCATATAGTGTCAGGATGCTTGCCTGGCTTTTCTTAATGTTATCATTCATCTAAACCCTAAAGTATGGTTCTTGTCTTCTGTCCCTCTCTTTAATTCACATTAACTTTTCTGTAAACTCAACATGAATATCAATGTGTGTATGCATTTTGGTGTTGTCTTGCAGAGGGAACTCCAAATATCATTATTATGGTATACGTGTGAAACCAGACTCCCCACTCAACAGACTCCAGGAAGACATGCAGTATATGGCCCTCAGACAGCAACCTGTTCAACAGAAACAGAGGTACGTAGGCGTGCAGACAGGCACGCAGCATTGCTGTGACACAAGTTGCTGTTTTTACGGACACTGAGGTGTGACTTTTGATTTTTCAGGTTCAAGCCAGTGCAGAAGTTTGATGGCTGCTCTGGGGAGAATTACTCAGGTGGCACCCAGCCCCATCCTGGTGCAGCAGAGCAGACTGTCATTGCACAGAGCCAACACCACCAGCAGTTCCTAGGTCAGTTGCTTTTCTCTTCATCGACACATACTGTGAAATCTGTACTGAACACGTTTCCCACAGTGGTGAATTTAATGTTTGTTTTTTCCCCAACAGATGCATCGCGGGCACTCCCTGACTTTGTAGAGCTGGACTTGGGACAGAGCAATACGGAGAACATCAATCCAGAGGACGCTAAAGCTCTCCAGTCCCTTTACAGAGAGCACTGTGAGGTTAGATAAAGTGCATTTTCTCCTTTTTCACTGCAGAGCCATCGCTGCTCACACATTAACTACTAATTCACAAGAGCATTGGGTTCCTCTTCAGTGCTCAGAGAAAGCTAAGTAATCCCCTTCAATACTGCAGAATTCATTGACGCGACATCATCAATATGACTATGCCGGCATTGTGACTGTACATTCATTTATTGATCTGCCTTGACTCGCTACAATTCAGCACTCGCTAAATCTATTCCACTTATTTTTCTATTAAGATTCTCATTCACTCTTGGTATAGAGTCCATTTTTTTCCCTCCTTACATATTTATGCCTCGATCTGCTAGGAGCTATCATGACAGAAATTTAGTAGTTTAATCTTATTTAAGCTATCTTTAATGAGAAATGGTTGATAAGACTGAAAATACTAAATAAAGTTTTACAAATGTTGAAAAAAGAACAGGTATTTAAAGTTTGGCTGAGTGTGGAAACCTTGGGAAAGGTTATGTGTGCTTATGGTGACAGAGATTTGTAAATGCCAGCTGCTGGCATTTTGGAACGGTGTTTTCTCTTAATCTTGTGAAGTTTTCACCAAAGGCTCTCCCATCGTCTGGAAAACGAGGGATCAGGTTATCCGCAGGTGACGGTCAGAGCCTTACGGTCTGACAGATCCTTTAATCGTGAAAGATTCAGATTAAATGGTCATTTCACCAAATTACAAAAGAGGTCATGTTTACTCACATGCCCCTGGAGGTGGCTAGACCTCCAGATAGTTTTGGGTTGAAGTGCTGATGTTTTGTGTGAGCTTTCTCCTGCCAATTCAATACAATGAGGGTAAATAGCATTTAATGTGTCCCAGGTCTTGTGGATAATCCACAGATTTTTACAAAGGGATTATTTCTTCTTCTTTTTGAAAGTAGTTCCGGTTAAAATTATTCACTGTATTTTTTTTCCCCTGCTTTTGTCTCAGGCTATCCTGGATGTGGTTGTCAACCTCCAGTTCAGTCTAATTGAGAAACTGTGGCAGACATTCTGGCGTTATTCACCCCCTGACTCTGTAGAGGGTGCCACTGTAACAGAAAACAGGTGAGGTCACACTGATGATTATACATAATGTTGATGTTTAAAGGTGTTTCAGCATATATATCTTTCAAAGTCTGGTTTGTTTATTTCACAGCAGCGTAAGTGAGATTGAAGCACGGCTGCCACGTTCACAGCTGTTGGTGCTGTGCAGAAACGAGGCTGTACTGAAATGGATGAGCACCTGTGACCATCTAATGTACCAGGCCCTTGTGGAGATCCTCATTCCTGATGTCCTGAGACCCATTCCCAGTGAGCCACACTCAGACACCTCTTTTGTGTACTTGTTTGCTTTGTTCATATCACAATAATTAACTCGCTGTTGTTTTTGTCTTCTTCCCTTGTCCTTGTTTTTGTTTTTCAGGTGCCTTGACTCAAGCCATTCGCAACTTTGCCAAAAGCCTGGAAGGTTGGCTCAATAATGCCATGAATGCCATTCCACAAAGAATGATCCAGACCAAGGTGCACTTGCAGCGTTCATACAGACTGTAGTTTTGTGAACATACTATATATATGTGAAAGACAAAATATTTGTCTTTCATATTAACTATATACTTTAAAAACACTGCAAGTTTGTAAAGGTATATATACCTACAGCTGATAACATGTTTTTGTGTGTGCTCTTTTCACAGATTGCTGCTGTTAGTGCCTTTGCGCAAACACTGCGCAGATACACATCTCTGAACCACCTGGCTCAGGCGGCACGTGCGGTGTTGCAAAACACATCACAGATCAACCAGATGCTGAGTGATCTCAACCGTGTTGACTTTGCCAACGTACAGGTCTGAACAGCTCTCCGTGTTCTCCATTATTCACTCTGTCTAAAGAAATTTCACTTTCACTTCAGAAAGGTAAACCTGCAATTTGTTGTCTATGCTGCTGTACAGGAGCAAGCATCATGGGTGTGCCAGTGTGAGGAGGGAGTGGTTCAGCACTTGGAGCAGGACTTCAAGGCCACACTACAGCAGCAAAGCTCTCTGGAGCAATGGGCAGCCTGGCTGGACAATGTGGTCACTCAGGTGCTCAAGCCTTACGAGCACCGGCCCAGCTTCCCCAGAGCAGCAAGACAGTTCCTACTCAAGTGGTCCTTCTACAGGTCTGCAGAAAAAAAAACAACAAACCACATCTGTGTGTGTGAGCATGTGAGAGAGCGTGCAGCATTGTTTTGAACAAACAAAACACTCACAATGTTTGTTTGTTTTTTTCATGTCTCTGCAGCTCTATGGTGATCAGGGACCTGACCCTGCGCAGTGCTGCCAGCTTTGGCTCCTTCCACCTGATTCGCCTGCTGTATGATGAGTACATGTTTTACCTAGTGGAGCATCGTGTCGCCCAAGCTACTGGAGAGACACCCATTGGTGTCATGGGAGAGGTATAACTGTGGCGTCTTAGCTGTTTAGTATTTTATGGATCCGCTGTGATACACTCCAGTACAGGACTGATACACAGTATGTCAGACGTGATATTTCCCATTAGGTCATTTTATATCTGTTGATGAAATCACCCGAGAGGTGACCTTTAACCTGATTACGATATGGTGTCTCTTTTAGTTTAGAAAAACAGTAAAACTATGTGAAGCACTAATTGCCGCTCTAATTATGATGTTTGTCTCTTGTTTCAGTTTGACAGCCTCAACACCCTGTCCCTCACTAACATTGATAAAGGTATGTGGTAAAATGTATAAAGCACTAGAGAATGAGTCCTCAAACAAATGTAGGAAAAATGTGTTTTTTGATGTGTGGTGTGACTGTGTTTTTGCATTCAATTAAGTTCATTGGTCATTTAGGTCAGTGACAGTCAGTGGAAAATGTGGTTAATGACCTGAGACGAATAAGACATTCTGTGCAAAGATCTGTGCAACATTTTTGGGTAATTTACAATAAAATATGATAGTTTACACTGACATACTGTGCCTTTATTATTAATACATTGATGTATTTGTATGTGCATATTTAAGTATTTTACTGTTTCTTTCATGTATATTTGAAAAAGCGTGGAAAAAATGTGAAAATGGTAGTGTGAGATTTCGCAACATGTTCATCTGTAACAGCAGGCCAGCACATGTGTGGTACACAGAGGAATGTTTTCAACGAAACAGGGTTTTAGTAGTGAAGGACAGAAATAAGCTATGAGATAAAGATACAAGTCAAAGAATTGTTCTGTAATGTTTTGTATGATCACACTGAAATGCTGGACTTGATGTAAACATATGCCCCTTTTCCACTAGTACCTACTCGGCTCGACTCGACTCGACTCGGCACGGTTTGCGCGTGTTTCCACTACGC
>JBAJHX010000035.1:15220519-15239105 GCA_037176925.1 Amniataba percoides | reverse complement strand
CGGCGGAGTTTCGGGCCGCCTCGCTGTGAAGACTCCACCCACACTGAGGGGGTACTTTTTTGTAATGGAAACACAATTGAGCCAAGGCGAGCCGAGTCGAGGCGAGCCGAGTAGGTACTATCAGGTACTAGTGGAAAAGCGGCAATAGTGTGCAAGTATAGTTTATATCAGGGCACAAGTGCTGCAAGTTCAGGAGCGGTCAAATGTGCAAACAGGTGTTTGTGGGACAGTAGAATACACCATTGCATAATAAACAGACTGAATGTTTTTTTTTTGCATCTTCTCCAGATGTGTAAATCTTCCTTTTCAGTGAGTTCTTGATTTTACAGCTGTGTTGTTTTCTCCTGTGTAGATGAAACAAGTGGGATGGACAGCGACTTAGAAGACGACACAGAGGAATCCGGGGAACCTCTTGCCAAGCGAGAGAAGTCGGAGCACGAGGTGATCCAGGTGATCCAGGTTGGGGCACTAGAGGACGGGTCTCACCCTGTGGTGGGGGTCGTCCAGCCGGGTGTCCTCCACTCGCTGCCTCAGCCCCCACAGGACCACACTGAACACATCCTTACACCCTCCGCTGGTACTCCCACCATCCGCCACTGCAGCGCCACAGGCAACACCTACGCCTCCGTTTGAGGGTCTGAGGGCACGGCTAACCTTGTCTGGCCTATTTTTTGCTATCTCACTCTCCACATATCTTTCTCTCTGTAAGTCTAGATGTTTCAGTCTTTCTCATGCATTGTCTCACGTCTGCACTTGTGTGGACACACTCTCCTCTCCCGATCTCGCCCGGTCAGTGGGGGAGTGCTGGAATGATGATACTGGCCAGGATGTGGTGTCCGTGTCTGACTGCTTAGATTCTGGATGTGTTGTCGCCCCATAAGTCTGTGCTTTATCACAATGCAGCAGCTGGAGGAGAAGGACTAATTTGACCCGTTAAATGTTTCCTGCCTTGGCATGACTTAACACCGCTGTCTGTCTGTACAGATGGGTTCTTATCTTGAAGGAAAATCAAATTCCTTCGATCTACTGATGTCTCAGAGCTCAAATCCATGTCACTAGTCCCAGTGGAGCAAATTCATTGATTGACTCAAGATATTCGCCTGTTGTAAATAGTTTTGCTGTACTTTCAATTGGTATTACCCAAAACTCATGGTGCTATCATTGTGTTTGGTTCTGTTTCAATTCAGTTATCCCTCCTAATCTAATATGATTTATGTAGACATGCATTCCAACTCCTGATAATCGTTTGGCTGAACAAAATATTATGAGTATTGTATGTAGCTAAAAAACAAAGGGATGACTTTCTTTGTATGTATGGCATTTGAAAAAGGATCATGGGGCAGTTTTGTCTGTTTGAAAATCACATGGTAGCCACCCACTGACAACCACTTATAGACTTTAGCCACAGAAAAGAAACCCCTAAATAAATATCTGTGCTGCTACTTGTGTATATAGAAATGAGTCTGAGAAGGCCGACTGTACAAAACCACTTCCTCAATGCTAGCTTTTCTATGCACTCTGTGCATAACGCTTGCCTTTATTCATTTTAGACGCTCTGTAGTGTGGTTTACATGACGAGCTGTAATCTTGAAAACAACTTTCTGGACATGTTCCCCCGTTTTGTTTTTGTTTGTTTTGTTTTTCTTTATTTTTTATTTTTATTTGCAGTTTCTATTTTTAAGGAAATTTCTTAAGTTCACAAAGGACCAAAAACAAACCAACAAGAGGAAGCTGAGAGTGAGCCATTTTGGGGCCACACATTGAGCTGTTTCCTGTCCCACAGTGCCATGTTGCAGAGCAGAAGGAATGTCAGGGATTTAATGTACCTCGGCTTTATCATAGTGCCTTATCCTTAAATGCAGCTGTCCTTGTAGTCCTGACTGTGTGCTGTCGAGAGCCCACGGCCCCCGTGCATTGTCCCAGCCACAGATTTGGCTTTCTGGTGACTCGTGGCTGGATTTGGGCTGGCTCATCAGTGTTGAGACCAAGGGATGCAGGCGCAGACACACCTGTTGTTGTTTTCTCTGGATCAGCTCTACTAAGCTTATTACTTAACTGAATCACGGTCTTTAGCCTTGCTCCTGCCCTCACTCTGCCCTCTTGAGGCCTATTCTTGCATTAGCCTTTGTTATCGGGTGAAGTGTGTGTGTGTGTGTGTGTGTGAGCGTGCGTGTTTGTATTCGTGTTTGTGTGTGTGAACCCGGATGCACACGTCTGCACTGTGTGTTTATGTGCATGCGTACATGTATATAAGCCTGTGTGTGTGTGTGTGTGTGTGTGTGTGTGTTGGAACACATCCATCAGTCACCCTACCTCAAACCAGTGGTGCCAGCCCTTTTGACGCGTGCAGCACAGTCACCAAACCTTATTGCACACACACACCACTGTACTGCACAAATCTCAACGCGACAGAGAAAAGCTGCATTGCTTCTCTCTCACCTCTGATACATTCTCACGTCAGTTTTTAGCCCATAAAATGCTTTCATCCTTTGTTCCCTGTTTGAAGATCATCTTTGTACAGTGGACCAAAAGTAGATATTTTGTGATATTCAAAGAGATATATAGATATATATATGTATAGTATATATAATGATGATACACTACATATATTTGTTGCTTTTTATGTGGTTGATCTGATTGTTTATATGTGATTGTTTCTTTATGGTAGCTCCTCTGTAATTAGTTCATAGACTGTGAAATGGGAAAGGCATGGGGGACTAACTTCTGATTCGTTAGACTACATCTCTATACTTGAACTGTTATAGCCTTCAATGTTGTGGAGAATATTGAGATTAATCCTCTAAATAGGAACATTTTGTTACTAAAAGGATTTTTTTGTTGGTTTTTTTCACGCTTGTTGAAATGGTCTGCACCGTTTCTCTGCAGAGATGTTTATTTATTGGTATTTATTGTGTTTTTGTTTAGATGCTTAGCCATTATCACTGATTAATGAATCATGAATTATACCACTGCAAAGAGCAGACCTACTGTACAGGAGGACCAGAAGGTTTTTAGTTTTGATTTTGTTTTTCTTTGTTAGTCATGTGTGTAGGTTGATAAAGGTAAAATAAAAAGGGCGGGGGAGGGTGGGGGGTGGCACTGTACTTGCTGTATTCACAGTCCTTTTAGGTTTTATCACTAGGCAGATCATTCCTTTAGATGGTAGAAGAACACAGGAACTTTGTCATGTTTTTGTTTGTGCCTGTGTGGAAAACGTGCTTTGCAGTAAAAGGAGGGAGGGAACAGTGCGAATGCTGCGCGTCATTTAGGTTACTAGGTCAGCGGACTCACGCAGTTGTTTGCTTAAATCATTTCCACGACACTTTGGGGGAATCTGGAAAACGAAATTCTGGCAACCCGAGAAGACGCATTCTTCGTTGATGAAACCAACGGTACACATCTCATACTGTAGCCTTACCCTCGTCCCGCAGGTGCCAAATGTCTGCCTCACCAGATCTGAGAACTGAACTGAACAGACTTTTCTTGTTACGTCGCCCCAGGACAGATTGAAAAGTCTGCGAGAAAATGTCACTGAACTTTACATAGCTGGAAGTTGAAGGCCCGAAGGCGTTTCGTTTATCCGTGACCGTAATGAACTCGCACGATTACCAAGAGTCAGGAAGCAACCCTGACTCTTGGTATCGAACGATCGAAGGCAAGTTGAGAGAACGCAGAAAGTCATGAAAATTTCCAGTGAAAAGGATAATGAATTAAATTAACTCATCCCTCGTACTTTTTAAATCCGTGTCTCATAATAACTGCGAAAAAAATTCCCCAAACTCAAGCTGTAAAAAGTGACAGGGTTCTGTGTGACTTCAACTTTTACAATTATGTTGTGAATCTGGGTAGTGTGTGTGTCCGTTAGGAATGAAGGTTTTTTTGCAGGATACTTTTTCTTGCCTGTTGCATTTTTACCTTTCTCTCACTGATTTCTGTTTTTTCCACATATGAATCTCCCTGTGTCATATGGATTAACTACAACGTTGTAGATGTAAACTTGTATTATTTTGTGCCTGAAGTGAAAATGGCTGATGAAATGGTTTCTTTAAATCTTAACTGTGTGCTTTAGGATCATAAGTGCTTTCTGGTCTTGCTGCTGGAAACTGTTTTTGTCCATTTTTACCCGTTTTTTTCCTTTTCATAGACTTTTGTGCCAGACAGTGATTTTTTTTTCCTTTCTACATCTCAAAGCCTGCCTGGTTATCACTGGACTGATGCTAATGCTGCCAACACAGTTGTACTTTATTTCTCTGTGTCTTTTGAAATCTAAAAGTAAGATTTTTTTTTTTTTTTTTTTTTTTAGTAACAGCTGTTTGCAAATGAGCCCGTTTCCAACCAGAACCAGAAAACGAAAAAACAAAACAAAAACAAAAAAAAAGCAAGAGAGAGAGAGAGACATAAGCTATTCCTTAACTTGTCATAGGAGTGAAAAGCTAAGAGACGCCTCTTCACCTGGACAAAATGGCAGCTTCACTGACCCATAGCAGACTCCAGTGCCTTTTAATTTCGCCCCGGCCAGAGCAGATGGCCTGGGTGACTATTGGGTCTCTGGTGGGCTACAGATAGAGGCTATCCGAGTAGATATTTCATTGCACAGGTGCTGCCACTGAGAAGACACCAGGGCTGAGGAAGCATAAAAGGCCTCTCCTCAGACTGGACTATTTATTATTTACTGGATGTGACGCACACATACATACAAACACTCACACACACTTAGTTTACACACGGTAGATTACCTGCGGACGGCTTTTTATTGTATAGAACTGGTTAATGAACAAGGAGAGTTACTGTAAGTAAAACGCTCTCTTACTGTTTGACTTGCTTTCTCATGATCGTGAATTCTTTTTCTTTTTTTTCGTCATGATATTTTCTGAATGCTGTGACCTGTTTGAGATTTGTATTTGGATGTTTTCAAGTGCCATTTGACAGTCTAGTGAGTCGTGGCCATCTGTAGCACGCTCTAATGCAAGCACAAGCATTTGGCAGTGGCATTTGGGGAAGGTTTTTATTTTGATTCACCCTAGACAAAAATATGTATATATCAAAAACTGAAAAGGTATATTTATTTGTGTCCTAATTATTTGATTTGTTCTTTTGGTGAACATTTTATCAGATATGTTGGCTAAAGTGCTTTTGTGATTTCTTTTTTTTTCCTCCTCTTTTTGGATAATGTATAGTATGATATAATATATACACACAAATTTCATGTGACCTTCTTTTTGTGTGCCATTAAGTTTTCTTCTCAAATTGGCAAGCAAACCAATGCGTGTAGGGTGATTTGTATTGTGTATTTTACATAAAAAAAACGAGGACAATTGGGGGACTTTTATATTTATAAAGACATTATCATTTAGTGTGTCGTATTGATGAATATAGAAACTATTAAAGACACATGTAGTTTGGTTTTTCTGAATATTTCAGATCTCAGCTCAGGCTAGCTTCTTAGTGTCGTTTTCTTAAAATTTGTGACTTGTCTTTGCAGTAATAAACGTTTTCTTGTTCAGTGTCCTTTCTCATAACTGACTCCGTGCACGAAAATGAGGATCTCGCAAACCTGACGACATGTTAGCCCATTAAATTTTATTCAACCATATTCATACATATAAACACCAATATCATTCAAACTCAGTATGTATTCTGAATGTATGACATAATTTTTTTAAAGAGTAAGATGAGCATGAACTTGCATTTCCTGAAAACTGTACAGCATTCTTCTTTTTATCATTATCAGAGTGGTTCATCACTGTAAAGGTAGCAAAAGAGTATAAAATACGGCAACAGCTGTAGGTAAACAGAGCTCCAAATACCAAAATACTGTTTAATCAATAGTGCTGAGCAAAATCTAAAACCATTCAGTTAATTAAAAGGAAGCTTTCACAAGCAACGTAACACTGAAATGACTGCAGTCTGATAAACCTTTCGCTTTTCATAGAGTATATTTGGCATCAGTATGGCTTAAACTTCCTCTCACAGTTCATTCCCTGCTTTCCTTTACTCAGCTGTTGTCTAGATTACAATAAGTGTCTTGTTTAAAAAGGGTAGCGGTGAGCCATTTTAAAGTGATGCTCCACCCTAAACGCATCTCTTAAGCATCAAAGATTCCCCACCTGCAGGTTTGAAAGGTATACCAAAAACCTAGAAACATCGCTAACACAGCAAAAGAAACTCCAGGCTAAGAAAGATACCATCACACACTTCTAGAGGGTTGTAAGTGATGAATGAGGAGTGATTTTTGTGTCCTTTTTTAAGGAAAATCCTGATTGTTACAGTTTACTAGAGAGGCAAGAGTCCAAATTTCATAAAACAATCTTACACCACCACTCAATATATTCTTCCAAAAGAAATCATCGTTAGGTTAAATACATCTTTCAAACCTGCTGTGGATGAGTGTTTGATACTAAAAAAAAAATTTGGGGAAACATTTTGAAGCACGATTTTCATGGAGCTCACCAAGATTCATCATATATCATTAGCAAGAAAAAACTTTTCAACTATGTTAAGAGATCATATGGATACAAGTAACCACACATGAGACTATGAAACGAGACAAAAATACTCAGGCAAATTAATAAAGTGCTAATGAACACTATGTGGGCATCTAATAAAAAAACAAACAAAAACAAATTACAAATAATATTGTGCAGACGTGTTATAATAACCTTTTCTGTTGGAGATATAAGTTAACGACATGTTGGGTAGAAAACACCAGCCTTGACCAGTGGCAGAAGAAAGGGTTTTATGGAAGAAGTAAAATGGGCTTTTCAAATGCTCTTTATGCCATTAAAAACAATTCAAAGGGGAATATAAATCAAAAAACCGTCAAACGAGGACCGTCAGCATCGAAAAATATTTAAGACTACATCTTACAAAAAACATGAGTAATGAACAACATGGTTTTACATAAATGTCCTGATCTGTGAGGGGCAGAAACTCCACTTACCTGAAGCCGTATAAGCACCAGAGGGCCAATGAAGGAGGACTGGCAGTATACTCCAACTGAAATCACATTTAGTATATTCAGACAGGGTAAATAACAGGTTTCCAACCAGTACAGGGCGCCACATTGTGCTAATTTGAACAGAATTTCAGCCAAATGATTTGTCTTCTTATTAATATTAAAATGTCAGTCGGTTATGGGGGAATCCGTACATCTTAAAATCTTAGACATGGAAATGTTCACACTGAAAAAAGGACGACAGCTGCGAATCTTTTGCCATTTCTTGGCACCCTACACACTCGTTTTGTAGAGGCTGAGGCTAATTAATGATTCATAGCCTTTTTGCATGTTTACATGTCAGTGTGGACATGTTCTCTTATTCATATCAGTGAGTATTTTTCTATCAAATGTTTTTGCGAGACACAGCTTTGTTCACGTTGCGCTGTCACGCATCTCCAATTGGTGAACAATGTCAGAACAATGGCTTCCTTTTTTTTTTTTTCCCATGCGCATCCTCTTGGCAGCATGTTTCCACAGTACTGTGACTCCTCCCGGTGTGACTCACATGTTCCTCCAGCTGTTGTTTGGAGGTCACTGAACTTTGGGACACACCTGGAGTCTCGCTCTGCTCGCAGCGCTGGATTTGAAAGCAGTGTGTTTGGAGTATACTGTCGGCATTTCTGTCCTTGTTCCTACTCCTACAACCTACTCTCTGTCGTTGCAGTCCTCCTTCGGCACTCCAGGCCTATACGTGAAGTGGTCTGTTAAAAGTACAGTCTGATTTTTTTTTCTTTTTTTCCTTTTGTACAGTTCGTGTCTTTTAACTCAGTCGAGAGGTTGAGGATCAGCTATGGGCATGGTGTGCAGAACTTCGTCCAGTAACTGCAGAGCTCGGTGTAAATGGATCTCAATCCAGCAGGGTGTCTCCTTGATGCTTTGCCGTGGGTAGTCAGGCCCCCAGCCCTTCACAAAGCTCATCCGCAGGATGCACAGCCTGCGCAGGTCATCAACCCCGATGCCTGCAGCAGCAGACAAACCTGTGGGAGAATTACAGGCAGCGGCTTTTAGATCGATGTGGCACTATAGGCCAGACCTCACAGAGATATTACAGTTATTCTAGCAGTTAAAGCTGGAACACAGATAAGCAGCAACAGCACAACAACCATACACACTCTGATGAAGCTGCACGTTTGACTGCATTTCAGCGAAAGCCCCCAGAGCACACTCACTGCGTAAATGCCTGTAATGATGTTAGCTATGTGGAAATGTATTTAATCATCTACATTTCCAAAATTGCCACTGCCCAGCATGCCATCTGCCTGATTTAACACTAAAGGAGTCGAAGCAAAATGACTGATAAAGCCAAGCAAACTTGATTTAATCCGATAAATCCGATAAACTGAAGTGTGAATATACTGAATTAAATATCAACACATTATGAAATCCAACAAAAATCTTTGTTCAGTATTTTAAATCTTCAAGTCTTTTAAATGTGCCTCCTTGTAAAGTGAGTTTTTTTAGGATTTAGTGAACTTTTCCTCTAAAATGTTCTGCAACTCAAAAGTCAGAGCTTTCTTTTGATTTTGTGTTTTTCTGTTTGCTTAAAACTTTTGGATGTCGAGCCAGTTATCCAACCTCTACTATCACACTACCAACATCAAAAACTAACGCCAAAGAGAAATAATATTTCAGGCCAATTCTCTTTACAGAATAACTTGCAGTCTTACATTGAATATGCTGATATAACATCCTGTGCTTGTATTTATTTTCATAATTTATAAAGATACACAGGCCACATTTTGCTACAAATAAAGACATTTCAGTTTAGTTTTGTGCTGACTTTTCTTCTCACTAGCTGGCTCTGTTGGTTCCTTTTCCTCTTACTCATGCTCTGTAAGTGCCCAGTCTGGACTCAAAATACCCATGTAAGACGACGACGGGAAGAAATCACGATAAAAGAGTTGTTGAGGGGTAAGTGGGGCTGTAAGAACACTCACTAATGGCAGGGGCGATGCCTCCCACGGAGCCGGGCCCGGGAATGTTGCCGGCCACTGCTGCTGCCTGAGCTGCAGCGGCTGCCTGAGCCGTCGCTGCCTGCTGCTGCATCTGCCTGTGGCACTGACGCAGGTCGAACACCTGGCAGGGGACAAAAGATGAAAATATTAAATGGGAGGAGAAGCTATCGAATGAACATTCAAGTATTTTTCTACCCGTACTGAGTGGTATAATGTAACTGGGTCAGAGTTGGAGTTGAATTAATATGTATGTCAAAATTCCCTTAAATAATAGACTAAAAATGTGAAGCTCCACTTATATTACTGTAATTATGATAACTCCAACTGTGCCCATACTTGCATTAACACAGAAGCACATCGTTCACATCAGTTCCATCTAACGACCAAGCCTCAACTGTATTATGACTTATAGTTACTGATGTGCATGTATATACATCTGCAAGTTTGTAATAACTCGAACTTGGGGTGTTTCTGCCTTTCACTGTGTCACCTCTGTGCCTCACCTTGATGTAAGCGCTGGGGTAGATCTTGTGAACTGCATCTCCGGGGGCACGTCCAGCCTCTCTGTCCAGGTAATAGCTCTGCACGAACACTGCGTGATCACTCAAACAGCGCACCCACACATCTCCTTCACCTTTGCACTCCAGCTGCACACCTTTGCCAATGTGGAGCCTTAGGACAGGAAGGAATAGAAATGAAAGACTGATCAAGACTTTGCATTATAGTCAAGTACTCGTCATACCTGGTGACATAAAATAACGAGTGATTCCTTGATTGATCTTTATGTTGATACATTTCCAAGTTTGTGGTGGAGTACCTGGCTCTCTCTATGTTCTCTGTCCTGTGGACGTTGCTCAGCTGGCCCAGGCAGAAGCGATCGCCTCCTGACGGATCCACATAGCCATCCACAGTCACAATCGGACATGTGGACGGCACCTTAAACGTCTCCCCGACCTGCACGTCCATCTCAAAATACGCAATGGAGCACCAGTATTCTGGAGCTGGAAACAAACCATCAAAACAACCTGAGGTCCAATGGGTTCCGCCAATTATGTTAAATATATGGACTGTCTTTCAACTGCAGCTTTGTACTCACCAGGGTGATTGGATATGGGAGGCTGGAACGCAATTTCATTGGTAACAGGCCCTGCAAGAAAATGTCACACAACTAAAACATGAGAAACACTGCGAGAGAAAACAATTTTTATCCGCAGCATCAATGTCTTGGTGGCGCTGCTGCTATCGCTGTTACACATTCTTCAAATCAACATTTGCATCTGATAAAGTCCCTTGATATGGAAATCGGCTCAGGAGGTTCCGTCAAATAAAGAGATAACAGAGAGATAACACCGACATCTTTCATAAATCAGCCTATATTGGAGCTGCACTCTCCTAGAATCCGCAATGAACTAACAGCTCCACACCTTCCCTGAGGTTAATAACGTCCTCCAGCCACAGCAGTCAATGTTTAACTAAATAACTAATTAAGAGAGCTCATTATTCTAATAGCACATTATTTCCATCCACTCCTCATGAATTAAACATGTGTTCGCATCACTTAGTTGTTTAAAAGGATGTGGATTATTTTTAAGAAGAATTTTGCTAAAGAAAAGTTTCCCAGGGTTTCACTCACAGTAATGCCCTGTGTGAGGCATGGGCGGATGATGCTGTAGATGCCCGTTCTGATGCTGAGGCACCGCAGGGGTGAAGCTGCTGTTTCTGCTCCAGTTCGGGGTAGCATCTGTGAATATAAATAGAAAACCTTTGTGATGACAAATCGGTGCCAACAAGTCTGTGCAGTAGATAAACATCTGAAAGTTAAATCCTAAAAATAGGAGTTCATTGCGAAAAAAAGGATGTGTTGTGTGACTGCGTAGCATCTCACTTGAGGGTCCAGCACTGATTGTAGAGAAAGCAGAGGTTGAAGCTGAGCTGCTGCCCTCCGATGGGGGGAGCAGAGCGGGGCTGGTGAACGGCTCCTGTGGACCGGGCCTCGACGGGGGATGCTGAATAGTCTGCAGGTGGCTTTCGGAGCTTGAGTGAGATTGCTGGTTGTCATAGTCATACTCGTCCTTTACCAAGAGCGGACCTACGTGAAGACAACACACACAGGTAAGACTGACAGAGGACAACAAAATCTTAAACAGAAAGAGGGGAAAACTTAGGTGTCTCTTTACCTGAACTTGAAAGGGTCAGCCCTGATAAGTCTGCAAAAGCATAAAAAAGTGGGTCAATAATCTTAGTAAGAATTTGAAGGTGGGTTATTTTCAGTCTGTCTACAGCATTATAATTTTGAACTATCACTAAGAATATGGAGTAAAACTATCTGGAATAAAGAGAGTGATAAAATTACAATAAATACATATATATATATATATATATATATATATATATATATATTTATATCTATGCGCAAACAAGCCCACAAAATCATTTCAACTGCAGGATACCATTCTATTTCTGCCAGTATCCTAAAATAATGAGATCTAACAAGATTGAGGCAAACAACCCTGTGATTCTTACTTACCAATGCCTGGAGATACAACCCTCTCGTAGTGGTATGGGTTGACACAAACATTGTCACACTTCAGGTCAAAGGCATACTGGCAATATTTCACGTGTTTTAATTCATTCTTGTGTAGATCAGGCCATCGCCACAGTCGGGCATAAACAACATGGGGGAAACCTTTACGCCCTGCAACCTGCAGCACAGAGAGGACGATATATAGAGAAAAACTCATGTTTTTGTGGCATCTCTCAGAATAGTTTTCTCATAATAACAAGAAGTGTAACACCAAATCAAATTTCTACTGTATTTCTGTTACTGTACCTGTAGGCGTCCATCCAGGGTTCGTTGTATGGTTACACACTTGCTGGGATGAGCTCCGTTTGTAGTGATGGCTGTAATGAGGGAATCCAGCTCATCTTTCTTCTCCTTCAGCTTCTTGACAAGACTCTCAATGGCTCGTTTTGCGAAGCTTTCACTCTCTCCTCCCTGCCGGTGGCACATCAGACTGTGCACGATGCTCAGGCAGGCGTCATTACTTGTGGGAGTGTTTGTGATGGACATCTTGCTCCTGAGGTTTCACCCTTGGGGAGGCTTTCCAGTTGTTTCCTCAATGCCTTTATCAGAAGATGTGACAAGGTGGAAGAACTGCTGATCCAACACCGCCAAAGCTCAGCAACCTACAACAGAAAGAGCAGTGTGTGATGAGCTGAGTGTACCAACCAAAAACTCACATTACATTACTAAATGTACCCTGATTTAACTAACTTTATGCCAGATGTATTATTTTCATTGAATCTTAACAAATTATTATATTTTGATCTGTTTTATTTTAATGTTTTATTTTTATATTTTATCTTATGTACTATTTTTGTATGCTATTTTTCTTATTCCTATATCTTGAACTTAAGTTATTTTTACCTGTAGGCTTTTATTTCTATATATCGACGCCTTATTAAAGTAATCGCCTAAGTCATTTTTTCCAACTTTTCAGGAGACACAAAAAACCTAAGTCACACTATATAGGCCTCTTGATTTAGGCAATTATATTTAATGGGAAAAAATACATGTTCTAAAATATTCAAGATTCTATACATTTTACCAGAGGTGGCAGGCATACAGGGGATGAGAATTATGGAAAAAAATCAATTTTGAAAAAAACTGACTTAGGCGATTACTTTAATAAGGCGTCGATATTCAGTGTAATTGTTGTGCACAGGACAAATGAGATCTTGAACATTGTCATTTCTTACTGATTTCCTTTCCTACAAATTTTTGTTTTTTAAATATTTTTCTAAATATTTTGAGCATTGTTAGAATTACTGACTTAACTGGAATTTCACTGTGCACATGTCAAATAAAAATTAAAACGCTTCTCATCGATCTAATTTCAGTGTCTTAATTAAATGCCAATAGGCCTGATTTTCTTCTATATGTATTTTGTAGTTTTCCACATATTTTTGAGCATCATTAGATGGAGCCTGTGCCTCGAGTATTTAATTGCCAGTGTCTGCTCCATATGATTGTTTTACACATGACAAATTAAAAATACAAAATCTCGAGCCTCTCACATAAATCGAATGTGCCCTTTTAAAGATGGCACTTTTGGGGGTGAAAACCTCTAGAGACAGATATTTTAGCTTGTCTGGTCATCTTCAATGTATCACCCTATGAACACACCCAGCCTGATGTGACATGTGTTTACAACAACAACAACTTAATAAATCAAGTCTGCAGACATCCCAACATTAACTAACACTGCATCAAAGCTCACATTCACGGATGCAGAAACTCTCACTCCTCCTCATCTCTTAACATTGCCTTTATATTTCATCTGAATGCAAAACAAGACGGCAGGTTTTTTTATTCATATTACGTTCAAGATAAAATCAACATGAGGTTTTCTCAGCATGTCTACTGTTAACCCCGATGGGCACAAAGCTAATAATCACAGGTAGCTTACCCTTCCTTACGATGCCTCAGTTACTTAGCATATAACACGACCTCACCTTAATTAAACTGTTCATTTATATCTCAACTGCGACTAATCAAGCTAAAACACACATTAGGTAAAAACACTATTGATCAAGAGCAATAAATTAGCTCATATCGCCAAGCTAGTGTTGCTAACGCGGTTAGCGCTAGTTAGCCGATGCTAGTTCGGAAAACCTTTTATCTCCCGCACCAATCAGGCGCTGATTTGTTGACTTACCGTGATTTATCCGCGCAGCAGCGTTAATCCCACCAGTGGAAGAAGGCGCTGAATGGCTGGCTTCAGCTGAGGAAAAAATAAAATACGCGTTTAGGTTTAGCTAGCTGCCGTTAATGTTATTTCTAGCTAGCACAACAGCTAAGAGACCTTCACTAATTTCACGCTAGCTCGCGAGCTAACCTTCTTCTAAGCCTGTTCAGATCCCGTTGTATGCACAATACGCTATCTAAACGCACACTTGTTCGTCTTTTCGCATTATAACACACACTGTATAACTGAAAAGGGGAAATAGAAGCTAACAGCGACACATTTACTGGTTAGCTAGCTACGAAAATAAACAACAAATATTTCCTCTCCACCCACCACGCTCGCACCCACCGCGCATGCGTGAAATGTGACAGGCGTGGTTGCTGCTGTTAGTGAAAGAAATCAGATATCAGCGACTTCTTGCAAGCACATGTCGATATATCACAAACAAGAAAAGGCATTTTAGATCGAGGTGCAGCTGTTTTACTGTAATGACCCAGTTATACTGAGTATTTGTCCCTCTGTGGTGTGTTCTGGGTTACTCACAGCACCAACACTGCAGCAGATGTTTCACTGTTCCTGGAAACATTCAGCCTTTGTCCTATTTTTTACTCCACAGCTGATCTGAAATCATTCAGACTGGGTTTGATTCAGTGCTCAGCAGTCAAGTAAATCAAACATCATAATGTCTAAATGTGGGCAACCAGATCCTCTAAGGGCCTAAACCCTCCAGGCTGACTCCTTGTAGGATATACACATTACCAGCTGAGGTGATTGGGGACTTTACGGATCATTTTGAGACACCATTTTCTAGAAAGGTCTTGAATTAAAATATATTTCCTCTAGGATTCATTTCAGGAGCTCAAAGTTTTAAATTGCCATCTATGTACTTTAAGATGTCAGTGACATGTACACAATACTCAGGGCTGTAAGTCGATTTTTGTCACTAAAGAAATATATGGATGTAAAATGATGATTTCAAAGCTACGTTTATACAAAATATATTCCAAAAGACAGCTAATGGTATAAAATCACATAAACCCTTATGGCTCTTTTGTATATTTGTGAATACTTTTATTATAATTTTGTCTTTAAAACCATGATAGTGTTTGGGGTTTTTTTCCCAGCACAATATAACCTATATGACCTGTCAAAAATATTAAGATAGTATGATCAGCAACCTATAAGGGTTAAGACTGCATTTGTGCATATACTCACAGGGTTGTGAATCCATTACAGTTACCATAATAACACGAAAAAAAAATCACCCTCGTGTTCATTTCAAATAAATTAACTACATTCAACAAGACAGCAAATGGCAAACAATCATTCTCCACTGAAAGAAATGCATGCTGCTATGCTTACTGTAATATAAACAGATAATGATACGCATACCCTTTGAACAGAATTACTATAATTAAAGTCAGAAGAGACAGAAATGTAATTCCTCCCAGTGGGGTGCTGGAAATAAACTCTTACTGGAAAGCTTTATGCATAACTATAAACCACTCACAAGTTAATGATTGTACTATTTCATATTTGCAGTGTACATACCAGCAGTGTATCCTCAATTTTTTTAAATGCAATCTTGGCTTCTTCAAATTACGTTACTCCCAAGATGATGTTGTAACAACAGATCATCATTTGCAGCCCAGATACTCTCTTTTCCTTTGCAGTATGATTTCTACTGTAACATAAAGTCTCCACCTTGTGGTTATAATATAGTGTGACATTACAGTAGTGAAAACAGCTCCCTATCCAAATCTCTCCAAGGTGCTCTCTTCCATGTGTCCCACTGAGATTAACCATATGTTTTTGCTTATAGTCTTTGTGGTTTAAGAGTGATGAACAAACCTGCCATCACATGTCTTTTTCCTATATAAGAAGTTGAGAAAAGGAAATGCTACATTATGGAAAAATCAGCGTAATGTATCGTCTCTTCAACTATAAAAACATTTGTCATTATGGTGAACTTGACCTGTGATAGATTTCTCTTTCTTAGGATATATAATATAAAGACAAATAGCAGATGTCATGAATATTATAATTATATACAATGAGGGTTTTCCTTTGTGTTGATCAAATAATATAAACAAAAAGTATTAAGCATCATTTCACTGCCAGATGTTGAGGTGCAAAATGCTCATGTCAACAAATCAGAATGTATTTATGCATTTCATAAAATCCTTACCCTATTGCATGTACTGTTTAGAGTGAGAAAAATCAACAGAATTTTATATTAATGATGTACCTCACTATTTTTTGAGGAGTGATGTAACATTTTCTTCTTTTTTTGTATTTCTACCAACGCCCTCTTAAAACAGTTGGTGTGGCTGCTTTCCATAAATTAAGCCACAATAGAACACAGAACATGATGGACCCACACAACCACACAGTGATTATAGTGAAGAGTGTGCAAGCTGACAAAACAAACATAAAATCTAGATAAATTACATGAATTAAGATAAGGGGGACTTACCTAGTAGCTACTTTAGACGGATCCTCTGAGAGCTGCTGATGAAGTGAGAGTTATCATTTGAATTTCTTCCAGAAATGTGATAAAGGGCGAATATTCCCAAGATCCCAAGTTTTTCCATCTTACTCTAAAGGGAGGGCTGTCTTAAGTATTTTAGACAGCAGGGGAGGATCTTTCAGCTGTTTCCCATTGGAAAATTTTAAATAAAAAGCAGAAGGCTGCCTTTTGTGCTCATCGTGGATCATGGATGGTGTCTATATGTAGGACAACACTTCTATCTCTTTATCCAAGATCTACTTTTTACCCACCGAAATCTGATTGTAGGAGCAATAAGTGGCTGGATTATTTTCTTACGTTTGCCTTAAATAGGTTTCAGATATTAAAGGGAGGTTGTAGTTTTTTTTCCCCCAAATGAAATGGAGAGGCTGAAGAAGACAGTAATAATTTAAAATCTCCTCACCCCAGTAGTTAAACAGCAACAGGCCAATATGAATAAAGAAGACATACTGCTGTTTTAAAGAATATTTTTCAAATATTAAAACTTTATTCCAAGTTTGAATAAATTCCTGAATGGGAAATCAATTTGTTCACTGCCAGTCGATATCTCTGCCCTGCACACTTGGCCTATGTAAATCTGTGTGCCGAGTGTGAGGAGCCTATTAAGTTCGAAAGTTCCACAGTGTTATTCCATTATGGTTATCTGCTTCCGACTGTTAACAGCAGAAGCTAGGTGATGATGTGACATGTATTTTTTTCCATTTGTGCTGTTGCTGGGGCCTTGATAAGGGCGTCAGCATGCCCGTGTCAGAAAAAGGAAGTGGGAGGGTTCAGAGGGCACCAGGCAACCTGATGGCAGGATTGTCAATAGAACATGCTGGCGTTGGAGACCAGGAATCTGACACCACCTTCCCACAAATGCTGCCACTTGGAGTGGCGTCTCATCCTGAGTGACGGTCTACAAGACTCCAGGCTCTGACACCTCGTTATCTCTATGGCATGGAAGCGGACAGAGAGAGAGGCTCGCCAGGCATGTGACGCCAGAGGGATGGGGATTAAGGTTGTTAGGTGCGGAGAGCTGTGATTACCTGACAATGAGACAGGGTGTAGAAAAGATTAAAAAAATTGCTCAGTGAATATATAGATATATTTTCTCAGATATTTTATTTGAACAACCATAATAACATTACTGTTGGTGTGAGAACCAGAAAACACATGAATATGAATGGCTGAGGCGCAAAGAAAGATTTCACAGCAGCTGACAGCAATGTTAGGTAAGAGAAACTGTGCATTATTCAAAGCAAGGAGCCCCGGAGAGCTCCAAGACAGCGTGGAAATCCTCTCCTGGTCAAAAGCCACTGAAAACATCTTTTTCTGCAAGTTTGGCAAGCAAATAAAAGGAAAAATGTCACGTTCATTTAATCATTTCAGTGTCTCCAACATGCCAAAGGGCACAGAAGCAAATGGTACCATTTACAAATCTGCAGCATGTAGATCTACTTATAAAGCATGTTGGCGAGACTATAATTCAGTTGCAATCGAATTTAAGAGTCTTTACATATTTAAAAAGCATACATCATACTATCAGTAGTGCAAATCATTGTAAGCCAGTGGTAGTTTTGAGCAGTTCAGTTTGGATTAGCTGGAGAAGCCTCTTAACATTGGGAGTACTTTCTACCAGAGCGAAATGTAGATTGAAAAGGAAATGTTTCAGAGAAAGGTCTGCAATGAAAAGTCAGCAGCAATTTTTGCATTAAGCACCCACACTGATATAACACAGATATAAGCGCAGATTCTGTACCTTAGACTTTGAACTCTGGGTGCATCTTTCTTTCATCATCTATCTTTCATCATCTATCTTTCTTTTCTCTTTTTCCGAATGAAGGCTGACTTGGAGCTAAATTCCTCTAAAAGAGGCTGAAGAAGAACTCTTTACCAGGATGTTGAGACCATTATCATCAGAATGTTCTTTATATTCTCCTTTTTACTTTTGTCTCTCACTGCGCTTGACACCATATATAATATTGTCTGTTAACCGTCATTTACAAAGAATTGTGGATCTTTTCCAAAAAACATTCGAAAACACAAAAAAATCTGAAAGTATTTATCATTATCACAATCATGACTTTTTAAAAAGATCTGCAGCATTGCTTTGAAAGCTTTATATTCTACACTAATAAAATAATAACTGATTCATTTTTATACAATTACAAATTTACATCATGTAGCACAGATTTGTGTCCATCCCTAATTTACAACTAAGTCTAGACTCGTGTTTTTTACACACCACTGTATGAGTTCTTAGATACTATTGAAAGAAGCACAAGATACAACAGGCGGATAGATAGATAGATAGATAGATAGATAGATATATAGATAGATAGATAGATAGATAGATAGATAGATAGATAGATAG
>JBAJHX010000035.1:15184785-15207045 GCA_037176925.1 Amniataba percoides | reverse complement strand
ACCATAGAGCACACTCTTTACAGTGACAAAAAGACTAAGCCACACTAAGCATCTCTTGGCTGCAGCCTCACATTAAAGAGACAGATATGAGAGAGGTATTGATCTTCTCATTTAATTATCAAGAAGAAAGTGAGTAAGAGCATTTACCAAAATGTTTATTCATTTGTATTCCACAGGTTGAGTGAAACTGGTTGAAGGCATTTCAGGGTCTAATAGACTGGGCCTCAGTGAGTTTAACAGCATAAGTGAGTTGCTCGTATCTTTTGTAAACACCTCTGTCACTTTATATGGGCTAAGGAAAAGCTTCTGGCAGGCAGTAACAGGTGAAACCTCCTTATTTATTGACTCTGCAGCAGGCTGCCATTCCTGATTGATACCAGCTGCTACTTAACTGCTGTCCATCTGTCTTTCTATTGTCCAGGCTGACTTACAGGAACTGGATAGTGGCGTCCACTGGGTGTCTGTGCAGCCACAAAGTTTAATATATGTTATTGTCACAGCAGGTCCTCTGTGATAACATTAGCTGCAGTGTTGATTTGTGCATTGTTTGGATGTATTTGTTATTGCAGCGGCATATAGCACAACACGCAGTACATACACTCCCTCCTCTTTTCAGCCTAAAGCCAGAATCTAAGTCTAAGACGAAATGGCAATGCTGTTGGTTTATTAGGCAAATTTGGGCTCACGCATGGAAAAAGATTAATTGCATTGTAGTTATTCATGGATAATGCATCTTCGTTCAGCTATAAAAAACGCTTCATATCACTGATATTCATAAGTTGTTCTGTGTAAAATGTAACTGATGGAGTTAGATAATTAGATTAAAATGCAGTCAGGCCATAAACCATAAATGGCCCAGCGTCAAGTTTACCTCACATAATATTTGCTGTAACACTGTGTTCCTGTTTTCTCATTTTGAAACTAAACTGTTGTATTGTTGTTAGTTTGTTCCTGTTACTGATGTCAAAGGTGAACTGACTTTCTAGTGGATGTCTGGTAGCCTTTGTTAAATGCAATCTCATTACCAGGGACCATATTGATATTTCAGCGACACAGACAGTCTCCTTTTCTTTTCTGCTTACTTTCTGACCAAAAAAATCTTTAATGGGATCAAATATTGACCTAAAAAAAAAACTATCATACCTGCTACAGATTCATACTCCCATGGCTGTCTCGAAGTGTCTGAGTAAATGTACTGACTGATCTGTATTTGACCCTACATCTAGGTACCATGGAAACCATAACAGTCCTTGAAACACATTTACACAGTCTCGCCCGGTGGGATCGATAAAGTTTGATCTAATGTACCATCCTCTTACCTGGTTCTCGAGGGCTCCCTGAGGAGCTCCATGGTGGTAATTGGCCTGAACTGGTGGATGCCCCCCAATGTTGGGTAACTGGCAGCAGGGTGCTCTGTCTTCATGTCCAGAGGGTTTTCTCCCCGCTCGCTGAGGCCGTCCTCCTCTGCCTGGCTGCTGAGGCCGGCAGGGGCGTAGCTGTCTCTGAGGAAAGGTAAGGTGTAGTGAGCCCCGGGCTGGAAGTTCTTGGCGGGCCAGTAGCTGTGGAGGGAGGCGCGGGACAGGCTCCCGTACCCTGCACACAGGTCACCCCCGACGCCTCTGTAGCTCTCAGGGATGGTGTACACTCTGCTCTGCCTGTCTGGGTTCACCGGCTGCGGCTCCCCAGGCTGCGGCGCCGCCTCAGGGTGCGGGGGTGCCGTGGTAGTGCTTGTGGTCGTTGTGGGCGTGACAGACTCGGAGGGTTCAACGTTTGCTTCAGGAATAGGTTGCTCAGTGGGAGTGTCATCTTGAACCTCCGGAGTCAAAGCGAGATCAGGTGTGTCTGACGTCTGGAAGCTCTCCTGCTGCGTCTCCGAGGCTTCTTGGCTCTCGCTGGGGGCCTGTTCGCCCTCTTGTTCCACGGCCTTGGACTCCTAAAAGGATTGACGCATCACAGCTATTATCTCTCGAAAAGTCTAATCTCTGACAGTCTTTAAAATCCCATTTGTCTGAAAGGTCCCAGGTTTCCTCTATCCTATTAAATGACACCAAATTGGTGCATTTACAGTCAGAGCAGGAGCTATTTGGGCTTAATTTACTTGGAATAGACCAAACATGTTTCCGCTACCTACAGTGTGTATTTATCTCTCATCTAAACTGTACAGCCCACCCCAGCTCATTCCTCATGGTGATGATCAATCATCATCATTTCTGCACTTCGCTGGCTTTCTGAGCAACCAGTAAATAATGAATTCTTCTTTCCTGCCAAAGAATAATGAGTTCCCCTTGTTGAAAATGAGTTTAGATTGGACTCTGATGAAACAACTTGAGGTCCAGCCACTGTTTAGAAGCAGACTAAATTGCAGGAAATTTAATTGTCTGGTTTAGTAAATTGATTTTGATTTTAACTCTTTTGCAGCAGAAAGTGAGCAATAAAAATATTATTCTGAGCCTGAAAACATGCAAATATGTAAGCACGTCAATGAAAGAGAACTTAATTGCATTAATATTCATGGTACCATTGCCTCAGAGGGAAAGTTTTTTGTCTCAGCGTTACATACTCATCTGCTAAAGAAAACTTTACCATCTGTGAGAAATGTGCTCTCTACTGGATGTTTCATTAAGATATTTCAGCACACCACACTCATAGGAGGTACCTCAGGAGACCAGGGATTGTTTTTATGTGTGTGTGGGTGTGTTGAGAAGTTTGGAAAACATCCTGTAGGCATATGTTTTTATATTACTTATTGGAAAATGTCAAAAGAAAAAGCTGGTAATTACAAGGATCTATGGAGTCACAAAAGTGCCGAGTGGCTTGGTGGCTATTTTCCCACTTCTTGGACACGTTTACTTACACCATAGAAAAATTGCAAAACTGAGCTATGTGTGCTCAAGTAAACAAGTAAAAAAAATGTGACAATGGCACCAAAGATTTTCTTCATTCTTCGGTGCTCATCATTCAAAAAGTGTAAGAAGTCAGTGTGGTGTGGTGACCAATGACAAAGTCATGAACCTCAGAGTCTGTCTGCTGCGGGGTGTCCGTCTCCGTGGAGCTCTCATTGGTCGAGGTCATCACAGAGGCGATGGAGGTGGGCGTGTCCAGTTCGTCATTGGCAGACGGGGTATCCGGAGTCGCCTCTTTTGCCTCCTGGGACAAAGATAGAGGAGGAGGCCCCTCTGAACTCTGCTCCTAAACCACACAGACAGAAATGAGCGAGGCACCGTCCCTGCTCAGCATCAATTGTGCATATTAGGTTTGTAATGTTTACGTTAGAACAAACAGGGGAGTGATTAAGAGGAAGACAAGACCATGAGAGCATATTATTTCATTAAGGCTGTCTTCACATGACAAGGGAGCCGCTGGGCGCTGCACAGAGTCGGCTTTGAGAACTCATTTCCACTCTATTATCATTGAAGTTATATAATTTAAAACATGAACTGTTGTATTCAGGCTGGAAAAAATGCCAGCATAGACACTTATTTTGAAATTAGGTTGATGTCTGTCTGGAAAATTAAAGACATTTTCTCTGTGTTTGAACTTTTTGGTGAGCTGTAATCTAACTGGGCAATCTGTACACAGGGAAATAACAAAACTACAAAAAAAACAATCAAGTTGATGCAAAGCAGTTCTGCCAGTAAACACGCCAAGACAGCAAAAAAAATAGCTATATAATACAAAGATAAATGAAAGATGGCATTTAAAGCCTGTTTAGTTAGTGGTTGTTGTCCCATGTCCTATGCTCACATGCAGACAAGGATGCACAAAATATCAATTAGTTTACCTCTATCAGGTAATAATTATTTCAGAGTATGTTGTTGGTAGAACAACAAGCAGAAGTAATTCATGATATATCATAATAATTTCACATCTGCACACATGGTTGGTTTGTTAATTACACCCTCACTGGAGCGCTCTTTAATTTATTTTAGAAAATAATAAGTAATTCTTTAAATTCCTCAGACTCAGTTCCTGTTTAAATCTGCCGCTAGCCAATTTAAGGTGGATAAAGTTAACTTTCGGCGCACTTGTTAAAACTTTTGGAGTTATTTCAGGGAGCAGATTCACTTCTTTTGATATCTACAAAAACTGACAGACAGCATCTTACGCGGAGACTTTCACAGATCATACTGCTGATGTGAGAAGTAACAAGCAGTAAACACAAGCTGCATAGTGTTTACTGCTTGTTACTTTGTTATAAATCAGGACAGGGGAAAGCGGTGTTTTTCACCAGTTTTGATAAGAGGCTGGTTAAAACATCATGCATGAGACAAAACAATATGTGTATTGCTATCTATATTGGCTGAAATGACCATTAAAATGATTGGTTATATCTGCTTTTTTCAATACACCCAAGAGCAGACATTTCACTGACTTGCTAAAACTGGCCATTTCATAAACATTATTATGCTTTAATTCTCCCAAACAGATGTTGACATTCCCCATTGTGTTATGTAAGCTTGTATAAAAGGGCCCCTTGACAAAATGCTGCAACATTGTTATGGGATTGGATGTGAGCAGTCAGCTATTGTCATTTATTGTTATATGTTATTTGGTGTGAGGCCTGATTTACCACCGCTGACGCTTGAATCAATAAGCCAGCTGCTGTTCTGCCACAACATGTGGATATTTCTCTAATTTCAACTTGTTTATTTCAAGTAGAACTCAAATTCTTTTCTACAAAATGGGTTTCATTAACCAGAGAGGATTAATTATTCAGCATCTTGGTCCGAGAAAGAACTGGAGGCAGTATTTGACTGTAAACACATTTTATGCTGATTTTCCTGCAAACTTTACAATGATTTTGCTTATCTATAAAAATTTGCCTCACTGCTCTAATGATCGCAATCAATATCTGATTATCTGATACACCTGCTCAGTCTTGAAGGACCGTTGATTGCAGCAGCTGAATTTCTCTAAAAATCAAGGACAAACAAATACTGCAAACAACTCATCAAAGCATTAGAGAGTGGAAGAAGAAAGATTTTTATTGTGGATCAAATTAAGTCCACTGCATTATTTACGACCCATTTTACTATTTGAATTACTTAAAAACTCAGTCCTCATTTTAAGAAATCTGACATAAATTAGTAGAATTCACCTCATGTGTATCGCTCAATATAATTTTCAACAATATGCTGAACGATGTACTGAGATAAAAACCAAATAAGCTGTTAAACCTCCCAAAAACTCTCCTCTTTCTGAGGCTGCGGCATTAAACAGAACAAGTGCTGAGAACTCAACTCCACTGCATTAAATCAGGCTGCAGTGCACAGCTGACCGAATGTGGAGGGAGAGAGCTTGATTCGCTTTTCGAACACCTCACCAAACACAAGAGCCCCTCATATCCATGTATAAAATGTGTCAGAGGGACGAGGAGATGAAAGGGTCACACGGGAGAAATTGGCAGCAGGGAGACGATCCTGGCTTGAACGCCTCTGAGG
Source organism: Amniataba percoides (assembly GCA_037176925.1). NCBI lineage: Eukaryota > Metazoa > Chordata > Actinopteri > Centrarchiformes > Terapontidae > Amniataba > Amniataba percoides. The sequence continues at coordinate 15,201,604 of JBAJHX010000035.1, read as the reverse complement.
GAGGCTGATTGGATATTCTTGGGCAGCATTAAATGAACGCGTGGCAAAAAGACAGACAGGGTACCACTGTCCTCTACAGACAGCTTGATTAAGGATTTGGAGGACGATAATAGGCTGGACAGGGGCCTGTGTGCTGTCCCCGTCTGATTCAAGCTCCAGGGAAGGCCAGGCTTCTGTGAGTCAAAGCTCATTTAAATAACTCACTGCACCATCACTAACTAAGTGTGCTCACAGAGCCAAATAGGTCGAGATGATGACTCTGAATCTGACTTAGCCTTAAAAAAAAGGAGGTATGGTATATAGATGTTAGGTGCAGTGATGCAGGAGACAGAATGACATGATTAGCATCTTGTTCCCGTCAACTCTCAGTATTGAGGCCAGCTGCAGCCAGGGTATTATTTTGGGAGACACAGAGTCTGATCTAATGCTGAGTGAGTTCAGATTTTGGTGACCAGCTCAAGGGCACAACAGGCACAAGCCGTGATTCAAACTTGTCACGCATCCATTTCACAGAGAAAAGACGATCTGAAAAATGGCCACTCTCGATTGCAATTAAATCAGGGGGGCAAAGTCATCTTGTAGTGATCAAACTTGGGGATAAATTAGCTTTAATAGGCAGTTTGTCTTTATCAAAGTGAGGGATTGAAAGACTAATGCCTCTGCCTGATAATAAAACATGACATCAGCCCACTGATGTCAGAAGGCATTAGTCACAACTTTGTCACAACTCATCTTCCCTCCACTATCTGTTGAATCAGTGATGCTCACATCGGTCACTGTACATTTACATAATGTGTGCGCTGTATATTGTGAATCAAAATGGCACTAAAACAACAGATGCATCAAAACTCTCTTCTTATTTAAGTCCTCTTTTCCTGTAGAATCATAATGCATTACATTTCATTTAGAGGAAATGCTGCTTCAAAATCAGGGCTATTCATTCTCAAAGTTTCTATTTGGAGCCCCCCCTTTCACTCTGCTCTGACCCTCAAATAGTTAAATGCTGCATGGCCAGATTTAATGTCTCTCTGATACATCATGGCAATACACTTACCAGAGTGTGTGCAGCATTTTCCCCCTGGAGGGACAACCTCTCCTCATAATGCAATCAAAGATTATCCCCCCTTATAAGCTTGCCTATGCATTTGCACACATGCACAGCCACGCGCGTGCACACACAGACACACACACACACACATACACACACACTTGATGAAGATGTTAGCATCATGTCCCCCATGCACACAAGGAGACTGCACCGAACAGCGGTGAGAGGCAGGGAGGTGAAGCGATTGATGCCTCCTTCATTCATCATGACAGAGGCAGAATGCAAAGCTGTGGAGGGCTACAGTTCTCTGCAGGAGGAGAAAAAAAACTGATAGGCAAAAAAAAAAAAAGAGGGAGGGTACAGAGCAAATAGAGCCATTCCACCACACACTTACCTCTTTCACTTCAGCAGGCATTGCCAAATCTTTTCTGCTTCCCCACAAATGATGAACAAGATGCGTCCCCCAGTGAGACGTCTGATTCTCTGCTGAATTCTTGCCTTGACTCTTCCTCTGAGCATGTGAGGCAGTTCAAACATGAGCAGCCATCCTTCCTCCCAGCTCTCACTAACACACGTCCGCTCTCTCTCCCCCCTTCTCTCTCACTCCCTCTCTCTCTCTATCTACCTCCCTCTCTCACTCCCCCTGCCTCTATTCCTCTTTCTCTTGCAAACACACACTAGACGCACCATGCACACATTTGCTCAACGCAGACGTTCCCTCTCACACACACACACTCACACACATATACAGCGAGTGGCAATAAACGCTGGACTCTCTCTCTCTCATTACTGCACTCCTTCTCTGTTCTGTGCTGCAGTTAATGTGTGCGCTATTAGCAAGGTGCTGAATCAACTGTGTGATGCTGAGCCTGTGAATGGCTTAGGTAAGTGCAGAGCCCCGCAATCCCTGCGCTCTACCCATATTTTCTGGCAGCCTTGGTGCACAGGCAGAGTACACACATGCACACACACACACATGATTCCCTGTGGGCTCACAAGCAGATGCAGCTGGAGCACAGAGCAGCCCGCACGAGTTCAGTCCTATGTCACCCATGTGCAGCATAATAAAGGGTGAGGGATGAGGGATGGAAAGGTGCATAAACACCGCATGCAGCACCAGGCACAGGAGGCACGTCCATGCTGAACCAAGAGCTTTTTGCTCTGCAAACTGTACCAAACGAACCAAACCCCTTTTTCAATGCCCATCACTGTCTGCCCACGAAGCCTCACACGGCACCTGCTCGATTCGTTGTCATTTGTTGTGAGCAGAGAAAGAAAACCAAAACAAAGAAGGGTTTTTTAAACAGGGAACTCATATCCTGCAAGAAGGGTAGGTAAGAGCCCCACCTGTTTTTTAAGATGTCGTCACCATAATGTCTTTGAATTACCAGTCGTCTTTTGTGAGCTCCTGCCTCTTTTTTTTAACGAGAAAGGTATTACATCATTTTTTTAAGGAGTCTGAGAGTCTAATGAAGTGAGACAAAATCCACTGCTCCACTTCACAAAGGAAGTACCAGCACTCGCTTCCTCAGTCCATACCAGGACGTCTTCCAATTTGCCAACAGACCACTTGCACTGAGACAGCAAGAATCCCAGTAAAAAATGAACTGCTATCATCCACAACCCACTGCTCTCTATCAGCTGTCTTTCTGACTGATTTAAGAGAAACCCTCAATATCATTGATCTTGGAGCGTTTAGAAATCCTCCAGTTGCCATCTGCAGTGTTTCTTTCATCTTGATTTTTCTAAACTTTGCAAATAGACTGCAATATTTTGGAGCAAGCAACTTTGCATTTTGAAGGTTTGTTTCATTAAAGCCCTTGGCTCAGTCAGGCTTGTCTCATTTTCATTGTATGCACTCCCTCGTTGGTGATATCTGTCCCTTTATGATACCTCCTTGATAATTCAGAATCAACAGCAGTACAATAGTAACAGAAACTAGTGAAATATCACTTGAAAAAAAATCTTCAGACATCAAAAGGAAATCGGAAAATCAGTTAAAAGCTTCCTCAGAATGAAGAGGCAGCATTTGAAACATCCTATAATTAAAAAAAACCTTTGATCTCTCCATAGTGAAATCAAAGCAACATCTATGAAACAGCAGGTTTTCGCAAAGATTTACTGACATGCTAAAACAGATCCATTTGTTCCTGAAATGACTGCGTCTGTTCACTGCTCTGCCACTGTTCAGTCTCCATACTCAACAAACACATGTTCCACCAAATGGAAAATACCTCCATTAAGAGTCTTAATGGTTTTAGGTCACTGACACACAACAGAGTAATGTCATTATAGTGGGTGTTTTTTTTAAAAACTGTTTACGATATAACCTGTAACGACATAATTAACTGTTTTCTGATTAAGGATTTTTAAATAAACATATTAAGAGAACAGAATAGCCAGTAGCAATACATGGAAATAGCTATCAGACATCCAATATCTAAATGTATAAGCATGGTTTCCAGAAAGGTGGTTTTACCCTCAACACAAATTGTTTCAAAATACATTGAAAAGAGGGGTATCATGACCTCTATTACAAATAAAAGCATTATTATTAGCCAGAGAATATTTAAAAAGTACAAGCTTTTGGTCGGCACATAAACCACATGTGAACTGGTATGTTAATCTTGTGTGGATGTGACAGTCTATGACATACACCACCGATCGCCTGTCACCTGCTACAAAAGCTTGATCTGGTGCAGTCAGTTGACCATGAGGCCTGCTTTATGTTTTAGAAGAGTCCTTCATGCTTTTTGTATCGTTGAAAAAATGTCTCCTTTAGAAATAGATATCATTCTCTGCATAAGGTGTGCCAAAAAAGTAACGTTTTAGAGAACATGGAGAACAAAATGTTATACAGTGGATCAACCTGACTGACAACTGAAATGGCAGAAGGAGACAGAGATACCTCTGAGTGGTAAAACAATAAGATTAAGAGCAATTTGTCTCAGGGAGAAGAAACTGGAAGCTTAAATCAGTGCAAATTTAACAGGATCATGTCCCCTTTTCAGATTTTAGGGTACAATAAAGCTTGTAACAAGCCAAATAAACAGGCATGTTTCTTCAGTAAAGCTATTCTTCAAACTTAATACAACAACAGTTGAAACTGAATCACTACATACCAGCGAAACAGACTACAGACTGATGAATTTAACATGTATGCAGACTGCAGAGGGCCTAAAGAAGAAAAGGTTTCCAAATTATTTAGAGCTCACTTGCACGGTCGTAGTTCAGTGATGATCGAGGGTCCTTCAAGCGTTTCTGGACTGGAAAACAAATTCAAAATCCAAGGTTGTTTGGGGGGAAATGCTCACAACAGTATTCACTTGTCATGCTGCACTGTCGGGGTTGTGAATTTGCCAAATCCATTTCAAATGTAAATAATTAAAGATCCCTAAATTGATTACAGTCCATCCAATACTCATCAAAATGTTTAATGAAAAAACAAAATGGTTACCCTTGTGATGGTTCATGGTAAAATCACTGGATAAATTAAAATCATTAAGACTCAGCCTCTGGAGAACATGAAGGTCTGTACAAAGCTTCACAGCATCTGATAGATCTGTTAGATCCAGAGGTGTGCATAGGCAGTTTCTTCAAATCCACAATCCTCTGGCTTCTTCCATATTTATGTATTTTTATTTTTTTTACCACTGCAAACTATTTCTCCAGATAAGAAATACTGAAACCTCTGGCTGATCAAGCAAAAATTATATGGTTTTAAAAAACATGATTTAATATCTGAACTTGCTCTCCTTGCAGCTTTGCATGGGTCCATAAAAAATACAACAACAAACAACAAGAGAAAGAAATTAAGCTCAAAACTAAACAGAAAACCACACAGGTGACTGGGAGTCAGTGTGACACAGTGCCAGAGTTAAAGATGTCGCTCATGATGGATGAGACTTTTTTATATTTTAAAAAATGGATTTATTAGATGTATTGACATTTCCTCAGGTTATAAGTTTCAGAAATGACTTTGGGTTTATTGCACATAATGTTACAAAATGTCAGCTGCTTAGCTGCCAAAATGCCAAAATGAGTGTTCCTCTTCCCACATTTTGTGCTGCTGAGCTTTACCCGACTCTGGCTTTACGCTCCTCCTCTGCAATAGGTTGTGCACACAGATACTTTAAACAAATCTTCACCACAGCTTTTGCTTCAAGGACTTCCTCCTGCATCTCCTCTGAATCTGCTTTGTTGTTGGAATAACTGTGGGAGCTGCCGTGACACAAAGAGTCTGTATCCACCGGATAAACACACATCTTCCAGCGTGTCAGTGTGTCTTGTCTTGTCTTGTCTGCAGGCTGTGTCATTTTCACTGAATTGCTTTTAACTTCCAGGCATTAGCATGACCCCACAGTAAAGCCCCCCACAGTGAACTCATTCCTCCATCCAGTTAAGTGGCCCTTCTGGATTTAAACCTCAAATGACCATTTACCCTCAATCACCCGTGTGTGTGTGTGTGTGTGTGTGTGTGTGTGTGTGTGTGTGTGATACTCTGTCTCATCTTCAGGACCCGTCTCCACCGGGTCGGCCACATGTGAAATCACCACGCATAGATGTCATTAAACACCTCACTGCCTTCTGTCTTTACACACGTTTTTAATGGATGATGCTGCTCTTCATTCTTTACTTCCTTTCACCATGTGGTAGTTGCCGTGTGCAGGTATTGCAGAGAGAAAGTATTTTAATTATGTTGGTACAGCTTGGTGAGAGCATTGCTTTGGTCCTTATGGAGGCCAAGAACAGCCGGGCTTGTAATCTGTGTTTTTAATGTCATCATAGCGTTATATATAAATGAGTTTTCTTATCTTGAGAAAATGAGATAAGTAATCCATTATCATGAGAAAATAGAGGGTTGTTTAATCTTAAAACTCATTACTTTGTAGTTTGTAGTTTGTTTCAGGTCAACAGGTGTCTGTAGGCTGTGGAGATGCTGTGGGGATCATAATGTGGGGTGTGTTGATGACCTTAATAATCTTCATTATCTATACATAATAAGTATAAAGACTTTATTTGAAATGCTGCTGACTGAAGCAGAGAGGTGAGAACCTCTCATCCTTGGATACTATAAAACCAGACTGCTCCACTGAAGAAACTGCAGCAAACTAAACTTCACATTTAGGCCTTAATTCTTGTTCAGATATGGATCCTCTCTGACAGTCATGACATTTCATTGGTTCCTCAGCTCGTCTGCTGTGTGTAGATTTTTAACATTTCCATTTTTGCTTAGACTTAGAGTTGTAGGTTTAAACTTCTCGTGCACTTATATATTTTCTATAATCCTGTTCATTCATTGGCCAATTCAAGTGCACTTCATTGATGAATAGTGAATATTTCTCAGACTCTCACATTTGTACACTGTGTTATCTGCATGTACCTGACTTTAAGTTAACTCAGCCTTCACTCTTTTAAATGAACCCTTCACCTTATATCAAGGGAACATAGGAATTTTCCATCATTTTTGTGTGCAACATATTTGGTCAACTACGTATGGATCTGCTGAATGAAATAACAGGCACGGCTCATGACTTTAGTGCTCATCAAACTGTCTCGTTTCCACACAGGGGTCTGCGGATTGAGGTGGAAAATTGCACTTGTTCCAGAACAGGAAAAAGACTCACCATCGGGTGGAAATGATTATTCAGTATGGGTCTATATGTAAGGTTTTCAGCAGTCTGAAACCTCACCAGGAACACATCTCACACCACACGAGAGCATCCAGAACTGAAAGGATGTGTGACAAATGTATAACATATTAAGCAGATGAGATCTGCACACTGTATTAACATCTCCCATACATTTTATGAAAAGCTGGTGAAGAGGAATGAGTAAGGCCGTTATTAATCTTGTTTTTCAAATAACTTCACATGCATCTTTCTGCGGCCTTGGAGTTGCTGTCTCTTCTTCTCCTTTCTGCATTGTATCTTTGTGTTGTTCAAAAATAACTCCACGGACATTCCTAAAGAAATTGTGGTCTATTGTCTCGTCTCCTGGAGGCATGGGGAAATTATCTTTACTGAAGAAATACAACAAAGAGCATGGAGCATTTGAATGAGCACGCATCAAATGTACTTTCTTTACTTTGTGAGGACAAAGTGTGACTCGTATTACCCTGACACATTTTTCACTTCTTGACCACTTATGTCTTCTTTGACTCAGATAGTCGTGACTGATGGTAGAGATGTGTGTGTGCAAAATCAGCAAGTTGCTTCATACTGCAAGGAGCATGCTGTGTATTTGGTATTCACATGGTTGCGACATCCTGGGCTGGGAACCATTTTGGAATATTATCTCTCTGAAGTTATCAACCACTCCCTCTCTCTCTAACACACACAGACATACACACTCCTTCTCTCCATATTTCATAGCACTCTTCAGTGTTTACTAACTAATAAAAAGAATTAAAAATGCCTCAAAGACATGCACAACAGCAACAACTCTGCACATTGTGTTGATACCACCAAGGACTTTCTGTGTTGGGATTAAATTATAACTCCAACCGTGCTTTTTTTTTTTTTTTACTGGAGGACTCCATGTTTGTCTACAGTCCACCGGGACTCTAGAAAATGTTTTTATTTAGTCACTTTTTTTCTACATTTTGTGATTTATTCCCTGCTCCTGTTGTCTGACCTGATACCATTCACACATACTGAGGAAACAATTTTCTGTACAGAACAACTAGAATAGATCACGTTCCATCGACTGTGCTTACAAATTCGAAGGTCTGCAAACACACACCTCACTTTATGTGTAAATGCTGCTTTGCTCCCCCTCTACAGATGATGAAGCTCTTTGTCATCACCACAGTAACTGGATAGTAAATTGACTGCACCATGTGACAGAGATTAATGTAATTATTGCTGCCTATTATCTATGCACACTGGGATGAGCAGAGGGGAAGCATGCAGTGAAATATACAGGATCCGCTGGCAAACACCCACATACAAAAAGACATATTACATGACAGTGTGTGTGGTGCTGTATTAATTGCAATGAAATGCCCACACAGTCTTTGGCACTGAAAGGGGCATTTCACATCCTTTTCCTGTGGACTCTGCCACACAGAGGCACAGTCAGTGCAGATTTTTGTCCTAATTAAACCCCCACGCTGCCCACCTCTGCTCGGTTCAGGCTGGCATGTGCAGCTGAGGCTAATTCAATTTAACATAGAGACAAAACATCTATGAAGAGTTTACAAAAAAATGAGAAATTGGTGCCAGCAGCGTGTTGAATGCTGCTTGTATTTCAGCTGGCACTGCCACACAGAGTGCATAATAACACTAGAAATACCAGAGAAGGTCACCGTTTCGGCTTCAGAAGAGAAAGGTCACCTTTCATTCTCATAATCAAATATTCAAAGAGGATCTAAACATTGAAATTAGCTGCAGACAAACTGTTCTATTTGCAGAAAGTGAACCTGGAATCTGAGTAAATTCTGCTGCTTCTGGAAAAAATCCAGTCAAATGGAGAGCTTGCGCTCAGACTATAAATGACAACACCTGACGTCCTGACTTTCACATTAACCTACTGCTGCACCCCCTTGGCCAGCTATAGGAACAGCAATAGCTGCCAGTCAGGATCGCCCATATAGAAAACAACTTCTCCTGAAGTAGCACAATACGTCCCTTCCCGGTGATTTGATAAATAATGTAAATATTATAAAATATCCCCCCTCCCTCCCCCCTTCAAAGAGAGGAACCAGCCAGGGTGCTATCAATCCAACTCCTCTTTGTCAAGTGTCACTGCAGCAAGTGCTTAATCACACCAACAGCGAGCCCAGAGAGGAAATGAAATGCATCAGTGCCACTGCAGCTGAAAATGACAATCAGCCAGTTCAGCGATGCCTCTGATGATCAGGCATATCAATGAGCTGAGAGAAAGAGACTGAGAGAGAGAGGAGAGAGAGAGAGAGAGAGAGAGAGAGAGAGAGAGAGAGACACCCACTGCTACAGAGGGAGTCAGCAGCACAAATGTAGGTCAGTCTGCAGCATCTCTAGAAGTATCATAAAAGATTTAGGTGACTTGCAGATTGATGAGAATGAAATGAACTCATGTCAAGAGGTTATCACAAGTCCATATTCTTCAGATGAAGCTTCCCCATTATTTGCTCTTTTTTTTATTGCTCTGTTTATCATAATATCATGCATCTCGATGCAAGAAGAACCATGGCAACGCAGAACAATCTGTGAACCAGTGGCAGAACAAACTGAATATGATGTAACTCTTGAACACTGGCTATTAAGTCATCATTATTCTTATTATCATTTTTATTATGTTTCACTCGAGACGTCACAAAACTTTTGGTCATGTCAAGATCTAGATTGTGGAGTAATGAGGATCAGACTGTTTGATCAGTTAACTGCTTATCAGCAATACATACAAATTAGTTTTAGATGACCGTTAAAAAGAGTTTTTCTATTCTATGTAAAATTATTGGTGGGTTTAAAGGGTCGGTTCACACAAATTACCAAAAAACATGGGCTATATACCATTTGTGGTATATAGCCCATGTTAATAGTCTACGTTTTACTTGCCATAGTTTCACATTCACAAAGGTCCTACGTAGAGGGAGACTTTATCTCTTTCATTTTCACTACTGTAACTTGTAACCCTTTCATGACTTTTAAGAAGAAGCCAAGTTTGTTCATTTTGTTTTGTACTTTGTTTTGACACCTACACACTAATATGAAACAGAACATTTTCTATTTTTCAGAGAACATAATTATTAAAAAAATAATCCCCCCAAAAAAACATGTTGACATTTCTTTTGAAAGCAGAAAGAAATGACTATTTTGATTCTAGTTGGACTATGAACAACATGTTGGTATATTTGATAGAAATGTGTGTGTGTGTGTCTCTTCTAAGAAATATTTCTTAAGGAGACACATTGTAAAAATAGCATGATGCAAGATGGAGGGCTTCTCAGACACCCAAATCTGCACAGAATACTTTTGATCCACTCCTCTATAGTCAACAACTTGCAATCCCTCATTGCACAGCAGACTTGTCATTACCGTCATTACCATTTCACCCCCGGCTACAGGAACTAGGATGGGTGAGGGGGAAGGAGGTGGAGGGGGGGGGTGTAGCAAAACAGCAAAAAAAAAAACAACACAGAATGAGGGAGAGACACACAGAACATCCAAATGTCTATCCGAACAGGGTAATTTCTGCAGTGCAATAGCTTGTGCAGTTTTTCTTGGAGCAAACAGGAAAAGTCAAAACATGGATGTGAAAAGAGAGTCACAAAATAATTGTGTTGGATTTGAAAAAGGAAAGTAATTTGATAGAGGGCAAGATAATGTCAGCACCACTGGAGACAGTGAAGACAGTTATTTTAACATTAAAAGAATACAAGAGACTAGATTAGGAAAAAATAAGAGTTATAATAATACATAACAGAATATAATTTTTTTTCTGCTATAATCTGTTAGCAGGAAATAGTAATGTCTTCTTTTTGTAACTGATAAATAAGCTGTCTAATCTACATTCACAATCACACCTTTTCATAAAAAGCTCTAGTCACAGTGACATCCCAGCTGACAAAAATCATCATTTTTGACCTAACAAAGTGAAAATGCAGGTTCACCATAACAGCAGCACTTTAAGCAATGTTAAAATGATTCATAATGGAAAACATAAAAGTCTTCTTAAATCTAAAGCCACGCATTCGCCAGAGAATTCACTACACCGGACTAAGTCATCAATTTGTAAAAGCTCTTTTTTTTCCCTGACTAAACTCAACCAACAACTTCCACATTTTATAAAAAATGAAAAGCAGAAGAATACTTTTTCTGAGAACAGAGGGCTGAAAACTAGATTTAAAACAGTTTCAGCTCCGGTTCACAGACGCTTGAGAGGAAGATGTGAGTGACTCTAAAACTGCAGCTTGTTCACATCAGTCTTATGTTCTATAGATGCTCTGAAGGCCCTGACATTGTGCTCATCTTTCTCCTCCGAATTCCTTACTGTTGTTTTTGCCGTTCCTTGGGTGAAAAGACTGCGTATTATAACCTGCAATCTTGTTAGACATTTTTTGGCAAGGACGACTGCTCCGATGACTGCTGAACAATGTTGTTTACACTTTGCTTGTTGCTGTCTGGCACTCAAACCGAGAGGCTTCTTTCTGTTCATGTTCCACATCTTTTGTTTTTGTGAAGTCTTTAACTAAGCCTGTATGAGCGAGCCCTTTTTTTCTCCTTTTTTTTAAACATCCCACTGAATTTACCCGTCTGGTGAGGGATCTGTCAGTTATTCAGCCGTGTTGTAAATTCCTGCCAACAGTTTACATCAGTCAGGAGCTTTCAGGCTTTCCTTTAGTCATTCTGCACTTCCTCCTGCTATAAGGTCAAGTGCATCAATAACTCACACGAAGAGCTCTGCCGTCAAAGTGTCAGGTCTTGTCATTTATCGGCTAAACAAAAATGTGATTGTGGCTCAGGGCTCGGGTCAATAAAAGTTCCCGTTACTAGAAATATATTGGCCGCAAACACTCTGGATGACTTACAAGCCCGCCCTGAGACTGGAGGCCAGCCTGAGGAGCAGACGTTCAAAGTGGCCTGAAAAGTTAAAATGCAAAATTCGTCACAGGGTTCCTCATCTGACCCTTCTGAAACACGAAAAACCACTTTGCACAGATTAAATGAAAAAAAAATGCAGAGCAAGGTTTCTGTCTCGTGAGGTTTGCATGCTGTTGATTTCTCTCATTGTTTTAATGTGAACCACCCGTAGTGATAAAACACTGCTGTGTAAAATGGACCTTCTGAAATATAGGGCGCACCACGGGGTCTGCTCTTTTCCATTACTCGTAGGCCTTGTCATTGCCAGCATGCTGTTTTCTGGCATTTTGCACACAATAGCATCATCTACTGGCTCCGACGGCCTGACCGGCATCACGCCACCTCCTGAAACTGTTCACTAGAGGGTGCCATACACAAATTCAATGCAGAGCCAGTGAATCATTCTACCGCGGTGCTATATTTCATTAAAATCCCCATTACATGCCATCATGTCATTTTCACAGCATGAATTTCATGTATCATCACTGCTACACAAATACATCTATTATGCATTGTAGCAGTTTTAAAGTGAGCATGTTAAAGTGCATCTATCTCCATAAAGTATGTCATCTGTTGAGTTATGAGCAAGTACTATCTTGGGATTTAGAGAAAAAAAAAAGTATATTTAAAGCAAGATTGATAACCAACAGTAAAAAGGCACATTTTCCTTTTTCTGCTTAGAGCGGGGGGTGTTTTAGATGTATAAAACCTCATTCACTGTTTCAATTGATTGATTTGCAGCCCTGCGCAGGTGACGTCACTGACAACCATTCACACGAGAAAATAAGAAGAGAAATGAAAATTACAAAATAACTTTATTCATATAAACAACTACAAAATTCTATTAAATTGGGTATTTTGCAGCAGGGGGACAAATAAAATGATATGGTATTACATTGTTTCACAAGAGCAATATCAAAACATGTACAAACAGATAACAAGTTAATCTGTATTCTTCACATAGCCCTTCTGCTTCGACTGAGTTTAGAGAGCTCGCTCTGTTTGTAAGAGGAGGCACAGCTATCCTGAGATTCACCGTCTTTCGGAACTGGTCAAACTTACATGACTTTTCCAGAATATTTTCTAAGTTTATCCTTCGCCGTGTGTTTGCTTCTCACACACACTCCCACACAGGAAAGTCCCAAACGGCCTCTTATTTATAAAGTATTCTGGAGCTGTGAAGACTGAGACTAACACTGCATAGATGATTAATTCACACCATCGGAAACATGGAGTATGTTTTTTCTTTTTTCTTTTTTTTATTTCAGGGCTCCCAGGGTGACTGAGTCTTTCCCCTCAGAGGAGTATGTGAGCGAGGAGCGTTTCGCAGTGGCATAGGAGGCGTATGAGGGGGCAGAGGACGTGGAGGAGGAGGGCAAACGGGGCAGAGTGGATGTAGAAGAAGGGAGGGGTTGAGTCTGTCTGTCAGGAGGGCAGTAAGCCGGAGAGGAAGACCTGCCTTTGGTCTGCAGGCTGCTGCTGCTGCTGCTCTGCAAAGGAGAGCTGGACGTTTTCGGGCCTCGAGTCAGAGACGACGTGGAGGAGCTGGACAGAGGTGAAGTCCTCATGCCGTAACCCAGGATGCCTGTACTCATCAGAAACTCCCTGGAGCCGTAGGCCGGTGGAGTTGGTCCACGAGAGCCTGAGGGACGGATGTTGTCCGGCGGGAGACTCCTCCTGCTGGGGATGTCATAGATCCCTACATCTGGGCCGTAGAGGGCCTGGGATCTGGCTTGGAGACGCAGCATCCTCTCCCTCTCCTCCATCTCCCGCCGCTCGTGGATAGAAGCCATGATGGTTTTTGAAAAGTTATCATAGCGCGCGGCAGCAGATTTCTGGGGGGTCAGGCCCTGCGGACCGAGATCACGAAGGCTGTCTCGAAGGCTTTGAGAGGCCATATCTCTCATCGCCAGACCTGAAGAGGTGAGGTCTCGTGATGTTAAGCTTTGGGATGCAAGGTCTCTCGGCAGCAGCCCTTGGAAAGCCGGAGATGGCTCTCTTTGAATGAAACCTTGGAAGGAAGGGGAGGGATCCCTCGAGGTGAGGCCCTGCAAAGAGGGCGAGGTGTCTCGGGGCTGAGGGGACTGCCTGGTGACGCCCATGAACACGGGGCTGTAGGCGTGAGGAGGCGGCCGCTGCACCACAGTCCCATCCGTGCCCAGAGTCATGAAGTGGTAGCCGACTGAAGGAGCCCCTCTCTGAGCCAGGAACTGAGGGTCTGCAGGGTTGATGAGGTTATCGTAGGAGAGGCTGCTGTTGTGGTTGGCCAGCAGGGCAGAAGAGGTGATGACACTCGACGGGTGATTGGGTCCAAAACCGTCACCGTGCATGGCGGGCAGCTGTGATTTGCTCCCGTGCCGGTTGTTGTGTTTGAGGGTGAGGGAGCGGGAGTTGAGAGTCAGAGAGTTGAGCAGCAGCGGGCTGGTGGTGACGTTAGTCGGGACATTAGTCTGAACAGGCAGTCCGGCCTGATGGACGCCTCTCACAGGACTCTCTTTAGACTCAGAGCGGAGGTCAGGACTTCTGTTGTTCACTTGCTGCTCTGATGTCTTCAACAACTAAACAGAAATGTGTGTCAGGATCAAACCCTGGATACTGAGGATCATGCTTTAACAGCATAATAAATGGATATCAGACTGAGAAGTACCTGCTCTGGAGGAATGGGCGAGGATCCTCTGGATATGGCTTCCAGGACGGGACGTAGCTGCGGTACAGTGGGAATGGATACGGGAATGATGGTTTTGGTATGGTGTCCCATTTCTGGAAAGGAAAATACTTTGTGATTAATTATAGGACACAGAAACCATTCAGCAATGATGCCATGAGGGAGAGCATTTAAAAATAAAGCCGGAGATGATCTATATCTTTTTTCATTATCGCCAAGAAATTCTACAAAAAGATGAAAATTACTTCCTAGTGAAGATGTAAATCTTCATAAGGCATGTCATAAATACATTTACTACTTTCAGCCGGGGATGAATACACGTGGTGCACTGTGGAATCGTGTGGTTCATTAATGCATTTATCTAGTTTTTTGGTGCATTGTTTGGTGCAAAGTTAGTTTTGGTTTTTGTTGGGAATAATAGACTATATGACTAGACTATATGTATTAATTGACCTAAAGAATGTATATATCCTTAATGTTTGGGTATTTTATATGTGTATATAACACTGTGTAAAAAATACTGCCTCACTACTGAGTCTTGGTATCACAGTATGTACAGCGTGTGCCATCCCACATTACCATCCATGACAGCTATTTGGCTTTTCAGCAGGCCGTGGTCCGGTTTCGGTGGCAGCGGTGGCGGACTTTTCAGTTGTTTGATGTCTGACAGCTCGACAGCTCCGGTTGAGGTTCTCTGGCAGGAGGAAAAAAATAAAAAAAACAGAGTAACATGAGAGAGATGTAATCCCTTGACAGCTGAGGTTAGAAGCCTTCAGATGATGTGTGAGGAAAACATTTGACTGCGTGTGATTTGAATTTGTTCGTGCATACTTTATTTTGGAGATCGTGGCTCTGTATGCCGTTGTCCCTGACTTTCGCTGGCATCTGCCTGTCAGTCTCAGGTCTCAGGAAGGGAGGCTGCACATGAATAACTGTTTTCTTGCAGGGCCTCGCTGTGTACCTGGTGGAAAGTGACAAACACGGTGTCAGCAAGTGAGATGTAAGGCTTCCTGAAAAGCTGAAGATTAAGAAGAAGAAGTTGTTGGCTCTTACTTTGGAGAGATGGGACTGCAGACCAGATACTCCAGGTTGTTACAGCAACCGCGTGTGAAAGGATTCACTCCTCCTTGAAACTTTCCAGTTACCTGTGAAATGGAGCTGTGTTAGTTACTATTTAAGGTGTAAATAAACGCTTAATCACCCCATTGTTACCTTAAGTCTTACTAGATCTATTTTATTGATAGCAAAATTTCCACTGCTCTCCACGGCACTTTAATAATCTGGAAAATGAAACTGACTTGTTCATTGGTGGTGCGTCCTCTGGACACCAGGTACAGGTGAAATCCGGTGAGACCCAGGACAGGGATGAGAAACAGCCCTGATATACTGATCACCACCAAACTGCACATGCTGTTAAGGAAAACTACTTCGTATTAGTCGCCATTGGTCAATATCTTGACACGAATGAATGCATACTGAGCGTGCATAAGGATACGTGATGGTGCAGTGCAGCTTCCATATTTCGTCCACGTGGTGCAGGACGTATATGAGGCCAAAGGTGAAGACGCAGATCATGTGAGCCGTGAGAGACAACAGAAACAGAAAGAAGTAGCGGTAGTTTCGCCTCCCGATGCAGTTGTTCACCCAGGGACAGTGATGGTCGAAGTCCTGAGAGGAGATTGTAGGAAAAGAAAAAACACACTGAGTGCATGTAAAATATTTTGCGTCTCTGACATCCAAGTGTGAAAACTTGTGTTATACCCACCGTGCTTTCTAAATACACTCTGTTTAATACAGGCTGTCTGAACCCTTTTTCAAATTGCATTTCTACTGAGACTACAGAGGATCTGAGAAAAGGATTAACCTGATTAATGAGATCCCTCTCCCCCTCCATCACACTCTGCCCATCATTCACTCAGCAGAAATCCCCTTTATTGACTTTCCCCACACACACACTGCTACGCTCACTCTCACGTCTACTCACGTCTCTCCACTCATCTGTCCATCCATTTTCTTACTCTTATCAACTCATTGTCCCCGTTGAAATTCCAAAACCGTGTTTGTTTCTGCCCCCTCTGTTTTGAGTGTTTCTGACTAAAAACTGACACCATCAACACTTCAGATCTGCCGTGCACTCACCTCCACGCAGTGATCGCAGACGCTGCAGTGGGAGCAGCGTGGGGGGCGGTAGAAATGACACGAAGCGCACCACTTCATCCGCACTTGGACGCCCTTCACGTCCACGTTCTTATACAGCGGAGCGCGGAACTCGTCATCTTTGTCCTCATCCTCGTTTGCTGGAAAACAATGTGAGACGTTGCTAAAATAATACTTTTTTTTTTAAGTGATCTGTCTTACTGCATAACATCTCTTTGATTACTACTAACCCATTGGGAGCACACCAGCATCCATAAAGGTTGCCATGGTGAAGTTGGCCAGCACAAAAAGGAAGAGGATGGCGCAGCATGGTGGCACGGCGGGGCAGATGGTCACAGCCAGCCACGGGCATCTGAATACACACACAGAGGAAAAAAGAAAAAA
>JBAJHX010000035.1:15165120-15184685 GCA_037176925.1 Amniataba percoides | reverse complement strand
CATGGTGGCACGGCGGGGCAGATGGTCACAGCCAGCCACGGGCATCTGAATACACACACAGAGGAAAAAAGAAAAAAGAAAAAAACTAGTACTTCACTGAATGTTCACTCAAAGCAGAATTCGTGTTGCAAGTGTGGAGTTTGTTTTTTCAGCCTCTGAAGTATCCATCCCCTAGAGGGTGAGGTTAACGCAGATCAGGGCTGCAAGAAAGATTTTCAGGGATAATCTTCATCCCATTTATTCTGATGGGAGCAGTGGATCCCAGAGGTAATTGTTTACAGTGGAAAAAATAAGCATGTATTAGTGTATGTTCACAAGCGCCCACAACAAGGGATTAAATGACGGGGTACACCGAAGGCAAGACACTCACCGCAGGTCCGAACACTTACAAGCCTGTGCTTGTGCTTTTTTTTTTATATTAATCATTTACATGCAAGATAATAGTGGAAGACGGCCAGCACACCTTGATGTGACATGCTGCTTTTATTATCTGACAAACTGTCAAAAAACCCCAAAATATTCACAGACAAAAGATGAAAACCTTGAACCAACAAATGTTGAGATAAATGATTAAAAAATTATTGTTATTAAACATGCTGATGATTAATTTTCAACTTCATATATCATTAAGAAAATCTTGAATAAACCTTCAATTTTGCAGAAGTGACCGTGTCTGGTGCCAAATTATTGTTGCAGTATGAAACGTTAAAAAAAGCCTTTCAAAGATTATGTTGAGAGAAAACAGGTACATATGCAGATGAGCACATTAATTGTCATCATTAATCTCACACATAAAGATTTGCTGCTATTTTTGTTTTATAACACAGTAAACTGAATATCTTTGGGATCTGAGCTGCTTAAAATATCAGATTTTTTGTTATCTTTGGATATTTAAAGACGAGACAAAGAATTGATTACTTGAAGAAGTAATCAGTGACTTAATAAGTGATGGAAATATTAGCTGGTTGAAACTAAAGAATCATGTTGAACACTACTGAATAAAGCGAGAGAGGCAAATAGTCATAATTAAAGCTGAAGTGGCCTGAGTCTGTAAACTAAAGGTCAAAATATCATTTTTAGTCAGAATTAAGTGTTAGCATTTTAACCAGAGGGATTATAAAATCTTTCTGTGTATGTGTACCATCACTTATCTCTTCCACCGACTCAGTGTGTGTGTGTGTATGTGTGTGTGTGTGTGTGTGTGTGTGTGTGGACGTGCTGAATTACACTGAATGGGAGTATGATTATATCTCCTCTGTGTGAGATTAGAGGGAGGGGCAGTGTAATCAGGTTACAGTGGTAGACAGAGAGACAGAGAAAGATTCAGTGGATTATATTAACGGTGTTTGATTGAACATCACGTTTAACCTACATATGTACACTGCGTGGAAATTTCATATTCTAATAATCATATGTTAGTGTTTTTGACATGTAATGGAGTAGTAGTAGAGAGAAATGTTACCTTCTTGCACATGAAAGGAAATAGCATAACCAGCATAACCAGTGTCCAGATTAGGAAAAAATGCCAAACTGCATCTTCTGTACACATCACACTTACATCTTAAAAATACATTTATTTAATTTCTCCATTTGCAAGTAAGACCTCGACACAAAGTCTTGCAAAAAGTGAAAACACTGACAAAATCAAAAGTCATCCGCCTCACTTATGCACCTCATTCCAGTTGCAGCTCCAATCCCCACCCCCCCACCCCAGGCTGGTTTTAGGCTGTGGGGGAAGGGTCCTCCCCCCCCCCCCCACTTGAGAGGAAGGCCTGCTGATGCCATGCCAGCTGCAAACCCAGTAATCCCTGGATTATGAACTCTGGATTACAGACCATTTCTGCCACTCCAGCGCATTGTGTGTTCCTCATATTGAACAAAAACAAAGCATTTGGTCGAGGCGCAGCATAAATCACACAGGCTACCATACACTGTGCACCATGACATGAAACCAACTGATTTCCTACTGGTATCCCACACCTGCACGACCCCCTCTTACACCAGATGAAGAGGAAATACTAGAAATGGGACAAATTTAGCATAATGAAATTACGAGAACCTCTTAAGCAGCAGTGAATATGTAACAAGGAGCATAATATGATCCCCCCTTCCCCCCTCAAAAGGCGGCGGTTTAGGATGAGAGTTCTTCTTACTAAATACGGTCATGTTTGACATGTGCTTAAACCAAACCGGCTGATCTGTTACATTAAGCTGTGTAATTTGAGCTGGTTAGTTACAACCCACCTCTCATCACTCCACAAAAGATCTTAAAATATTATCTAAAGCCCCTTAAAACAGGACTGAGGACTGATTTTCATCATTTATTCTATAATTCACCATTTATTTTAGTTTAGTCTGAAGACAGACAGACAGACAGACAGACAGACAGATAGACAGATAGACAGATAGATAGATAGATAGATAGATAGATAACATAACAGCCTTTTCTAAATCAGTTTCAGTGCTGCAGATGAAACACTGGAGGTTGAACTTGGAGCCCGTGCGAGCTCGTCTGATTGATTTCTTGCGGACCAGATTACAGTGCGGTCGCCTCTGCGTGGACGGCGAGCCTCCATCATCGGTCGGAGACCATCTGGACCGCAGGGAGAGGCAGTTCATTACGCTGCGGCGCGGCAAAGACAAGCCCCACCTAATGAAACAGCCCAGGCAGAGCTGCATTAAATCACACAGAACAGTAAGCTGCTCTGCAATCTGCACGCCGGCCTCATCCCCGCAGTGGGTCAGTGGCACAGCAGACGCCGCACAGTTGGTCAAGCGGCAAGTTCACCATCGCTGGCAGCCAGGGGCACCTTTTGTCAAATACATCAGTCACAGTTACATAAATGACATCACCGCCGTGTAATCTTTCAGGTTTCGAGACACACAACACGAATGATTTCGCACAGACTGGGCGCCAAAGCTCCACATAGCAGGTGCTCCCAGTGTCACGGGTTCAACCTTTTATCATACGATCTGTGCCATTAGAGCCATCCACCTTACTTTATTCCTGTAGCTACTGTGTACCATGCAATAAAGATGAAGGCAATTTAGCAGTGCAGCTGCGTAAGACTTATTATTATTTCAATAAATTTCACCTTGGTGATCAGAGTTCGCTCAGCACAGGTCGTTTTTATGGTCACGCTTCAACCAAAATCCTTTAAAGAGGAACTGTGTCACTGTTGGAAGAAGGAATAACATTTTTTCTTCTTGCAAATGGAAAGTTGAATTCATGAGCAATAAAATGCACCATTACTGACTTCAGTCCATCAGGAGTTTGGCTGCCACAGATACACTCTAATATGGCCATTGGTTAATGGAGGTTAATTAACTCTGTGTAACTAGCATTGCTTTCTTCATGACTATGCTCTGTGTGTGCAAATATTGTATATGCTATATGGTAAACAGCCTAGCTCTAAGTATCTCAAAACAATATTTCACGTGCAAAGAATTGCATTTCATTTTATTTTAACCTACATGATTATTTTCTTAATAAAGTGCCTTTTCTAGTTTCAACATACGTCAGTCCTCTGGATAGTTTATTCAGCAGATAAGTGATGTTTTCTGAGTCAAAGTGAAACAACTTAATTAATGAGGGACATTTTTCTCTGCCTCTCTGATGTCTGTGGTCTTTGTTGGGCGTAGGCGACTTGCCTGAGTTTAACAATGCACGCAATCTTAAACACTAACCCAAACAAAAGTTCACGGTCGCAGGAACAAAGCCAGGAAGCCGGTAACTGATGAATTTTATCGGGCGAAGGAAGACAAAAGAGCCTCCAGGATTTTAAAGGTCGCTCTCTTACTCCATAGACCCTGCGGTGGAAAGAGAAACTCAAACTGTGCCTCCACCGCCAACGCACACACACTGAAAAACCTCACGAGTACAACCAGGTGAAAGGACTGAGACTTTATACATAACACGACTGCAGGGTTTAGTGCTGCGTTAGTCAATATCAAAAGTGACTGGACTGCATTCATGTATGTTCCCGTGATTCACGGCATGCAAAGGTAAAGGCCAGGGTGATGTTATGGCAGATGACAAGCGATGTCCCTTTGACTCAGTGTTACCGAGGCGGGCCTGAACAGCGCGTGGCACTTGTCCATCTCTGCCGTTGGAGGAAGGGAGTCGCTCCAGCTGCAGCTGCGGGCTTGGCACACACACAGGATATTAAACAAGTTATTGCTCATATTAGAAAACGGTGATGTCAAGTAGAAGCCCAAAAGACGCTGAACTTCGGCCAATTTTCTCCTGAAAGAAAAAGTGTCTAACTTCCTGCTGGATGCTGATATGAATGGCCTCTGAATGGCAGTCGACTGCACGTCCTTCCAGATTATGAGGGCAAACAAAAAGCTTTTAGGGTATTTAAGCCACTCGGAAGTCAAGTGAAACCATAAACTCTTTTTAAATACTCTCCTTAAAGGTTGATATGCAGTTGTTATAAGGTCAGAAAAGTCTAAGCCATATTATTCTACTGGGCCATGTCAAATTAAAAAAACATTTTTAGGTTATAAGGTCATTTCAGCATAAATGCAACCCTGTGTCCCATAAGAAGCAGATTCATCATTTGTTCACTAAATCATTTGCAGTGTCCTGGTTTTGCTGGTTTAGCATTGTTAAGTAGTTTCTTTTCAATCCATCACATCAGCAGGGCATTGATTTCTCTCTCTCTCTCTCTCTCTCTCTCTCTCTCAAAGAGACCCTGAACAGAGTTCATCAGGGTTTCTTTACCCGTCCCTCCTGTCAGCCAGCTGTCTCAAACGTCTCATGACTCCAACAAGTTCACACGTGATGTGTGGAGAGAGCTGCAAACGGACTGACATGATTCGAAATGTCAAACCCTTTTCAGTGATTTGCATAGTAAAAACATAATAACATAATGTGTGTAAATGCATCAGATTGCTAAGACCATGTCTGCACAAGCCAGTAAAGAAGTTTTTGGAATAACAGACTTTCGTGATATGCTGAATTTTGCTTTAAACAAATCTGCCGATATCTATAAATTGAAGCTTTTCATATCATGAAAGACGGGAAAATTCATGTAAATAAAACTCTTTTAGTGTGTATTTCATAGTGGAAGGGTGCAGTAATGGTGCAGCCTGCTGATGGTGAATTCAAAGATCCCAGACTCAATTTTTTTCCTGATGGGGGATCACACAGCATTGGCAAGAGGATCCTAATCCCACACTCCCAATCTGGTGTCACATTCCAGTGGAACCGGTGCGCGGCTGGAGAATACGAGAGAAAGTAGGACAGATATGGCTACAGAGGTCAACGGTCAGTAGACCATCAGAGAGGAGATGAGGTGGGAGCAGTGAGCCAGTGCCTATGTCAGCAGTGACTATCAGAGAGGTTTAATAACTGACAGTGACAATGGCCTCAGTGGCTTTGAGACATATAGATAAAACATTTCAACTGAATTCTTGGGTATTATGAGAGATTAGATTTCATTTTCTTCCCTTCGTGCCTCGCGCTGACTCTTTTTTAGCCTCCCACTAGTTCTGCCTTTCCTCACAAATAGGTCAAAACCACGAGGCTAAAATTAACCAGTGCAACACTCCCACCAAAATGCCCTATTAAAACTCAACCATTTCCATCAGGCTGCCTGATCCTGACACGAACTGTGAGGTTTCCAAAGCTTCTCCCCCATCAGCTGCCTTCATGACACATGTGGGTCATAATGACACTCTTGATACACTCCTGATTGTGGGTGGCTTATCCCCTAAACTGTGCTTACTCCGAGCCCTTGGGGTGCACCGGGCAGGCACCCAGGCCGGCCCAAAGGTGCGAGCCAAGCGGGTCAGATTGTGAGCCCCCCTTTGGGCCTGCCAGCAGGGTGAAGTAAGCCAAAAGGAGGAGAGGAGAGAGGAGGAGAGGAAGAGATGGTGCTCCTTTCTTTGTGTGTGAAGCAACTTAGAAACTAGAAGGTGAGCTAAAAATAAAAAAAGACCAATATTTTTTACATTTTGGAAGGTAAAAAAAAATTCAAATCATGCAAGAATTCAGCCACACTTGAGTGAAATAATACCTGATGCATGGTGGGTGAAGAGTGATGGATGATGGATGAAGTGCAACAGCAGCAACTTTTCTCTCCCCTCCCACAGGCTCTCCGCAACTTACGTGAAGACGAAGAAGAGGGACGTGGAGCCGACCAGGAGGCAGGCGGCCGTGCACACCGGGATGAAGGCGCTGGGTCTCAGGGAGTCTCCTCCTCCTCCGCCGGGCATCCTGTCCGGTCCTCAGCAGCGTCTCATCAGCGGCGGACTGACGGCGCCGGAGCCCGAGCGGTGCGCAAACGGAGCCCGGAGCGCAAAACCATAGTCCAGAAAAAAGGGAGAGAAAAAGGGGGGGAAGGGGGGGGCCTTAAAAAAAGAAAGAAAAGAAAAGAAAGATCCCGCAGAGCCTCCTCTCCTCTCTCCTCTCCGTCCGTGTGTCCCGGCAGGCAGCGGCGCACAGATGCCGCCTCCGGTTTATCCCAAAGGTGGAGCTTTTTACGCACGAATGACGCGCGGCGCTGCTCCACCACAGAGCCACACCACACTGATCTGAGCAAGAGGATTTCTCTTGTATAAAAAAGAAAAACGGGGTGAAAATACACTTCCAAACTAGCCAGATTCATTAAGAAATCATCTTAAATTAAAGCTGTTTTTGTTGAAATAAAGGCAGGTGCAAACTTCCTTTCTAGAGGTCAGTGGTTAGTTATTCACGTTTTAAGCCATTATGTAATAAAAAAAACATATTTTGTGTGGTTGTGAATTTTCTTGTTTCATCCTCCTCCAACATGATTCATCTTTTAATTCACTGCAGGAAGAGACTTCATTTAATTTATTAACAAATTATTAACATGCATACCAGCAGACTGTGTGACTTTTTGAGAAACCAATTAATAACCATTAAAAATGATCTGTGTTACTGCTGTATAACTTTATATAAAGGAAAAGACAAAGTAGTGCTAAACGTTTTGCTGGCAGAAACTTGAGACGCATGAATAGGGGATGTCAAAGTTTTCTGCTACAGCTCATTTCTTCATTCCTAAAGATTAAAATAACTACATTTGTCCTGCAGCAGGAGTGTTAAATCAAGTGCTGCTGCATGGAGAAGTAATGGGGCGCACGCTGTGTGAGCTGAGCTGAAATTAGGATCTCATTTGTATGCAGGAAAATAAAAACATCTGATCTGATCTAGCAAGTCTCTGTTTTGTAAAAGAGTGAAGCACAAACTGGTGAAAAAAATGGGTGAAATTCTGCTTTTTTAAAGTGATCCTACTGAAAGAGTTTTTGTGTCTCTGTCATCTAATGTTATTTATATTCTCCTTCTTCAATACACTGAGGTAAGGAGGAGCTCTTTAGGAGGGCCCGTCATGAGAAAAGCACACCTCCCTCTCAGTGGGACATGATAAATGCTCTGTGAGGAAAATCAACGTGGTAAGATGTTGTTTAAACTCTACTGTGTGATTGGCTCCGGCTTCTCAACCTCCTCTATAAAGGCACAAAGACTAAAGTATCTCGCAAGGGTTGAAGGTGAGAGCCCAGCCCAGCCCAGCGAAGATTAATCGGAGCTGTTGGTGACACGATGGATGCAAAAGAGCTGATTGAATCCATCATCAGAGCCCTCATGTTTCTGGCGGGGATCCTGGGGAACAACTGGCTGGCTGTTCGCTCCCTGCCTGGGCAGAAGTCTGGCATCCGCACCAACGAGGTCCTTTTCATCAATCTGGCCGTCTCCAACCTCATCACCAACTACCTGGTGGACCTGCCCGACACCATTGCAGATTTCGCCGGACGCTGGTTCCTGGGGGAAACCTTCTGCGGCGTGTTTCGCTTTTGCGCCGACCTCTCAGAGACCAGCAGCATCTACACGACCTTCTTCATCAGCGCTTTCTGGTACCAGAAGCTCGTGGGGTCCCTGAAACGAGGGGGCGCCCCAGTGCAGCTGGACAGCCTGTGCCTGGTTGGCTGTCTGCTGGCCGGGAGCTGGACAGTGGCTTTGGTCTTCAGCATCCCGCACTTCTTCTTCGTCGCAGTGGAGGGGGCAAACGAGAGCCACGAAGACTGCGTGGACGTCTTCCCCAACGCTGTCGCCAGACAAACCTACGAGATCTTTTATTTAACCCTGGCCAATGCTCTCCCTGTGGCCGGGATTGTGTTCGCAAGTGTCCGGATCGTCGTCACACTACTCCAAAACCAGCAACGCATTAAAAGCCATAAGTCTGAGGCCACCAAGGAGGCGGTGAAGGATGAAGACAAGGGTGCTGAAAATAGAAACGACGACAGATCAGCCAGCACTGTCTCTCCTCTGGGCACCTCAGATGATCCCAATGATTCTGCATCCCAAACTCATGTTTATACGGGCGTGCCTGCTTCATCCAGTCCAAACGGAGGCCCAACAGGTCAGAGCTCCAACGGTGAAGCGCTCACAGACGGCAGAGCTGGAGCCCAGCCGACTCTTTCAAGGCCCAGCCAGGTGCCCGCCAAGCCCAGTTCGAGCTCCAGCTCTCAGGTGAGGGCGGCCAAGAGTGTGGTGGCGGTGGCCAGCGTGTTCCTGGTCTGCTGGCTGACTCATCTGCTCTTGCGCATCACCAACAACATCCACACCTCGTCAATAGTGGTGGAGGTGGCCAGCTACATCGCGGCCTCCTACACCTGCATCATCCCCTACATTTTCCTGCACGGAGTGAAAAAGCTTTCTTGCTCATGCAAAAGATAGAAATGTGCACTCATCAAGTTTGGACTGCTGTACATTGTTTTGGAAAACCACGCATCTGTGATCCTCGCTGTAGGTCTACTGTTTCTCTTAACTATTTTTTTTAAGTTGTCCCTGCAGGCAAGAGGTTAATGTGTTGAACTGTTTAGGTATTTATTCATCCATGTTATTGCATGCTCAAAACTGTCACAGTTGTCCCGTTGATAAATAAAAACATCCCCTACTTGCACAAGAAACTGTAGAAGAGACTGGGATGAACCTACGTGGCTCAAATGCAAATTCATTGTATACCTTAAAGATAAAGCTGACAAAATGCGGTATCTCCTATGTTCTGACTCAGTACACCATTAAGAGAAAAATCAACCCATCATCAAGTAAAAATTAATTTATTTTTTTCATGCTGCTGAAAATTAATCATAATTATGTACTAGAGTGCATAACTAATTGGAGAAAAAGCATTTTAGCAATTACCACCCTGTTGCTGATGACTGTAAGAAACCCTGAGTGCCATTTTCAATTAAAGATAATTACGTAAACACAGTCACCACATCGAGTCCGTCATTGGCTGCCCTCTGTAGTGTCACATTATCAACTCAGTGCAATTTGATCCTCCTTTCTGCTGAACATAAGGTGAGTTTGCTGGTTCACACAATTTATGTAGTGTTTTTAAAGCAACATCTTACGCAAAAGCAATGACAAGTTTTATTTCTTTATAAAAATGTTTTAATTTTTTTTCCCCTCAACGCAGGCAAAAGGTTTCAGAGTAGCACTGCGAACAGCACCGTTTAAAAAAATTGGTCTACATTCAAAACAACCACAGAAGCACTCACACACAACGGCACTGTTAAATTTACCAACCAAGTAGACAAAACGCTCTCCGTAAATAATACACATGAAGAAAATGGCCCGGGGGGTGTGGATTAACTTTGGCAGGAGAGACGACATCATGGCCCTGTTATGTACATAATTACAACACTGAACTGTTTGGTTGGAGGCAAACGTAGAACTATCAAAATATTTCCCCTGTGATCAAATTGTGTTAGTCAGGTATATTTACCAAGTGGATCCATAAGAAAATATCCCAAATCGATCGTCAGTGCATTTTCAATATATGAAAACAAACCTGAAAAATTCTGAGTGATTCCATATTTTTATAAACACAGGTGACTCAAATATCAAATGTCATGTTTTTGCACACAATGCAAATAATCAACAGTGTCTTGCTTTCCAAAGTTGTATTTTAGCGTAATGTTTAAACTTCTAACAAAATGTATTAAATAAGTTATAAAACTCTTCAGTCTCTCCTGTCTTCATCAGACGTTACAGTCATCTGCTCTCACCGTGCCTCAACAACAAGCACTTGCCAAACGTATCAGACTGAAGAGAAAAAGAGGCAAACTTCTGTGGGATGCAAACATCATCATGTTGTGCATGCCGATCATGTAATCACACTTTTAATAAGCTGTTTAATTAAGGCTGACAGCGCAAGATCCAGAGGTCACCTGTCCCTTGTCCTGTGAGGAGCGCTACGGATGACGTCAGTGGAGTTTTTCCAGCTTCGCCTGCAGCGACTTGAAGTTTCCGATGGTTTGCTGAAGGGCCGAGTTTGGGCTCAGAGACTGCAGCTCCACAAGGTATCCACAGATGTTATCAAGACACACGTTGGTGAAGCGGCGTCTGAAATGGAGGAAAAACAAGCTGTTAAACAGAGTCTGCTGCAGTTTTACAGAGTTCCAGTAACACACAAGACACCTTGATAAGGCCATTGTGAGAGTGCAGCAGGTTGAGTTAGTCCCATAAAAAAGTGATGTTCCAAAGTTGGTCTTTTTGGTGCAAAATTCCCTCTCAATTCAAACAGACATGATGCGTTTTTGCTAGAAACAGCAAAACAACCCTGTTGATGCAAAAAAAACAAAACAATGTACAATATAGATTTATTATAGCAGTAATAGTTTTTCTGCCCACTAGAGACAAAATAATCTGTATTCATCAAACTAACCACAATTTTAAGCGCTGGTTTTCCCTTTAGACAGTGGAAGGTTTAATCCAACAACTTCAGGATTTTATCTAGAGCAGCTTACAATAAAGTGAATGTAGGGGGAGGTTTTTGCCTTGCATTAATTGTCACAGGGATTTTAACCAGAGTGCTACAGCGCCCACTACAGACCGGCAGCTGCTCAGACAGTGACAGTTACCTGTCGTAGGTTGGTACTCTGCTGGGATCGTCCACGTATCCCGACAGAAGCACGTGGATACACTCCACCAAGTGCAGAGGTTTCCTCAGCCGCTGCCAACAGGGATCCTGCAGGCAAGAAGGCAGGTTGATGGATTGAGTAAGAGACAATTTAATCCTCAATCCACAAATGCTGCAGCTGCTGCTTTTAATCATGTGCATCAAATGTAGCTGAAAAAGTGAAATATGATATTTTATCTAAGGCATGTACCCGAGTTTTGAAGAGCTGGTCATAGACCTCCAGAAGGCGCGGCAGCTGCACTCCGATCTCCTGCATGGTGGAGGTGACGAAGCCCACGTCCCAGTTCAGCCGACACACCTCCTGCTCTAGAAACTTCACTAGGAACTCTACAATAACAAGACGCGTCAGCATTTGTTAGCAGTGTGTACATTTGTTCATTACTGGGAACAATATGTCACACGTCTGACATAATGATATAAATTGTATGATAAGTGTGCGTGCACCAGGGATGTATAGAAAATTAATCATTGTCTCCACAGAGAAGACAAGTTTGAGCAGGCTGGACGTAATGGAAGGACAATTAAGCAATCACCGAGAAGACCAGCGTGGCCCTGCAGACCTGTACCACAGAGACACGCTGACATAAGTGATGCAAAGGGGAAGTCTAATTACATTACTGTTATCAAACAGCAAGATGGAAAATTCTAACGAGAGGAAAACTGAACATAATTACAGGAGGGAATGAATGCTTACCCAGAGGGAAATATCTTGGTGTTCCAGCGTAAATCCTCCCCAGCGATACCAGTTTCAAACTGAGAGATCTCATCCTGTCGACTGGACTCATGGCCACAGTGTCTCCCAGTTCTAGACAGGACAAAGGCATCGTCACTGACACAACATCACATACAGCATGGAAAAAGGCTTTTTTAAAAGGTTTGACTTGTAGTAATTCTTTTGCTGGGTTTCACTTGCCTTTCTCCATGATCTCCTGCCACAGTGAGTGCACCAGGATCGGGTCGGAGTGTCCTGCGCAGTGAATGATGGCCAGCTTGCACTCAGACAATTTGAAATGGTCAGCAAACTCCCCGTAGAGCTACACGAGACAACATTATTTAGCATTTATAAGCATTACCCACTGACTGAGAAGAAAATTCTTCACAATCCCCAAGTCCTTATCACCACTGTTACCTTGGTGATGTCCATGAGCTCCGAGTCCAACTGAGAGATGACATTTTTCACAGATGGATGATGGGAGTACTGTCTGATCAGAGTCTCCTGGAT
Source organism: Amniataba percoides (assembly GCA_037176925.1). Classification (NCBI taxonomy): domain Eukaryota; kingdom Metazoa; phylum Chordata; class Actinopteri; order Centrarchiformes; family Terapontidae; genus Amniataba; species Amniataba percoides. Next base: position 15,172,511 of record JBAJHX010000035.1, on the reverse strand, counting down.
CTGTACTTGGATACGCACCAGCTAGGAAGGGAAAGAAAAAACACACAGGAACTGAGTGGCCACAGCTTTAAATTTCATAGATTTCCTTCACCATTATGACCACCACACACACACCTCCATCTTCTCTTCCAGCTCGTGAAGGAACTCTCCATCAGACGCCTGAGCTGAGATGCAGGAGGAACTCTTAGCAGACAGAATGGCTCGGGCGATGTACTCCAAACGCTGCTTCAATGAGATCTCAGTGCTGCACGAACAAACCACAACGTAGTTTTTAAATCTTCTCTTACAAAAAAACCCCCAAAAGAATTAGTGTTGGAGGTTGTTAATAAATGTCTTTTCTGGAGATAGTGACAATAATCTACCAAAATAAAACTTGTGTCCCCAAACCTGTGCATGTCGGCGAGGCGTGCCAATACGTGAGCTGCCTTGCCAAAGTTACGGTTCTTCTCATAGTAGCGCCACAATAGGTCCATGTTGTGCACTTTACTCTGGTCCTGCTTGATCATATGCATCAGATGCTCCTCCAGGTACGGAGAGTTCACCTGCACAACAGAGGACAAATTAAAGACACGAGATAGCATGCAGTCACACTAACAATGCTGGCAGACAAGTGCTTACTTTGGATATATGTGTAGCCATAGAAAAAAATAATAATACATGTAACCAGGAAAAATATGTGCACAATTCACACTTCATTTTAAAAATAGACACTTAAAAAAAGACACTACCTCTAGCAGCTTGTCAGTTAAGTCAGCCTGAATCAGCCAGTTGTACAGAGCGATGTGAAACAGCTCGTCCTGAGACCTCTGCGCCAGACCGAGTATCTGCTCGAACTACAAGGGAACGACATATTTCCATTAATAATGCAGATCATGTGCGCTGCTGTTGCAAGAAATGTGCATCAACTGTCCCCTTTTTACTCACATGAGCTGTAGCTTCTTCGTTGCTGAGCATGTTGGGGTCAGAGGTCATGACAGGAGGCCCGGGCTGCTTGGGGACACTGGGGGACTGAGGTGCGGCTTTGCTCTGGTTCACCAGCTCCTGCATGGTGTCTGTGATGCACTTATAACACGACAGTCTGGAGCAGAGAGGGGAGGGGAGTGAAAAATGTTGCCGACATATAGCCATCACTGAGACTGATGCGTGGACGACGTCTTTCTTTTCATACCTTTCCTGGAAGGCCTGCTGTCCTACTCTGTCCTCCTCAGGCTCTCCGTTCTTGTAGAAGTGGGGCCCCAGTCTCTGTGGATCCTTCTTGTCTGCTGCTGTGAGGCACAACTCAAGGACTCCCTCATAGAAACGCACTGAGACAGTTTAACAGAATTATAATAATGTCAAAAAACAGGATTATTTACCGTATCAACTGCACACATACAAAAGTGGAGGGCAGTTTTGTGTGTACATACCTTGCCTGTACTGAGAGCAGACCAGCGGCAGGTCTGTGTGTTGGCTGATCTGCTGATAGAGCCGTAGAGATTCCCTCAGTTTTCTCTCTTTATCTGCTTTATTCTGAATCTGCTTGGAGCTCTGCAGCAGCTCATTAGCCTAAGTGAGAAATAGAAGCAACAAATTCAGTATTAAGACGCAAGAATCAATGCAGGTGAATCAATACATTTTAATGGCCTTGATGCCTGCAAAATTATCCTGAAGATTGCAAGAAATGTGAAAATGCCAAGACATCAACAAAAACAATTGCAGAGCCCCAGGGCTATAATAAAGACTGACATTTAACAAAAACATCTAGACCTTTAGTTCAGAATATTTAAAAGGCTGATCAAAAACACTGTATGTTTGGGCACATGTACCTTGGAGCAGACGTTGTCATCAGAGCTGTACAGCAGGGGACAGATGTCCCGCAGGTGATTGCTGATGGCATCCACAGAGGCATTATCTTTGATGTAGACATTAATGAGTGCCGTGATGAGCGCCCCAGACAGCTCCTTGCCCCGGATCACTACGTCCTTAAAACTCGCTCCTTTCATCTGCTCTTGAAACTCCTGTAAACAGAAAAAATGAGGCAGAGCGGTCAATGAGAGCTTGAGAACAATGGAGAGCTCACAGTGTCAACGGGATGTTATTACATACAGGAATGTGGATGAGTACGGCAGTGATGATGCATGAGCATCTGCAGGAGAAGTGTTTGTGCACACGTGTACCTTTGGCAGTTCAGACATAATGAGGCTGAACTGATGATCACAGAGAAGCTTCCAGAGGGCCAGAGTCTGATAGGAGCGATGCACCAACTGCTGGATACCCTGCAGGGATGCTTTCTCATAGACCTGAGCCTTGGCTGGAGACAGATGGAAACACAAAGAGACAAGATTTAGATCCACATCGCTGAATGAGATTCATAATATCACTGACATTTTGGATATTGATTCTCGTGACAATATTCAGGAAAATGTGGAAACCTGCACTCATCACTCACTGTGATATTTCCTCTGGAGCTCCTGCTGGACCTGCTGAGAGCTGGCTCCATCAGGACGCATAAATCCCAGCAGCCTTTGTTGCAGGTTGGCAGGGGAGCTGAAACTAACAAGGAGCAGAACAGATGTTATTCAGGGGGGATATGAAGACTGTTTCAGTAAAGTTGCAGATCGCTCTTTTTGTAGGTTTGGCTTTCATGTAGGAAAATCGTGATCATGTAAAAGTTACAGGGAGAGAGAAAAACAAACCCCTAAATGACATAATTACACACCTTTCTTTTAATAGATTAATCAAGAAAGTTACACTTTACAGTCCAAGCAGTGATGTCACAGCAAATATGATAGAAACAGGAAAAACTGTGACATCACTAATAATTCAGTTTTTGGTCTGTGACCAGTTCTGATCAAAGAGCGTGTTTAAGAACCAGTAAAACCTTTTAAAACACCAGCACACCAATTACTTCAGTGCATGTCTAAGCAGAGAAAAACAGCTTACCTTGCAGCACCTAGAGACGATGGACTGAACTGAGAGTTTTTATCAAGAAACTCCCGCAAACCGGAGAGCTCCAGAAGTACCGACTCCAAATCAAACAAACCAACACTGCTTTCCAACTGAACAGACAGAGATAAGTTTGTGTTAACAAACCACTAATGCACAACATACTAAATACTCATTATTCAGTTGTTAAATAAATGCCTGGTGTAACTGTGATACTTACAATACTGACTGTCTGATTTCCTTTGCTTATGGTTTTCTCAACAGCGAGGCTGCCATCCCAAATGTTTCTGTTTAAGAGGTTAGCAGGCAAGAGGAGAGAAAGACACAGTATTTAGCATGTACAGCATTATCATACGCCAGCATCCACACCTAGAAAACAGATTCAAAATGTGTCGATCTGATAAGTGACAGGATTTACTTACCCGAGAATGCGAGAAAAGTAGATACAGATGCCATTGTGTTTTCCTGAGAAAATCACCTCTGGGCCAGCTGACATGGGTGTGATGGGGGCAGCCCCAGTATGCATTGGTGCAAAAGGTGTGGCCAAAGCTGGGGGCACGATGCCTGAGGATAAAGTGAAATGACGACGGTTTACACATGTATTTATCTAAGTATTATCAAATGAGATGTTTAAAATGTTTATCATTACACTTTTTACATTTGTAATGATGCTCTACACACTGTTACAGGAGTTTAAGTTGCCACATTTGCACATAATCTATACTCCCTCCACACCAGGTGAACAGTGTTTACTTATGGTTTACCTGGTGCTGGAGAGCTCATCACAGGTCCAACAGTGCTGGGAGAGGTCATGGCTGCGGGAAATCTCATCTGTGCTTCTCCTCCATATCTGATTACAACAACAACAGAGGAAATGCTTTGAGTTTGTGTACAGTGTAAGTGTAAATCTGTGTGTGTGTATAAACAACGTGATCCAACCTGAAGAAGGCCCTGGTGGCCCATTGCGAGACCTCACGGTCACAAGCAGCGCTGGAACAACCCAGGATCAGTGCTGTAGCACAAGCCTGCTCCTCCTGTAAAGAGCAGATTTCAACTCAAACATGAACTTTATGTGTGGGACAAATACACCTGCAGTCATGCACAATAATGAGTAAAAGGACACGATCAAGGGATAACAAAATATTAGAGAATGAAAATTGTGCTTTGTACCCTGTGCAGCTTGAAGAAGCGTTCAACCTCTTCACTTTCTCCTCCAGCGCAACTCACTAGCAGGTGACGGAGTTGGTCTACTGGCCGCAGTTTTTGGAAGATATGACTCCCCTACAGGGCAGCAAGAAGTCTACATTTAATATACAAAGTTAAAACATTGTTTTGTGACACTATATCAAGATTTAGTACATGATTGTAGTTTTAACCTTTGCAGAGAGAAGGACAAACTTCTGTGGAGGAATATTGTGCTGCTGGACCACCACAGGTGAGTCAGTGATCGGGATTAGTTCCCTGTTCAGAGGACTAAAAATCTTAGATGGTCTCTCCTCATTAAGGGCACAAAGAGCCCAAGAGTGTCCATCCACATTAGACATCATCTGTAATGGCACACAGAGGAAAGAGAGGCATATTGTAAGGTTTCTATTAACCACTACATGATGTGTTTTACATTTTAAAACAAAAAGGTCTGAACAGGTCATTTATATTTCTGACCAAAATCCACTTGTATAAACAGGCATCACCACTAAACAATTGAATCCATCAGCTGCATGAGTATTATGTGCAAACCTGAGTTTCCATCAAAGGTTTCTTGAAGGGGAAAGAGTCGTGGTTGATGCACCAAAGAATGTCACTGTCCTCTGTCTCAGAAGCAGCCATTAACAGAACACCTGTAAGATTTAAACCAAGAAAATATAGAAGTATTATAGGCAGAAAGTATAGGCCAAAAAGTTGAAAAACAACAACAATGCACACAAAATAAGATACCTTTGCTGTGTAGTGCCTTGTGGACTTTTGCAGGTTTCTGCAGGGTTGACGATGCCGAAAACCCTGGTGGCAGACGAACATGGATCAAAGCAAGCAGGCTGGGTCTAACAGCTGCATGCTTCTGGTGTGGAGGCGCAAAAGGTGTGGTGCTGAAGTAGAGTCGCACACCTACAGACAGGAGGGAATATGTACATTTAGTATACATATTTCATATCACCCAACACATATCCTACAACTTTTGCTCATCTTCATATCTGTTCTGTAATCTTTACCTGCATGAGTGACAGCGAGCAGGTGACAGTCTGAGGACTCAGCTCTGTCTATAACAGAGATCTGGACAATAGGTTTGAAGACAGAACGATCAATTGTCCTGCAAAGGAAGGACCGCTTTTAATGAGATGGAAAAAAATTCTTACTTCCACCATAAGGAGAATTAATGACATGTATCAACTAAATGTGTGCGTGCAACAAATCTGGAAATACCTGGCTATGTTTCCAGCAGCTGCAACAATAGAGCTCTGTGACATGGTCGCCACACGACTCATACCCTGCCCATCAGCACCCAGGTCATACACCTAAACACAGACAAAATTACTTCAGCACATTGACAGTCACCACACATTTGTTGCAGGAACAATTCACTAGATGTCATACCTGCAGGACACCTTTCTCTGAGCGTGTGAACAGTGTGTTGCGGGAGTTGTCAATAGCAATCTGAACAATGGGGTCTGTGGAACACAAGGACAGCAAAAGGTTAATGTGAAGTTTTGTGAGCTCGAGGACATATTTGGGTCCATGTGGAAATGTGTTCCTCTCCTTACCGTCTTCAGAGAAGGAGAACTGGAGCACAGAGGGGACGAGGAAGGACAGAGAGCTTTTGGAGTGGTTGATTTTTCGACAGCGCTGGCTCAACCATCCTGCCTCGGCCTGGTACGCTATCTCATAAAGGCAACCATCCTTTCCTGCCATAAAGATGCGTCCCAGGTCTGTTGAAGTGATGGATAGGATGTAGGTGTTGTCTGTGGGGATCGAGAAGAGCGGGTCTGGCAGCAGCTGCATCCCACCAGACATGCTGTCATTCAAGCCTAGAACAAAAAGGGAGAGAGACACAAAGATGACCCAGATATACAAATACATGTAAGACGAGGATATTTATAATACTGCTGCAAACCAAGCATTGCAAGAAAGCAGCATATGTCTTTCCCTGTACTATAACGTGATATGATCATCTTATTACAGCATAAGAGGTTAAAAACTTAAGATGTGTGTCAGTTAATTTAAAAATGAAGAAGCATCATGAATGTATTTCTCTCGGGCCCTGTGGCACAAAACCAAGTGCCACAGGGAACAGCTCAGTCTAGTGTGACTGTACTGTATAATAGAGATGTAGGGAGCACTCACCAGCCTGGCCCTTGGGAAAACTCAGCCCAAGGATCACAACATCCACAGAAGTAGCCAGTACTAAGAGGTAGTGAATGTGTGGCTGTAAAATCCCTGAAAAGAAAACCACAGATCATAAACAGCAATTACTCAGCATTGATTGTTTTTCTATATATTTTTTTTTATTTGTGTTTACACAGACCTTGTTTTGGTTTTACTAGGCCAACTGCCAGGATTGTTTCAATAAGGCCATCAAAATATGCCACATCTCCTCTGCAAAGAATAAAGCACAGAAACAATTGCTGTCTTCACTCCAGGGTTACCACCAATAGAAGTGATGATAAAAAAATGACAAATAATGCAGGAGTGCACTGTGTTTGCCCTCATGTGGTTTCATATAATACTTCATCACTTAGGCCTGTACAAGCCAAATGTACTCACCCATCTTCATAGTTCCACATGAAAATATCATTGTCAATAGTAAGCCACGCTCGACAAATCTCAGGAAAAACTCCCATCATGCAGTTACATTGCATATCTGTAAAGTGGTTAAGTTGAAACTCACAAAACAAAAGTAGTCAACATTTTTGCAATATGTCTTATGGAAACCCCCGGGTCCACCAGAGAGTAGTTTTTGAGTTATTCGAAAGTGACAAAGAGGATACGGCTGAACTGCTCCACCAGCTCAGGCGGCAGAGGGACTCGGCGGACTGCGCTTAGCTCCGGGAGATTTGGCACGCTGAGTAAACCCGGTCCCTGAAGAGGGTAGTCCATGTCCGACACTCCAGACAGGGACGGCATATCTACACAAGACAATCAGCAACAGCAAGTCTGATTACACAGTACACTCAAATCTGATTTTGTATCTGGAACACATTCTCTTGCACACAAATATAAAGCAGATTAACCACCTTCATTCTCCATCTACTAATACAATTTCCAAAAAGTTATGACCCATTTTTATCACTGTCTTATTCTGGATGGAACATGGCATATGTAGCAGCAGCAGCATATATTTGTTCAATGTTCAATTTCCAACATTTCACCTCTGGTATATCAGAAGGGAAACAATGACACTCAAGACTCTGCATGACACAGACAACAGAAACCCATTTTCTATAGATATAAAGTCAGATTACTGTGTAGTCTTC
>JBAJHX010000035.1:15121667-15165020 GCA_037176925.1 Amniataba percoides | reverse complement strand
CACTCAAGACTCTGCATGACACAGACAACAGAAACCCATTTTCTATAGATATAAAGTCAGATTACTGTGTAGTCTTCCTCTTTTCACAGCAACAGAATGAATAATGAGCCAACATGTGGAAATGTCTGTGTTTTCCATTTGTAATATCATAGCTTAATATTTTGTTCAGTTTCTGTACAATTCTGCTTCAATGCACATCACAATATTTAATCTTTCCCGTTACAGTTAAATAATTCAGCTCTCTAAACCTACTAAGCTTGCTGCTGTTTATCCAGTGGTTTTCAGTATCTGAGATGATGTACCTCCCCTCAGACAAAGCCTTGAAAAAGGCACCTTTCCTCACACCCTACTTAGTTTAGTTTTTTTGTTTAAAGGATCATAATAATGGTATCTAATCAAATTTATCTAATGTAATAATCAGTTTTTGACTCTGGGAAAGTGGAAATACAGAAGTAAAATAAAGTCATTTTTATTTATATTGTCTAATGTCACAAGTCAGTTTGCAGTATCATAAATTAAATGATACAGCTCTCCACCCTCTTTGCATTCACTCTCAGAGGATCATTCCTCTGATCCTCCAGTGTTTAACCAACTTTTGGGACCAGCAACACTGTCTGCATCAAAGTTTTGCCAACAACTACTGTGGTACTTGCTTTTAAAACCATCATCAGTCTGCTCTTCATTTGTACTCCTGCTGCATGACTCACTGTGAGAGGGGACGCTGAGCAGCTCCGACAGGTCCGGGAAGCAGCGGTCGTCCTGCAGGTGTCTGTCAATGAGCCGGGCTGAGTTTTCCAGCGCCTCTGCGAGCGCAGCGGCCGGGCTGCTGGGTCCGGCGCTGGACGGCATGGCTGTACGACCACCGCTGACTTATCTACAGGTACGTGTTTAAAAAATAATAGTCAGTTAATGTGTCATACGTGAATAATAGACAGATGGAGAAAATGAGAGAAAGGGAGAGTTGAGTGTTGCCGTGAAACGAGCTAGTGGAGGGACGCCGGTTAGTTAGCTAGTTGAAAATCTTATTATTTCGCACGCAAGCTAAAGGCTAACTAGCAGTTAAAATAAATGTTTAAAACCGAATTTGTGGCTTTACCCGACTGGAAATATTCCGCGTGATGCAGAGCTGTTTGGCTGAGAGGTTTTGTTCACCGGTTCAGCTGGCGAAAGTTGAGCAAATACATCCAAAACACTCAGAAAACTAGCAGCCCGCCAACAACCTCATGCACCGCGGCGGAGGTGAAAGGTTTCTTTTCCGGTCTTCTTCTTCGCCTTCTTTAAATTTTGCTGCAGACTGGATGCAGCGAAACACTGTGCTGCCACCTATCGGCCAATGTGATACCGTCTCTAATATTTACTAAAAAAAACAGCAAAATAATTGAATGAAAAAAGGATAATTAAAAGCAACCAGTCGGCTTAGCGTGGAACGAAGAGGATTTTATTCATGTTTATATATATATATACTTATTGGAATACTAAATATTACTATTGTTGCCATTATTTCTTTTTTTTCTATTTACGTTCTTTGTTTTTTATCTTTATATTTGCTTTATCATTTATACATGTACATAGTAGTTTATGGTAATGATCTGTTGGCATGTTGTTCTTTGGTGTCTACCATTTCAGCAAGACAAATATCATTTCCATAACAAGATACACAGTATATCTAAGACGTATGGTATTTTGTTTAAATGCCTGTTGATTTTGACTAGCATTTTTACAAAATTACTGTGTAATATGATTAAATCACATAACCATCTAGTAACAGGGAGGGATGGATGTGTAAATGCTTCACTCCCCCCGATCTCATCGTACAGGCCAAAAAGATGCGACTTTCGTGATGTGGGCAAAAAAAGCACAAACAAGTAACAAAGATGTAAGAAAAATTTATTGCAGTATTTGTTCCATCAGAAGAGAGGAGGATCACTTTTTTCTTGCTCTGTGTTCTATAACATCAAAATCTATATTAAAAACAATATAACTCCCCCTGCATATAGGCACAGATACTGCACTGCTTTTAACATAAATAAATTATATCAAAGATACTCCATTACACAGTGTGGGTAAACAACAAAATGTTTAAAACAAGAAAATAAAGAAAGTTAAAAGTTGTTGGAGCTCAGGTAAAGTGAATAAATTCATCTGGTGCTAGTTTGAACTCCAAAAACACTTTATTAAGAACATCATCAATACACTAATTTCCAACATTCAGTTTCTTTTCTTTTTTCTTTTTTCTTTACAGAATTATGTTCAGATATAAACATGTGTTTAGTTAAACTATGATACAGTGGGAGTAAAAATCAAACAACGAAGTTGCTGCACAACAGCGAAGGAACTCCCACACAATGTTTAGCCAAACATTTCCTTCTTGTGTTTAACTTAAACATGTATTCAAACAGATCAGTGTTCACAATACTTTTCCTCCATCTCGTCCTTAAAGAGCTTTCTCTCTGTAACATATTGGATCCACGTAGATGTGGTCTGTGAGGGGTTTCTGTCGGAGTTATCAGTTGATTAACTCTTCGTCCCCTCCTTGGCAGCGTACAGCGCCCGTAACGTCTGTGCCACTTTGTTTGTCAGCTTTTGTCCACTGGTCAAAGATATTTTCTTGTAAATAATGTCCGACTCCTTGATCGTGTCGACCCAAGGCACCTTTTTGCGACCGTCCCGTTTCTTTGCCTCGGCCCAGGGCCCAGAGTAAGATCCAGTCATCCAGTGTATACTGTAGCCATTTTTGGTCTTCTGGATGACCCTGGCGATCTGTGGTCTGTCTTTGTATTTGGGACGGCAGATGGCGACGACGTCCATGGCCTCCACTGTCTCATTCATGTGACCTGAGTCCTCTGCAGAATCCCGGCCTTTCTTGGGTTTCCGCTGTTGCGAGAAGAAGCAGAGCATGTTCGAGATGAACTAACTTTTTTTTTTTTTTCAAATACAGGAAGGATCTCACAAATTTTACATTTTCCATGTTGGAATAAGCCATGAACAGTAGCTGCGGTGAAAAATGAACTTAATCTAACTGAACTGAACTATTCCCAAGAGGTGTTGGTTCAATTCTACTGTAATTTCTACAGTTTTAATAAAACTTCACCATTGTTACTTCTCAAATTTCCAAGGAACCAACATTTCCATTTTATCTACCCTAAACGTCAAATGGAATAATTTGATTACAAGAACTTAAACATGAAGGTCCTATGTGTAATCTCTTCTCTCAGGAGTTTTTAAATTCTTACTGCAGGATGATCTTCATCATCACTCTCCTCGTCATCTGTCTCGGTTGGAGCAGTGTGGTTGTTGTGGTTGTTGTTCCAGGGTTTGGGGCCCTTCAGCAGTGATGTAATGACTTTGTTTCTGGCGTTGGCATTTGTTTCACCTTCCTCGTCCTCTTCATCACGATCCAAGTGCTCCATCAGTACCTTGAACTAAGAGATACAAGGAGTTCAGTATTTTCCTGATGTGATGATTTTTTGTACTGTAAACAATTTAAAGGCATTAACCGGTAACCTAAAACACGACATGACTATCTGAAAATCCTGAAACATACTGCATTCTGTACAAACTCTCTGAAATGATGCAAAAATACACTCAAAGCACTGTATTCTTACGTCCAAATACTGTTTCACGATGTTCTTCTTGGTGTCGTAGCTGAGCTCCATGTTGGCTATGTCGCTCTTCAGGTAATCCAGAGTCTGACGAGGGTTGAAGTGCACCTTGGATTTCCTGTTCACTGCCTTGTCGTACACTTTGGCAGATTCTGTCGGTGAGTATTTCTGGATTTTGCTGTAACACAAAGAGTTCACCTCGCTCATGTAAACAACTGAACCACTAAGAGAGGGGTGATGAAAGATTCATTAGCTTGCATTTTTGCTGCGGCCTACCTGTCCGAGAAACCGTATAAATTCTTCAGGTGTTGCTTTAGCACCAGCAGCAGCAGAATACCCTGTGAAGCACTGGCAAAGTCCAGCAGAGGGTTGGGGTTTTCAGGAAGACGGTCCATTACTGCATCTTCATCTTCGATGTCTGAGTCGGAGTCAGACACCGCAGACTTCTTCCGCTTGTGGACCACTTCGTCTTCCTCATCACTGCTGCTGCTGCTGGATGTGCTACTGCTCTGCTCTTTGTCCTCATCTTCATCGTCGTCATCATCAGAGCTGTATTTCCTCCTCCGAGACTGCTTCTTCTTCTTCTTCTTTTTCTTCACTTTCTTTTCGCGCTGTATAGGCTCTTTCCGTAAAGACTGTAGAGTGAACAAAACCGGTCAAACACAAACCAAATGTACTGTGGATATATTTTCTTCTCATGACAGATAAAACAATCAAGAAAAAAGTAAGGCACAAAACTCAACAACAAGTCTCACCTCCTTGAAAGACTGGAGCAGGTTGCTTCCAGAGACTGAGAGAGTAATATCTATATGGTGCATGATGAAAAGAGGCTCCTCCTGAGCCTGGTAAGGGAAGCAGGCCAAGTTGTCCGCTATGAACAGCAGCATGTTCACATCCGTTTTCTGCAGGGGGCACAAAGAGTAAAACATTAAAACATTACCTATGTTACCTATTAATCAGCTGTGACTGTAGGAACTGAATGGGTGGGTGGATGGTCGGCAGAGACGCGAAAAACCCACAAATCCACACGCAGGAAATGAGAATCAATTAGAGAGAGGTGAACTTACAGAGCTGTCATCAAACAGGTTGAGCAGGGAAATGAGGAAAGCCCGTCTGTGCTGTCTGTTGCCACGGACCATAGTGTAGAGATGAGAGCAGAGGGCAGAGTCAGAGTCATCGTGACGGAAACCTCGAATCACCGGGCCTTTGGATCCATTGATGGCCTGCTGCACCTGATAAGACATCTTTAAGCCTGCTACGGCCTTCATCTGCAAATTCAGAGAGGCGCAACTTAGCGTGTGCATATGTAAAATGATAATGGTTGAACTTCATCAGAATACATGCAATTTTGGGAAACGCCTGGATTTTATTTTTACTAGGATGAAAAGTTGAACTACAGTACATTATTAGATGATCAAACCATGTTTTTTTTTACCTTAGTCAAAAACATAATAACAATGAAGAAACACACATTTTCATTTGTATGCCTGTGCTTAATAATTTCATTCCTGGCATTAAAAATCCCTATCATGTAGTGGGTAACATGTTTCTGTGTAACACTCAATTTGACTGTAAAGCATAAAATATTCCCTTCTTCAGAGCATTTAGTGTTCACTGTAGCTGTAACGGTATAAAGTCTCCCCGGCCATAACTAAATACACACGCCTCTGCCCACAGACACTCTCTTTTCTGGGGATAATAAGCCAGCAAGCCACTCACATGGATGAAGCCTGAATATTTCTTGTCAATCTCCACCAGCTGTTGATCGGCTTTGTTCTTCATGGTTGGCTCAGGGTCTGTTCCCATGGCAATCAAGTAGGGCACACACTAAAACACAATTGTTCCAAATCTGTGAACGGCTCATGATGCATTCAAGACAGCAGAGAATGTTGTCGATGTGAGATAAAAGAAAATCTCACACAGATTCTGCTTGTAAGAGGTACGTTTTAGTCATAATAGTCGTAGCTTGCCGGAGTGTGCTCTGTGGACGTACCTGTACAGGGTGGATGAGGCCCTGGCTGAGAGTCAGTGTAATGACACTCAGGGCAAAGTGTCGAACAGTGGACTGTGAGTGGAAGAAGGACTCCAGCACCTGCTTCAGGTAAATCTGCATTATGGAGCTGCTCATGCCTGATGAGATGTCCCCCATTTCTTTCAGATCCTCTTGCTTGGATTGGTTCTTCCCTGAGTTAAAAAAAACACTAATCAGTCTAAGGATGCTCTACGTGATTAACCTGCTCAGTGTAGATTGGCACTCCTAAATAGAGTGATCATCTTTGACATCTGAGTACTCACATTCACGATCGGCTTCCTGCATTCGAGAGTCCTCCTCTTGCAGGTATGTCTGCAGGTTTTTCAGCACCTGGATCTTCAGACTGACCAAACTGCTCTCATCTGACAGGATACTGTTATACAGAACTTTCACATCCTGCACAAACATGAGCTCTGGGTGCATGATGAACTGGAAGCCTGGAGAAAATAGAAATAAATAAAAAAGGTCAGAAGAGCTGTAAGCAATTGATTTACCGTGCAAACACGGGGATTGCATCTCATGTTAGTCTGAGATGAGAGGCAATATACCTAAGCCTATGATGGCCTTGATCTGGACCTCCTCGTCTTCATGAGTGGTGAAATACAACAGAAGCTCCAACACTTTGTCCTTGATGACAATCTAAGGTGGAGAGAGCATGTCACTCATCAAAACAGGTTCTCACATAGTTCTGCACATAACGTTTGAGAAGCTTGCAGGACATTTACCTTGTTAGCACCCTTGAACTCCTCTTGATCAAAATCAAAGTGCCGACAGAGAGCTCCTACAGTAAACAGTGAGCGCAGGAGTGTAGGTTTGTTAACAGCCAGAGTGGAGCTGTTGGGGTCCTCTTGGTGTTGTGTCTTCAGTTTTGCGAGAGCTCCTATAAGATGGATGTGAAATAAGACAATGATGAGCTTAAAATGTAACCTTTCAGTTAAAAGTGAAGGAGCAATTTAACAATGACAAAAAAGTGGTTGTATTTTAGATTCATTGTCCAGCTTCAACCATTGCAAGGTCTACTAGATTCTGGTGTAAAAAAGAAAATGACACAGGACATAAGCCTTACCATAGTAACGGTTGAAACAAGCCCAAACAAACTTGTAGTTGTGTGTGACCTTGTTGACAACAGCACCAAGACAGCTCACACAGTGTTGTACAACCTGAGAAGCAGCAACAACAAAATGGCATCATGCTTAACTCAAACCTGCGTGCTCAGAGCAAAGCCTTAAGCTGTGAACGACACTGACCGTCATCCCGTATTTGATGATGAGCTTCATCAGGTCTTCTTCTATGGTGGTGAGGAAAGTCTCACTTGGGTGCTCCATAAGAGGGACAACCAGCTCCAGGATCTTCGCCACGTTACATATCACCATGAAGTCATTCTGAGTCTGAAATGAAAAGGACAGCTGTGAATGAGTGCAGGAGGCATGGATAAGTTTAAGTTTATAACATATTATATTATCTTTCTAGAATATTATCTTTCATAATATTCACTTAAGTTGTAGCTATAGCAGCATAAATGGTAGTCTTAGATTAAGATTAATGTTCCTCTTGATGGGAGAGATAGGCATAACATATCTCATAATACATCTCTTATCTTGAAACACCGTTGAGATATATCATATATAAAATTATTATTATCATTTTAGCTTGACTGAACATATTTACAGACAAAAAAAACATATGATATGATGACGTGACATGACATGATATAATTTCATGATGTCTGTTTTACATACAGACTTAAATGCTTCTAGATAACACCAACCAAACATCTGAGGTCAACTGTGCCATTTATTTATCTTGTTTCATTTTTTTGTATTAGCATGAGTGAAGAGATGTCATTATTAATACATTATATCCAGAGAGTTCATTAGTACATTACCACTGGGCAGCTTGGTACTGTGGCAATTAATGGACATATATATTAATTGACTGCTCGTATAGTATGGGTATTGGGATGGACCCAATATCGAGCATGTGTGTTTTCACTTGGCTGCCACTAGATGGACCTGGAGCACAACATAAAAATCTGTAGTTTTCTATGTGTGTGTGTCATGTTGGCACCAGTATCAACAAGTTATTTTTAATGCTACAAGTGAAAAATAATAGACTGGATAAAACTAGTATACAAAATGACTTACATTGCACTTGGTGGTCAAGTAGGGCTGCATAGTCATGGCATGTTTGACCATTAACTGTGCTCTGATCTTGCTGAACAGGTAGAGCGTGGTGATGCACGCCACCAGACGACCTGAGTTGACACCTTTATCCTCGCAGGCTGAAACACAAACATTAACATTTGTCACAGCAGAGTCACGTTTAACACATTAACAATGCAATAAGAATTTTGCAAGAAAATACGCTATTATATTTCTTTTTATTACCTGCAAGAGACTCCTCATATTTCAGTATGTGCTCCACCAGATTGTCCACCAACTGAACACAGGCCTTCTTGGCAGGTTTGTACGAAGCTTGTTCCTCTGACTTCAGTAGCTATACAGTTGCCATAAACATGTTAAGATGAGATGCAAGATGAAATATGCACACAGCATTCATCATGCAAACATGCAGATATATCAAAGATGTGTCCAAAAACAACACACAAGTTATACAACTCACATTTTGGAGAAGCTGCTCAAACCAGTCATAGCCTGAATCTTTGCATGCCAACACCTGAGATGAAATCAAAGCACAACATGAGTCTGATCGTGATGATGAACACAAAAATATTTCGCATTAGAATGATAAAAATGAAAAAAAAAGTAGCAATGCTAGATAGTACGCACCACATCTGTGATGTTGAGGATCTTCCGAGTCATGGCATCTTTGTCATGACTGGGTGTGGGGGTGAACCAAAGTTTCTGGAATGTCTCATTCACCAGTTTCTGCATTGGAGAAGATGATTGTGATTAAACTGAAGAACAAAAATAAACTCTGTCACCTGTAAGCGGCATGTGAATAAAAATAAACACAAACCTTGATCCCCTCTTCGTCATTCACCCTTCTGATCATCTTGACACACATCTCAGTGATCTTGTGAAAGTCTGGCTGCTCCAGGCAAATATCCCTCATGATCTTGATGACCCTCTTCCTCACACTAATACCTGTGTCCTGTGTTAAGACAAAATGGATAAAAGACAGTTCAGCACTGACTAAATAAAAGTAAAGAGTAAGGGAATGTGATAAAAGATATTCGTTTCTTGCTGATGCACTGAGTCGAACCAAATGGTTGCAGTTCCACATTTGATCTGTAGGTGACAGTGTGGGGAAGAAGATGATTTAACCTCAGCTGAACTTTTGCACTTTCAATGAACCTTTTGGTCCGAGTTTGCTAAAGTCAAGAGCAACTTCTACTTTAGTCTGGCTTATGAAGGATGTTGAGTAATACTTTTCACAATCCATATGTGACGTGAGCAAATCAATTTAAAGTTATGCATGTGTGATAAAGAACTTGATACTAAAGTTCAAAAATAAGGGGAATAGAGAAGCTTAAGAAATTACCAATATCCTTTCAATGAGCATGTCATAGTACTGCTCAATGAGCTCTGGTCGGCTTAGCACAAAGCGGCCAAGGAGCTCCACAGCAGCTTCTCGCACGCTGGTGGAGTTGTCCATGAGGCGACAATGAACTCCACGCTGCATATCCAACTGAAAAACAAACACGGGAGATTAGTCAAGCACAGATAAATATTACTACATGTTATGGCTGCTCGTTTGACTGTGGGAAACTAGCAAGCCTCCTGGTAATGCCAGAACACTACATTAAAGCTCAGGCAAAAAAAAAAATCTCATTAGAATTAATCAATTTAAAAAAAAAAAAAAAGATATTCTATCTTCTGTAAAATAAACACTTAGTACTTCAGCTATCAATCAGCCGATAGTCTAAGAGGTGTGTGGCAGCCAATATACCACGACTTACCCGTGCTAGAATACTTGGATCCACTGCTACGACCTCTGACAGACACTTCATGGCTTTAGTTCTGACTGCAATGGCGCTCTCACCAAGCACTCTCAGAATCTACACGAGAGACAGTACAGGAAAAAGGTTAAGGACAGCCAACACAGTATCTCCTACTCACATCTATTTAAAATAAATCCTCTTACCTGTGATAAATAAATATCAAAGCTCTGTGCAAACGGCCTCATAGAGGCCAGATATCTGACAATCAGACAGGAGTCCTCATAGTCTATTGTGTCAGAGTTTAACCTGAAAGAAAAATCCAGTAGAGCGTTTAATACGAAAGATCATTGAACAGGTTAAACAGCGTAGCACATCAGTGCAGTGATCCAGAGTGAAGCTGTATTTACCTCAGAGAACTGAAATGCGATGGTGACGTCTTGATGACCTTGCGGAGGAATTTCTTCCGTGCCTCTGCACGCTGCATAATCTCTCCAGTTGTGTCCACATCGTGGGAATGATGTCGACCTCTCAAGTCCTCGTCAATCTCATTTTGGGACTTCATTGCTTTCTCAGCCTCACTTGTAGTGTCCCTGAACCACTGGGCGATGTAAAATTTCCTGGCGAACTATATGGAAAAAATGCAAACAGAGGTGGTGAAAATACATTTCAAGGCATACCACTAGTATAATACCACTGACAACAACCCAAACCCTGTTAAGTTTCCTTTACCTTAAACTTAACAACCCACAGTATTCCTGTCTAGTCATCCAAGAGCTTGAAGTAACAGGAATCATGAATACTGACCAAACTGATTTCTTTAAATGCACATTGAGCATGGAAATTAAGCACTCACCACGAGAGATGGATCTGTCTCAATGTTCTCATCTAAGTAGTCGAGCAAGGCCTTCTGGAGTTGCTGGATCTCATCATTGCCTGGATTCTGTACAGAGATCAAAAACACAAGGAGCATGTCAAAAACAGTTCAGCACTGTTACTTTATGTTGGTTAAAGTAATTACAATAATAAGTAGTCTACCTCTTTAATGATGCGGTCGATAGCCTTTTGGTCCATGTTGCTAGTGACAGCATCTTTACGCAGGCGAGAAGCTACAGTGCCGAGGTAGTCCAGTGATGCCACCCTGAGCGCCATTTCCGTCTGCTTATTACTGAACTGGTGCACCTTGAGCACAAACGGTGGAGATAAAAATGTCACAACACAGTCGTACGACAGTGGCAATTTCTACTGGACAGATAATTAGCCATGACACCATTGAAGCGAATGACGCTACTCACCAACAGCCGGCCCAGTAAACTGAGCAGCAGTTCAGCTGCAGGCCACTCGGGCTTGTTGACTGTAGACAGCAGATCGTGAACAAAGTTCTCGAACAGAGGCCGGAAGTCCTCCTCTCCCTGCTTACTGCCACACCTGAAACATACAGAACGCAATCTTTTATTGCAAGTTATTTCTGCACATTGGGCCACTTTAGTCTATTTCACAGCAGAAGCAGGTATATTATATGAGCACAAAAACAGAGCTATAGATTATGGCTTGAGGCTAAAGAGGAGTGGGTGAGATTGAGCGGTACTTTGGGCAGTACTTACTTTTTGAGAAACACTGACAGGAAGTTCTGAGCTGTCCTCATGGCAGTTTCATAAGAGTTTGTGATGAAGACATCTCTATCCACCTGGTAAAATAATACCCAAAATGTAAAACAATTTCTGAATCAAAGCATTTTTCACATCAACAGAGATAAAGATTTAAATTTCAATCAAATCCTCAGCAGTTACCTTCTTACTATGCTCATCCTCTGGGTCCTTCTCTGAGGGAAGGTGTACCACACACTGGATAAGCTGAAAAACCAGCGCTGTGACCATCTGGATATACAAGGGCTCTCCATCTGAATCACTGCTGTTTAGCCTGAGGGAGTATAAGAAATATGAAGTATTGTAATATTTATCGAGCAGGTAAAGTCCATCAATTTCCTTATTCACGTAATTTTACTGAAAAAATATTCACTCAAGCTGTAGTTACCTAAAGTTCCTGAGGCTGCGTTTACTAGTAGGTAGTCTAGCCAGGGAGGTGAAGATCTCTTCAAGAATGAGCTGTCTGTGCTTCTCGTAACGAGAGAACACCTAAGGACAACAAAAAGGTGTTACACAGGAGCACTTCATAAAAAACTGAAGAAACAGCAGAATTAAAACCTAGAATATTACTAAATTCGATGGCAGACTTACTGCTGTTACTAGTGTGATGGCACATAACTGCAGTTCACTGACATTCTCCACAAAAAACGGTGTAATACCAAGGTTGGACACCTGGAAGTGGGACACAAAGACAATCAGGTTTGCAAGAGCTCAACAGTCAAAATGGGGTCATGGTTTTGAAAGACCTCAGACCACATGAAGAGTCTCACCTGGAGAATAGTGGTGTCTGTTAGCAGCTGGATCTCCAGGAGCTCTGAGATGTTGCTGACAATATCACACACTTTGTTGTAGAGCATGACCACCACCTTCTGTTTGTGTGTGGAACTCTTTGCTTTCTTGGACTTTGAAGTGTGCATGCCACCTTATGTGAGAGAGATAAAGGGGATATACGAGTTGAATAAAAAATACTTTAAACATCAGTGGCAAAATACTGAAACAATTTTCTTAAACAGACACTTCATACACATTTCTAGATTTAAATACAGGGTTTCACGTCATTTAATATGACAAGAATATTTTAAAGTCAACTTCTTGTTAAAAGAAATAAAATAGTCCCTGACCATAGCCGTTAAACACTGTCTTCAAGTACTCATATTTTTTAAAGAAGTAAATCACTGAAGGTATTGCAACTGCTCATGGGCAAACCTCTCATACAAAAGAAAATGGAAATCTGGAAATCAAGATTTCTGCTTAACTTAGAAGAACCAAAAGAAACTGTGCTGACCTCCATCCACTCTGTAGACCGGGTCATACACGGGGTACAAAGAGTTTTGCAGATGGAACTTGGTGTATTGCAATATCCTCTCAATCACGTCCTCTATATAAACGGCCTTGGGCATGTGTGGCGATGTCATGATGTTTAGTGCAGTCAAACACGCATCAGCAGACTTAGTCACACGTTCCATGATAAGGTCACGCCACAACCGCTCCTCATCCATAGAATCATTGCCCTACAAATTTCAAAAAACATTAGTAACAAAAAGACAAATATCACTTTCACAGCTGAAAAAAAGAATCATTTCAGGCTGAACAACTTACATGATTCATTAATGTGGAAAGTTTGCTGCTGTCCTGAATGTTCTTCTCCAGGATGTTCAAAAGTTTCACCAGTTTATCAGATGGAAACTGTTAATCAAACAAATGACTGGTTACTTTCTCAGTGATGCAGCTGTGAATTTACATCTTTACAACAGTTAAATATCAACTATAACCATGTATCAGTGCACTAACACACTTCTCTTACCCTGTTAAAGAGGCTCATAGCTTTAATCTTAGCAGAGTCACTGCCTAGCTCGCTTAACTGGTGCTTCCCAAGCAAGAGCTCTTGAGGTATTTCATCATCATCTGTCAGGGGGCACGAAGTTAAAATGTGGATGTTTTTCAACTCAATGCATTTTTCAATCTCAGTACGACAAATGAAGCCACGCCGTGCTCGATGTTTACCTGCTGCAGTGTGATCCATGTCCTCAAGGTTCTCCAGAATGTTGTCCAATCTGGCCATGAATCTCTTAAATGTGGAGGAGTCCATCATGTCTGTTAACAAATGTGAGTAAGCTGATTAAGAAAAAATATTCAAATACGTATAACTGATTAAATCATACAATATTTTTAAACCATACCCTCTGTTGACAGCTTGGAATCATACGCCTTCCTGTTTTTCTGTTTCTCTTTTTTCTTCAATTTTCTGGCAACTGAACATAGAAAAGAATTGGTCATTAACATTAGTCAGATCCAAGCACTGAATTTTTAATCGGAAAGGACCCAACATGACTTGAGAAAGAGTCTAGTAATCCAACTATCCAGTGCACACCGGTTTTAAAAGGCAAATATCGGAATGACAGCAAAAATCACAATTTGCATTACCTGACGCAATTTGCATGTTTTTTTTGCCTATTGTCTAAGGTTATAATTGAGACAGAAGCCCTTTCGCTTCTTAGAGACAAAAAACTAAATTAAAAGAGTTTGCAACATGTATTTGTTTTATTTGCCCACGGGCAAGTCTATGCAAAATAAAACAAAACAAAAAACACTCACCATCACTGAGGCTTGGTGGTGGAGAGCCTTCATCTGAATTATCTGCACTCCGTTCACGGTGACGACTGCCGGATCCTCGGCGAGCATTTTGAGAACCTCCGCTTCGACGGTGCTCTCCAGAACCCTTCCTCTCCTCTTTCCACGTCTTGTCGTGATCTTTCTTGTACCTTTTCCTTGAAGCTGTTACAATAACACACAAAACATAAGTAAGATATCTAAAGTCCTCACACAACTTTAAGCACCAACACATTTTAATAATTACAAAACATAGAAGTATTTAGAGGCACATCTATGTTTTTCTTATGGATTACTGGTAAATTCATACTAAAATATATTGTGCTATGCTTTAATACTGACACTCGTCATCATCTTCATCGTCGTCATCTTCACTTGAGTCCAGCTCAGCATACTTGGATTTCTTACTGATCATACTGTGCCTTCGCTTGTTTGTCTTCTCACAATGTGACGTCTCTGCAAAGACAAGATGTGACTTCTCAGCACAGAATAATCTACACTTCAAAAACAGGTACAGTTATTGTGATAATGATGATTAGTGAGACAGTGTTTTAAAGTAAATAAATAATGCAGAAACTGGGCAAAGTCACACTGCGCATATCCATCCCCTACAGTTTTGCGTAAATATTTAATAAAAATAAATCATACCTCTCTCTGATCTGTCAAAAGAGGTCAAGTTCCTGGATCTGGAGCTGTGAGTATTCCTGCTTTCCCTAATAATCTTTTTTACCTCAGTAATACTGAGTTTCTTAAGCATAACAACAGGCTTAGCTCCTTTGTTTAAGTTCTCTATCAATGACACTCTCTCCAGCCTGACAAGGGGTTCGCTCCAGACATCTTTCAATTTGCTTGGAAGTTGGGGCTCTTTATCTTTCCCATCCCGTTTCAGTTTAGGAATCACAAAGTTCTTCAGACTTCCTGACTGGCCACCCAGCAGGTATGAGGGGAACTCACTAGGTTTTGTCTCAAAAGGCTGCTGTTTGTTTTTAGCTTGGCAGCTAATGCTGCTTTCCCCACTTTTCCTTTCTTCCTTATTTTGGGCGTTTTGAAGGTTGGAACCTTCTGTCCTCTGCCGACCATTGAGGTCAGTGGATTTTCTGCTCCCGTCCTGCTTCACTCTAGAGCTGTCAGGTTTAGTATGCCGGTCAGGAGATTGTCTGTTGCAGTTTTCCCTTGACAACATCTTGTGTTTTCTTTCCCTATCTTTGTCTCTGTCTCTGTCTTTATCTTTACCTCTATCTCTGTCTCTGTCTTTATCTTTATCTCTATCTCTGTCTCTATCTTTATCTCTATCTCTGTCTTTATCTCTGTCCTTATCTCTATTTCTATCTCTGTCCTTATCCTTATTTCTATCCCTGGCTTTGTCTTCTCCATGTTTGGAGTTACGCTCCGCCTTGCTCACGGTTTTCGGAGTCTTAGGTTGGCTGACATGGGGCCGGTGATTGTTGTGGTTCTTTTCCTCTTTGTGCCGCTGGTCTGAATGCTTGTCGTGTTTCTGCCGCGTCGTGTCTGCCTGTCTGTCTTCTGAGTGTCCTTTGACGCCATCGGTTTTGCCATCATGCCTGTGTTTGAATTCGCGACGACTTTCCTGCTTCTGTTTGGGGGTTTCCGGTTGCACGTCCGAGCCAAACTTCCTGGGGTTTTCACCGTGCTGTTTGATGATCCCAGGTCTGTTTTCCACAACTTTATCTACCTTTCCTTCTGTCTTTGTCTTAATGCGCCGTAGGTGGTCCTCACACAACTGCTGCGCTTCAAGGACCACTACGGGCTGTCCAATCACTCTGCCAGCTTGCTGAAGATCAATACTGACCATTAAAGCAGGCCGACTGGCACCGTTACTCGCGGCATTTGTCTTCTTGGGTGTCAACTTGCTGTCAGTGTAGCCCCCTTGTACAGCAGGCCCGTCATTTGACTCGGCTCCGGATTCCTGAGGATATGAGTCCTGCTTCCGTTTCTTCAATGGTTTATCTGTAATGAATAAAAATGTAGCTGAAATCTTCAACACAACCAAAACTAAGTAATACAAATTGCTTAAAAGATACAGGGCAGAGGCAGACACACAATACCTTTATCCTGGACTTCTTTAGACCATCGTTCTCTCTCGCTGGCCGACTCTCGTTCTATCCTCTCAATCTCTGTCAGTGTGTCAATCTCAGCATCATCAAACACAACCCCGCTGACAACACCAGGGTCCTTGTTATTTGACCGAAGAGGAACCTGTTGACAGTTTGCCTGCTCCTCAGTACCTAGCTTGTGTGAAAAGTCCTGGGAAGTCCTTGACAGCTGATTATTATTATTATTATTATTCACCAAATCAGTTTCGTGGTCCAAGTCAACAGGCGCCCTTGGAGGAAGTTCTCCAGATTGATCCATGTCAGAACTTCTCACCCGGGACAGTGTTAAAGTCAGCCTGGCAGAGTCTTTTGATGGGGAACTGACAATGCCGTACAAGGCATTTTTGTCCATCTGCTCATCTTCATCCTTGCTCCTTTCCTTCTGCTTCTTCTTGCGGTCAGCGGAGGCGACGTGCAGTTCCGGTGCTGCACCTGGTGGCGCATCAGGCGGAGGCGACTGCATGATGAGAGAAGGCCTGGATCCTGTAAAAACACAAAGATATTTAAAGACAAGAGATCACCGGAGAATAAGTCCCGACAAAAAATGGTTTGTACAGTGGGGCGTTATTTTGAGCCACGTGATGAAGGGGAAGTGACTTGTTGCCATGCAGCATACTTTTCACAGCCTCTTCACTCCCAGCAGAGGAACACACAGACTGCGGTGATTTAACAGGATAACTGGCAGCCCTCATGGAGGGGTCATTCTCCTGTTGGAAAGACAAGACATTTATCAACACTTTTTCCATTCTGCACCTGCTGAGGTCCAGTCAAAGACATCTCAATTCTCTACATTACCTCATGCCCAAGTCTGTGAGCCATGTTCGCGTATTCGTCACTTGAGCCCAGTCTTGCATTATGATTTGATGAATTACTTGATAGCTGTCCAGAGACCTTGTTGTCATGGACATTCCTCACCCCACCAGCAACTAAAACAGAGAGTGAAATAAAATATGCAATTTAATTATTTGTGATGGGCAATGCCTGACATCGATCTGACAAATAGAGACATTCTTCTACACCTATTGCAGCTCAACCATGTGAGTCAGCTTTTGTGTAAAACTTAGTGATGTCTTAGGATCACATATTACTTGTGGCAAGCTAACTGCTGACCTGAAACATCATGCAGGTGATGTGATTTTAAAAAGAAAAACTGGTTGTTTTCTTTCCAAACTTTTGTATAAGGAATTTTGACAGTATGGTATTTTTGACAGCTCAAGATTAATGTTCTGTGATCAAATAACATTGATCACCCACTCAGAGCCACTTTAATATGTACTTTACAGTAAGCATCTCTTGTGGACGGCATCTTGTTTTAGGCAAAACGCTATTCCTCGATATCAGATGTTTGCTATGTGCTGTTCCAAGCAGTGGTGTAGCAAGCAGGTAATGACACATCTTTCCCCGACTTAAATTTGTACTCACCTTGCTGAGCCTGTTGGTGCTGAGAATAACTTGGTGGATTGTACTGCATGTAGTCTGCAGGACTCTGGGGCGTATAGGGACTAGGAATAGGACTGTTCTGCTGTTGAACGAACCGAGCACCGGATCCAGACTGCGGCGATGTAAAGCATCTGTGAAGGAACAAAAAGTAGTCTTAGTAACAGCATAGATGCCACTGTTTCTTTATCATCTGACAGTATGCTGGCGCTGTCTTACCCAGAGGGGCTTTGAGGGACAGTGGTTTGCTGATAGTTTGATCCTGGGCTCCCATGTACCTGGTTCTGAGAGATCTTATACTGTTGGATCATTGGTTGCTGCATTACACCTAGGAGAAGGGGATTAAAAAAAATCTATAATTAAGGTCATAAAAACAAAGAGCAAGGGACTTTTTGCAGCTAACAAAGCTTTCCTCTGCACCTCAGTAATGGGATATAAGTTGTCGTGTCTGATAACACCTACACTTGTTGAAAGACGCTAGCTCAGGTTAAACAAAACATTCAAAAGTGAAAGTGAACTAGAATTACATCTCCAGTGTATCAACAGCCTCCAGCTGAACCAAATACATCTACTCAACAGAAATACTGGGTACTACTAACAAGCTGCTACACTGTGAATTCTACCTTCCCTCTTTCACATGAACAGTGTGTCACAGAGATGTTGTTTCAACTCTGTGGTTATTTTTGAGGCCATAGTGAGTGGCGGTGGTGGTGCTGACCAGGACTGCATTATTTTGAGAAGCATTTCTACTATTCTGTCCAGTTGATTTGTGAACGGTAAACTGTTTATGGGGGTGGATGAAACATTAGAAACAGTAGCTTTTCAATACACCACCACTACAAGCAGCCCCAAAATGCCTGTATGGTTAAATGAAGATCAGTGCCAAAGAAAAACCCCTGAACACAACTGAATTGATTTGAATTATTTATAGCATGCATACACACAGTAACAAACTATTATGTGCATAGAGCTGGAAATACAGCATGATGTATGAACATTTGTATCATAGTGTCAATAATATGATAAACAAGTTCTTCACAATGTCCAAACTACTATGTCTGTGTTGCACACTTGCTCATGTGTGGTTGTTAATCATGCTAAAAATAAAATGTATCACCACAAAAACTATTCTGAGTTCAGAGTGATAAAGGAGGAGGTTACAGCTGTAGGACAAGGTTTACCAAGCTGCAAGGTTATGTATATATATGACTATCTAAACATTCACTACATCTTTGGAGTAGCATTTCACCGGATCAGAAGCACCAAGCTCCTACTGCTGACTACAGTAGCACAAATAACGGCTGTAAATAAAACATATTTCTATGGGCTAAGCGTGCGGTCACCACCACAAACTCCTGTGGTTTATTTTTTTCTGACTACTGTTAATCTTGCAGTTGCAAACATCTTTAGCTCTGCAGCACATACTCTGTGCAAGGCTTTTCTATCTTTTTTTCTCTTTGACACAAATACTGATTCAGTATGAAAGGTGTTAATGTACATCATATATTAAGATTACCAGTAATTGCAGGCTAGTGCTGCTGCTCATAAATCTAGAAGGCTTTCCTGAACAAAAGTTAAAAAACAATGCAACTGTTTATGGCAATTAGTGACAAGAGTACTTGTCACTGCTTGTAACTGAAAAACAACTGTAATATCTGAACTGAAAGTTATCCAGCAAGTTGTGTTTAATATATTAGGTGCAGCTGTAAGAAGCTTTATTCCCACCCATGGAGATTTTAGAGGAAACAAGATGGAGATATTAACTGTGTTCTCTGGCCATGTTTACATATTTCTGTCTGTCAAATTGACTCTGTCACCCCAATACAATGTGGGTGAAAGGAATTCCCTTTTGGAGTTCACACCATACCAACGACTAAC
Source organism: Amniataba percoides (assembly GCA_037176925.1). Classification (NCBI taxonomy): domain Eukaryota; kingdom Metazoa; phylum Chordata; class Actinopteri; order Centrarchiformes; family Terapontidae; genus Amniataba; species Amniataba percoides. The sequence goes on along the minus strand of JBAJHX010000035.1, from coordinate 15,145,800 downwards.
CACAACGTCCACAGTTCAAGTCTGGCTGGGCACCTCTGTGGCATCTCTCTTGCCTCATTTCCTGTTGTCACTCTACTTATGCTGTCAAATAAAGCATACAATGCTCAAAAACAAAAACCAAGAGAAACATGCCTTTCCAGATATCATGCCCCAGCTACTCTGGATAATTCACAAACTTTGTTGGGAACAGGTTTAAACTGAACTAGTTTGTACCAAACAAACAGTCCTGTCCTGTGTGACCACATACTGCTGGAAGCAAATCTACCATGTAATTTGGATTAACTGACCCTTTCCCTAGCTTAACTATACTGGAAGTACCAGAAACACAGCTCCTCTCTGTGAAAAACGCACCTTGTCATAACTCCACAATTTATTTAGATTCTGTAAGTTGTTAGCTAGGAAGTTTGTCACCAATGTATCAACAAATCACCTACATGGGGACCCCACTATGAAAGCAGGACATTTGAAAAGTCACTGGACCCACCTGTCATTGATTAAGAAATAGTACATAAGTTAATTACACCAAAGTCTACACTGTCTCTGGTGACTTATTTCTGTCCATTTCCCATCTTTAAGCTGCGGTAGGCTAAATATGTATAGACAATTCATTACCTGTACGTAGCATTAGCACTGCTCCATACCTCTTGTGATTAAACAAAATAACTGCCAATGGTGGCTAATTAAGAAGACACTTACATCCACAAATCAATTAGCACCTACAGTTACAGCCAAACAAACCTGCCAAATAGTAAACAACACAATTTGTGATGTGGCTAGTGGTTCCCAAACTTTTTCTGTCACACCTTTTCAAGCCAGAAAAATCCCCTTTGACTTTAGAAAGCAGAGAAAATACAGATGGAACTAAAAGCATTAATGGTGGCTGAGTTCCAGTAATTACTGTGATGCAATGCAGTCAGAATAATGGCATTGGTTAATGGTGGCACATTTGACAGGTTGATAGGTCTGCTGTGAAAAAAATGTTGTCTATTCAATTCAAGTTTCAAACAGTTTTTTCTTCCAACAATAGCTCTGCACTCCAGTTTGGGAACAACTAGTGCAGTGAAACTAGGTACACACTGTGCATCTGACTCAGGAAACGCTCAGGTGAACAATTAGTTACGGTGGAAACCAAAATCACAGCCAGCGAGAGAGCAGAGTCAACAGCACCGGCTCAATGTCTCCTCCTTACCACCCAAAACCTTGTACTGGGTTGGCGTACTTTTGTCCCTGAAGATTTTGGGGTGCATGGACAGCAAGGTTTGTAGGAGCACTGGCATGTCACCCTCGGGTTCATCATTCCCCAAGTTGTCCTTCAGCTCTCTGGAAAGCAGGCAAAAGTATAGTCCACAGTCATATTGCAGGCAATAGCTGTCGGCTGGCCTGAATGCAGTTTTGACTAATGCACTCTGATTCTGACAACCCAGAGCTGACCTATCTGGCAATGCAGGGACACTGTAAACTGAGAAACAACACTTGTCCACTAAAACTGTTGGCAACAAAATAGACATTTAAGAGTGAGCCCACTTTCACGAGCATGCAGTGGCAGCTACTGGCCATCTGAATTCTCTTTTAAACTCTCAGTGAGGTGTGGAAGACGGGTGAGTGGTACTTACATGTGTTCAGTGGAGACCTGGTTAAGGCTTTGTGCCAGCTGAGTCACCAGATTCTCGTCCCGACACACCAGCAAGCTGCTGACCTCTTCAGAGATCCTTCCATTGTAGAGCAGACTTTTGGCAGTGGTGGCAGGGAGAGGAGAAGGCAAAGGCAGCTGGTTCAACACTATAAAAGACAAAAGAAAGACCAGACAGGTTACATGGAGAGTGAAGGGAAGCAGGATGGCGCAAAAACATAAAATAAAATTGTTTTGGAAAAAACTTAGAATGTGAATGTATTTGTGTATTGTGGTTAAAAAAACTATAAAGAAAAACACAGTGGCTGTGCCGCAGCTCTGTGTCCTTCTTCAACAGCCAGATCGATCACCTTTAACTTGAAAGCTGCATCATATTCATTTCTTCGTGTGTTTCCATGCCAAGTGTGTGTGCATGAAGCACAAAATGACTGATCTGAAAAATTTAGTGGGAGTGTGTTTGATTTAATTCAAACAGTTTCATTGGTCCACTGTGACCTGTTCGGTATTTTCATTGGTCTGATGTAATGAGGTTAAATGTTTTGGCAGCATGAAGCTCGTTAGCCCGTAAAAATCTATAAATTAGCCACATCATTGTTTAAGCTGCAGGGTTCAAAGCGTGTGAAAAAAGTAGCGACTTATAGCCCGGAAATATGGTAACAGTCCCTCTCTATGTGGTGGTAATACTAAATGTCAAAGACATGACAACAAACTCATACATAATAAAAAATATATATATGCTGTAATAGTATTATAAACTTTATGTCTAATTTATTATCAAAAACATATGGTAACATCAAAGTGATGTTAGTTTAACAATGAGATTAGTTTAACAGTTGATTATTTTTTCTTTCATAAAACTTCACATCTTGTGAAATATAAGCCATTCACCTGTGTCTGCCCTAAAGGAACCATTATTACCAGTATTAAGCTATTATAACCCCACGGACAGTGAGCCTTGGCCTGCTTGGCCAGCGAAAGTATCCCCCGGCCTTGCCCTACCCTGGGTTCATGTTGGTATTGAGGCCGTGTGAACAACGTGAGAGCAACGAGGTTCCACTTACGGTCTGTCAGGCTCGCGATTCCAGCAAGAGTAGTGATGGGAACATGAGGCATATCACCATTCATGCTGAAGATGAGGTCAAGAGGTCGTGTCAATGCACAGGCTGCTCAGTATAACCAATCTCTTCCTGCTCCTCACATCTCCAAAACGCTGCAAAGACACAGAAAACACACACACAAAAAAAAACAATGGCAAAAGCCAGTCTTACAGGATGCTCAACAAGGTCGGACACCGTCACATGCGGAACAGTTTTCCATACAACTACAAGTGCGCTTCTTCTGGGATGAGGATTGAAAAATGTGTCCGCTGGTGAGAGTGCATTTATACACTGCCAACAAAACTGCCCCTCTGACGTAAACAGTGTATGCCGGCCTTGTAGCTCGCCCGGGCATGTCTTTGAAACTTATTGATTCACGACAGCTTCTGGTGCCATCTCTTGGGATCTGGTGTCCAAACCATCTTGTTCCCTGCTTAATTTGTGTACCACCTCCCCCAACCCCCCTCCTCTATAAACACATATCTTCAGTATCCTGCGTCTTTTGTTTTTAACTTTCTCTTCCATCTTTAGCTGGGATGTTTCAACCTCTAAAGTGGAGCATGCACAACTGCTGCAGAAACAAATGCTTTCACATATGTGATGCAGCAAGTCGTGCATGAAAGTAATAGTAGCAGCTGTAGTATCAAATCTGTTCATGATTGCATTAAAGGTAATTTAAAAAAGTTGCCTCCTTGAGTGTGTTTCTTATCTTTCTCTAATCTCAAACCTCGGCTAGCCTGAGCTCTTGCACCAACATTCATTTTCGCAGTTAGCAAGCAAGACACAGAAAACCTTTGCTATTATGGCTCTAAATCTTTCTTTTGTTACACTCTCAGTTTCCGGGAGGAGGAGGGGGGGGTTGATATGTCCAAACGGCGACATTAGCTCGCCTGAACACCAGACACGACTGCGTTATTACTGTCTCGTTGCTGTGTTTTTGACGTTTTGACGAGGGCGAGAGGCGCCGCGACGCCTGCGAGAGAAGTGCCTGAGATGAACTCGGGGTTAGCCGGCTAGCCAAAACAGGAGCTGGGAGCTAACGTATGCTAACGGCTGAGGCACAACTTGCCCGAGCTAGCATCACCAAACCCGGCTAGGCTGTCTCCTCCGTGTCTCTGTTTTAAATACACATATTACATTGTGGAGAAAGGGATATAGGGAAAGGAGGAGGAGGGGGGATTTTTTTTTAACTCACACTCGCCTTGGCCTTCGTCGACGCATCCCTATAGCTCACAAAAGTGGACCTCGGACTTGCCTAAGGAAGCGTAACCCCGACCCGACAGGGGTACAAAGCAAAGACCCCCCCTCCTTTCTCTCCCTGTATCCATCACTGATTTAACCCCCCCTTCCCATCCTCTTCCACTTGGCTCGGTTCGGCCGCCCGAGTGAGTCCGACAACGGCGAAATAATGTGTCTGTAAAGACGCTGTTATTCGTTGGATCCGGCTTATTTACCTCTGGATGTGATGAGAAGAAGTGGCTCTGCTGGAGGAGGAGGAGTGTGATGAGGAGGAGGAGGAGGAGCAGGATGGCAGCTGGAGGTGGAGAAGCGTCTCTAGCTCCCTCTCCGTCCCACCGATCGAACAGCTCCTCCGGGGAGAGAGGAGGAGGAGGGGGGGGGGCTCAACCTAGCAGCCGGGCGGCGGTGATTCCCGGCGGGGGGAGGCGCAGGGGGGGGCTCTCCTCTCCCGACATAGCTGCTGGAAAAAATAAAAAAAACTCCTGATCAGAGTGATAAAAAGCAATTAAGGAAGAGAGAAGAAAAAAAAGAAGAAAGGGGGGGGTCCGCAGCTTCTACCCCACCACTACCTCTCTCGCTTTTTCTCTCTCTCTCTCTTTTTCTTTCTCTTTCAAAATGCCGACCGGAAGAACCGGTAAAGGGAATAACTCCCTCAACCGGTAGGGAGCCACGTTTTATGACCTCACAAGCTCCAGATAAATTAAAATGAGGGAGGAGGGAAGAAAAAAAACATGAAGTGTTTCAGTGAGCCACCATGTGATCCCAGGACATCTCTAAGTCTCTGAAATACCACTTTCCTTTCCTTCGATGTTTCCTTTGGATGTTTTTGATGGTTATAATTGAGATATGCTTCTATTTTAATTTCTATTTTCATTTTATTATTCCTCAGACCATTCAGTGACTCTCACCTGCCCTATAGATGAATGGGAATGGGGAGGGAGGCATTGTCACTTCTCCCATCAAAGCATAAAGGTGAATACTCAGCAACTTTTTATTGCTTTGCAGGGACCCTTTGCTCTCAACCAAAAGATATTCCCTCATTTTTTGGTGTTTTTGATGAGGAAACTTGACATCAGGTTTCATTTTCATACTCGTCAGACCATTCAGTGACCCTCTCCATAAGGACTTTGCATTGCTTTGCTTTGGACACTTCCCTCTAAGGGAACGCGTCAGTGCATTTTGGAATGTTTTCCTGAAAGATATTCCCTCATTTGGTGATGACGGTCGTTGAGATCTGGTTTGAGTCACATTATTTTTATATCCATCAAACCACTCGTTGGCCTGTGGATGGGGGTATTGTCATCCTGCAAGAGACCATTCCTATCAAAATAGAAATGTTTGATTATAAGATAAAGGTGATCACAATTCAGAACAACTTTGTGTTGCTTTGCAGTGACCCTTCACTGTAAAAGTGAAAGTGTCAAGTTTCTGAACTCTACCGAAGAGATGAACACCATTCTTCCAAAAGACACTCCCTCATTTGGTATTTTTGATGATGATAGTTAAGATCAGGTGACTGTGAAGACCATAGCGTGTGATTCAACTCAATTTCATACTTGTCAAACCATTATGTTCCCTTGTGCTCTATAGATGGCAGGGTTGCCATTCTGGAAGAGACCTCTCCCACCAGGATAGAAACATTTCATCACAGGATAAATGTGATAACTCAGATTAACTTTACTTCTGTTTGCATTGACCCTTCCCTCTAAGGGGACAAGAGGACTCAAGACCATGCCAGCAAAATGCCCACCACGGCATAGCAGAGACACCAGATCCCCTCACTGTAGGGGTCAAACATTCAGGTCTGGACTGTTCTCTGGGTGAACACCACACATGCTGTCACCCACTGAGCTCACCATATCATCTTTTTTTTCCTCATCTCTGTAGATGGTTGTTTGGTTTTTGCTCCGCCGGACTCTCAACTGTGCATTCATCTTTGTAATGAAACCTCATGTATTGATGTAAATATGCCCTAGCATCCAACATTTATGGAAACAAATTTATTCCAGTAATGATAAAATAGTTTTCTATTTTTTCATCATATTGTTCTGTGATGTTTGGTTCTAGGATTTTAAAGCTTTGATCAGCAGACCTAAACATGGAATCCCTTCCACAGTCTGCTGTCCTGATAAGAGGATCTAGTAATTTTCCTCTCAAAAAGGTGAATTATATTTATTTTTTCTGATCAGGTGTCATTTACTTTTTAAAATCTGTGTGTATCATCACAGTAAACACATCAACTTCCAGCAGCACAAACAAAAATTCAACAATTCATGCTTAGCATCACTCGAGGCTGAAAATGTCTCCTCCTCTTAGATTATCTCTCCTGCTCCAAGCAATTCAGTAATGCAGGAGTGTGGTTCAATACATATAATTCATAGTATCTAAAATAGACCAATGTGTATGCCCAGGGGCGCAGCCATCATTTTAGAAGTGAGGGGGACAAATTGGAAGACACATTGAGGACAAAACTCTGTTTACCTCAAAAGTATCTACATTCAACAGCATTACTTATCTTACGTTGTGTTTGGAAGAAAAAGTCTAAAGTATTTGCCTCTTGGCTGCTTTGCTGAACATACTTTAAGATCTGAATCACTCACAGAGAGACTCTGTTCTCACACGATGTTTGTTTGCCGCCTTAGCTCCGCCTCCTCCTGATGTGTTTAGAGGAGGCTCGGAAAAACGCGTTTCCATATGTTAAAAATGAATTAAGTAGTTGTAATGGCTGTAAACAATGTGAGGGGACAGATACCGGAAGTGCGGGGAACGTGGCCCCCTCCGTACCCCTCGTGCGCTACGCGCATGTGCATGCCCAACACACAATGTTTCACTACACAGAAGCACAGATCATTCTTGGTTATCTCTCTGCTTTAATACAAGAGACAAAAAGGAAATCAACAATCCTTCCAAGTCTTTGAACCAAATCTAGAATCAGGAAAAACTGCTTCCAAAATGCTAATTCTCCATCTGGGTTTTGCTGTTGGTCAATTGATGACCACAACTGTCAAGACCCTAGTTAACTCGGCTTTGGCACACTCAGCTGAGGAAGCCCCCCAGCAAACTCAACCGCAGCCTGGTCCATCATCACCTGACAAGGCAACAGACAGTAAGGTCAGAAACCAGAGCAGCCCGACCACTGACAACAGACCATCAGAGTCTGAAGACAGAGGAGAGCCCTGCGTCCAAACCCCTGACCAGGAGACGAGCACTAACTGCTGCTGTATTTTTCACAGAAGGTGCCATTTTATATGTGGCTGCTCTTTCTGGGGCGGGATCAACAGTCCTGCCCTACACTAAAACATGTTTTCTTGGGTTTCCCCATGAGACATGCAGATTAAGAAAAAAAAGCTGTCATTCTACATTTGGAATAACATTAAAAATAAATTACATAAAAAGAATTCTCGCCCACGATGACCATGTTTTATCTAATGCTCAGTATAAAGCTATTTTATGTCCACAGCCATGTGTGATTTAGGGTATTTTCCACTGTTCCACTTTTTTTAGAAATAAGAATGAAAATTTAGTATAATTCTAATTCATTGGATTAATTTCTATGCTGGTAATGTCTATAGTTGATGCAGTATTGATGTTTGAACATAAGTTAACTTAAGAAGTGCACTTTGGCTCACCTCTAAATCCTCTCCTTTAGATATGCTCTTTTTTTCCTACAGTTTGGTTTGTTGTGTAAGTTGATGGAGGAAGGACAGTTGGTTGTTTATCCTCCTTAGAGGCAGCAGGTGGAGCCAGAGGAGTGTGATTTTTTTTCACAGTTCATCTGTGTCATGCACTGCTATCAGGCCACAGTGACAGTTTTGGCAAATATGAAGACGTTTTTCATACCTTGAATACCTTTTGCTTTGAATTACATGCTGGAAATGTTGTGAAAGTCAAATATTAACAACTGTGGTGTGTACATCAAAAACCTCTGTATGTCTACACAGTGTGCATCTCAAGATCAAAGAGCTTGAATAAACACTAAAGGCTATTTACAACAGCTATATGCGCATCCATTTGAGATCACAAAATAAATAAATCTGTGCAAAAATTGGTAAAAATGCAATATGACAAAGGTTACCCTATAAAAATAGAATCAAGATAAGAAAAATCAATAGCTAGGTTGCGTGGGGAACCAAGAGGCCATTTATAATGTAGCAGAATTACACCACCAAGTGATAGTAGAAGATTACTTGTTCACCAAACCTGCAGCCTCACGAGGAAATGACACCAAGGCCTTGTTTTTAAACAGAGCAACAACAATTGGCTGTAGATGAGGAAACAATTAAAATGCATTTGTTTTAAATTATGGATAGGAAACGTTTGAAGAAAACTGCACGAAAAAAAACACAAGACTTGTCAGAGCATTTCTCATGCATGGCTCTTCCGCACTGTTGGTGTAAACATGACTATGAGTTTTTAGTTCTCATATCATATAAATTAAATAACTGCTCCAGCACTCCATTACTTGGGCAGATTGTAAATTGAAACTCTAATCAACAGGAGATTTGTGCATTATCGATACAACACACTGCTCTGAAATTAGCTTACTCTGTTTCATAAACAGGTTTTGGTCTCCCTCTTGTGGAGAAAAAATCAATGTTATTGCAGTCTTTTTTTTTCTCTCTCTCTCTGTCTGTCTGCGTGCCTCCTTTTCCAGCCAACCGTCTACAGATTGTTTCATTTCCATGGTGATCATCTGAGGAAAATATCTGTGCAATGCAACAGTTCAGACCCCAGGCAACGGCCTGAATGATGAAACAAATCAAAACAATAAGAGGCACTTTATATAACATTTTATATAATTGAAAAGAGCTGCATAAGAAAATGCATTTTCATACTCTTAAATTTACTTTATGTGAAGTCAAGTGGAGTGACTTTTTATTTGGGATCACAGTCAGCACTGGGAGGTGTGAATCATATCTGAGACTATAAATGATGGCCTCAGGACCTCCCCTGTGTGCCAATACTGTTTTTTGCCCCAAATTCTGTGACAGCGATTTTACTGTAATATTGTTACGTGTTATGCATGGCAGCACCCTAACCCTAACCCTAACCCTAAACCAAGAGTTATTTGTCTTACTGATTAATACAACAGGGCCAAGTGATCTATCATTTAGTGTTGTGGTCCATTCCAAGTCTTTTTCTGTTTGTTCTTGACTGGGCTAATGATGATAGATAATTACTTTGGATTTCATTGCCTAATAATGTCCCATCATCCATAACTTTAGACTTTTTCTGTCAATTTTTCAGGGGAGAATGACTGTTCGGCTATAAATATTTGTGTACAATCTTTTACTGTGTAGAACTTAACAATGAGCTCACATAACCTGGTAGTAAACTCTTTCTATTGTATTTTTTTTTTACATTTTCTGATAAAACTGTAATATTTCCAAGGCACTGGTCACTAAAACCTGGGCTGGAGGTTTTAGCAGGCCTATACATTTACTGTAGCTCTTGGATTTGGATATTATTATAACAATACCCCACATACCACACACACACACTCACACTCACATGAAAAGCCACCAGCTGACGCCTGTAGTTTCATGAGTGGATAATAATGCTGCGTTCAGGGCCGCAGGGTTTCACGGTAATTACACCGCTTCAATGGATTTAAGCATGAGCCTCTAACCCGTGACGGTCATGAGGGGTTTCTGCCCCTCTCTGCTCTCCAGGACACACTGGAAGAAGGTATTTGAGGAGTGAAGTAACTCAGAGGGCACAGGTCTTTTTTTATTATTGGAGAAGGCATCCCAACGGAGAGGGAACTGTTCTCTGCAAGTTTAATTATCCAATTTGGTAAGTTGGTTTGTTTGTCTTAGTTTTATCTTTTCCTATTATTGGCCTGCTGCAGAGTATTTCGCATCGTGAGTTTTAAAAAACATCTGATTGCCTGTTATAACCAGATTAGACAGGACAGGCAGATTAGATGCTGTTTTACACTGATTGGTAACATCTGCTGCTTCTGCAACAGGTGATGCTGCAACCAATCAAAATCAGCAAATCACTCAATATTCACACAATCAAAGCAGAGCAGCTCCACCTTGTATAAAATGATATATTCAGATTTTTTTTAGTGTCCTCACTGCAACCCGTTGATTTGTGATCTTTATATTTACCCAGATGTTTAAAATTGTAGGAGAAAAATGTAAATGTTAGTTTTAATCTTTAATCTTAATCTTTTCACTTTTTAATGGCTTATCACAGGGTGAGAGAGCATCAGTCAGTATCAGGTGACACACAGAGAGAGAGAGAGATCAGTGATCCATGAAGTAGCCAATAAAATGTTCTTCTTATAAATTATATATAATGAAATTTATCTGAATGTGCAAATATTCACCATCGAAATCAAACTGAACCCAAAGAGAGATTTATTTAAAAATTTTTTCCTCCTTTTTCTAAATGGAAAAAACAGAGATTTACATTTACTGTTACAAGCAAGAATAAATGAGGCTGTTACATTAAAAGTAGAGTAAATATAATACAAGTTCACAATATTTGAACTGTCCTGTTAGTTTATATTCATATGATATAGCAAAGGACAACAAATCGATTTAACAGTCTAGCTCTTCATGATTAAGTGTGTCCAAACTGACTATGTTCTGCATTTAGTTGCTGATAACCATGTATAATGCATCATCCTGTGGATGAATATTAACTGTTGTTTCTGGCAAAGGCATATTTAATTAAGCATATTTACAGTAGACTGCACTTGACATTACAGCCTAGTTTTAATGACTATATCAGCCATTCTTAATCTTTATGTAAATACTGAAAACGAATATGGTTTGATGCACTGAGAGAAATTAAAACGGTTCTAGTAGAGTGGGTAAATCACTATGTTACTGGCTCAGCTTGTAAAGTGACTTTCTGTTGACTTTTAGCTGGATGCTGTGCAATCATACAGACGGGATGCCTCGCGGAGACTTCAACATTTATTTTGCCAGCAGCAGACGAGGATATGTCAGAGCTGAGGAGTATGTTTGTCCATTTATTTTCAAATTTGGGATTAACACCTTGGTGTACTATAAAGTTTTTTTGTATTACGATATAGGTCCTCTTTATATGAATGTACTGTATATAGATATATCATGGTGAATGCTTTAAAAATGAGTTACAAAATGTCTCTATACAAATTGTGTTGTGCACCACAGGGCAGTGGGCATAGTCCTGCTGGTGGTCATCCTGGCAGCTCTCTTCATCCTGGGCTGCTGGTACTTCAAGAAGAGGAGCGGCTACAAAATAATCAGGGTAGGCTATCATACTTCCTTTAATTAATTGTTCACATTTTTTACTGTGAAGAAGAGTGAAGATTTGTCTGCATTATTCTAATACAGACAAAAGTAGGTATTGAATGTTTCTGAAAAAGGTAACACGCTATAAAGCACTTTCTGCACTTAAATCAACGGATAGGAGGCATATACATAATCTAATTTTCAACCTCTTAAAAGATTTATACATAATTTCTAAGTCTGCTTTACTCACCTGTCACACAGTCCTCACTTGTTGCTGTTTTCTCATCGTTCCTCAAGCATCTTTATCGCCCTATAGAGCCCAAGATCGGGGTCGCCAGGTTACACTGGAGGCCAGTACTCAGAGGCAGGACCTTCAGCAGAAAACAAGATGGCTCTAACGGACTTTGGCAGCTTCAGACCTGCGGTAAGCGGGCACGTAGATGCCCTGTGTCTAACTTTTCCGGCCTTACATTGTACCTCACTTTCAGTGTCGTGCAAAATATTAATGAGAAGACATTCAGCGTTTGGACATGTCTTTTCAAATTATAATATTAAATTAGCAATTAACAGGTGGGCTGACTTAAACTCTTCAACTGTGCACCCTGAGCTCCATGACAGAGGGTTCTTGTTTAGTACAAAGCCTCAGGGATCTGAACACAGGGTAAAACACGTGACACTGATGCAATGGATGCCCGAGGGAGAGATTATTGTGTCACCAGACTAGGCGTAGGTATTAAGAATGTTTCTTTCCCAAGGGACCAATGTGTGTCCATGTGTGCAGGGGGAAAGGGAAGGGAGGAGGGTCAGATCAGCACCCTCTCATATGAGGTGAAGTTGAAAAAGCACAATGTTCTTTAACAATTCCCCTCTTTTCTACTGTGGCAGCTATCAGACTTCTAAAATATAAAAGAGCATTTGTACCATGCTTGAATCATTGTTGAGTCCATCGATAAAAAGACCAAGATTGTTGAAACCCACAAAGACTGTCTTCAGTTTTCAGATGTGATTTCCATGTGCATAAAATTAGAATCTTACTTTTGGTGTAATAATAAAGCATGATCATCACTTAGAAAATCTAGTGCTGTACAAATACAACCAGGAATCAGTAAAAATGTATGACCCTCAGAGTGTGGAAATGTTTTTTACTTTAATCTGGTTCATTTGGATATTCTTGATCATCTCTCCTACAGATTCCCAATGCTCCTCCAGCCTATGAAAAGATCTCCTCAGGGCAGCTGCCTCCTCCCTATTCCCCCTAAAGGACTTCTGCAGAAGATGGACAGATGTCTGAAGAAGATAGGAAAATATTGGAGAACAAACTAAACTTCATCTGTTGTCTGATGATATATCATCTAATGTCACTGTCAATACCATTCCTTGTGCTTTGCTAGCTAAATATACTAACAAGTGAAACAACTATATCACTCACTTTGTAAAATTATTCACACAAATGAACACAATGTACTGTATATACTGTAGGCTGTTTCAATAAACAATAATACACAATTTTACAACAGTCTTGGTATAAGGGAGCAGCTCAAACACACTTGTAGGGGACACTCGCATTGTTTATTTCCATGCAGTAACGTCCACATTTGTTCAATGAAAATGTACCTAGTAAATATTTCTGAAAAATCTATATGGTAAAAATAAATAAATGTGACTTTAAAACATTTTATATGGGCTCAAACATGTAGTACAAATTCATCTATTACTTTTTCTTTCTAAAAAGTAAAATAGTAGTTTTAAAACAGTAACTAGTTGAAAAAAGGACATGACAGAATTTTGATACAGACAGTTGTATTATTCAAACTGAGATAAAGTAGAGCAAGTTGTACCAATTAATAGTATCCCAGTTATTACTTTCTTGAAGCATTATCTAATGGCATTGAAAAGTATTACAAAAGCTCGAGCTGAAATCCATTTTATCCACCCTCCCATTCTAATAATTTCTATAATTGTCATAACTGGCCATGACATTAAAAAAAGGTTCAAAGTCAAAAGTCTCTAACATTCATCTGACGGCAACCTCAACAGTTTTCAATTAAGAAAACCATCACAGTATACATTTCCAGTATGTCTGATTAAGCATACAGTTTACCTATATGGTGACATAACCAGGGGGTATAACTTCCTGTAATCCTAAATGTAAGTTAAAAGTCAAGCTACAACTGGAAAGCAGTTCTTTAACTAACCCCAAGATTACTACAAGCAATGGATATGAACCCTGCCAGAACTAAGCAGCTAAAAAGTGGTGAGTACACACAGAGCTGGTACAGTCTCAGTTAATTGGTGCATTTTCTGTCTGCCTGTGAAGGCTGTACAGAGGAATCATGTGTGTGTAGTGTTCCAGTGGAACTGTTGTGGGAAACCACCAGTGCATCCAGTGGTTTGTGGCAGGCAGTCATTTCTGCTGGATTGACCTGGCACTGAACTGTGTTCAAAACAGCGCCATCAGGACTAATGAGTAGTTTTGATGCTACATTGGTATGCAAACCTAAGGATGAGGTCTGCAGAGAATGCTTTCCTAGTGGCTGATTGGTCGGGACACCAGTTGGGTGGATGGTGCTGTTTGTCTTCAGTAGTTCAGCAATTGGTTGAGCTGGAGTGATTATTACAGTACTGCTGGATGAAGGTGCTGTCACCACTGGTGCTGTTTCAAAGGTGTTGACAGTGCTTCCAATAGGTGTAACAGTAGCAATGGGCAGTGTCTGCACCCTAGACACTGAACTTACAATTGGTGGGACAGCCACTGTTGGAAGTATTTGTGTCCGTGCGCCCCCAAGCACTGGTTGCATTACTGCAGGCACCGTTTTTCGGACTGGTGTGCTGCCTAGTCCTGTATGCGTTAAAGCCTGTGATAGAGCCGTGGAGGGTACTGCAAATCCAAATGCCGTCTGCTGGGGCTGTATACATGGGCCCCGGGTTGTCACTGACACCACCTGTTGGGCAGGAAGAGAAGAATGCAAAGCTGGTGTGCCTGCTACCACAGGAGCTGCACATGAGGAGAGGGGTGCAGGAACTGGTATGACACAGTTGGGTAGGGTAACAGCTGATGGACTGGGTAAACCAGGCAATGATGATAGGGGTGCTGAAAATCTGGACAAGGGGGGTGCTACTGCAGGAGAAATGGTGGATGAACATTCAGCTTGCGTGGGTGTACCAGCAGTAAACCTGATTGTAGCCAACGCTGAGCTAAGAGCAGGGGCACTGCTTACCACTGGGGAAACATGGGCTGGTATACTGCCTAACCTTGGCAAGGATGAGACCACAGTGGGTGAACCTACAGGTGATGATGCAAAATTACCAGCCTGCACAACTGGCAATCTAGGCAGGGCAGATACTACATTTGTTTTACCAGGTAACAATGTTGATCCCAGACCAAGTGTTCCTGTTGGGACTGGTGTGACACTGGGAGTGGTTGCTAACATTGATGGACCAACCACAGGTGTGCATGCTACAAAAGGACAACTTACAGATGCAACACCAGGCAGCCGAGCTGGGGGTTGGGGTAGAACTTGTCCTTGAGGGGCTACAGTCACATGGCTTGCCCCTGGAGGAGGTACTGATGGTCCAATGCTGGTAGCACTGACAGTAGGCACTTGTTGCGGTGCAGGGCTCGAGATGATAAGGACATGGCTGCCTGGACCCAAACCTTGGGGTGGGACTACAAAACGCGCATTGTTAAGAAGGATCTGTGTGCCAGCAGCAAGGGGTGTAGAGGTGTTGATAACTATCCTCTGCTGGATTGTGCCAGTAGCAGAAGTGGTGAATGGGGTATTTGTGTTTGTTGTAGAGGAGATGGGTGTTTGAGTTGTTTCCCCTCTAATGCCACGGTGATTTGAAGGCTGATGGGCAAGAGTGGATGTGAAAGTTTGGACTGGACTATTCTGCCCGGTCTTGGTTACCTGAGCAGGAAAATTGCTGGACAGTATACTTGGGGGTATTCCAAGGTCCTTCTTTGCATTTCCTGCAGGCAAAGTGGCAGCAGTATATTTGGTTGTGAAAGAGCCTGGTTGGGAGATCATGGAGAATGAAGGGATACCCTGGAGCTGAGAGCTGCTTGTGATGGTATTTGAACTTGTTACCAAAACCATTCCAGTAGTTGTGGCTGTAAGATGGCCTGTATCTGAGACAGACACTGGTGTGCTCTTGGAAGGAGAACGTGTCAGGGCACCAATTGTCTGTCCAATGGTTGTTGTCTTCCCTGACAATTGGATTTGAAACCCTGCATAAAAATAGAACACATTTTTTTTTTTTAATATCTCATTCATTGACAATGGGGCTATACAACTGAATTAAATATATGACTATACTGTGTCATTAATAATGCAAGTGGAGTAATGTGAAGCTATGTTTTTATAGAGGTTGTATGTATAAATTAACACTGTCCCAATGTTACAAAATGTATAGACTGGATTAAACACAAGATACAACAGTTAAACAAAACATTAAACAAACCTACCTGAGGGCAGAGTGATGTTCTTGACCTGGGACAATGCTTCCAAGTTAACACCACCAACAGGCTGACCTGGGTTTAATCCCATCTTTACAGTCTGACTTGATAATGAAGTGGTCAGCAGCTGTCCACTAGCCCCTGTTGCTATCACCTGCTTTGGAACAGGTTCGATTGAAGTGGTGGATGATGTCGCCGTGGGCTGGCTGATGAACATGACTCTTGAACTATGAAGTGATTTTGTAGAAGTGGGTGTTCCTTTTGATAAGGCTATATTTGAAGCAGAGGATGAAGGAGTAACCAGGATGAATTTAGTAACTTGGGATCTCTCATCTGTACTAGCCCGTTTTACACAAGTCTTGCTCATGAACTCTCCTTGTGTGTGAACTTGGGGAACACCAGAACTAGTCAGTGTTGGGACAACAACAGTGTTTTTTACTAGCGAAGCTTGAAAATGAGAACCAGCAGCAGCCGTCTGAACTAGCTGGCCAATCTTTGATGCAACTGTAGAGCCAGCTGAGGTGTTAGGGCCTTGACTTAAAGCAACAGAAGTGTTTGCAGTCTGGCTTCCTGGGTTAGGGTTAGAAATACTACCAGGGACTGCAGTGAGCATTGGGGTTGTGACAGCAACTCCCTGGTGCTCTGTGACAGCAGAGGGGGTCTTCAATACTGAAGATATCTGCTTCTGAGGTTGGGCCATTGAAATGCTTGGTGCTGCTGGGGTGGTGCAAGGGGAAGTCTGGCAGGGAGCAGAGGGATGAAGAGTCTGTGATGTCTTTGATACCAGGAAGGCTTTAAATTGAGGTGAGATTGTGATGACTGGACTGGTGGGCAAAGAACCAAGTGCATTCTTGTCTGAGGATGTTTGGACTTTGACAATGCCTGTGTTTCCTCCTCGGGTTGTTACTAGGATGGACTGTGAGTCACGGATACACACAGTTTTAAGCTCCTGTTTAGGGTCTGTTGATTTTAAGGACTCAGTAGAAACTGCACTAGAAAGACTTGTGATGGGTGAGGGGTTTGTTGTGACACCTTTAGTTGTGCTAGCTTGAGAACTGCAGACTTGCACCCCTTTAATCCCTGATGTGATGTGTTGCAGGTGAGGGGAAATAGAAGGAGAAGGGGTTCTTGTTGTCCTGGCATCTTTTAGGGGAGCCACTTGCTGAACAGGGATTCTGTTTTCAGGAATGCTGAACCCAGGCACATTGGTGGACATACATAAGGGGCTGGCCACTTTAGAAACTGGGACCTGAATGCCCGTAGACTGTTGTTGATATGAAGAAGATGCCTTTTCTTCAGTTTTGTGAATGAGAAGATTAGAAGGCAGAATCACCACTTGCTGCATGATCTTCTCCCCAATGTTCTGGTCCATGACAGGATGAACAGAGATCTTGACTGGGCTGCTGCTGTCTTTCCTAACAATGTGACCAAGCTTCTCAGGTACCTTGTACACAACTTGGACAGGACTTTTTGGTACAGCCTGGGATGGTTTGGCCTGTGGTGATTTAGGAAGAGCTGCCGTAACTGTGGCCATTCCTGGCTGCCTTAGGACGTCCATCTCTTGTAGTCCTTGTACCTGCATTTGTTGTGAATTCTCCTGGGAAGTAGATGGTGAATTTTGTGCTTTTGAAAGTTTTGTTGTAGTCACTGCAGAGGCAGGCAAGGGGACCGAAGACCCTTTGCTCTGTTTGTCCACACTGTTAACCCCTAGGCAGTCAGCAGGCCGTTTCATTAAGGTCACTTTGTTTCCCACACTCTTAGCCAGCAGGGTGGGGATGGGCGTGTAGCCCTTAGGTAGTCCGGTGGTGGGGTGAAGAATGGGGGGTCTGTGTGACAGTGAAGTTTCTGCTGTTAGCCTTGGTTCCCATGCTAAGTTTGATTTGATGGACTGGTTTGATGGGATCTGTTCAGATCCTGACTGTAGCCCAGATTCATTGGTAGATGTAATGTTAGTGCTGCCAATCTCAACTCTTGGCATCAGACCGATGTTTTTCTCTGTGTTGACTACAGGGGGTTTTAAGTGGTTTGGATGTACGTAGGTCTCCGTTCTTTCCCCAGCAGACTCGGTCACAAACTCCCTGGTGCTTGCTGAGAACAAAATATAGATTGATTAGGGATGCACTGATCAATTAGCCATCTAGGTTCAGCAGACAGGTAGTGACGTTCATTTAATTCATTCATTAATTTCTGCAACAGTTAAATAAGCTCAGAACTATGGCCTTTAACTGCACTGCAGAAAAACACTATTTAAAAATTCATCATTATATTATAATAACCAAAATCAAATGTTAGATTCTAGTTTAATCACTTTACCTCCACTCCAAAGACCCCTGGGAACCATATGTTCCAGGTCTTCTTCTTCTGATCTTCTATAATGGTCCGAGAGTGAACACAATTCCTTTCCTGAACCCCTCTCTTCATCATCATCATCATCTGATGATGATGAAATACACTCTTCTCGCACAAAGCTATTGTAATCTGGGTGCTTCTTGAAATCGTCAAATTCCTTCTTCAAACGAAGCCTGATATAGAAGAGAATAAATAATACAGCAGGGATTTGTCTCTATTCCAGCAATGATGATATGATACAAAGAGCTATTTAATTACTCAGTGTTGTGGTCAGCTGGGCTCAAATTGCACTAGACTAAGGATATCATCAGGAAAAAAGCTTTGACAAAAGAGAAGAGGTATTTGTGAAGGATTCATCCAATTATCTTTTAAATGTTAATGAGTTGTACCTGTTCCTTTGGAAGGCCTTAACAAGCTTGGGTTCCCAGGGTGAAAGCTCATTCAGTAGTCTGATCAGAGTGCTGTGGAGGTCTTTTACTGCTTCTCTCCTATAATACCACCGACCCTGTTGATTCAAAGATGCGACAGAAACCTCAGTCACCAATATTAGAATGTGAGAAAGTGTGGGCACATTCTCCACCAAATTCAGAAGGCTCTTGAACGTGCAAATAAAATCCTCTTGATAAGACTGTTACCCACCAGTCTCTTTTTGGCACTCTCCAGGTCATCAAGCTCATCTTCTGTCTTACTGATCAGCTCTCGCAATTCCTCAAGACTGGTGCATACCAACTAAAGAGGAGAAAAAACAGATGAAGTAAGAATCTTAGTTAGGAGAGAATAAAAGTGGGCTGGAAGAATAGTAAAGCTTGAAAGAAGTAAACACAATTATTATTTTTTATATAACGACTCAGTTAACGCTGCAATAAAAATACACTGCTAAATAAATGAGTGTACATTTTGACATTAGTGTGACTACCTTAAATGATGGTTCAACAGGAGGTTCAGCTTTAATTTTCTTTGAAGATTCAAGTTTTTTTTCTGTCAACAAAATACACACACTTAGAAGACATGTAATCAATGAACCAACAGGTCATCACTGAAAACATGAACTTAATAATGATGCTCAATCAGATAATGTCCCCCATGGTATTGTGGCTATGAACGCACACTTACTAATCAGCCAGATCTAACACCATAACAAACCACTGGAACATTGTCAAGCAATGTTTTCTCACCTGTTTTTTGTTTCTTCTTCTTGTCTTTTCTTTTGATCGTTGTAGCAACTCTCCGCACTGCAGACTTGGCAGCTTCCACTGGTGACAGTCTCATCCTGTCCACGTGCTGCAGCTGCTTGTGCTCTCCTTTCACCCTCAGCAGCTGTTCCCTCCCTCGCTTTTTCTTCCGCTTTTTTTTTTTAGTCCAGATTTTGTCATTCACCCTCTCTTCACTCGAGTTTTGAGTACTCTCAGAAGACAACTGCATTAATAGGCCTGAAGTGCCGCAGCAGCAGCCACGCTCCTCAGATTTAGCACTAGTTTTGCTCTTAAAACATTCCAAACAAGGAGATCTTTGGAGTCGCTGACTGGGACTTTCTCCTTCCATTTTCAGATCTGCCACTTTGGTTGGGGAGACCTGATTCGCTGAGCGAGCAGGTGACCTGCATGTGTAGCTGTGCTCCCCTACACTCAGACAGGGCTCCTCTGTCTCTGCTTTGATAGTGCGCACTGAGTCCAATGACAAGCCCTGCTCCTGTTTTGATGTGAGTCGCTTGGATTGATGCTCCAACTCTACAGTCTCTCCCTTCATATTCAGTTCCACACTATGTCCTCCGATAGGACTTGTGTGTGAAAGGGATAAGGAGTTAGTGTGTATTTTTAAGTCCAATTTAGAGTCTTCACACGAGTTTTCATCAGTGGACCCTGATTCAGACACCTCCTCCTCCTTTGGTGACCACGATTTAAACCTTTTTTTGTCTTGCTCTCTATCCCCATTTTCCCCTTTGAAAACCCCCAAAGTCTCCACCCTCCCATTTCCAAAATCATTAGACCCTCCTGTGTCCATCGAGCCTTCATAATATCCCCTTTCACTTTTAACTGCTTTATCCTTTATGCCATCTGACTCCTCACCCTCTGTCTCTGGATCTTTTTCAACCTTTCTGACCAACAGAGAAGGAAAAGGGAAAGATGGAGGTGTGCTGGGGCTCTGGCAGTAGATTCTCAGGTCTGCACCACAGAAATGTGGGAAATGTATATAGGCATTTTCCTTGCTGTCATAGCCCAAAATAGACTCCCTACATTCATGGATTGGCTGGGACAGCAGAGCGTCCTGTACATCTTTCTGTGTCTCATAGACATGGTCACACAGCCCCTTCAGAAGCCATACTCTCTGGTAGAAGGGCAGCGTGTGAAAGGGTTTCTCCTCCAAAGGACTCACCTCCCCAAGGGTGTGAAAAAACTGGTGGCAGAGTCCAAGCTGCTCTACCCGACCTGGCTGATCACGGGAGGCACCAACAGTTCGATACCAGCCCATGACCCGCTGCCTGAGCTCTGACTCCCAGCGGCAGTAAGGCAGGGTAGGCCGGCGGTGCAGGGTGGCCCTCCGCTGGGGTGGGGACAGCAAGGAAGACATAATCTTGGACAGGAGGGTGCTGCATCGGGGCATCAGCAAACAACGCTCCAGCTCAAAAAATACAATCTCAGGGAGGTTAAGGGCAGTCTGAGCCAGGCAGAGGAAGTGCCCTATAGCAGGGAGTTCCCATAGTGTGTCCACAGCGTGCGGGAAGGCTTGTGACAGCAAAGTCTGCTCCCACTCTTCGACCTCTTTGGCTGACATTTCCTCAGCCTCTTTCTTCTCAAGTTCGCGTTGCCTGAAAAAACACACATAGATTGTTGGTGGATTTAGCTTTGCACCAAATTTGAACACATCTAGCCACAACAGCTACTTTTAATATTTTCTCTCAAATATTCACTCACCTCTTCTCGTCCTTAGCTCTTTGTTGCTCCTCCAGCCGTAGGGCTTGCACCATGACTGACTCATGTCCACCAACAGTGATGGTAGCCAAGCTACGAGGTGCTAGCCTCCTCCTAGTGGAGGTACCTCCTGAAACCCGTTCCTCCTCTGCACCAAAACGTCCTTTAGAAGTTACTGCCAAGGTCGTCTTCTCTCGTAGGGTCCTAATTTAACAGATGGACCACAAAATACAGACATGCCTGTATCACTTAAGTTGCTTGATGGTAGCTGTCAAGATTGTTGGAAGTAAACAGACACTCTATATCCACATTGCTAATGTAATCAAACAGCCAAAAAAATATTCATGGGCATTTAGAGGGCAATACATAAAGAAAATGTTTCTCAGTTACAAAAAAGATTATGTGGATGCTGAACTGACTCCCATTCTCTCATTACAAATAATAGTAAGAAAAAACTACGCTGTGTAGAAAAAAAAGAGTAGCTATAAATTAATTCTACTCTTATAATTCAAATATTGTATGTGCTAAATGGTTGTAGCCCTGCTAACCCTGCCTGACAAACATTTGTTTCCCAGCAACATTAACTCATGAGGCATACAACCTTGACAACACCCTTTGGGCCCCTTGTGATTTTAGCTGTATAATTTGCTTGCAAAGCAACTGAGTCAACAGTGTAATAAAGTTTACCTGGACAGCAACGTAAGCTTCTGCTCCAGCATGATTTCCAGTTTCTGGGCCTGTTTGGAGATCCAGTGGTCCACACCGTGGTAGCGGTAACAGTTCTCTAACATCAGCCTGAAGTCTGCAACAAACTCTGTTATGGTCTCGTACTCCTGACTGATAAACTTCTCCTCCATCCTCCGCAAGCACATTGACTGCCTGAGCTGTGCCTGGCCCCGGCCCCGGACCCCTCCGATACCATGCTGTGCCTCCTGGTGGCCGATGGGATGGAGGAACGGGCCGGTGATCCCCTTGTGCTTGTCCAGGAGAAAGCCTGTGAATATCCTGTAAGCTTGCTGGACCTCGTAGTTCATGTCCTCCTCAAAGCTATTGCTGTTGGAGGAAATGCAGACCTCAGGAAGCGAGAGGTCACTGTTGGAGAACTCTGATATGCCATCGTTACTGAGCGCGAGGTCGCCCTCAGGAGCGGCATCACCTGGACGATCTTCACAGGTGCCATTACTGAGTCCACCCTCAGTGACGACGAGGTCCATATCCTCAGCGCTGCTGCTGCTGCTCACCCATTTGGACTGTGAAGTCGTCATGATGTCTGGACAGGGCTGCTGGGGGTGCCGAGTCTTGGTCCGTCCCGTGCAGATCTTGGTTCTGGAGCAACGTCTGGCAACAAGCTGCTGTGATCTGGTCTGTCACATCCTCCTCATCCAGGGCGCCTGAAGTGGGTAACAGGTGTCACATATGGTGAACTATTAAGTTACAATACAGCTCCAAGTACACTTTTAATACAAAGGGGAAATGAGCACAAGACAAACGGAGGGCGAAATAAGCAGTTATAATGTGAAGATTCAATACAAAACAGAGCAGGGAGATGAGATGTTGACATACCTAAGGCTAAGTTTGCTGACAGTACAATTCCTGTCATGGCAGGTGTTGTCACTATTACAACAACCACATAATGAAACACATGATTATTAAGCTCTTATTATTGTGCCCAGACCAGTAGTTCATCTAATTTAATCTAAGTTCTTGATCTTTGCAAACTTTTCCCCTTTTTGCCTCCCCTTGCATCAATGAGTGGCTAGCTTGGCGGTAGCTGCTAGCGAGCTAGCTAGTTAAAACAACAACAAGTAAACAAACTTTGCTATGCGCATCTCTTTGTGGGAGGGGGAGGGAGGTGTGTGTGTCTAGGGGGGGTCCGGACTCCTTCATCGCACACTGTCTCCAGATCACGTGGAAAACAAGGGCAAAACAAAAACAAAAGTGACCAGAGGCACCAACATACCTCGCTTTTAGCACAGCCTCGGCTAGGCTAGCTTGCTATTGTCTCCAGTCTTTGGGGCCTGCAGTTGCTGCGCTCGCTGTCCATGGCGAAAATGTGTCGCTGGCAATTAAAAGCCCCGCGGACGAAAAATTACGCGGACACCTCCTCACGCACGGAGTCATGCCCGTCAATGGGGGGGAGAGGTGGAGGAGGAGGTGAGGGGGGCACGGCTAGGGGAGCATTAGCAACACAAGCCGTGCAAGCTAGCGCGCTAGGTCTGCAAGTTGACAGCCACTTTTTTTTGGAGGGGGGAGAGGCGCACCCGGTTTGCTTTGGAGGTAAAAGCGAGCCGGGTCTCCTCTGAGGCCCGCAGGGCTGGCGAGGGGCGTGGAGGTGGTGGTGGGGGGGCACCGGCAGGTAGAAACAGCCCGCTCTGTCCGCGCCGTCTTGCAGTCCCGCTTCACTTCCACCCTGCGTGCGCCCGATGCCGATTGTGCGCAGCCTGACGCAGCCAGCAGCTCCTCTGCCACGGCTGGTTGTTGTTGTTTTGGTTTGTATGTGGACATGCTACACACATGCACACACACACACACACACACACACACATACACACACTCACTTTGCATCCTGTGTGTTATCAGCCTTTAATCGGTGATTGTGTCACGCATTGTCACTGCGAGGAGAATGAAAAGAAGAAGAAGAAGCTGCATTCCGAGACATGTTATCACCAAACAACAAAATAAAAAAAAAATAAAATGTGCACATTAGAGCTGCTTTGCACAAGAATTAATCAACGACAGCGTGCTTTAAACAGTCGTTTTAAAACTTAGTTGCATGAGAAGTACTGTGCATGCACAGTGTAAACACATGGTTCAGTAATGACCGCTAGATGTCGCTGTTCACCAAAACACACCAGAGCGTCTCATTCATATTCTCACAAGATGGATTGAGGGCTTTCATGTGCCCTTAGATTAGTCTCGCAGGTAGTTGTTCGTCTCGGGCTATTAACTGCATGCAAAGCGTCCCCTCTTGGTTGTTGTGGTCATGGTTATGTTGTGTGAGAGACTAGTGTCAGTCCCAGTGAAGGGGGCAGGGTTTGTACAGCCCCTGAGAGGAGAAGTGACTACCCAGCAGTCCTCAATCAGGGCAATAAAGTCCCAATTTTTTTGTAAGTCTGATCACATCTGTATGAGTCTGTCTACAAGTTGTTATCTATCTATCTATCTATCTATCTATCTATCTATCTATCTATCTATCTATCTATCTATCTATCTATCTATCT
>JBAJHX010000035.1:15107283-15117563 GCA_037176925.1 Amniataba percoides | reverse complement strand
CATGATGGAGATGTCAGCCTTGTTTACATGAACTGACAATTCAATACTGCACACACACGATCAGGCGGATGAGTGGCATGCTTCCTGACTTCAGTACCACATGATTATAATGTTGGAGGCTTTAGTTAAGTTCAGTTTAATAGTTCAGGGATAATATTTGCATCAGTCGCGCACCATCAATATGACACATCCGGCAATCTATTTATCATCTCTCTATTTCTGTTCGCATTCAACTCTGCCGAAATGAGCTGGATAGTAATTATTGTTTAGGTAGCTTTGCTGATTTCATGTCATCAGTAATTCTACGTTGTTGTGGGTTTATTGCACACTACACCTGTCTGATTACATCAGCAATGCAGCCTGTAAAAGATGCTCAAGAGCTTGTCCCCAAACTCATAAGAATATCTCTCTCCATAGTATAGTATCGTGACAAATACCTCATATTGAGAGTTTGTGATTTTAATAGCTATTTTCTGCCACAGCGTGAGACATCAAATATTTAGGGATTAATGCAGATGCTCTCCAGCAAAATGCCAACACAATTAATGGCATCAAAATGAATTTAACCTTTAAGCAGGTGTTTTTTTGATGCCGTTGTAAAATAGATGATACTGTTATGTAAAATGTGAAGTATTGATATTTTAATGCTGTGATAATTTCACTGCACAGTACTGATTTTGTCCAGGCTGCACACACTGGCATTTTAGTATTCTGATCACATCGTCAGTTTTTACATGGTTTTCAGTCATAAATTCAAGATCGTCATCATTTGTTGACTCTGGAGGTTTAGCATAGTTTCCACATTAATGTCATTCTGCGTCCTACACTCTGGCTCTGAAAATTAATAAACAAAAAAACTAACTGTCCTCTGGGAAATGTATGTTTGGGCCAGAACTACAGTGTCTCTTTCTTCGGGAGGAAGTGCGTGCAAAAACCACATAAATTGTTAGAGACTAAAACTACACGTCTTCGGTTTTAAGGCCGCAGCCAGACTGGAATATTTAGTCACTGTCCCGGTGGAATGGCAACTCCACACACACTGTTAAATCATAAGATGATGATTCACATATTACTCATGTAATACAAAAGATGTTAGCATACCTTTTCTTTCTCTCACTCAGCAACTGAAGGAAGTTTAGAGTTATTAAGCGCCAGAAGGGGCAATAACGGTATGAAAACTGAAGGCTGCCGTCCTGACGTGGACACACGGTTTTGTCATGGCGGATGGTTGCGCACAGCATGCAGCCTCAAAGCCTGTGGTTTACTTTTTGAAAACACACAGACATTTAATGATCTACCACACACACACTCACGCTGTAACTCCAAATGTTAAAAAGTAGTAGATGGAAAAGATATTTGGAAATGTTCTGTAATATTACGAGAGGCCTGTGTCTTTTTCAAATGTGTGTACATTGAGTCTAATATGACCAACCCAGCATATCTTATTGTGTTTAATGCGTGAAAAGTGAGTGGATGCTTCTGTCTGCACCCCCCCCCCCCTTCCCCGCCAGCTGTTGTTCTATCCATAATAAGCTGGACGCCGTTGCCATGATTTATTTAGTATGTTAGCATAACGTTACAGAGCTGATATTAACACGGTATGACTCAGCCAAGCAGATAAGCCCCCAGGAAGCAAACGGCCCACATGATGTGTCGATCCCGCATTGTTTACATTGAATCACACTTTCCCTCTTTCACACACGTCAGGCTGTATCATAGGCCGAGAGATTCCTCTCTGAATGGCTGTCCGCATTTTCAAGTTGTCCGGCCTACTTCCTGTTGTGTAATTAAATGATAATGAAGCCTCGATTCTGACTCATACGGGTCACAATGGGTTGATTTTTCTTCTCTGTCCGTGTGCTGTATACACTGCAGGACGGTGAGGAGGGGAAAAAAACTTTAAGAGCTGTTTTTCGAGCGGTGAAAAAGAGACTTTAATGCTGCAAATGCTTTTGAATTAATCTCTGTTTGCTACGGCTTGTTTTTTTTTTTTTTATTGTCAAGCAGTGGTTTACCCTGCCAGCCTGTTAGAGGCAAACAACATTATGACAAGATAAGGGAGATATTTTATGGTTGCATCGCACCTTTTGCACCATTGCTTTTGGATGCATTTTGCACTTGTACCAGTAAACTAATCTCATTGTTCTGAGCAATTTTCTTGAGATAAAAAAATATTGCAACTTAAAACACTGTTGTGACGAAGCACAAAGCAAAACCATACCTCTTTCATTTGGAGGATTTCATTAACAGTGACCACTTCTAATTATTGTAATTAATTTACATTTGCTCTAATAACAATTAGTTAGCCATTATGCCGGAGTTGTCACAGACTGTCTGAGCTGTGGCTGAAAGGCTAGGCCGGTGTAGTAAATCCTGTGCTTCCTTCATTTCACTGGAAAATAAGTGGGGAGGGTTGATTAGGGGATTTCCAACGTGTTAAGTAATGCAAAGAATGAGCCAGTGACATGCGGCGTACACTAGCTAGTGCCCTTACATGCTCGGAGAGAAGGCTGCGCTCTGTTAGGATTTAGACTCGTAGCAGACCAACTCAGTCTAATTCCTTTTCAAAATGGCGTCTTGTTTTTCCCTCCAGCACTCGCTGTGCACGCTGCCTCGCCAGTTCAAAGTCATGCCTGCCCTTCAGTCGGAAGGGGTCTCAAGCCAGCAGCCGCACAACTTTGCCTCAGTGCCTTGGCGTTGTTTGTTTTTTAATAACATTTTTTTCCCCCAGTTTTGCCTGCGTGCACTCCTCATTGTGTCTCTGTTTCAATTTGAACATCTCATGTCACTCGAATTCACGAGCAGACTCGCACGCGCATACGCACACACACACACACACCTTTCAACCGTCCACGCAGCCTTTCTGCTCTACGCCCACACTCACTTTTGCAGCAGACTTCTCATTTACTAATTGAAAAAAACAGTTTGGCCTGTGGTTTAGTTGGTTTGAAGCTCGTCGTGTATTGTCCGTGTGCCTCAAATACAACACTGCGCCTCACTCGTGTGTGTTTCCTTTTTCCTAGGCAGCAACATGTTTCACGTTCAGATAGTTGGGCTGCCGTCCACTGTAAGCTGTTGCCTATTGTTGGGCTGCAGGAAAGCTTTATTGGCTTGCCCTCTTTCACGCAGACTGTCGCTGTGACCTAGATATCGTGGCAATTTGATTATACATACGTTGCTGTGGTGGGCTCTTCGATTGATGGGTTTTCTTTGGCTTTTGCAAAATGGTAAAATTTCATAGGGAATCTAAGGGGAAGCAGAGTTGGCTGCAGCCATGCGTGTACACAGTCACACCCTTCTTCGACAGATAGGCCGGACAAAGAGCGAAGACAAAGAGAGTGCACTAAACCTCGGCTACAACTGCAGGCTTTCTTACACTCCCACGTGTTTCCACAGTTTTGCCACTCCTTCTCATAGTAGCTCTGTGTTGTGTACAGTCCAGATGTCCTACCTGTGAACTCGCAGCTCTTACATAGTTACTGTTTTAGTTCAGATAAGCAGAAGTCTATGCTGGTTATATTACCGCTAATTGTTCAGCATGTCTTTGGTTGCGGTTTGTTGTGTCAATAATGTCGGGATTGAGGTTTTGCAGGCAATAAATGTAACAAAATAAACAAAGTGGTTGGCTCATAACCAAATTCAAAACACAGGATTGCACCCTGCTATCTGTCAGGGTCAACAGACGCACCACAACCACGCATTTATGCTCATTATTTTGGTGTGCTTTCACCTTTTATAATTATGTAAAGTGTCACACAAGTAATACAGATACAAACACAGGTGGAAATGCTCTGAACTGCAGACTCCCTTAACAGCACTTTGCATGGACAAAAATGAATGCTGCACAGTTAAAATTCCTCATTTCTGCAGAGTGGTTGAATCTTACTGAAGGAGCAAAAATCCAGTAATGAAAAGAGCAAAAAAAAAAACCCTTTGTCACCTTTCCAGGTTACTCGTTGGAATTAAGAGTGGAAATTTTTGGTAAAAGATTGAATGACTGGGGGCAGAATGAGGGATAAAAGATCAAAGATGGAGGCTCCGTAGATGGCATGCACGCAGACACACCCCGTGTCATTGTTTTTGGAAATGTGACCTATTTTGCTCAGTTCTTCACGTAAGACGGCCCGTGGGCGGAGACGAGGGCGAAGAGGAAGTCGTTTTATGGGTTAAGGGGGTTTTTGGGACGGTCCGCCTGCGGAAAAGAGGCTAATTTCTGCTCTGCCAGGAAATCTCCTCGCCGCAAGCAGCGAGGGTTTCACACCTTTAAACCTCTCAAATCTAGGCACTGATATGAAGTGGGCCCCCGTGATTTCTTTGTCTTTCAGTTCTCACCTTTACCTAATGGCTTAATGTGTTCTGTCACTGTTAGGCAGGCATAGACACTAAGTAGGTCTTGCTTATTTTAATTCCTGCATGATTTTTGCATAAAAAGCTTTTCAATAAAATACTGTGTGACAGCGTGTTGGCACAATGATTAAATGTAAGGCAATATTACAGCCAAATCTCTCCCCACCTGCCGCTGATGCTCCATAATAGGTGTTATTGGCTGTAGATTTGTCATAATATTAACAGATAAGTTCAATCACTGATATAAGCTGATATAAAATAGGCAGTGTGAGGTAAAGTCTCTTTCTCTTCTGCACTTGAAGTGTGTTATTCCAGTATCTCGGCAGCCACAGGTCTACCTCTTCTCTTTGTTTGGGCTTCTTTCAGACATTGTACTTTGGTGCCCGTAACAATGAGAAATGAATCTTTTAGACTGCCTGTCGAAATTCAACTGAGAAATTAGCTTTCCAGTGAGGTGTTAATTTCATTCTGCTCAACAGTGTGATACACGTGCAAACACACACATACACACACACAAAAGGCATCGCCATGCCAAGGATTTTTTACTCTGATTTGTTCGAGCCTTTAGAGAAATCTTGAAGTCAAGTGTGTCTGGTTTGTCTAAAGCTTTGTTGCGATGTGTGCTCAGGACTCAAGTCTCCCTCTGGAACATCGAACAACATCTCACTGAGTCGCATAATGAAAGCACTCGAAGCAACGCGTCTTATATTTTTTTCCTCTCTTTATCCTGCATTATTTATGACGAAGGAGAAAATGTCATATCCTTCACGATGTTATTAGTTCCACATGCCGGAGATAGTCAACGTGCCAATGATTTTTGTCGGAGACATTTTGACCTCCGTGATAATATGAAGCCTTTCTATAACATTGCCCGTCTAGATGGTGGTTCTTTTGTTTCAAAGATTCGTCAGCCGGGCTGTAACACCTCGCAGCGAGAGGCAGATCACACTATGAAGTCGCTGTGGAAAGCAGCTCCGGCTTAGAGATCATTTACGAGTTTTGGAGCAGTGCATGAAATTCTACTGTACGTGGATTTGAGAGTCAATTCTGTCTGCGTAATTCCCCGTCCATCTTTCCGGTCCGACGGCGAGGCTGCCTCCTGCAGGTCCTACCGGCGAGCTTATTGTCTGTGTAGGACATTTTCTGTTTGCGTGATTGTTAGCCTTTTTTTTTTCTTTTTCTTCTTCTTCTTAAAGCAGTATCAAATAGCACAAGACAGAGGGGGATACACAGTTACCGAGACTAAATCGAAGACCGAGTTCAGGCAGGGAGACAGACAAAGAAACGCTGAGATAGACCACCACAGAAAGAGAGAGACAGACAGACAGAGACAGACAGACAGGTGAGTATAGCAACCACTGTATGGCTGTGTTTGCACCACTGCTCCTCTGATCTAAATTTCATGAGACTATTAAAAACAGGGAGGGATGGAGGGGAGGGGGGAGAAATTGCGCTCGCTCCCTCCACTGCTCTCCTGCTACGCCTCCGATCCGCTCTCCTCCTCGCTGTCAAATAACGAAGAAGAGGAGGGGAGCGCGAGCGAGAGCGGCGACCGCGCTCGTCTCTCCAGCACAATGGGCTTGTGGGGTTGAAATAAATAGCTGATGTCTGTAATGAGTTTGCATGTCTGCCATAAGCTCCATCCCTAAGGCAGCAGCTGCACCGTATACTTAACAGTAAGATCGGTTGTGGTTGGAAGAGTAAATATGGGTTTCTAATGGGCCCTTGTTGTTTTTTAACATTTTTTTTTTCAATAGCTTATTTTATTTATTTATTTATTTTGTGAGAGAGAGAACCATTTTCTGATGCCCATAAAGCCGCGGTGCCTGAAAGGGTCGCGCTGATGGTGGCGGTGGGTTGGTGTCGACAGAGATTGTATACATGATTCAGGTTCATTGGGGTGTGTGTGTGTTGGGTGGGGGGGTGTGGGAGAGGGGTGTGGGGTAGGGTGGCGGATATGGGGTG
Source organism: Amniataba percoides (assembly GCA_037176925.1). Taxonomy (NCBI): domain Eukaryota; kingdom Metazoa; phylum Chordata; class Actinopteri; order Centrarchiformes; family Terapontidae; genus Amniataba; species Amniataba percoides. Next base: position 15,111,251 of record JBAJHX010000035.1, on the reverse strand, counting down.
CTCTCTTTTGGTTGTCATAGCAACCCAGTCATTTCTTTCCCCCAGCTACATATCCTATCACTTTAATTCATGCATGCGTTTCAGATATTTATTTATTTTTTTCTTTTATTTCTTGTAGAAAACCGGTGTGAGAAATATATATATATATATGTATATATATTTATATATACATATATATGGAGCTGCAGATCAGCACCCATTTATCGGACTGGATATGTAAATGAGTAAAAACGCAACCAGTCAGTAGTGCCAAGGAAGCGTTTACCACTCAAAAGTGCTCATTGTTCCAAATGCACCCTCTCTGCCCTCGTTTTATAAGAATAATTCTAAAAAGCTACATCCATTCAGCGTAATTTAATGTAGTTTTATGCATTTAATCTCATTTAATCAAAAGCTAAACATCGGCTCAGTCGAGAACACAAAACAGATGTTGCTGTGGACGCATAAGCAACATCCTCGAACGCCACTGGTGTATTTAAAGGTGTGGATTTACTGGAGTGTTGTGCGTGTGCTTTAATGTCCCCTGTATGCTGTCGAGCGCACCGACAACACATAGTAGTTTTCTCTCACCGTGCCCAATGTTGTCTTCCGTCTTGTGTGCTCTTTGTTTGTCCTTGACAAGCAGCCGGGTGTATTTGTCTGAGGGCACTCTGTGGCGCAGTGGTGTTCATTTCATCGCAATCGCAAGGATGTCTGTTGAGAAAGAAATTTTCCGACAGAATTAAATAATGGATGTTGTTAATTGACATTTGCACGGTTGTTAAAATACACCACGTTTGAGCAAGTTGATGTTGAGTTAAATTAAGATACAATTATAGCCGCAACAGCGAGTTGACAGAAAACGTGTTGATTAATTATTTAATGTGAATATTGAGAACAACACAAAAACACATTTTCAATTTGGAGCTTTTAAAATGTGATTATTTGTTTTTATATCATTGTTATTTGAATGTGTTTGGGCTTTATGACTATAAAATAAAAAAGGAGATTTTGTGGGTTAGATAAATAATGAGAGCTGTCTTCTTGTATAGCTGTGCCTTCTCATACGTGTCAGTTGCTTTCTTAATTATTTCATTTCATCCTTTTAGATGGAAGATGGCCAGACGCTCTTTGACTACAACGTGGGTCTCAATGACATCGTCCAGCTGCTGATTCGCTCACAGACGGACCCTCCAGACAGCCCCGCCACCAAGGACGGCTCGGGCGTTGCCTGTAGTTCAGCGCCTCCCCCTGACCCCAGTTCGGAAAGCCACAACTCCCCGGCTCCCGCCTCCCCTGCTGCTATGGAAACCTCCACCAATATAGACAATGACAGCAGCAGCGTCACTACCAGCACTGTTAAAGAAACCAAGCCGGACACCAGCGCTACCAGTAACTCAGCCAGTACCAAAAATGGGTTCAAGTCCTCCAGTCCGGTGCGGGATGCCCAGCCCCCCACATCCAGCAGAAACACACTAACTGACCCTGGTATTGGTGTGTACAAGGTGAGGATAGGAGCATGAATATATTGGAGCTATTTGCAAGATTTTGCATGAACCTGGCTGCTTATAACAGTTCATTTAACGGCCGACATGCCAAGTCAGAGCCGGAGATTCTGGGGCAGGGTGCTCTTATTTGTTTGGGTGTCAGATCCAATTACGAAGCAAATGTGTCTTCTGCTCCACTCCCCATAGTCCAGGTAATGTCAATATTAGATGTTAGATCAGTCAGGCGTAGGTGTAATTTAGAACATGAAACAAGGAATGTGCATACGCACATAGACTAGGTTTCATAATATGACATACTGATTTATATTTGATAGTATACATAAGTTTATTCTAATGCTATACTGAACATAGTGAAAATAGTCAAAGGACAAACAACCATGATTTTAGTTTCCATTTTAGATGCTTTATTCTAACCCAAATGACCGGAGTCCGCTTGTATTTATGCGTGTCCTTGTGTGAGAGCACATGTGCTGCTCTGTCTTTGGGTCTGATGCCCCAAATGCCTTTAATTTATAAGGACTAATGACGTGCACACAAGCATGTGGATCACCTTGCCAAGGAGGCACATGCCAAACCACACGTAAGAAACAGGCTTTTACAGGCCTGTCACTAACCAACTTACTGATTATAAATAGACTACAGTAAAAAAAAAACAAACCCACATTTGAGTGAGTCCACTCTACTCTGCTGTGCACTGGCTGGCTGACCCACATGTCTGAGAACTATGTGTGGGCCTAGACTTTTTTTAAGCCAAAAGTCCAATCCGCCATGCAGGAAGATCAATACTGTAACTAGGTAGGGGAGTAGTAAATTGTGAAACTTCACTGGATATCAAGGTCACATGCTTTTACAGGCATTATGCATTCACTGCAGCCTCAGTGCATATTTTATATGCTTTTCACAAAGGAGCACATTGCCAAACAGAGCTGTAGGTTCAACGTGTTTCAAGAATACATCTCAAACATTTGTGTGTGCAAGAATTTGAAGACTGAGTTCACCAGAACACTGAATGAGTTTCCTAGAGAACTAATGAAAGTGAAAATTCATGTTTTATTATTTCTCAACCAGTTAACTAATTGCCTTTATCTCATATTACTCACATTACTCTTATATTATTGAGTTCCTCTTTAATTCTAGGATGCTGTTGGTCAAAGTTCACGTGAGTAATCTAACAAATCTATTAGGAAAGACTTGTAACTCGTGCGGTAATGTAGCTGGTAAAGTCAATACTGGACTGTTGAAGATCTAAATGTGAAATATTACAACAGGAATCTACACTGAGAAAACCAAAATGAACAGAATATGGACTGTAGTATGAAAGTGTGTTTTCATACTGCACTGACAGCTGTAAGACTGGTTACCCCGGGTAGAAAAAGCCTTTCTGAAAACCTGATACTCTATGTAATGCTTTCACTTAAAAAGTTAATGATATGCGGCAGATGACGTGTTTCTTTAAACAACAGTCAAATGGGATCAAAAGAGACCAGTTGTTATTTTTGTCTTTGTGTCTCCTCAGATTAACGAGCTGGTGGACTGCCGAGACGTCAGCATCGGCGCCTGGTTCGAGGCCTGCGTCGAAAATGTGACACGCGCTCCTAAAGGACAGATAACGCCCACCAAGGGCAAGGTGGGCCGGCCCCCAAAAAGGACTAATGGAAAGCTGGAGGCCGAGCAGGGACAGGCCCACGGCCAGGGCCAAACCACAGACAGTAACAGGAATAACGTTGTGTTGAGCTCGGAGAGTAACGGAGCCTCCACCTCTCAGACAGACTCTACAGCAGCCACAGAGACCAAGGAGAGAGAGGAGGACGTAATTTACCACATTAAATACGACGAGTAAGTGACGGTTCATTGTGCTGGGGAATCTTCCTGCCGCAGCCGAACCGATTTTGGTCGCATCATCACAGGGTTTTAATAAAGGCGCACGGCAGAAATCTGAATTTAGCATCTCTCATGTGCTCAGTGTCGGTGCGTCAGCGGTGCGGTTGGGTGAGCAGAAATCATTCTAGACGTTAAAAACGCTGTTTAGGATTGGAATTTGCAGCACCACGGCTCAAATAGGTCAGCGCACAGAAAAATAGGGTTTCGTTCTTGCTTATTATGCCCATGTTAAATGTCTACCAAACATAAATACATGGTATGTGTGTGTGTGTGGTACAAGTGGCTGCAAGCATCAGTAGCAGCGGTTCGGCGCGTCGAGAATTGCAGCCTCTGCTTTCCCCTGGCAGTCCAGGGGATGGAGAGGGGAGGTTTGTGTAGTCGATGCTACAATTTGGACTCTATCTCTCGCGCTCCCCTTTTTCCAGCAAATTCATTCAGAAGCCGACGTTTCCATGGTAACTCACGAGTTCTCAGGAGCATTACTTCTTTCCTTGCCTCCTTCAGCATTGTCTGTAATTGCTGTGAACATGCCACCGGTGAGATATAGCCTCCTCGCTGCGTCTGCTATCGTGTGTGTGTGTGTGTGTGTGTGTGTGTGTG
>JBAJHX010000035.1:15065646-15093964 GCA_037176925.1 Amniataba percoides | reverse complement strand
AAAGGAAAAAAAAGAAAAAAAGGAAAAAAAACAGCCCCCCCCCCCCCCCCCCCCCCCCCCTGTGTGTCTGCAGTACCCTCCAGGCTACTTGGCGGCCATGGCTAACAAGACAAAGAAGGAAGCCTGCGCCAGGCCAGGTCGCGGCGGCCGGGGCAAGCACTATCCCGGGAGGGGGAGGCCACGGCGACACCGCAAGCTGAAGGAGAAAGAGGAGTTCGACGAGGACGAGGAGGAAGAGCAGCCGATGGCCAGTGTGGAGGAAGAGGAGCCGCAGAGTAACGGAGAGGAGAAGACAACCAGGGATAGTGGTGGGTGCTTTTACAGATGAAGCTCAAAGCAGGTCAGACAAGGTGTTGTGAGAAGAGGACAGGTGAGAACGGCGTGAACAGTGAAACCTCTTTTAAGATAGCTTTTTAATATTTGTTTCACATCATCGTGTTATTTTCCCCGAGCATGCACCACTGTAAACACTATACAACAGCTTATTTTTATATTTTCATAAGTGTCTATTATTTTCCATGAGTAGCCACTCTTTTTTTTTTTTACTCTTATTGCTGTGTTTTTCCCAGAGTCTTCGCCGGCAGCAGAGCCCCCATCCAAACGCGTGAAGATAGAGGAGACCTTCCAGCTGTCCGAGCAGCAGCAGCAGCTGATCCGGGAGGACACAGCCAACAAGAAACTCTGGGATGAAGCCATGGGGAACCTAAAAGAGGGACCGGTATGAATCCCAGTAGACTCTGTCACCCTGCCCAGCACATCTCAGGCTCCTCGACGTTCTGTTCATAAAACATCTCACACAGTAGCCTCTTTAAAGAGAGCTCACCGAGTGTCACTCATACGTGAAAACGAAATTCACCTCCTTGATCATCCAGTCCAACTGGAATCACATTTATTTATTTTTTCAGTTTAGAATAATAATTATTGTTAAAAAGATGAAGGAGGATCTATGAGGAGGATGCTCCTCTTCATCCCACACTGCCTGAGGGGCGTGGAGGGTAGGGAAGGAGAGACAAGTAAATAAAGTTGCCGCTGCTACATGTCACGGGCAGACAACACGCTGTTAGCGGTGATTTTGAAGAGGTAAAGACCACGGCAGCATCTAAAGTGACATTTGCGAGTTCGCATGCTGTTTAATGTGCCGCGGCTGAGCAGCTAATTACCGAGTGCGAGAAGCGACGTCAGCGGTGCAGATTTTTCCTGTGAATGTCTGTCTGGTGGCTCCCTCAACAAGCGGAGGTGTGTTGTGTTTGTAAGTTAGATAAGATGGAGATTTTAGCAGTAAGTCTAATGTGGGTTGTTGTTCAGAGTCTGTTGTGGGCTGCTGTCTGGCTCAGTGTGTCTGTCTGCTCTGCCTGTTATAAAACACCGACATGACTGCTTTATGCAAGATTTGATAAGCCGTACCGAAGCAGGGTCTCAGTCTGTGTGGAGGGACACTCCACAGCAAATCAGTCCGCACATGATGAAACCAAAAATTCTCCAACTCAGTTTCTCAATTTTTCTTCTCATAAAAGAACACAGGGAGGGTGATTTAGAGAGCAGATATGTGATTAAGCAGACTAAAAAATGCAATTTAATTTCGTCTGGACTTTAACGTCTTATGGCAGTTTCCTCTTAATTTCCTAATTTTGAGACTAATCTGTTAATGTTTTTGTTTGGCAGAGCTGGATGTATTCTTATGAGAATTAAAATGATAGTATCACTTACATTTCCAAAGGGAGAAACTTGCGATGCCACATTTTTAAAGCTGTTCCCACATTTATAATATATCTAGTTTTCCTTCCTTCTTTTTCCCCTCTTTTTCCTTTTGTGTGTTTTTTTCTGTGTGCATATAATAAAAGAATTTCCTGCGCAAGATGGAGCAGATCTTCATGTGTGTGTGCTGCCAGGAGCTGGCCTTCCAACCCATCACCACCGTCTGCTCACACAACGTTTGCAAGGTGCGTACTGCGTGGATGCAGCCGCCACCTTTTTCTCAAATCTCCCATCCCCATTTCGCGTGTGAATTTCTCCCCGCCGTCCTCTCTCCGCAGACTTGTCTCCAGCGGTCGTTCCGAGCGAAGGTGTACACCTGCCCTGCCTGCCGTCACGACCTGGGCAAAGACTACGTCATGACCCAGAACGTCACGCTTCAGATGCTGCTTGACCAGTTCTTTCCCGGCTACAGCAAGGGCCGATGAGGTCGAAATCACCTTTATAAGTAGAATACGTACATACACGCACATAAAGCATCCATTCTGTGCACTCACGTATACCGTCAAGTACCTAGAGCTCCACTTTAAAACGCATTGCGCACACATACTGTACTTACCCACGGGCAAATGTATATTGCATATACAGCCATTTATGTATACAATCATTCATACACAAACAACCTCAGTAGGGACTGACCTCATCTGTTGAGCTTGGACCGTCTCCATTAACATCACCAGCCTGAAATTCAACCAAGGACATTTTTTAAACTGCCCCCCCACCACCGCCTCAAAACGCACACAAACGCACAAAGGGAGCCCAAAATTCACGGCCCACAAGCCACCTCAAGATATTTGCTTTCTGTTCGCCCCTCCACTATGTCGTCCTCTGGTTCCGCGCTCGGACTTGAGCGCAAATTCCTCCCCCAGCAATATCAGGAAATCAGCCGTTAGACTCCTGCCAACCTGTACGCATTTTGTGTACCATGCACGCAGTTTTACACCGAAAACACTGAGCCGAGCTGCTTCGTATTCTGTATTATATGCAGTATTTTTTTTTTTTTAATTTTTTACTCAGCTGGCAAATAAAGGTGCTAGTTTAATACGGTATTTTGGCACAGCAGGCCTGACAGTTTCGCAAGGTTACTGAAGAGACACGGATGAGATAACACCGCCTGCGTAACATTCAATGTGAGCAAGTAGGTCATGCTCACAAAGTTGGCTCGTCATGGCAAGGTAAAACTAGAAGATTCAGCAATTAACGCGTATTTATATATAGAAATGAAGCACACAATGTTTATGCCCTTGAAGCACTTTATCAATGATGTGCAGCAGATTTTTTTGTTTTTGTTTTTGTTTTTGTTTTTGTAGGTTAATCAGGAGCACACGCCATCATAGTGCTAGCTGCTCGTGTCACTTGGATCAATGCCATCGATCATGCCTTGAGCTAATAACAATAGCAAATGTCTCACCAGAGGTAACTTCCAGTGCACTTTCAGAGAGCAGGAATTGGCAGCTGCGTCTTTCTTTGGGCTGTCGGGAGATTTCTGGGTCTAACAAAGAGGCAACCTCTCGGCAGCAAAGATTGAGGGGCACAACTCTCACCTAAGATTTTTTATTGACTTCATAAACATACCAAAGACGTGAAGCCACAGAGCAGGTCAGGGGCAGGTATCCTAAAAATAGTCATTGATGGTGATGAGTCACATCTAAAAATACAATACAATATGTACTTGTGAAGTATCAAACAGGACCAAATCATCGTCTTTCTTTAGCAAGGCACTTTTTGTTTGCATTCCCAAGCACTTAAAAATTCCAACAAACACGTACTTTTAAATCTCTCACATAAGAGAAACCTCAGACACTATTGAAATCATTATTAAATGTTAAGACATTTATAAATGAAGTAAGTCATTTCACATGACGATGAGATGATGTAATCTGTTCTCGTACTTTAGGTGAGTACGATTTTGGCATTTCTGCCACTGAAATACTGTAATGGTGTAATGGGAATTAAAGACTTACAAGCAGCGTCCTTAAATGCTTTAAAAGTGTGAGGTGAGCTGCATGTATGTACTTCTCCGTGACGCCTGGAAGGGCACACTGCGGTTGTCCCTGGTGTTACCAGGCAACCACAATCAAGCAGGCCTTCACACAAAGATGGTTAGCATATTTTGTGCTCAGCAGATATTTGCCCGCTATTGTTCTTTCTGTTAGATTTAGTATAATGTTCGGTGGAGAGCTCCGGGCAGCCAGCACGGTCTGCTTTCCCTTCATTTGTAGGAAAGTGGTCTGATGAGTGATTGCACAGCCGGAGTGATGTTAGGTTGAGCTATTTTGTTCTCGCATTACATCCAGAAAATAGAGATAACAGTCTGTCTCAATTTGCCACAGTTAAGCCTGAACAATGGGGCAGCTGATTTTTATTCTCTGACAGAGAGACGCCATAGAATATGCAGTGTTCCCCAGTTTTCAGTATGTAGAAATGCAGTGTGACCACTCTGATTTTGTCAGATGTTATAAGTCAGTCCAGACTTAGAATATATGTATTAAAAACTGTTAGGTACTGAAAGTTAGCATCCAATGCCTCCTCAGTTTCTTAACAGCTGGCAACTTACTGTTTAATGATTTAAACATTTTTAAAAAAAGGAAAGAAAAAAAAGAAAGTCAAGTATGGAAAAGGTTTTGTTCACTGCCGTTCCTGTAAATCAAGTATCCTGTTGATACTAGTGCTGAAAAATGTAAACAGTGCCCATCCCTGCATGGAGGTTTTCAAGGGTGCATATGTGAGAGTTCACTGGTTTATATGAACATAAGATTTTTCAGTAGTTTTATTGATGCACTATTGAGTGTTTCAATAGGTCAAATGTTCCATTACTCTTGCATACAACATAATACATAACAGAAATGTGTGTAAAGTCGAGTTTGCGGGTTGATCATTTCATGTGTTCGCCCTGTCAGCCGATGACAAGCGTCTTTTTAGATGAGAAAAGATGTTTAAACTGGACAAGACATGAGGCATCGGACCTCCCTCCATTTCATCCTTACAACTAAAATACTATATTTTATATTTGAGCATATCTAAAAGAAAAAGATTATTAAAAAATGTTTGCTGATTGTGCTGAATACGTACAACTAAATACGTAAATACTTGAACATGAACATGGATGAAAGTAAAAACAAATCAGAAAACATTTAGGAAGTGCAGCGAACAGGATCCAAACAAAATATTAAGCTAATTTTTATCATTTCCTCGTGGATGCAGCCCAACCGAGGGAGCAATGTCCCTTTCATATCTTTAAAATGCACTTGGAAGCTCCACATTTATCTGTACGTTTTTTGAATGACTTTAAGTATACTTCCACGGCAAGGATCCCTTTATCCTGTTTCTTGATAAATTTGTTAGACCTTTTTTGATAATCTTCAACCTGTTTTGACTGTTTTTCAGCCTCTGCTCTGTAACTCCACGTGATAAACAGCCGTGTGACCGTACAGACAGAAGCATGTCCTCATTGTTCTCATGCACTGACGTCCACTGGTTCCCGTTCATTATCAGTTATCGTTCTTTGTCTGTTACATCGGACACCCCGTCACGTAAATTATACACCATACCCGAGCCAAGTACGTTTTTTCCAGAGTTAAAAATAGCTCTTTTTTTATCCTCTCGCACCTTTTCCAGTGCTGATATGGTACTTTAAAATGTCCAGGGTTGGCAGGTCTGATAGGAGCTAAAATTAACAAAGATCCAACAGAGAAAGAGCAGCACAGACTCTGCACCGATAAGCGATCTGGACACCCGCAGCGCTGAATATTCAGATCCTGCGCTTGAGGCCGCTTCGACTCTTGGTTTCGTGGGAAGACGTAGCCCCCTCGTTCGCTGACGCCATCGCGCTCAACGGGGGCCTTCGAGGTGTCGAGGTGTCGAGATGACTGCCGCACGCATCGGTTTGTTCCCGTCTGTCTGACCACCCCCTCCCACCTCAACGACACCCCTTTTTCATTGACCGGCTGTTTGTTTATGGTGATGTCCTCGTTTCTGTTCAATCATTCAGGATTTTTTTTCCTCTTTTTATCAACAACATGCAAGTACAAATGCTACTATGGTCATTAAAGCTAACTGTGATGTGCATTACTTCCACTGTTGCTCAATCTTGTTCAAAGGTTATTTTCCTCCCGCACTGACTGGCGAGCTAATAGCCCTCGTTTCTTTCTCCGCTGTGACCTTCGCTCCCTCTCTCTCTCTCTCTCTCTCTCTGCCGTCTTCTTCCCTCCGTGAACCTACAGTACTAACAATTTTTAGACGTCTTGTGGACGCTTGGCTTCAGTGCTGTGTTGTTTTTTTGTTTCGTTTTGTTTTTTTTTATTTCCTTTGCACTCTATTGAAGAAAAAAAGTTTGAAAAGTCGCATTTAATTTTCCTAGAATGCTTACTATTATCTATGTCTGTACGCCATTTTTCTACCATTTTAGTTGCTTCTCTTCTATTTTAATCATTAGTCATTTTTATGTGGCGACCTCAAACATTTGCAGCATTTGCCAGTCTGAGGAATTTCATTGCTTCATATTGTGATCGGAAATTTTATACATGTCATAATAATACTTGATATGTACCTATTAAATATTTGGATTCCAGAAAAAAGTGCTTCTTTTCTCTTTGTTTTTTTTTTTTTTTAATTAATCTGTATTTGACAGATTTTCAGAAGGCTAATGACTGACTTGATTGCAGTGAAACATATGAAGACTGGAGTGAGTGACGCTAATATCTGCACCATGAAATTAATATCTGAAGTGGTCCAGCAGTCGCAGTTCCACTCCCAAATTCATTTGCAGCGATGTTAATCACAGCTTTCTGACATCAGGCCAACTAATCAGTGTATTTTTTATGTTAGCTGATGAATATTAAACTTCCCCTGGAAAAACAATGGGCAATTTTTTTTTCTGTTATGCATAAAATCTCCACAGATACTTTGTTCTGGTAACTATGAGTATGATCATCTTTTATGGAGTAAATGCATTTTCTTCCCCTTTTATGTTTCTAAAGATTAAACAAAATACAAATTTTCATGTATTTTGGAGGTCAGTAAGTGGTAGAAATTGAAATTTCAATACTTGAAATGAAGGGCTGCAGCTGACTCCAGACTAAAGCTTCTGATATTAAACTACCAGTTCATTAACGTCAGATCTGCCTGCTTAAAACTCACACTGTGGACTTTTTATTGAACAGCAATAGCCCTTTTTTAAATGAAGACACTGTGGCATGTCATGGCAGGGAAAGCACAGGTGTAAATAATAAAACCAACGGTGGCTGAATTCCATTTAGCTGCTTCAGTTTCACACTCCTAGTTTGATCCATGCTGGCCTGTCATCACTTACTGGGATACTTGAACTGAACAGGACCATTGTTAATGTCACAATAGAAATAATAGAAATATAGTTTATTGACACATACAAAGTTTGTCTGTTATTTTGTTCAGTTTTGCAATACAAGTAAGTGTAAACTGGAATAAGAATAAACATTGGAAATAAGTCATAAATAATATTGCTAACAACAGTAGTAACTTTGAATTTAAAAATAGTAGTTTGGGTAATGTCTTGAGCATCTCAGTGGGAAGAAACTTGCTGGCCTGCTGTAGATTTTATATCATATTACATATTGGTAAGTACTGTGCTTTTCCTACTCTGACAAGTTAAAATGTCAGCTGTGGGGAAAAACAGGCCTGTAAAATAAGAACAGTTTTACTGAATTTGGAGAACCAAGTGTTGCTTTTTCTTCATTAAAGCTCCTGCACACCCATCAGGAGTTCTTCTTGATTGGACCACAGTGAAATCATCTTGTATTATTATGTATTACAGGCCTTTAGCTCATCTTAGTGAGTTACACAGGGTGAGACAGCAGCCTCAGTTCATAATACATTCTCAGTATGTCCAACTCATTTGAAATCAGCTCAGTCAATCATGCTGAGAACATGTAGAATAAAACAGCCTTTAAAAGACTTTTCAGGTTCTTACTGTGGCTCATCGGGCCTCTTGGGGCCTGTTTGTTTGTGTAGCTGCAACATCTTACACTGATGAATACTGCAGATGCAACTTTCAGATCAGCATTTGAATGGTGGTGTGGAGTTCGGTGTCCTGTGGAGCCTCCTGGTGGAGTGAAGATGTAGGACTCGCCCTGGATGTTTGCCCTGCTGCTCTTTTGTAACTGACCTGATTTTCCTCACTTTGTGCTGACCGAGCGCCACAGATTACATTACGTTGGGTTTCTAGTTACAGTGTGACTAAGGGGACACTAAATGTGTTTTATAACACACTGTTAAGTCATATGAATGCAAATAAATGTAACTTTACTTTTCATAAATCCATGATTACGTGTAAGACTTTATGTAAACACCATTAATGGATTTGCAGGCCAAAAAAATGATCCGCCCTGAGCTTTACTCAGAATGAATTCACTGTCTGGAAATTTAATTTTACAACAAAAAACAAGGAAAATGATCCTCTGTTGGCCAGACACTTCTTTTCTTTTTTAACCCAAAGTTAAGACACTGGAGTGTTTAATGCATTAGTGAACATATACAATCAACAGACACCACTATTTGTTTGTTTGTTTTATTATCACAGAAGCACAACAGGTACCACTATGCAGGTGAACAACAAACTCAATACTATCATGAAAAAAAGTTAAAAGGAATGCTAATCAAAAAAAAAAAAAAATCCAACCATAACATCACAGCATTTTTTTAACTTCCAAAAACAAAATACTACAATATTGTCAGATATACATGGCAGAAAGAAGCAAAAGCACTTTGGATTATTCACTTTCCTTTCACTTTGTACCAATTCACTTATCAGAGGATCTTAAACTTGAAACTGAAGCGCAGACATACATCAGACACGTGCAACAGCATTCGTCTTCTCACTCCACCTCTAGTCTAAATGGATTCACTATTCAGCTACGAAGTACCAATTATTGGGGCTGTTGTTCAAAAGTCATGTTTCAACAAAAACAATCCTAGTACTTTCAAGAGGATATTAGTGCTACAAAATAGAACTGGTCCCACTGAAACGTAGTTGTAATAATTCAGAGAGAAACTAATGAGGGACAAATTTAAAGTCATTATTTAGCCAATCAAAACAAAGCTGGAGTACCCGAGTGTAAACCTGATGACCTTTTTGTTGTACATTCAAGAAATGAAGAATCCTCCACCTTAGACCATCATAAAAGGAAAAAGCAATAAAAACAAACACTTAACGAGAAATGGAATTTTTTTAACCAGAGCTGAACTCATACTTCTTATACTTGTAATATGATTGTAAGTAAAACAAAACAAAACAAAAAGGTTCCCTCCTTTGTAGGTGACAACACCAATTAATCTTCAGTGACAGAATAATAAAAACACACAAAGGTAGATGGTGGAAACAGGAGATGCACGTCTTACATATTCCCTTAAACACAAATAGCATGGGGGAGATGGGGGGTGGTGGGGGGTACTTACATACAGAGAACTACGGCAGAAGGTTTAACACAGGCGAAGGGTATATGAGTAAGCTAGGAGGGGATGGACAAACATACTATGGGAAGAAAAGGGGGGAGTAAGCACTGGGGAGAGGCAGAGGGGCTGTCCAGTGGGCTACTCCTCATCCGAAGAGTCCCGATCAAAATTGTAGGCCATGAAGAAAACGTCAGGTCGAGGTGGGACGAGGGCATGGCCCGGTTTCACAATCTCAAAGCCCAGGAAACTGAATGTACGCACAAGTTTAGCTGGAAGAAAAAGAGAGGCAGCAGAGGTTAAGATGAAATCTGAGCACAGAAACAAAAAAAGAGGTTGTCTGGATGTTCTGAATGAAAAAGGTGTACTGGTGGGGGGAAAGGGGGGCTGTTAGCACATACCACGATCATCTCTGTTCTTGTAAAAGCAGACAAACACGCTAACGACTTTCAGATGTTCTTCAGCATACTCCAAGAGAGCCGCAAAACTGAGGGGGAGAACAGAGGGCAGCTTAAGTTAGAAAATGGAAAACAACATCTTAACCCACAGCACAAAAACACTACTGAACGAAGCTCACAAATATTATATATTTATTAGGGCAATTACGGGATATTTTAATTGCTAGATTAAAACCAAACATCTACCTCATTATAAATGGTTTTATTTTGACTTTCAGTGCCCTGTACAGCAGCTCAAGTGTGCTGCTGCAAAGACCCAAATCTATGTTCCACCTGAGGTTAGGGTGGCCTCACCTTTCCTTGCTGCCTTCAGGAAGCGGGTCAAGAGGTATCTCCACGTAGAGTGCACTGCTGCTGAGGACAGCATCCCACTGTATTGTCTTGGTGACGGTGGGTCGACTTTGGAAGTGGAGTATCCTGGGGCGACCGTTCCCCGCTGGCTCCTCCGTTACTGTCAACTTCCGGTCCTGGAAACACAAATACTGGTGATGCATCTAAAACTACAACCACATGACTGGTGACAAAAGAATCTGAGTTCTGAGAAAAAAAAAGAGACTGAATCATGTATCACTGCTGAATCAAGTAAAACTGTGCTGTGTTTCCTCTGCTGTGTAAACAAACTGACTCTTGACCATGTGACAGGAAGTGGTTTCAGCAAGGAGGAGCTCCTTTTTTTGACACATTACTTTCTCAACATAACACCCTATTTCTGTATGTACATAACAGCTCCTCTGATGTCAATTAAGCAGATGTGTGTGTCTGTGCTTCTGGACTTACTGAGTAGAGCGGCCGAGCTGAAGGAGTGTGATCCCGCGTGCCATTCCCTCGCCCACCTGGGATCTTCAGGGGTGGGAGAGGGGCATCAGGAGCACCACAGAGGCCCCGGGCCACGGGTACTACTACAGTGCAGGGACAGGCTGGGGGGGAATAAAGAGATGAATATTTATTACACTTTTTTTTAAAAAAAGATCTGACATTCTTTGTAAAAAAATTTCCAAGACACCTTCAGTATTATCCTAGAGTGCTGTAATAATGCCCATGAATCTTAAGGTTTTTCCCCAGTTGGTATATTTACATACAGCCCCTATGATTGTGTGAACTTTAACAAGTGTGTTGACACATTTTCAGACTCCGCCTTGACGTTCCATGCTGCCACCACCAAACACATTTTTATTACTCATCTGAGAAAGATGCAACTAACTTTTGTTCGTACAAGATTTGAATGCTCTAAAACTGAGGATTATCCAACACTGATAACCAAAATAACATTTTCCAAGTTGTAAACTTTAATACTAACAATGAAGAGCTGAATCCACAACATGTGTTAGCAACAGGCCTGTGTGCTCTTTCAGACTGCAGAACAATGGCGCTGTGTTTACTGGGTTGTTAACAGAAGGTTTTAAGAGTGGTGCACCAGCGCAGCAGGATGCAGTGGGAGGCAACCAACCAAAGATATTTGCTGCTAAAAAGCACTAACCCAGACTCCAGTTCTCCAACTCAAATTTCTGCGTGGTTACTTAAAAAACAGCCATTGTAATTTGAGCTATAGTCAGAGCTCCTAGAATAAAACATTTATAAGAAAGGCACTAACAGAGCCATGTAAGTGAGACATTTCTATACAAACCAGACAACATAAAAGCTTATCTCAGTGAGATTTAATTAGGGCTGAAGCTGATGGTTATTTTTATCCTATGATCATTGCTACAGTTAGGAAATAGGTATGTAAAATGACAGTAAATTGTGTGGGAAGAACCTTTTCTTCTAACCCAAAGTGATAACGTCAACAAGCTGCTTGTTTAGTCTACACCCTGACACCAATGTGTTTACACAAAATAAAGAGGAACGCTACTTATCCTCACAATCTTGTAGTGAAAGTAGTGAAAACAGTCATCATTACTTCTGTACACTATGAATGATGTATTAATATGCAGGCACGCTTCTTAATTCATCACCATTTTTTTCCGATTATCACATATGACAAAAGGGGAAAAATACACATACTAGTTATTGAGAAGATCCGCTTTAATGTGTATCCCGCATTAAAGCTGAATTGAGAGGTTGTCAACTATTAAATTTAATATTACTGTTTAGATTTTAAAAAACCTATAAAAACCATCAATCGATTACTAATTTTGTTACAAATAAGTTTTATTACTCATTTTTGCTGTAGCTCGCACACACTGTACTTTAAACAGTCATAATCAGGCTATTTATTGCCTTATGGTTGCTTAACGTAAACTTTCATATTATAAAGTTTATGAAGGACCTTCTATAAACTCATCTACCATCGGAGTCCATCCACCTCTTTATCTCTTTACAGTCCATTAACGTGAAACTACGTCTGATGTCACGAGGCTGCCACTTGCGCAATCACCAACCTGACTCCTCTGTCAGCTCACGAGATCAACGTGGACACACACACCTGACCAATTTTAGGGTAAATTTTTAGCCAGGTGTCATTTCTGCTTCTCATTTATTAAATTTCTAGAGCCACGAAATGTTTACGTAACGCCAACGTCATAGGCCTAAAGATTAACTGTCCCTTTAAACACTAAATTTATAATGTGCCTCAGTTTATCGGGTAACAAAGTGGGAAAAATACTCAATATTTATGTTGCATAATTCTCGAGATTTTGCAGTCAAACGCATTTTTTACGTCTGAAAGTAATTTAAAAAACAAGCTAATATGAAAAAATCATATTAATAGTTCAAGCCCTGTATATTATGCTGTATGTTATCCAATGCCTTATTCAACTATTAGTTAAAAACACCGTAGAAATATAAAATAATAAACCTGTATTATAAGAATATGTTTACGCTAATTACCGTGACGTACTGTAACAAGTTCGACGACGCTCTAAGCTAACGCTAAGCTAGCGCTGCTAACGTTATTTCTCGGGCCAAAAAGTTGGAAATTCGTTATTTACTTTACCATGACACCTTTTAATATAACTTTACAACTATGTTTGCCACTAAATGTACCGTCGACCGGCGCGCAGTGTTAAATTTAAAGTGTACATTTAAAGTTAAACCCGCTCCACTTCCGCTTTCCACAGCTGCTAAATGTTAGCATATTTTAGCCGCCCCTCCCCCACCTTAGCATCGAGCTAAACGAGATTATTTTTCTCCCCGTCGATCACTTACTTCCCGATCATGTCACAGATACCGCTATTCAAGTCCGCCATGGTATTATAGCACTGTTGTTTTCCTTCCTTCTCGCGAGCAAAGCAATGACTGTTTAGGATCCGCTGGAGGTTGGATTTTACCATCCGGCCTCGGAAGGAGACACGACGGGCAGACTGCTCTCTGCGACGCTCAGCTCGGCAATGAGCGAGCGGAGAGAGTCGGGCGCTGATGGAGGACGGACACGGTCAAGGTACCCACAATGGAGTACGCACACTTCCGGTACACTTGATTTTAAAAGTCTGACATCAAATAAAATAGGGTACTTGCTTAAGAAAATATGTGTTTCAGTTTGAATTGTACTTACTTTTGAATAAACAGATTGTCTCTTTCGGGTGTGGATAAAACAAGCAACTCAATTTATATCTAAATATGAATATTAATTGAGAAAATAGCCTCCTAAATGGATACAATGCATATTTTTATAAGAAAAGACATATTGCTTTCAGCCATAATGAAACCCTTCTCAGAGCAGCTTATTTATTGTCTAATTTGTATTAAAATCACACATTTACCCACAAATAATATCAGTGTAGGAAGTGAAGGTCAACACGAAATATGTGTTTGAGTGTACGGTGGGACACAGTGGAGGGGTTTAAAGGCATATTTGGGTTCCCAAAAGCAACTACTTGCAAGACAATAGTACAACAGGATAACAGTGGGCGATAAAAACCTGTAGTCAGAAATGCAACTAAAAGGATGCCAACTGCTGTAAATACCCAAAGAAGAAAGTGTGCAATGTGCAGTAACACTGCAAAATAAAACCTTTATATTTTCTCATTTTGTAAATATATGCAGTTTTTTAACCTGTAAATGCCATCACTGAAACAGAAATCTATGCTTGCTGTCTATACATTGGTTGGTCATCTTTAAAAGTGAGACATGAGACTTTTTAACATTTATTTAAGGTGAGACACATTGTCCAAGCTTGTGCCCTGTTCTTCTTGCAAAAAAATAAATAACGTAAAACAGTACACATTCCTGGCTTGAAACAAACTAGACACAAAACTTTTGACCCTCTATCCCATTTTAAGTTTAAGTATTATGAGAAAAAGCGTAAATTGTCATAGTTTCTCCTTTGGAATAAAATCATGGGCTTTTATTGCGAAAGAGGAAGTCACAGTTCCAGCTGGTTAGCTTCACACTACTGCTAACATGCTATCATGCTAAGGATGCCCTACCCGGTAACCGCATTTAAGATAACGACATAAACAATCGTCTGTAAAATATGTTTATCGTGTATATATTACACTCAACGTCAAAACTAATAATATGTCTTTCTGACAATTTTCTTTCGCATGTCAAAGCGGAGAAAAGAAATACGACAGGTTATGTTACCTGTTAGCTGCTAACAGCTAGCTGTGTGTTTACAGAGGCCCGTTTAATGGAAAAGTACCAAGGACAGAAAAACTTGAACAAAGACACAGACACTCATTTCCATAAGATTATTCAACTCCAGCTGTCGACATACTACATATAACTTACTTAAATATAATTTTGAGATATTTGAACTTTAGTAATTCAATTTAATGTCACTCATACTCTATCAGTTATCTTTCAAAAGAACATATTGTACTTATTATAGTATATACTACACTGATCTTACAGCTTCACTGTTGGATTGCAGATTAATTTGAAAGGTTTTACATGCAAAACATATAAAAAGGTTTATAAAATATGATGCAATGCAATTTATACTTTAAGTTCATTCATACTTTGATTGAAGTAATACTTTTAATTTTTATTAGTATCTTACTATTTGTGATGTAGTAATGCAACTTTTACTTTAATAGCATTCTGAATACTTTTATTTGTAAGGGAGTATTTGCAGTGTAGTGCCACTTCTTTTACTTTTTTCTTACTTTACAACATTCTGAATATTTTACTTCTAATAAAAAAGTATTTATGGTACAGTATTAATACTGTAAATCAGCTAAAAGACCTGAGCTGCTGTTCCCATCTCGTCCATACGGTGGAGACAGAGTATTAGCATGAGCTGTAAAAAATAAATCAATTAATAAAAAAAAATCACATTTTAGTTCAACCAGCAATAATACCACTCAGATAAAACAACTGATCATGTTGATGTCTGTTTTTATAATAATTCATTATACATTTTTTATATATCTATTTAATTATCTTAAAATTTAGAAACTTACCAAATGGAACTTTAATTGTTAAAATGTGCTTTTATGTCCCCATATTTAATTTTTCATACAGGTAATCTGATCAGTCATGTAGATCACAGGCAGTTAGAAACAAAATTTTATAAAGTGGGATATTAATACATATGTACTTTTGTCATTGAATATTTCCAATTTTTGGTATTTCGCATTTCTACTCTTCTTTTGTAAGATTTTTAATAGTGTGCATTGCATGGCTTGTAAATGTAAAGAGTATATTATTAAACCATTTATGTCTACTTAGGCGAATCATCTGAATACGGATTACTAGTTTGTCAAATAGCGTTTGTTGCAGGCTTTTATGATGGACTACATTACTTGTACATGGGCGGGTTTGTTGAGTTCATGTAAAATGAAAAGTCTGATATTTTGAAAACTGTCTGCATAAAAGTTTCTTGTCGATTAAAGGCACTTTAGCAAAAATCTTGCCTCTCCTTTCTTTTGTTTTTTATATTTTCTTTACAGTTTGCTAATGACACCTCAGAATTTTCAGCGTGAATGCACAGCTGGTACTTTTAAGTAATATATCATAATGCAACTTAAACTTTTAGTCAGGTGGATCATCTGAATACTAATTTTAATTCTCTTATGTATTGCAGGCCTTTCTGCTGGACTGCACTGCTGGTCCAAAGGCAGGTTCATCGAGTTCATGTTAAAGGAATAGTCCCACAATTTTAGCACGCTCTCATTCACTCAGACGGGCGGATACTGACCACTCTAATATCTGTATAATCAGATATGCAGCCTCATGCACTCTGCAGACATTATACAGTTATTGATTCTGTAATTGAAGTCCAGGCCACAATGCAAATATTTCCCATAATGCAGCACGACTCATTTTAAAGTAAAATGAAAAATAAATAAACAACTAAATATTATTTTTTGTTAGGCTCCTATAAAGGCGTTAATGTCAGTTATTGCTTAAACACTCTTGCTCTTCCTCTTCCTCCTCCTCTTTTTCTTCTTGCCTTTTTTTCCAAGCGCCCGCCCTCTCATGAAGTGAAGTTTGTCCCTCAGCGCGCTCCGTCGGTCGAGCAAAATAATAAAAAAAGCGACGCCTCAGAGCGACGCTTGCAGCTGATGTACCGCTGGCTTCCCTCTCTCCTGAACTAAGAGAGAAAACAAACATGGAGAGCGACACCACGGTCCGGAGAATAAAGCCCGCCGGGACGCTGCAGTACGCGGCGCCCGGCTGCAGCATCGGAGCCCGGGACAACGGCTGCAGCGGTGACCCGAAGAGGAAGCCGGAGGTGCGGCTGTGCCTGCTGCGGGAAGGACTGGCAGCGACGCTGGTGTCCGTGTTCATCCTGCTGCTGTGGGGACTCGTTCATCTGTCGCTGCAGCAACTCGTCATCGGGAAGCCCACCGGAGACTTCAACGCGGCCAGAGCCAGGTGAGCTGCGGGTCTCTTTCTTTACGGAAGGAGGGAGGGGGGTTCTTAGTTGATAGCGGTCCCCGGGTAACCTTTCCTCCAGTTTTGACAACAACGCAGACCCGCCTAGAAACCACTACCGGGTGTCTCCTCCTCCTCCTCTTCTTCCTCTCACCTCCAAAGGTAGACAGGTGTTTGAGAGGTCTGCAGCAGCCTCCTGCACGGATGTGCAGATCATGCAGCCTCCATCAAGTTAAAAAAGATGAGTTAAAGATATTAATAAGATAGAGAAATAAAGATCCTAAGAGAAGTTGCATCTTATTATTATTTGAAAAAGTGCATATTTTCTATCTATAGTCTACTTTTATTTGTTTAGTTTTATATTTGTTCTACTATTTTCAATTTCTGCATGTTGAACTTTAATCATTTTTACTTTATTTTTAAGTATATGTTTTAGTATAGTTGTAGAGGGAGCCTGTATCTTAAAGAATTTCAGCTTGCACCGTGTAGCTATTGTGCACATGGCAAGTAAAATCTTAAATCTTGAGTCCAAGTCACAGAAAAACATTGAATACCGTGAAGGCAGTGGTCCAGACTCAGTACCCGAAACACATTAGAAAGACAAGTTACATCCTTTTAGTGTTTTTAGCCAGAGATGCAAAAATGAAAATGTTATTCCATAAAGTCAAATCCAAACCTCTAATAAAGCTCAAAAAGGAGACATTTCTGACTGATGACATGCTACAAGTTTATTATGTTATCACAATTTTAACAGACAAAGTGCCTTTCATTGATGAGGGACAGAATGATAGAAACCAGGGTTAAAAAAATTACAAGGTTGATAAACAGACTGAACTATTTCTGTTTACTGAACATTACTAAACATGAATGTGAGCATAAAAAAACAGATTATTCACTGATAAAACGCAGCAGAAAGCATTATACCTGATTTTAATTCCAAGTAGATGAAACATTTTCAGATAAAATGAGCTTCAGAGTGCAACAGCTTTTATCAGATTTTCAGCCCCTGTGAGAAGGACAGAGCAGGATTATGGCACTGAATCGGAGGTCTGCGGGGCTGAGCTCTTGAAAGTGCTGGGTGGCCAACAGGATTTGCTATCATTTGGCTGGCCGCTCTGTAAATGAGTCAGGCATGCTGCATTTGAACTGATTATGGCTCTGAGCTCCTTTGGTCACAGTCGTGGCTTTCATGCGTCCTGCCAATCCAGATTTGAATTATGAGCCCGAGCATGGAGCGATACCTCAATGGCTGACATAAAAGTAGCAGCACTTCAGATTTGTTAAATGTCATTTGGCATCATTGTCATGACAAGAACATGCAGGAGGAGCTTTTGGTGGGTCTCAGCAAAAGCTTATAAAAAACACGTCACAACGTTTTTTGCACAAATATCATTTTGTCCTCGCGACTATAGTTTACTTGCTGCTGGATGTGATCATCAGCTTGCACAGCAGCACCTCAGCTGGTGCAGGCAGCCGAGCTAACATCAGCCTTTCTGCCTTTCAAACACCACTAGCAGCTGTTTTTAAAAGAAAGAATAGGAAAAGCATTTGTTTTTTGTGCCATATGGGTTACTTGGCTTTGTTTCCTGTTTCCATCTCATATGGGAGTTTTTGCAGTGACAAAGGGAGATCAGGTCAAAATAATAAAGAAACAGGTTATACTGTAAGGGCAGCGGTTTAACTCAGGAGCTGGCACAGATATTAAAGATGGATCACACCTTTTTATTTTTTTAAAGAATACATTGGTTTATACGTTTTTTCCCCATGAATTTGTTCCTTACCAGACAGTCTAAAGCACAAAGATGATTCACCCAGCAATATTGAAGGCCAAACAATCAGCCCTTTCCAAAAACGCAAGCACGTTGTGAACAAGCTCTGCACTGGTAAATGAGAGATGCTTACTGTTTGTCCAAACTCTCAAAAGCTCCAAAAAGGTCAGTTCAGTGCTCATGAATCGACTGTGAGTGAGGTAACTGAACTTGAACCTGGTTTCATTTCAGCTAATTGTTCAAGTGTCAGCAAGTGGTGATGACTGTATCACCAGCAGTCATGTGTAGTACATGTGTGATATTTAGAAGAAGTGCTTCACTCATATATACACATGCACAAATTATGTGTGCGTCTGCATCCATGTCAGCAAGTTTAAGTACCACACACAGTGATTCACTGCCTTTAGCAGCAACATTCAAAAGTGGGAAATGAGTAAAATAACCTGCAATGTTGGGATGGAACAAGTAGACCTGGTTTACTGCCCCCTCACAGTTTATAGCAGCTTCACAATAGTCTCTTTTTTAATCTTCCCTCACCTCACAATCTAGACGGCACTTGGAGCAGATCACCAGCGTCGGTCCCCGGCCGGTTGGCAGCCCGGAGAACGAAGTCCTGACAGTGGGCTACTTGTTGGAGCAGATTGAGAAGATCCGGCTCGAGACCGCAGCGGGGCCCCATCAGCTCACGGTGGACGTGCAGCGCCCCACTGGCTCCTTCTCCATCGACTTTCTCGGAGGCTTCACCAGCTTCTATGACCGGGTCACCAACATCGCTGTCAGGCTGGAGCCCAAAGGTGGGACGCAACATCTCATGCTCGCCAACTGCCACTTTGACACAGTGGCCAACAGTCCAGGTATGAAAACATGCCTCTTTCTTTTTCTTATTGTATGTGGGCTTTCGCTGATGGCAGCGAAGGCGATTGAGCTTTAAATAAAAAAGAGCAGCACATAGTTTGCATGCAGCTACATGCAAAAAATAATCATACACCACTGTGCCAAACTTGAAGGGACTTTTAAATATACATTTGAGCAATAACTTAATTTACTCAATTTAAAGTATCTTGACTGCAACTTCCAGCACCTCAAGTTCTATCTTGAACATCTAAAATATTGAACCTGTGGTTTCTCATTTTGGGTTACATTGTTGTGTCGCGTCACTTCAGGATGCTGTAAGAAAAAAGCTGGAACAGAGGGAATTGTTGTGACTGATCTGAAGTAGCAAGTCCCTTTGTTCATTTTATTTTCTTTTTTAACTACACAGCATGGCTCTGGGAATGACAATGCCGCTCTGTCGGTCGTTTCCACACTTTGTTTCAGCCTGAAATGTCTCAGCAGCTATTGAAAGGATTGTTGTGAAATTTTGCACAAACATTCATGTTGAGGATGAAGCCTACTGGCCTTGAAGACAGCCTGACTTTTCCTGTCAGACCACCATGAGGTTCTCATTTGTGGTTCACAGTGAAATATCTTAACAACTGTTAATTGATTTTTAAACTTTGATCCCCTCACTTATACTCAAGATCCATCATTGTGTCAAAATGTGCTTTATGACCAAATACTTGCAACCTAATGACATTCCCATCAATCTCTGCTGCGCTGTGTATAGGTCTAATCAGCAAATGCCAGCGCGGTAAACCAAGATAGCGAATATGGTTAACACTATACCTGCTTAATATTGATAGCAGTCAGTATGCTCAAGCTCTAGCTTGGCTTCAGACTCAATGTCAAATCCTGCAGCTCTTCTCCACACTGGCTGAAAGTTTCCACCGTGCAAGTTTAATTTGTGTCCCATGTTGTCTTTTAGACCACACAATGCAATAGCAAACAATTTTGGAAAACTGGGGTCCAAAATGTATACAGTCAGTGTGCTTCAAACAATCGTATCTAGACTGCTCAGTGAAACAGTGTGTGTAGATGATATACACATACATCAAATAAACACATTGTGGTATGTAGCGTACTTTCTTTCTTGTTTGAATTCAGGATTTATTTTTCACAGTTTCCCTCCACACCCTGGAGCCTGTCGGAGAAACATGTTTTCCCACTTCATGCACGCGCGCGCACACACACACACACACACACACCTACACACACATGCACATACACACTAGTGCATGTACAGCTTCCCTGGCAAGAGGAAATTGATCTGAGAGGTGTGGACCAGGAAGATACACATGCATTTTCATGTCCACTGCTGCCTGCCAAGCCTTTGATTTCTCGGTATTGTAAACACTTGTCCGAGTGAAAAATAATAATGGGGAAAAAAAAGACAAAAATGAAGAGTTAACACAAGAGGTAGCACATGTTTTATACACCGTCAGCATAGCAAAGTGATAATTGAAGCCTTGTGGAGTACTTATAATAATGTAATGTAATTTCATGTGCGCAGTGGAACTATTTGGTTTCTGGGGACAAAGATTAATATGTTGCTGACATAAGTGGCAGTGACAGAGGCATGAATGGTACCCAGACAGACAGTGAGCAGGCTCCCACCCCCCACCCCTTGAACACATTCAGTCCAGAAAGCCGGAGCACATGATGTCTCACTTTTGCTGATCTTTGGACATTTTTCTCTCCCCCTTGTTCCTTCACTTGTATTCTCAGAAAATTGTGTTCCTCGCCGTCAAAGTGTCTAATCTTTGCACGTCACATGCTATGTTCACATGGTTCTTTTCTCCGCGCTGCTACCCCCTTTTCCTTTTGTTCTCTCACCGTTATACAAGCGGTGGCTTGTCGCATTCTTCACATGTTTGCACGCAGCGCCTACTCCCTCCATTCTCCATTCTGTGTTTGTGAATTTGTGTTATTTGGATGTGCTTCAAAGTTAAAATCATCCCTGATCTCAAACAGAGCGGCATGGCGGCCGGGTGAACCATTGCATGACTCTTTGTGTAAATGCCAGGCCGGGCTGGGCCGCCTTTGCCTGATACGAATGTAAAAGCCAAGAAAGGGCCCACATTATCCAAACTGTGCAGCTTTTTTTTTTTTTTAGTATTTCTTGACACACAAACACTGGTTGCCTTGTCTTAGGTGCCAGTGACGATGCAGTGAGCTGTGCAGTGATGCTGGAAGTCCTCCATTCTCTGGCCAACCAGTCCACCCCTCTTCATCATGGAGTTATCTTCCTCTTTAATGGGGCAGAGGAAAATATCCTGCAGGTAATATAAAGTGACGAGGACACATATTTTACACTTTGGATGTTAGATTTGCTCTGGACTCTCCTTTTAAATGGAAATGTCTCCTCTCTGTCTGTTTATCTTATTTTCTCTGTTGCCTTCTTACTTTCACTCTCACTTATTCTTTACTTTTCTCTCTCTGCCAGGCCAGCCACGGTTTCATTACTCAGCATCCGTGGGCCAAGCAGGTGCGCGCCTTCATTAACTTGGAGGCTGCAGGTGTCGGGGGCAAGGAGGTTGTTTTCCAGACAGGTACTTTACCATTTGTGTTTGATAAATTGTTCAGGTCTGTTTGTTGGCATTCTTTTTCTGTGCATTTTGTTTGTGTGTGCGGCTCACCGTCAATATTTATTTCTCCTGTTAATGGGGGAGCTTGCGAATACGTGCAATGCAGTTTTTGCTGTTACAGCGATGTTGAGTGTGTGTCTGGTTATGTATTTTATACCTACAGTGTATTCCCTTGCTCCAACCATTTACTTTCTGGCAGACTGCCCCTGTGTGGTATCTATATGAATTACTAAGCACCTGATTATAGTTATTGAGGTGCCTGTCATGTTGCATTTATATTACAGACATTATCCTATACAATAAAGACGCTCAAATGCCTACATCACCAAAACTACAAACAGCTAGTGGTAAAGACAACAAAAGATATAGATCCCTACTGATGTTTGCTTTGTACTGAAGGATTATTCTTTACTGTTTATTACTTTCCCCAAAAGGTCCAGAGAACCCGTGGCTGGTCCAGGCCTACGTTCACGCAGCCAAACACCCCTTCGCCTCTGTGGTCGGCCAGGAGGTCTTTCAGAGTGGCATCATCCCCTCTGACACTGACTTCCGCATCTACAGGGACTTTGGTAACATCCCAGGTAACGCCGAACACTCTTCAAAGTACAGTAGAGAAATGATCAATAAAAGTATGAAGAAGTGTAAAATAATTATTCAGTGGTTTGATACAAAAATGGGTTTACTTCGTGTCCTTTTCTCCCTCCTTTTTCTATGTGTTTATCCTAGTCTGTGTATGTATGTGTGTATTACATTTTTTTCCCACAGTTTTTATCTTATTCTTTGTATGTCTTGTGTTTCATTCTCTTACAGGCATTGATCTGGCTTTCATTGAAAACGGTTTCATTTACCACACCAAGTACGACACTGCCGACAGGATCCTGACAGACTCGATACAGAGAGCCGGTATGCAAATAAGGCACACTTGCGTCTTAGCTATACCTACATTTACTACATTTAAATAGTTGTTTAGCTCTCAGGGCAAACAGATTCGGGCACGTTAGCCAGTGGGTGTGTCTGTCTCTCAAGGACAGGGCGGTCACTGCCGCAGCAGGCCGGTGTGGTAGAAAACTGCTGTCGACACCATTTTTCTGTCACAGACACAAACGCACGCTGTCCGTTTGTGCTTTAGGCCGCGCTTTCAGACCGGTCAGCACTCTGCCGATCTCATTATTTCCCTGAGAGCTAACGAATGCATACATGCACAGCAGCCGCGACATTTACTGTTGCGCTTGCCCTCGTTTACCTCGCGCATCTGTGTCGCTGAATTATTTTGCTTTACTTAGCAGAGAATCCAGTCTGTCAGCACTAAAATCCCGAGACGGTTGGCATCTTTCCTCTCTCGCTCAGCAGCTACTGGACGTCGCCCTCCTCTTCCTCTCTGTACATTAACTCACCGTGAAAGGCATGAATTATTAGAGAGAGAAAGTGAGATTTCAGAGGGAGGTAGGAGGTATTTTTAGTCTGTTGAGGAGAACGGTCTTGTTAAGGTGGAGAGCAGATACAGCACAGGGGCAGTGGCGGAGGAAGATACACCGGCAGCTCTGCTCTGTTGATGAACACAGCAGGTTTTTTTGGCTTAACCCGCCTCTTTCAAATCTCCCACTTCACAGCTCTGCCTTCAGACAAAGTGGGGGGGAGGCTCAAAGCCAGCAGTGCTGTAAAGTAGATGTTCTTTCATAATCAAACACGAAAATGAATCTTCACATCTTGTTTTGTCATTATGAAATTAAGACAGGAAAAACAGAATCACAAACCAAAACTGGGTAGCTAAACAGCGAACCCAACACGAACAAGTAGATGTTGAACTCAGTTGTTTACACTTTTAGGCCACAGCGAGCCTACCAGGCGGAAGAACAATGGAGCTTTGTCTTGTGTGTGTGTGTGTGTGTTTGTGTGTGGGTGCGTGCGTGCGTGCGTGTGTGTGTCCACTCTGTTAACTGTGCAGACATGCAGGCAGCGGCGCAGATAAAAGAAACTTAGCCTCGGGCCGCCTTAACCAACACAGGGACCTCTTACTGATCCTTCACGTAGAAAGATTTCCCATCCACATTCAACATCTCACTCGAAGCCGATTTCACGGAAAGTCCTCTGCGTGCCCTATATACTGGTGTGCAACTGTTGCATAACTACTAGAGGCCGTTTAGGTCATAAATCAGACTTTTCTCTCACACTCGTACACCACCGTACTCTTTCACACACACACTCACACTGCCGGTGCATGAATCATATCTGCTCACACACACCATTGCACACCCAGTTGTGGTGTATGTGAGTGAGAATAAAGGTGTATAAGATAGAATAACTGTGTGTGTGAGTGAAATTATGCATCTAGTCTTATCTAACCTGTCATGGGATGATAATAATGTAGGCCTATGTTTATAATGTCAGTGTTTAAGTGTGAGCTTGAAAGAGTATATAGGAGTGTATTACTGCACATATAAGAGGGTGCAGTGGTGTGAAAATTTAATGTTGTGTGTGCAAGATTATAATGCAGTTTTATTAGTACAATTTAAAGCTTGAATTGTCTCCTATACAACTGTTACTTTGCGCTACCAATAAAATTTGATGTGATTTGGTTTAATTAAAACTAGCTGCTAATATAACCTATGATTAAAGCAGAGTTTGTAGGGATCATAACACGGCAACAGATCTTCATTTAGTATTATGTGCTGTATCATTTTTGTTTAATTATTTACATTGTGGTCATGTGGACATGGTTTTATTGCTGGAAGAGGTTGGTGTGTGGGTGGCCATGCAGAAATGTCGAAGGCCACTACCTTCATGCAGGCTGCCGGTCAGAACATTATATTGAGTCATAAAACTCTTCCCACTGCATATGATGTGTGAGCTCTACAAAGAATGGTCTTTTTTGACATATGATAGTGAGTTTATCTCTTTTCATTTCAAGGGGTAGATTTACAAATAGCAGAAAACAAAATCCCCACTAGGATAAACTCCCAGGATTGTCCATTTCCATGACTTTGCATTTTCTTGCTTTCATTACGTCCCGCTCGTACCTCCTGTTCTCTAAGGCATAAACAAACAGAGCTCAGTTCACTTTTGTGCCTCCTGACCTCAAAACCTACTTCCTGTTTTCAGGCGACAACATCCTGGCGGTCCTGAGGTACCTGGTGATGTCAGAGAAACTGGCTGATTCTTCAGAGTATCGTCACGGCAATATGGTGTTTTTTGACCTGCTGGGGGTGGTCGTGGTGGCTTACCCGGCCCGGGTCGGCACCATCCTCAACTACATGGTGGCCACTGCCACCTTCCTCTATCTGGCCAAGAAGGCCTCACTGCCAGGCAATGGGGGTAGGTCACAATTTCCTGTGGTGGATGCATGTTATGCCATTTCCTGCAGCGGACCTGCATGTTGTGACAGGAACGATTCCACTTTGCGCGACCGAAAACCAAACAGTCAAACTAATTTCATTTACCCGTAGAAGAGCTGGATAAGCTTTCCTGTCCCTCATTTACCATTTGCCTCCGTCTCCCTAAGGTGGTCGCTACGTTCGCGATCTGGCCTGTGCCACCGGCGTCGCGGTCCTGAGCTGGTTCGTCACCCTGCTGTCAGTGCTGATTGTGGCTCTGATGGTCACTCTGCTGGGTCGCTCCATGTTTTGGTACAACCACTTCTACGCCTCCATCTGCCTGTACGGGGCTGCCGCGACGGGCAAGATGATCCTCATTCACACGCTGGCCAAGAACTTGTACTTTGGAGTGAGTGGTGTTTTTAATGCTTTGTTGGTTTCTTTAAAGGTGAAGACATTTTGGGAAATGCGTTTGGCCTTTCTTTCCAGCAGCTCTGCCTCCAGTTTTTATGATAAGATAAGCTCCAAAGTTCAAACTTGAGATAATGTTGTAGTTTTTAACATTTTAAATGATCTCTTTGACAAAACTCTGGTTAGCTTTGTTTGACTCAGCACAAACCACAGTGCACGTCCTTTTTAGAGGATCCGACTTCTCTCTAAAAATACTGTTGTGTTTCAGAGTTGAATGAGAAAATGATGTGGGTAGCCGTATGTCTTGACCAAACGTGCGTGTTGAAATACTTTCTCTGTTGACGCTGAAAGAATGTCGACCAGCTTGACTTGACTTGATTTATCTCAGACAGATCAGGCGTATGCGGAGTAGACTTTAAGTTCGGTATAATTGCTCTAATTATTTGCTTATTGTTTGATGTAATGCGGTCACGTCATTTCGTCGAGCCCAACATCTCATGACGAGATGGCGAGCTCACAGTTAATGGGGACCAAAGTGCAGAGAGGGTAGAGCCAGTTCCTCTTTCTCCATGGTGATTACAGAACAGCAGCTCTTTGTGTGTGTGTGTGTGTGTGTGTGTGTGTGTGTGTGTGTGTGTTTATAAACTGTGGAGATGTCCATCGCACTCATTCACCGAAATGCTATCTGCTGCTTAGACCCAAATGACCTGCGTCACTGGGGTGTTTTTTAGGAGATAGCAGCTTGTGATTTTCCTGCTCTCAAATGTGAGCATCTCCATCTGACAAAAGCAAAGTCGATTCTTGCATTCGCAGACTATAGTCTGTAGATTTTCCGAGCATCTTGTTGCACTTAACATGATTTTTATGCCTTAGATTTAGTGAATAAAAGTGTTTATTTGGAATTTGATTTGAACTGTTTCACAAAGTTTATTTTTATCTGAAGCTAACCACATAATGGCCATTTTCCAGAAAGGACACAGACTACCCTTTCTCCCAGACCACAAAAGGCATTTTCTCTGATGAAACCAAATCTCTGTTGAAAGAGCAGAATACGTATTTGAATTTTAAATTGCATTTTCTGTGACAAAGGAGTGCAGACATAACTCACTCTTCCTTAAAGAAGATCAGATGAGTGATGCCTGCATTAGAACAAATAGCTTTTTCCATTGATCATTTGTTATTCTGGCGGTTTCCAGCCCTTTTTTTGCCTGATTAACTCCAGTACCACCTCATCAGCGCCATCCAGCATTCTCCATATGTGCTGATGTTTAACCTGGATATCGATCAGTTATAAATGATATAAAAGTAAATATAATGTTGCTTATGTTTTTTCATTCAGTGGCACTGTCAATGTTTAGGCTGATTTGGTTAGGTTTGCATTTGTATTACTACCACAGAAGCTGCATGTTCCAACCATTTATCCATTAACTTTTCTCTAAGAATCATTATCCATTACTTTTAGCTCACTAATTCAACCATTCTTCTGTAATGTTTAGCTCATTATTTAATCTGGTTGTCCCGTTTTTCTCTGTTTGAACTATTCATCCATTATGTCAACTCTTTATCCATTACTTTTGTCTTATTTACTTTTATAACTATTTTAACTTTTCATTGCTTACTTTTAGCTGACTATTTAATCTGTTTTAATAAGTGTTTCAACTAATATATATTTCAACCATGTATGCATTACTTTAAGCTAATTGTGTCAGCTTTCTCTCTTGCTGACGTGTTTTTTTGCACACTGCAGAACAGCTTTGTCCACATGTTGCAGCTGACTTGTTTGGATCATTTCTTTATTAAATCATAAATTCTGTCTTATTACTCCTCCGCAATATTTCCATTTACTCTCTGGCAACCTCCAAACTTCTTCCTGAGGTACGAGCCACTGGTAGCACGAAAATCTTCATCTCTTTGCCTGCAAAAGTTCATGGAAACAGTTGAATTGGAGACTGTGGTTGTAGTTGTACGGCAGTCAAGACAAGTGTAAGACAGGGTGAAAATAAGTACAGCTTAATTTAATATTTAAAATAGACCATAAAAGGTTATATAATAAAGATAAAGACAATATGTATACTTTATAGATTTGTAGTGTGTGTTAGGGGCTTCCATGTAATGTCTGGTGTGAGAAAAGAGCTGGGTGAGTGTCTCAGTCACGCTGAGATCTCTGTGTTCAGCTGAATAGAACAATACTGCCTTATGTATTTGTGGGATGTTGTGATTTGTAATGGAGTTTTGCAGAAAGCACCTTCAATCTACATTATCACATGGTAAATCAGGTCAGTAGTAGGTCAGTGAATTCTTCCTCCAGTAGTAGAGTTTAAATGTTATTGGTTTTGTGTTCTTTTTTAGTTTTTTGTTCAAGTTTCAGGATGCATCAGTGGCCTTGGTGAGAAGCTCCTGTTGTAAAAACTGGGAATTACCATGTCAGATCATTGTTCCTGTTTATTGTTTGACGGTCATGAGACAGTAATGACAGATGAGTAAGACAGATGCCTTCCGGTATGTCAACACATTTTGATCCCAAACAGTTTAAACCCATATGTGCGGATGATTGTGGTGACGCCTCGAGTCACAAGGGGGAAAACAAAACCAGCAGTGTTAGTTCATCATATTCAGTTTATACACCAAAAGTAGCAGCAAAGTTGGCAGCGACTTTCCCAGAAAAATCACAAGCTGTGCACAGTTTTAACACAACAGGCTCGCCTTTCAACTCAACAGTGCGTGAAGCAGCGTACATTTTTTCCCCTTTCTCTGCTAGAGTTGTGAGAAAGAGGTTACTGTGGCCAAACAAACAGATCCAAAAATCACACGTGGAACTACCGCGTACGGTCACATGTGCAGAGAGAGACAAGAAAATTAAAAGCCATACTTTCAGCTTGTTACTGATGATCATGTTCATGTTATGATTATTAAAGCTAAAAAAGAAAATGAAAAGAAAAACTGTGTTCAAAAATATTTCTTTTAATTTT
>JBAJHX010000035.1:15031572-15065546 GCA_037176925.1 Amniataba percoides | reverse complement strand
TGTTCATGTTATGATTATTAAAGCTAAAAAAGAAAATGAAAAGAAAAACTGTGTTCAAAAATATTTCTTTTAATTTTGTACTGACATGCAAAATAAACATCCATTCCTTAAAATCTCTTGTTTTTGGCAAAGAAACTTTTTTTTGGTCTAATCTGCTTGTGCTTATTCTTTGTGTGTTTGCTTTTTCCACGCAGGGTGTCCGTTTGGTGGAGCTGGGCGACCTCTACTTCGACGTGAGCTTGTTGCTGTGGTGCTGCAGCCTGGTGTGGCTGACCCAGCAGGGCCTGTGCTCCGCCTACGTGCCCATGCTTATGGTGGCCTTCCCTCTGGCCACCAGACTGTTATTGGCCAAAGAGTTTAAACACAGAGGTAAACACCTGACTTAACTTAACTACAATAAAAACGCATCCATTTTCATTTATGAGCAAATTGGGAAAAAAAAGGGTTAGCCTTTAACCTCTCGATCTGTCTGCAGGAGCATCAGTGAAGTACAGCGTGCTCTACCTGTTTGGCCTCGCGCTGCCGTACGTCCACTTCATGTTCCTCATCTGGGTGGTGTTTGAGATTTTCACACCCATCATGGGTCGCAGCGGCACGGAGATCCCCCCCGAGGTGGTGCTGGCCTCGCTGGTCACCCTGGCCACCATCTTTCTCTCTTCTTTCTTTGTGAGTTTTCCCACTTTACGTGCAACAGTGAACAACAAATCTGGATTTTTACTGTTAGCAGATTGACTTTGAAAATTCACTTCGGCCTCTTGTATTCTGTCCTGCATCCGTCACCCACAATTCACAGTCAAACAGTTATATTGTTTTGTCCAAGCTTCTGCTCCCAACAAATAACTGCACCAACACTTTGTTTGATCAGCATGAATTTATTGACATCAGTTGTTTGCCTTCAGATAAGCAAACCAACAGCTGTGTTTAGTTGGCAGAGTGGCAATAAAACTGAACGTAGGACAGGTTTTTTTGTGGGGATATTTGTCCTGACAGAATACTTTTTAATGAATAATCTACCATTCCTCCACTCCAGTAACGCATTATGATTTTTATGCCCATCCCAGCTGCATTTCATCTACTTGATGCGGGGCACGAAGTGGATCCTGGCTGGTCTGGGCTCAGTCTTCATGGTCATGTTCCTGTTGGTGTCCTGTGGCTTCCTCTTTCCTTATTCAGGCAGCCCCGATAGCCCGCGGCCAAAACGGGTCTTCCTGCAGGTTCAGAGTCACACACGCAGACACACAAATACGTGAACAAAGACACGCACTGCTGTTGTTTTCTATAGAAGTGACACATTTCCTCTAAATGGGAGTAACCACATAATGGCAGTAAACTAAAACAAAAAGTAAAAGTAAAAAAGTATATATGTTTTTCTTTTACTAGTTTTGTAAAATGTATTGCAGATGGGGAAAAAATGCTCTTCCTTAAACGGGGAATGCATTCTTTGCTGAGAAGGAAAAATACCTTTAATGCCACAAGAAAACAGCTGCTACTGATTTTATCCTCCAACTATCCGTCCTCCAGTGCAGCTCCTGCTTGTTAGATTAAAATCTCTGGTTGACAGCAGGTGAATTACAAAACCCTTACATAGCATGTTTTTCTGTAACTGGGACGCAGCACATGCACACCATGACATCTCTTCACACCTTTTTGTAAGCGGAGGGGGAGTGGGGGATAAAAAAGTGATGTGATTGCACTCCTCCACCTGCTCATGTAAAGAACAGAGTACATCAAGTAATTCTGAAAATCAAGCAGCAAAACAGGTTGATGGCCCACTTAAAAGAAGTAAATGACTAAAAAATGTGTGATGTTCCATCCACCCCCGCGCAGCATACGACACGGACCTTCCACAATCTCCAGGGCCAGGTGGAGAGCCGGGACTCGGGGCTGTGGATCAACAGTTTTGACTACACGGCCATACAGCACATCACGCCGCACATCCCCGAGATCAACGACAGCGTTCGCACCCACTGCCGCGAGGACCGGCCCTTCTGTGGCTACCCCTGGTTCCTGCCCGTGAAGTTCCTCAGCAAGTCAGTGACTCGCTTTGCTTCGCACTTTCTCGAACATCACATCCTCCCTCCCTCACCTGGAGTGTTTGTTTTTTTGTGTGTGTGTGTGTGTATTTTGCAGGAAGAACTGGTACCTCCCCGCCCCAGAAGTGTCTCCCAGCTCTCCGGTGGAGTTCAGCCTGCTGTCAAGAGAGGAAACCAGCTGGGGGACGATCAAGATGACCTTCAGTGCGAAAGGTCGGGGGCGCTTTATGTGGCCAAAACAACACAACTTTACATAGGTTATCTTTCTTTGGGTTGTAGCAGGAGATAAGAGACTGTGGGGGAAAAAAACTGTAATACAGCTTTGACAAAAACACCAGTGTCATGTGATTCAGTCTGAAGACTCGTGGTGGACAAACAGAGCAGGCAGAGGTGGATGAACAGATTATAATCAGCAACAACTTTCTGACTGAGTTGAATTATTGATTCAAAGTTCACCCTTGATTTTGGAAACAGTATTTTCCAACATAACCATAAGGTCAGTTTAGTAGCTGTTCTGGAGCTTTCTGTCATATCAGATGATCATCCTCAGCAGAAGTGTCCATTTTTCATAGCACCATAATGACCGCTCGCCTTGTTAATGTATATCCTATCCCATTTCGTGCAGGCCCCAGCCACATGTCTCTGTATCTGATGCCCCACCGAGGAGCCAGCCTTTCCACCTGGTCCTTCGGCGACGGGACGCCTCAGTTCGACCTGAGCGGGGAGTATTTTGTCTTCTACTCCCACGGCCTCGACGCCCCCACGTGGACCTTCTGGTTTGAAATCCAGGTGCTGCCTGCCGCTGTACTTTTTGTACTTATTAACATTTCATATCTCTGCTGTGCCGTGTAGTTTTCTTCACGTGAATAATTCAGACTTGCTTTGAGTTTTTATGTGAGTGGAGGTAACCTGTGATGGGTTATCTGTTTGTCAATGTCATGCTTCATTTTTCATTCATCACTCAGTATCGTGGATTTGTTTCGGCCTGTGTATTTTAAGGAATGGTTCGACTTTCTAAGAAATACACTTATCTGCTAACATATGATTTTGTGAGCTTTAGAGGTGCTGGTGGGGGGATTTCTTTACCTTTGGACTGAGCCGGGCTAGCTGCTTACCCCTAATCCCATTCTCCACCAGGTCAGAATTAGTCCTTTAAGATTGTCCCACAATATTATATAAATCTTCAGGTACTGTTGCACGTTTGACGGCCTTATTTCCACCTCAGTATCCAGACAGATGCAGCAGTTTTTTTTCTTTGATATCATTCTTTTCATTCCTCACATTTCTGCCTCTCTTCGGGGCCTGATGTCTGCAGGAGATTAGCTTCTGCCGGGACACAGTTGGACTGCGCTGCCTGTCACGTGAAAACCAGCTAATGTCGGTAGGAACGAGAGGAGAGTGGACTTTGCTCGAAACTTTGAACGGGTACAACATTCAGGCCCCACCCTTTGTGCCTCCAAAGCTCCCCCACCCCCACTCCGCAGAGACGTTTGTACTAAATAAGTCTTTTTAAGTTGCTTTTTCGTCATTGGTCCCCTTCATTTTTCTTGTCTTAGTTGTTCTATTCGCCCGCTTTGAGTTGCGTGCATGCACAGTGGAGGGGAGCTGCCCACAGTGTGCAGTGATTGACACGCCATCAGATACTGCTCCTCACTCACAAATTCTGTGTCATGTGCTACTGTCAAGTCATTATGACACATTTAACAGATATGACAAAGTTATATTTACACTTAGGCTGCCTACTTCAGCTTTAAACTGATTCAACTGCACCAAGACGAACTTGTGGCCTTTTTAAAGACTCTTTTGAAATTCATTGTATAAACTAAAACATGCAACATATTAAAGCTTCTTGTGGGCTTAAAAACGTGCTGGTGTGGTTCCAGTCTGTGTAGATATTCATGGTTTTCTTTCTTCTCTCTCCCTCCGTCAGCCTCCCAGGGACCCGGACCCGTCGGGCCCCGAGGGGATGATCTCCGTCGCCATCTCTTCCCACTATTTCTTTGGGGAAGCCCAGAGGACTGCTAAGCTGGAGGAAATCCTCCGCAGGTTCCCCACGTGGGCTTTTCCTTCGTCCTGGGTCAGTACCTACGACATGTATCAATACTGAGAGGACGCCGCGCATCACGGAGAGCGACGCCGAGACGAGCCGAGGGCTGCAGGGGCCCCCGAGACAGACTGAAGACTTGACTGAGGACCAGCCCTGCCGCCTTTTCTCTCTGACACAAACACACACACTCTAACACACACACACACACGGACTCGCGCTCCCTCCCAGCCTGCCTGAGAGACCCCCAACCACTGTGTCAGTAGGCTTAGTAGCTAACCGAGCAGGAAGGCACACCGGGACATGCCAGAGGTGCGCAGACTGACTAACTCACCGTCCGACGCACCGGCCACCACAAGCCTCGTGCTCACTCCTGGGTTAGTGAAACGAAGAGGTTAAGATTATTGTTATTCATTTTTTTTGTATTCAATGTGTCGTGCCTTTGCTTTACTCGCTTCATCTCACTCCCTTTCCTCACCCCCTCCCGCTCTTTGGCTCTCGTGCTGACAACTCTTCCTGAACGGAAAAAAAAAAACGCAGCATGGCTACTTCCCATGCTCCGTCTTTATCAGCGAGCCACTCCAGTAGACGTGTCTGTGGTTTCCTCTGTGAAAATAACCACCACTGTCTGTACTGAAGGTGCAGTAACCTACCGATGGCTCCGTTCAGGAAGTGAAGCAAAAACCTGATTTTGTTTGACCCCTCTTCAGACCTGAACCGGAAACTTTGACACTTTGAAAGCTGCTTTTCATCGACACGCACTCGTTCATCTTGCGAGCAAAAACGTTCTACATTCAGCTCACCGTGAGTGTCGCTCGTCATCGTCGTGCCTCACTAACACCGCCGATTTGCAGCAAGTCGCGTCCCTTGCGTTTCGATGGGGAACGGGATCAGAAAACTGTGCCTGTGAAATGAAAACAGCTGGCTCGAATCAAAATGTCAACGTGTCCTTTAAAAGGAGTAGCCTTCCTGAAGATTTCGGGGGACTGTTGAGGTTTTCGGAGATGTTTTAAAAGCCTGATATCTTCAAACGGGTGTGTCGTTTAGATTGTCGAGAGCAGAAGTGGCGGGGAAACGGTCTCAAAGTGCTCCCTGAGACTTGAGGGTGACTGGGTGGAAAACCAGCAATGCAGCTCCGCACTCATTTCCTCTTTCAGTGTCAGTCACTCTGTGGAAGTGTTGATTATTTACATTTACCATTAACTGTAATAGTATTCGTACCTCTGCTCTGTGCTACAAGCTGTCTCCAGCAGCATCGATGAATATTTCTTTGTAAAGGTGGGAGTAGACCTGGAACGGTTCACTGATGAATCAGTTAGTTAAGTAATCAATTTCTTTGATAATCAATCAGTTGTTTTTTGTTTTAGCTCAAATGCTGCTTTTCTTTGTTATGCGTGGCAGCAAAAGAAATATCTTTTGGACTGCTGTTTGAACAAAACTGACAAAAATGGGCACTGTTTACAGCTTTTTGAAATTTCATAGATTAAATAATTTGTCTAGAAAATGATCAGAAGTTTAATTGAGATTGAAAATAATACTTAGTTACAGCCCTTATAGAAAGTTATCCAGTCATCTAACATCTTCCAGACAGACATCATTCCAGACATCATCCAGACAGAAGTAAGTTAATGAGACCCTGATATATTTTTGCACCACTGAAATCACATCAAAACAAATCTGGAAATTGTGTTGTTAGATTTGAATCCAGTAAAAAAAAGTCTGAAGATATTTAGAAAACAAAACAATAAATCAATACAGTTTGTATTGTTGTCCAGGTAAAAATAAACAAGTAATAAACAAGTAATTGCAAGTTTGTACTTTCCTAATCCCTTTCAGTAAAGTTCCTTCAGAAGTTATTGGGAAATAACAGACCAGTGAAACAAAGCGTAATTGAAGCAGTTCCACACAGATTATTAAACCTGTATCCTGTATCCGTTAAAAAGAGCTGCAAATTCTCCGTCGGTGCTTCTGTGAACAGCTCGTAGTGTTTATCGTCATTTTCGTGTTGTTCATTGCGAGTATTTTCTTACATTTCACTCATGTGGAGCTGCATCTTTTTTTCGTCGTTTTTTTTCTTTTGTTGTCTTGAGCCGAAGTATCACAACCACAATCACAAGTTGATATGAGCTGTTTTTACACGTGAGCTTCACGAAGTCGACCCCGGAGAACGCCTGAGCAGGGTCACACTGGAAGAGACGCCGACGGGAGATCCCATATCAGGGGATGAAGGCCACATATCAGGACTCTCTCCTGGACAGACATTAACAGGGATAAATCACTGGTTGATTCGTGTGAAAAGTGAAAAGAGAGTTGTGCTGGAGAGAGAAGTCTGCTCCCTGGAAATCCAACTTCGGGAAGGTTTGAGAAGAGGAAGAGGAGGAGGAGGAGGAGGTTTCCTTAAGCTATTCCACCACCCAACAAGCATTTCTGACCTTGGGTGTCACCACTACCTCCACTATGATCAAAACTTAGTGTCCGACACCAAGCTATCCGTCAGTAAAGTCCTTCTTAAGACTGCTTTGAATGTTTTTTGTTGGAAAGATTTAGAGGATTTAACCGATGTCAGAGAAAGAGAGAGAGATTATTTTGATGGTTATTAAGCGTCGTCGTGTTTGTCTGCAGGCTACCTCCGTTGTTTCTGACGAGAAACTGGAGATTTATCCTCAGAGGTTCGTTTCCACACTGTAGAAAACCTGCGAAGACACAAAACGAACATCACGCAGTTGCTGGTTGTTTAAAGACTTGGGGTGGGTAGGTGGGTGGGTGCAAAACCGTCTTTCTGTCTGCGTCGCCGTGGTCCGCGTCGTCCGTTCAGCTTCAGCCACGCGAAGTAAGAAATTGCTGACATGAAGGAGGCCTTAACGTTTCGTTTCCAAAGACGCACAAAAATGTTTACTGTGGTGGACACAAACGTCTCAGTGGTCTTAAAGCTTATCAGGTGCTGCACTGTACAGAGTTTTTACGTACCTGGATTGTTGTTGTCCTGTCTGGAAACTTAAAAAGTCCATCACGGCCTTCAGCAGCACGTGGAAAAACACATTGTCCCACTATGATGCTTCTTTTTTTTTCTTTTTTTTTTTTTTTAACGTTTAAACACCCATTGAGCAGAACGGAGAGACGCAGCTGATTTTAAATGTGACCCGAGATGGAGGCAAAATAAATCACATCCAGATCGTTGGCTGCTCCGAAGCTTTTGATTGGATCACACGATCGTCCTCTTGCAGATGAAATTTTCTCAACTGTCGTGATTTTTCCCCCCTTTTTCATCCATGTCGGCATAAAAAATGGGCAACATAAAGTCCTTAAATGTAAAACCCCATCTGCCGAGGAAAACTCTGTGATCTTATCGGGCGACTGCAGCACAAAGACGTCCGGCCTCTGTGTCCCTTCAAAAAGCAAAGTAATAAAAAACATATCTTCTGTTATGTAATTTAACTCAGACTGTGAGACAGGAAGATGAGATTAACTGTAATTTGTTGAAATAGAATTTTTGTCATTTTCAACAAGTGTTTTTGTTTTGTGAATCCAAAAGGACCATTCCCGTATTTTTTTTTTTGCCTTACTGTGATTACATAGATGGACTTTAAATGATTGTTTTGATTGATTTGCATATCAGATGGGAGAAAATATGTAAACAGGAACAATAAATAGGAAAATAATTGGTTGTAATGTAAACATGCTAAAACATGAGGAGGAAAAAAACACCTGGATGGTCCTTTTTAATTTAGTTGGTTAACCATTTGTTCCTCTGAAACAGATGCTGCTGCTTTAACTCTGTGCTGCTCCACATCCGTTAGTATTTCAGTCAACAGACACACTAACTGACCGACCAGACTGACTCTCCATCACACCTTCAGATCTTCACTCCGAGCTTTCACTGTATTTATGATTTGCAGTAAAGGTTAATGAGTTAACGGTGTTGTTGGTGAAGCAGGGGATGTTTTTTTTTTCTTTCTTTCTGAGCCTTTTTACCGTTAACCTGCTCCGATCGGCACATCAGTGCGAAATCTGAACCGTGAATGTTTTTCTTCTTCCTCATAAAATGAGTTTTTTACTTTACTGTGGACGATGAAAAGTGACCAGAGGCTTCTGAGGTGCTTCTTATCTTTTCATCCTTTTGATTTAACAGCTAAGAGGAGCTCTTATTGCAGCAGAAGGAAGCCACACGTTTGGAAAAGACCTTTCAGCAAACACGTGATGATGGAAAGCTTTTTTGATTGAAAGTCCTTCAGTTGATATGCAGAGTCTATGGGAGGGGAAGAAAAGCTTTATTAACAAATGCAAATGAATATTTTTCTAAAAATGGGTTGTGATGGATTTCAGTTGGAGACTTAAAGAAAACATAAATGATAGAAAAGGTTTAAAGCTACAAAAACAGCTTGTTCTTCTTTCTGACCACCAGAAAAACTGTTTGAAATGAACTGTTTCAGGTTGTGGCAGAAAATATTTATAGTTTTAATATTAAATAGGAGGACAGCTGATCAGTAACAGGAGGTGCAAAGCAAGTAAAACAGGAGGAACTGTGGCGACCGAGCAGAGAGATGTTTGGATGTAAAAGCTGTATAATGGCTCATCTGACGCCTTTGGTGCTCCCACTTCTTAGACTAAAGTGTACGCCGAGCGCTGCTAGAGAGCTTAATGTAGAAGAAAATAGATAAAAAGAAAAGAGAACGAGCTCCTTTTGGGATAAAGTGAATTTAAATGGTCACTTTGCGACAGAGTCTAATGTACCAGTTTAACTCAGAGGCTGACCGAGCACCTCAGTGTGTTTTTTTGTTGTTGTTGTTGTCGGGTGTAAACTCGGACGCAGTTTCACATGTAACAGTCAGCCGGAGCATCTAACAATCATTCAACATCTATATCAGCTTGAGAAAGAAACTGTTTAACTGAAATCTATTCTGGGATAAACTTTGAAATGTCTTAACGCCTGTTGTTGAAGGATTTTTTTTTATGTTAAATTTGTTAACTGTTTTGTTACCAATTTTTTTTTTTGTCCAGCATCTTGACTTCTCACCTATGCCTAATTCTCTGTTTTTATTCTGAAAGTTAAATTAATATTATTTTTTAAAACAAAACTGATCATTTTACTCTTTTCTGTGATTGATTTGACACTTTATAATAACTGTAATGGTTAAGTCTTTCTTTTGAACTGCTGTTTAGCCTTTTGTTTTTTTATTGCTTTTATTTGTCTTTTACTTGTTAGTTGGAATTCAGTGATTGACAACTGTTGTGTTTAAGATTATTGGGATTGATCTGGTTACAAGGTATCCATCTATTGAATGGACGGGATGATTTTGCATTATGCAAAAAGCTTGAATTAAATTAGCACTTGTACAGCAATTAAAATGCTTATTATGTTAATGTTTGTTGTGTTGTTTTCTATAACCCATTTCATTGTATGTGCATTAAAACAGCCGATCAGATTACAATAAGAAATACAAAAAATGTGAATGAGGCGAACTGAGCATTTTTAAAAATAATTTATTGGTCTTTATGTACACGGAAAAAAAAATGTAGAAAACCAAACATGAGTAGAAAAGGCAAATGTACAAGAGAGTATCTTTACAC
Source organism: Amniataba percoides (assembly GCA_037176925.1). Classification (NCBI taxonomy): domain Eukaryota; kingdom Metazoa; phylum Chordata; class Actinopteri; order Centrarchiformes; family Terapontidae; genus Amniataba; species Amniataba percoides. Next base: position 15,055,901 of record JBAJHX010000035.1, on the reverse strand, counting down.
TGCATTGAGGATGTTTGCTGCTCCCGCACCAGAAATAAAACTTTACTCAGGAAGCAGTCAATACTTTTACACTGTACACAGGGAGGGAAGAGGGGTTGGGGAGGGGGCGCGAGTACCACGAGACACACCTGAACGCACCGCTCCTCACCCGCAGAGAAGGAACCCAAAACAAAATCTGCAATATTCATTTCCGTAGGAAATTGTCTCGTATGCCATCAGCATTAGTTGAGCATCAATGGTTATGTTTCTGATGAGAGGGATAGGGGGGGTTAAGTGTGTGTGTGTGTGCCTGTGTGTGAGGTTTTCCCTCTGCATAATGAGTCAAGCGCTCAATCGAAGCAACCGGTTAAAACAGAAGAAGGCCTCTGGACGTAAAAGTCTTTGGTTCGTCGTGTTACCGTTTTCAAGTAAAGCAGCGTAGTGTGGCTGTAGGTTGTTCAGAGTGGAGACGGGCCCACTGGATTCATGTCGAGTGACCGCAGCAACACTGTGGTCATTCTGCCCTTTTTCTTTTCGTGAATAATAGCAAGTGTTCTGACAAAACAGGCAATTCATAAAACAGAAAACCATCAAAGGATCTCGTTTTCAAGAGATGCCGCTCATCTTGTACACACCGATGAGGGAGCAAAAACTGATCTATAAAATATGATTTGGTCTATCATGAAACATAAAAGCAAAGAGCTGGGGGGGGGGTGGACTAAAAGGTGGAGAACATAAAAAAAATAAAGCTGAGTAACATTTCAATACATTGCACACTATAATACTGACACGTAATAAACCTTTTAGTGCTTGTGGTAGAAAGCCAATACACAACTTTGATTAACTAAAGGGGGGATACTTTTATCAGCCATAAAAAACAAAAAACAGCATCAGTTCAATAATTACCACTCAGCTGTAATGCCAATAAATAATATCAATAATGAAGACTAATACCATTAAAACAAACTGCGTGTTATGAAGGTCACCAAACATCAACACATTTTCAATACAATGTGGTTTATGCGCTCAGAGATCCACACACAACACATCAAAGCTGTTGTCATTGTCTCAAGCGCTTCAGGGGTGTGATATGCATATTGGTCTGGACGAAATGTAAGTCCTCATCAGGCGATAATGGGTGGGTGGGTGGGGGGGGGGCATGTTACATAGAAACTCCTCCTCCACAGAAACAGTCAAGGCAACTACGAAATCCATCTCATCCTCACTTCAAAATGATACCGTCGCCATTAGTGCTACTGACGAGGGGAGCCAAGTGATGCTCTCATGACAAGTGATAGGTACAAAATCAACAGGATGGCTTCAGTAAAACAATATTAATGATCTGCTCCTGTGATGATAGGAAACACAAATGTGTGTTTAAAAGCTGGATAAAGCATCACTTGATTTGGTTTGTATAGCGCCTGTTTTTTTTTCACTGCACTGCAGCCTTAATATCTCCTCCCCTCAGACTTCCAATCAGACGCTTTTGGGCCTGGACTTCAGCGAAATCGTTGCTTGAAAAACACACAAACAGAGGTACTGATCAGTGGTAAGAAACTAGTCTGCACTCGCAACAGTGGATTCTTCTCAGAGATCATTTTCTTAGAAATCTTAAGGTCGTTACTTCTCAAGAATTACATAGAATTCATTCCATGAGCGTTTTTTTTGTTGGCTTTTTTTTTGTTGTTTTTTTCCTTTTCACACGAAGACTCAAGAGGGACGAGGCGTAATCGATAGAAAAATAATGCTTTCTTGTACACTGTTACATTATCGAAAAAGGTATCACAAAATATTTTAAAATCATATGAGGTATGAAAGTATGAAACTCCTCTCTCGTGCACACAAACAGAACTGCACACTTACTGTCGGCTCAGACACACTTCAGCGCATCCTGTAAATGGTTCATGACTAGAGCTTTGTTCTACACTTTGTTTAGTGACGGAGCATGATGCTGTGATCGGATACATGCAGGTGTTTTGTCTTTAAACTGATTCTTGCACTGTTTGCATTGAGTGAGGGAAAAACAATGGAGCTTTTTATCTGGACAGTGGGTAGAGGGGAAAAAAAAAAAACAACATTTCAAAGTCTCCAGTTGCACCTCAGTGAGTGCCAAAGAAAAGCTACACACACAGAACATCTGGCTTGGAATAGAAAAAAAATGCATGGTGCTTTCCTGTGCTGGTCTACAGCTTCCAAACACCACAACCTGATGAAACACACAAACTAGACATGCGTGGCCTTTTATCTAACAGCACATTTTGGTAAAATGAGGACCGTTCGAAAGGAGCCGTCGGCCTGAAGCCCGTCTCTGGTTGTGCTGTGACGTCTTTGTGCCAGTCGGACTGTCGCTCTGTCGGTAGCTCCGTATCCACAGGGGTTCTAGTCGACACAAAATGGCTAAATCTGAAGAGTGGATAATACTGACTGAAGTAAGAACCTGCAGGAGAGGTACTTTCTGTGCACGCATCCACACAAACATACAACACACACAGGCACACACAAAAATAAAGTCCATTTCCAGTCAGCCACTGCTGCCGCCTCCTCTCTTTCCCTCGAGGGAAAGTTCACAGGTTAGTGTCCAGAGGAGGCTCCTGGCTTCAGGACAAGGTGCAGTCGTAGGCTCCCTCCTCCTCACCCTGCTCCTCTGTCTGTTCAGGAGGACAGTCCTCAGAGGGGGGACGGGAGAAACCTCCCGCGGGCTCGAGGGAGGGCAGGGCCAGGCCCAGCGGAGCCGCGACTCCTCTGCTGTCCTCCGGCCGTGGCACCGCGGCGCCTCCCAGCCCTTCGGAGCCGCCGAGCTTGGAGCTCTGGCTGCTGGGCTGGAAGGCCTCAGGCTGCACCTGCTCGCCTGCTGCTGCATCCATCAGCCGCTGCAGCTGCGGCTGGATCAGGTTGAGAAATGGTTTGTATCCCAGGCTGGAGAAAAAAAAACAGAAGACGGAGGGAAAAAGCTGAATAACACACAGTGACACACAACATTTTAAAAGAACCCTGGATCAACAAATCTCAGAGACAACCAGGAGGCATTAATACACCCTGTACCCACCAATCAGTGGAGGCCCATGTGTCGACAGCCAATAAGCCGTTTCGGACGCTCTGTACAGTGTCTTGCGGAACTTCTGGGCTGTCCAGGAAGCAGATCACCTGCTTTATGACGCTGGCATCCCGTAGGATCAAACCAATCACTACGCACCACTCCAGACAGCCGGCCTCCATGAACACATGAAGGAGATACCTGAAGGACACAGAGAGCACACGGCTGTCAGCTACCGGCTTTGGTTTCAACGGTGAATTAAAGCACAGAGTCTGCAGCGGAGTCGTGGACGTGAGGTTCAGCTGTGGCATCTCACCTGAGCTGCACCTGAGACTTGTGAGGGCCTTTGTTGGCCAGCTCCATGGAGATGTGCTCCAGCTCGGCCTGGCTCAGGCTCAGAGTGGAGGAGTTCTCGTCGACCATTGTCCAGTCGCCGTCCACAACCGAGCTGGTCTCTGTCAAGTCTGTGGCCGAGCCGACGCTGTACTCTTCCACTAGAGGGGGCAGAAGTGACAGATTGTTAAAAAAGGAAGAGGGAGGATTAAGAGGAAACAATTTGGCATGCCTTAAGCAGTGAGTCTTCTTACCTTTGTTAGTGAGCAGGGACAGGAAGGCATCATGTGTCTGTGGTGAGTGCTGGTTGGAGTGAGCAGACGAGGCCGCGTCCATGTCTTTGGCCCTCTGCTCGAGCCCGTCCAGCCAGGCGTGGTTGGTGGCGGCTGAGGGAGGGGGTGCTGTGTCCATGTCGCTGTTCAACAGGCTGTCAGCTGACTGCGTCTTCAACAGGCGCGTGCTCAGTACTTAGAGTGACAACAACATAAACAGCATGAAACCCTGGGCTAGGGAAAGCAGTAACTTTAAATGTAATGAAAGCAAGAACGGGGAAGTGGAAACATCAGCAAAAGTAACTCTGGAAACAGAGCAGACTCTTCATGGTTTGGCCAGCTTTGTTGACAGCTCACGTATTGCTGAGTCTTGGGTCACTCACCTGTGCGACACCGTCCGTTCTTCAGAGGCGAGCTGAGGCTTCCCACAGGAATAACAGGGAAGGGCCAGAGAAAATCCTTATGGAGTCTCTTCAACGCTGAAACAAAATCATCGATGCGGGCCACGCGGTTTCGTTCGCGACACAACCAGCCAATGAGTTCAAAGCCCAGCTGCGCGGAGAAGCATCCCAGGTCGCGAAGGCGCACCTGCTCCAGGAGGTGGCGGGCGTGGCGCCAGAGCATCATATCGATGTACATGTTCTCTGCACACTCGGCATCCCGACTGGAAGAAATGAATGCAGGGAAAACGAGAGAAACATGTGAGACATTTTTAATAATTATAATACTTGTACTCTCAATTTCTGTTACTGTGTGTGTGTGTGTGTTCATACCCTTTAACAGAGGGTCCAGAGGGCATACTGAAGGTCTTCTGCAGGTTGAACTTGCCCGTAGCGATGGCGTCTGCAGACTGCGACAGGCTGATGCTGCGATTTCTGAAGAACTCAAACCCCCCAGTTGAGCTGGGTTCCTAAAGACGGAGATACACATTTCATTTACGTTTACATGTTTACATGTGTGTTTAAAGCATGATGGGGTTCCAGATTTGCTCAATCAAGTATCAAACTCACAACAACATAAGTCAGCAAAAACTTATCCTTTTATGACAAATGGTTAAAAAAAATTTAATTCACACACAATTCTTGTCTTCAAGTGTGAAATGTAAATGTAATTATTGAATATATGTGTACTACTCAATTTTTCTTTACCTTCTACCCACACTAAGTCACCAGAAAAGATTTTCTGAGAACATCAGATTTGTTTGATGATGAAGTTTTGTGTTAGAAATCCCACCTTCCTCATAAGGGACATCAGTCCCTTGCTCATAACTTTTCCTCGACTGATGATATCAAAGAAAAGTGGCAAGTAAAGGATAGAAAAAGTTGAATGGAGATTATTTGATGCTCTTCACCTGAGTGGTGGGCGTTGGGGGCGGAGTCTCCATCTCCCCGGAGCCGATGGCTTTGAGGAATCGGATCATGTGCCGGCAGAGATCCCACTTGCCCTGCTCAAGCGCCGTGTTGAAGAGCAGAGTGGCGTGCTGTCTGCTCACTGCTGGAACCTCCATGTTCTTTACAAAGAGCGACAGAACAAGAGAGGAGGCAGAGGAAGGAGGAGACTGTGTGAGCTAAACACGTTTAATCAGGTACACACAATGATTTTATCTGTGGTGGGATTACGAATGAGACCTTCTTTTAAAGTAAAGCTTTTAAGATAATTGAATGGGTGCATTTATTCTCAGAGAGTGTTAGCATCCAGTCACAGTCAGTACCTGCAGTATAATCAGATAGGAGGCCGCTGTGTCCAGGTCTTGAGCCATGAGACACTCCTCGAACAGATCTTTGGGGTTCCCCACGGCGGCAAACAGGTAGTTCCACAGTGCGTACTCCGTCTTCCTGGCACAGTGGACGATGGTCTGGAGGAACAGGGGGAACTCGGTGATGAACTTGGCCACGGTGGGCAGCAGGGGGTCGGGGATGGGCTCCCGCGATGTTGCCTCTTCTTCCAGCACGACGTGCACCATCAGCTCCATGACATGAGGGAAGTAGGGGAGGGAGGCACATGACTGAGCCAGCATCAAAGCCTGTGGGAAAGGGAGCATTACAGAGCGGAAAGAATGGACTCAGTTTGTGTGCTTTCTAGGTGTTTGCATTATCTCTTACTCGGTCCACAAAATACAAACATAAAGGGGTTAGAGTAAGGTGTGTTTGTGTTGACTCTTCTCCTGGTTTCACCAGTGCTGACATGATGAGACACGAGACTCCACATACCTGTTCGCCCAGGTTGCGAACCAGCAGCTGCCTCAGGATGTGATGGAGGTAGATCTGTGAGGTCCTCTCTACGGTGCAGAAGGGGAACAGCGCCTCCAGTGGCTCAGAAGATCCCTGCAGCCCATCATAGAGGACAGTCTCGTTGGTCGCCCCGAGAACCAGGGCGTCCTCAAACAGCACAGCCAGAGGGTAGATGTTGATGTGGAAGGGCAGCATGATGCGTCTGGAGAGGAAAGAGTGGGGCTTGCGGTGGTCTCGGGGAAACAGGGGCAGCCAGACTTTCATGCCCGCCTCGCCACAGGACAACCACAGGGCCTCCAGCAGGTGGCGCTTCTTCCTGTTGGAGCGACAGGTGGTCCAAACGTTCTCCACACACTGGGCCAGCACGACCGGGGGACAAAATGGTAGCTGGGGGAGAAAAGAAAAGTGTTGCAACAAATTATACACTTGCTGCAAGGTCTGTGGAAGACTTTAAATATTATCACTAAACTAACTCAGTCAGTCACATCTTTCAGAAAAAACTGATCTCTGGATGCTGCTTAACCATCACTGCCTTTTTAATCAACTGAGTCACAGATTATTTAACAATGTCTGAGATGAGGCAGTGACACCTCAACAAAAGATCATCAGACAAGCATCACCATCACCAACGATCAACTACTGAAGACTGAATCCACCAATGATGTGTCTTACAAAACTGATGCAAGTAGTAGTGAGTTGTAAAAAAATACGCATCCATAAAGAGGGTAGCTTGCATATGAAGTATAAGGTTGTAAAATTGAACCACATTAGTATTAGTTTGTTCCTGCTCTTTGATGCAGTGAGAGCACAGGAAAAATATAAAATACACAAGACTTTATTTGATTGAAATTGAATGGATGCACAATACAAATTTAATATGAGACCACATAATACAGCTGCATTCTTTATTAAATTACACTCACAAGGACTAAATGACTACAAAAGCAAAAAAATCCATTCAAATGTAATTATTAGTTATTTCAAAGAACACTATGATGAATAGAATCTTTTGTAAAGCAAAATATAAATTCTTTGTAATATTTGTAATAATATATAATGGCGCATCACAGTTGTATCATTATGTTTCTGACAGCTGAAATACAGTTGACAGTGGTTGAAAAGTTCAAATTCTGAAAATCCAGGGGAGGTGGTGGCTCACCAGCTTCTTGTTGTTGGCGGGCGTCTCCTTCTCTCGTACCTGCGGCCCTGAACGGTCCCTCTGCAGCATGATCAACTGGCCAGCCAGGTTCAACATGATGCTCTCTGCCATGCAGGCCTGAGATGGACACACACACACATAAAACATGAATGTACATGCACCTATAGGCGCAATATAGTTCAGTCTGCGGGTGTTACTGTGTCCGTCTGTTACCTGCTGTGGCGCTTTCAACGTGATGCCGGTCTCTGTGCGCACAGAGGTGAGTGTGACAGAGACAACGAGGGCAGGGTGAGGGATGTATCGAGACATTGACACCTCCTGTAACAACTCCACGCTGGCTGTTGGGTGTGGACTGCAACGACACGTAGAGGTATACATATTATATTACAAGACAGAATCATGACTTCCTGGTAACAATGCACAAAAAATAAACACAAGACAAAGACTTGGAGGATTTTAACTTTAGAAGTGCTGGAAAAGCAATTAGTATGTGAACTGAGTAACGCAGTGCTGCAGTGTACTGAAATATTTTATTCAGATGATTAAATTTACTCAGGGTTCCTAAGTGGAATTAAAGAAAAAAAACAGTCACTAAAAATATTGAACATTATAAAAATTCTGTCAGTGTTCTATGGTTCTGAGGCCAAACTCTCTTCATTAGAAACAATGTATAGTTTAGTTTTGGACAGATGTCCCACTTCTGTCATGTGACGGCTTTCAGGTCAATAGCTTTTATGAAAAGCCTCTTTTCCCAAGGGAAAATGTGGCTGAGTAACACTATTACCTAACACTATTATGGCTGCTGGTGCCAGGGATTTCCCTGCTGCTGGAGTGTGTGAAAGGAAAGAAACTGTGTTGAATGGCTTCCAGTTTGAAAAACAGTACTGTCATCTCTTAAGAGCTCTAGCATTTGTTGACAGCTGGACAACTTGGATATGTGATGTGAAGAACTGAAGGAAGGGGAAAAAATCCAAAACACTGTCAAGTTTTAGGGTGTATAAACCATCTGGTACATCTTGTTTGGACCAAAGAAGACCTGACAGAACGCAAACTAACTGTACTATCCTTGGTAAAATATCAATGTCAGATTTGTGATAGTAGGCATTATATAAATGTGGATGTTTAGACTTTAGCTGCATTGTGTGTACACAGGAGCCCACCTGTCGTTCCTCCGCTCTATGCTATAGAGGCAGATGGAGCAGTCCGCTCTGAACAGGATGACCATGTCTCTGAAAACGTTGAGCAGCAGAGTGTCCGAGTGCAGCTTGGTGACAGATGCAAAGGCGTTGTCCAGGTTGGATGAGCGCTGGTAGAGCCTCAGCTGGTGTTAACAGAGGGACAAGAAGGGAACTTTGCAAAAAAACTAACACAACTAGACTTGTGATAAATAGGAAGAAATAGAGGGGCTTTATGAGGCACAAGTGATACTGCAGTCTTACCTGCTCCTGCTGGTCTATAAAATTGTAACAGGCCACCACCACAAAGTCATTCCACCAAGCTAACCCTCCCGTCACTGTCATGTTCTGCTCCTGTAGAGAAATGCAACCATAAACACACATCAAAATTATTTACTTACACACAGAACACAACTAGTATTTTCAAACCCAACAAAACCTGAGTGAAATTTTGACATCTTTCAAAATCAAAATATTTCACTACAAACTTTAGCTTATTTCCTGGAAACATTTTTTCACAGTAAGTGGAAGTAATTACTGACATCTTTGCTCTTGACAAAATAAAAAGTACCATGATTATGAGGTGACACTTTCCAATCACCAGTTGTTCATTGATACTTGTACTGAAGCCATTCAGAAGGGGCTGCTTTTCGATATCTGTCACATACCTGAGTGATATTTCCAAACAACTTCCATTTCCTTGTGAATAATGAGTAGTGTGCGAAACCCCGTCTCCCTGCTACAGCCATGCACTGGCCTGCTGTGTCTATGGCTGCAAACTGTACACACACATACATGCAAATTTCCATAAAGTAAACAATAAAACATCAAGGCATAACTTTGAATACAAACACACAAAACTAAACACAGGTTTATGTACTTTTTTAGTTTGTTTGTTTAGCCATCTATGAAAAAAATGGGCAGCAAATGTCATTTATACATAGATTTTCTCTCACTCCCACCCATGTCTATTGATAACTCTGCTTATGTACACACACCATTGAGTGCACAGAGGTAGTTTACTTTGTAAACATTACCACTGAGTAAACACAGGCGTATCGCACCTTTTGTCTGGTCATGTCTGAGTGCAAATGTTGAAAGATGAAATAAATGAGATAACTGTAATGAAGAATTATCATAGTCTGTTTATCCCACAGGATTTCTGTGTCACTCAAACATAACATCACATTCAAAGCCACAAATTTCAGTTGGTGAATTTTAAAGATGATTTAATTCACATTTCTGTCACTAACAGCTTTCCTGACTTACATAACCAGGAGACAAGTTTTCAAACACACAGTCCCACACTTACCCGTATAGGCCAGTTGCTCTCTAGGTATGTGCTGTGAATCTAGAGGAAGACAAATACACTATGAGAAATACAAGACACTCAGCTATCTTTCATATCCATTAAACTATGTCCACACAAGGCCCTTATGCAAAGACATAATTAAACATTATATAATGCAACATGATGCATTGACATTAATTGCAATGTATCTACATTGTACCATTGTATTAAATTTAATATTTGGGGGTTTGGACAAAACACGACATCTGATGACATCACTAAGGCCTGTAGGAAAAACTGTAATTTGGCATTGTTATGGTATTTTTCATGAGTCCCACCTAATGACAACTGTGTGATGATTACACATCCTTACCTGGACCACGTGCCAGTGCTTGTGCCCCAGTAAAGTGCTGAGTCCCTGAGAGAGAGAGGTGTCGGGGTTGGGAGGATGGTGCAGCGGGCTGCCGTCCCGCTGGTGTAAGTGTGTGTGCAGGTGTGTGTCAGAGGTGCTGTTGACCTGCGTGGGGTCACCGCAGGTCAGGTAGAGGCGGTCTTCACCGTGGAGCAACACCTGCTCCTGGTTACTCTACACAGAGGAGCGAAGAGCAAACAGAGTATGAATGTTTAATGTCTGTGTGTGTGCGTGAGTGTATTCAGAAAACTGACAGTAAATTTCCTCTCACCGTGCAGGGGTTGACTGTGAGGGCGCTCTTGATGAAGTGGAACTGCAGTATGCCGGACTGCATGGAAGAGTGAGGAGGTGCGACCATCTCCTCCTCCTCCTGTTGTAGCTGCTGCTCCTCCTGCCTTCTCTTCTCCTGTTTGTTAGGGAGCACCCACAGGTGGTAGCCCTCCGCTCCCCAGCTCTGGAAAGGACAGAGCACAGGTCAGTCAGTGTGCACAGTGCTAACAAAAATACATTTTACATTTAGCCAAATCAACAGATGACTTGAGAAATTACTGTACTGTAATGAAAAAAACATACTATTTTAAATGGGCCAGAATGAACTGTTTAACTTCAATGAACAGAAATTAGCTTTTTTTCTTATTTCTTTTTACAAAATACAGGGTTAAGTGGGTGGGTTTTAACTCTGCTAACTGCCATTATTGATTACAACTATTTTGATTAATTTAATAATCTCAGTAACCTTAAATCTCTTAGATATGGTAACTGTTTTATTTTCAAAAGCACAGGGTGGGACAGTATTAAATAAATCCACTTACCATAGAGCTGATTTTAATGGGGTCCTTCTTGGTTCCATCAGAACGATACCTGAGGGGAGGATGCAAATGATAACAAAATATTTAAAAAAAAACCACAGAAAAAAGGTTGATGTAAACCTGCACTAAATGAGGTGTGCATGAGTGCATTTGTGTGTCCACCTACGCAAAGTCCTCTCCCAGAGTGCAGATGAGGTGAGCTCCAAAGACACTCCACAGTGATAGGCCGCCACACTCCCACGTTACCATGGCAACACTGTAGTCAGGTGACCAGCATATGAGCTTGACTGGGCCAGTTTTGTTGTAGATGTCTGGACAGGAAAAAATATAGTGAACAGAAATTAAAAGGAGTTATAGTCATGTTTTGAATATGGAGTCAATGCTTTTACAAATGATGCTCTGCAGCAGGGAGAGTGACTTTCTGATAAAAACAGAACTCAGCTCACATATTTGTGAGATATTAGTATCAGTTCTAAAGTAATAAAGAGGAACACGGTGTTCAGGACAAAACAATCCTGTGCAGTTTTGATGTGTTTGAAACTATGTGTGTTACAATATTAGTGTTCACTTTACAAACAAAGGGATTTATGTGATTTAAGGATTTTTAAACACCTTTTTAATACAGAAAAAATGCAATTTAAAACCCATTTCATAATCAGTCTGACTAAAGCAAAAAAGAATAATTGAAAACCAGTAGGGATAATAACGCCTTGATTTTTTTTTTCAGGAAATAACAATAGTTCTTAGTGACTTATTAATAACATCAAATGAATGTGACCCAGACAGAAAATGGATGGAAGGATAAACCAATGAAAAATAATTAATCAATGTAATTGCATTGCAATTGCTAAAAATAACACCTGTCAACTATGAGATGATGAGATTCCAATCTACTGTAGGTAACAGTTAATGACAGTGCACGCTATACATCCAACGGTGCTGACTGAAATCCACATACTTTTTTATATCACATTTTAATACCTTCTAAGGTTGTTGTTAAGGAAACTAAATTCCTCTGAGTGTAAAGTCTGACAGTTTCCCCAGTAGGGGGAGCTCTGGCTTTAGATCCTTTTGCAGGAGTCTGACTGAAACAGATGTGAACTGAGGGGAACTGAGGGGAAACGCAGGCATGTGCACCCAGGAGAGAGACAGTTGAAAGAATGCAAATTATCTCAAAGAGGAATTTGTGCAGGGGTGTGACACAAAGAGACAGAGGAAGAGAGGACAGAGACAAAGACAGGGAAAGAAGGAAAAAGAGAGATGGGAAGCGTAGGGATGATACCTGGGTAGTGTTTTGGGGTGAGCTCCAGTTTGTGGGAGAGCTGCATGGATCCTGTCGTGGTGTCTATCACATACACCAGCACTGAGCCGCTGTAATGAAAACAAAGACATTTTTACACTCAAAAGGTACGGGGTGTGTAGTAACACACATACTCATCAACAGCTACTTCAAGAATCGGCAAGCTGCCTCAGTGCAAGTAACCTGGGGCTGCAACTTAAAGCAATAGCTCCAAGCAACACATCTTTATTCTAAACTGCTTCCATTTCTGCAGGTGTCTTCACACATTCATATGGATATACACAGGCACAACACACTTATCAAGGCCATCACTTATGTTGTGTGTGAATGTAACTGATTAATCACAGAGACTTAGATCGAATTTCTTCAGCTGTTGTCTACTGGTAAGTTAACCTCTTGCTCAACCAGGAGTAAACATCACAGCAAGATTTATCACTATCAAGAATGTTTATCTGGAAAGGCATTTTCAAGAGTGCATTGCAATAATGACCAAAGACTCAGATGAAGATGTTTAATATGGACACACATCTGAGATTTCTCCCAGTGCAACGAGACGGTCTTCAGTTCCTCCTGTTGTCTCCTAAAAACTGCAACGCTACATAAAGAGCTGCAACACTGTGTGCGCCCATGTTGTTTCACAGAGGTGCAAAACCTAGAAAAACTTGTAGGAAAAGATGAAGATGGGAGAGTAGGGAGCAAAGAGAAAGACGTATTCCTGCCAACCCGGCAGATTGCACAAGCACACACTAGGTAGGCTTCGGCAAACACAAACTGACAGATTCTCACACTGGACACACACCACATGGACAACAATCAATCTCTGTTAACACACAGATGCAAACAAACACAGAGCAAAGTTTTCTTCCCGTCGCTGTACTGCAAAGATACGGTCAGAGAGGCAGTTGCAGACACGTACCTGGCACAGCCAAAGGCCATCAGTCTGTATTTGTTGTTGACAGCCACACAGGTGCCATCAGTCACGTCTGCTGCCCAGACGCCCTGCAGCTGCTGGACACACACACATACACACACACATCACTAACAGCACATGTAACTTTAAAATGTTTCATTAAATCTATGAAACACTACAGCAGAGGATAAACATAAATTTGTCACAGCTTGGTCATGATTTTAATATAAGATTTAAATCTGGACACATTTAAATCGTCATGGTGACTTAAAACACCCACTTTCCACTTTCAAGAACATAATTTCAAGCCAAAATCTTAGAACAACGTGTTAATGATGAGCTCACTTTGCCCTTTTGGATATGAAAAGATATCTCATCAAAGCAGTCACTGCTGTTTAAATCCTGCCAAGATAAAGCAATAGCCGCAAGGCCTGGATTGCATCATATTATCATGATATTAATAAAAATATTTTGCTGCACAATAATTAAATTCTTAAAACCTTTTGACCCGAACATGTTGCATCATCAGGTTGGATAACTGTTCTCTGTAAGTGGTTCTGTGTGTCTCTTTTAGGAAATGGCTTCTCATCTCACTGAATTCAATACTGAAACCAGAAAGGACAAGAGCTCTCTCACTTCTTAAAACTTAACCTAAACACTAAAAGAGAACAAAGTTTGGTAACTTCAACTTAATCTGTTTCTTTATACATGTTTTACAGCAGAATGCGGTTAGATTGTACAATTATCTACTCAAAAACAAGCATGACATTTAATTTCTTTGCAAAAACAAAAGCATCAAAATTGAGGGGATTTCCAGGTAAAATATGCTGGTGGCATTTCCCTTATCATGGGGGGACATCAGCAGTGTGTGTCTGCGAGTATTCTTACATCTGCAGTGATAGTGTTGCTGAGGGGTGTGATAAAGCCCAAGCGTCCGTCACTCAGTACCACAGCGAAGCCGTCCAGAGTCATACAATACTCCATACAACGGATATAAACTCCCTCCAGATCCAGAGACGGACCACCTATGTAAACACAGAGGAAGTATTTAATCCAACATAGAGACTGAACTGCAGCTTAAGTTGAGAAAAAAGTTGAAGATGGGGAAAAATGCATGTGTGTTTCTAGGATTATAAGGAGGTTTAAGGATAATTTAACTTTGAAAAGTCAACTTGCTGCTTATAATGTACTTGTGAACATTAATGGGTGATTGGAAACTTCCGTTTACAGCCAACTTTGATTAAATCTGCCCTCTTCTCCTGAGTTTAAAGGTTGGCACGGGTCTTCTCTAACCTCGAGCAGACTGCAGGTCTAAAGAGAAGGGGATTGTGGTGAGGCAGATGGCCTTGCGTCCGTTGCTGCCGAGCCCGTCCCAGTGCAGCACGTGGAGGTAGCCGTCTGCAGTGCACACGAGTAAGTCCTCCTGGAGGGACTGCAGACTGGGTGGGAGGGAAAAAGAAACACAAGAGATGAGCACTAAGTTTCAAAAACCTGTGGAGGAGGTAGTAAAAAGAAACGGGCAGGGGCGGTAGGTAGGAAGGGTGGGAACAAGATAACACACAGCGGAGTGTTAGACAACAGCGGACTAGTCATCAGCCAGCTGTGCCCTCTGAGTGAAGTCTGAAAGTTTTACTGGCCAGCTGTGATGAGGCCACATAGCTGACCGTGCCAAGTCTCAGTGTCTCCTTATACACAAAAGGAACAAACAACAGTGCGTCTGTGTGTGTGTTTAAAGTTTTTATTGTCTAAAAGTATGAGAGGTCTAAGACTGAGCATGGCACAATGGGACAGCCAAGAGGAGAAAAGTGAAAGTCAGACAGAGAGAGAAATAGAGGGAAGTTAAACGCAGTGGACTTCAGCTGTGGAGGAGGCGACGGCTTTTGCTGTAGTTTCACAGCAGGAGACACCCACTCATCTCCTGCACAATCAAGCTGTGCCTGTGAAATGCCAAGAGAGCGCTCGCATTCAGGCGGCTACCCTATAATCTCTGTCAAACACGCTCAGTGGAGGAGATGTGACAGATGAATACAAGGACATGAAAGACGGGGACAGTATAAACACGAGATAAACAAAAATATGAACAAAAAGAAAGTCGAGTGGAAAAGTGGTGGCGTGACAGCTCTCCTCACTCAGCAAACAAAGAAATCAAGTCGGAAGATGTGGGGGAGATAATAGGGAAGGTGAAAAACTAGAAGAAGACAGACACTAAAAAAGGACTGAAATTAGCAAAGACTGAATCACCCACAAAGCAGACACGGGCTCTTATCTAACAGACAGTGTGGATCCTTGGTCTTTAGTTGTTTTCTTCTAATCAATCTTAATATAAATTGGGGATAATGTTTTAGAAATCCTCATTCAAACCACAAGCTTCTATGGCAACAATGAAAAATTAGTTCATGGTGTACTTGAAGCTTTTAAAAGTGTGCATTAAAGCAATGCTGAGTGAGAGCTGTGAGATCTCCAGGGTGTAATGTTTTTTTTTTACTTGAAAATGGATGATGCTGACTTAGAAATAAAAATATCTAAATAGAAGTATACTAATTAGGTACATAAGAGGCAATTAAGAAACCATGAATGACATTAGATCCATGAAATTACCAGAAAATTTAAGTGCCCAAAATCCCTTGTATTCATTTGGATACTGTCTGAATACTCCACCCAGCTAACAGTGGAATAAAAACTCTTCCCTCTGTCATCCTCTCCTTTCATCAATCATCACTAAATCCTTCCACCCACCTCTATTCAGCTGCCCATCACTCTCCTGTCTCAGCAGCCACCCCCCTCCACCGCTGCAGACTCATGAGTTTCTCTCTGCAGGCCTCAGTGTTTACAACTGACAGAGCGAAGGAGCTTAACTTCCCACCAGCTCTCTGCCGTCTCTCACTGCCAATGCTGACTTTCCATGAGCGCTGCACACTCTCGCGCTCAGCCAAATGCCCTTCACGGTAGCACAAAGTTTTAACAACTCCAACAACGGGGAAAATTCTTGAAATATCCACTTGTGAACTGCACGAGCAAAACAATGAAATTCTTACGTCAATGTGTCAGGTCAGCGTAGGCTGCAGGCTAAGGAATGTACAAAATGCCAACAGATACTGAATGGCACACCTCTATCAAGAAAAACATGACTGTGTTTTGACTCGACAGGCTTTTTCATAGAGGGTGTAATTAAGATTTTAGATTACTTATTAGAAATGAGAAGAATTTTTTCTACATTAAAATGTACACAGTATTCAGGCAATGCACAGGGGGAGGGTTAAAAACCAGCATGATCAACAGTCCTCTCTCATAGTTTACAAGAAGCACTTGCATGAAGATACACATAGCATGTTTTTTTGGTGGTTCCTGTATGTGTCATTGTGTCTGCCTTTGTGAATGTGAGCTGGGCTGCATAATGGGGGAGATAGCCAGGTAGACACAACACAGAGGAACACAAAGAGGGTTGGATTAATATAAAGATATAAAAGGACTCCTACCTGGTGATGGGGGCCTCCAGATCCACAGGCTTCTTCATCTCTAAAGACAGAGCAGGGGCGCATTGCTCCTCCTTATAACCTGGGGTCACCTTCACACGAGGACTTCTGTGCAAACACATAAACGCATCGATATAAATACACATATGACTTTTACTAATGTGTGAGGAAACCCCACATGCATCATTTTCTCTTTTTTTCTTAACTTGGAGCTGAAAAGGATCACTAAATATGTCCTGACATGTCCGACCTCTGTTGGCATGCTGTCTAGGAATGTGAAACACAAACACATCCATGTACACAGTAGACACAACGACATACAAGCAAAACATGTACACACAAGATGTGGATGCATGATACACAGGAATTGGAAGGATTAGTCCAGGAAGCATGCAAACACCCCTATGGGCATACTTTTGAGTACTTTCAGGGCCTTCCCACAAAAGTGGAGGCTGCTGAAGGAGCATATTAATCCCCTACTGTCTGGGTGTAAGATATTATGAACCACATAAGGGTGTTACTTTGGGGTGTCCACATATTTTTATACTGTGTGTCACATTAAGAATTGTGTGATAGATAGATGTGAAAGTTATGAGCTTTACTTTCACCTACCTGCTTGAAACAACCATATAACCACAGGAGATTATTTATTACAAATTTGGTCATGAGCAAACATGGCATCATATAAGAGGATTTAGTAGTAAAACGCTCTTGTATTCCTACTAGCATTGATTGCCAGCTGCACTGACAGACAGTTGCCTGCTGATTGCCAACGACAGTCAGACGATTTCACACTATAACAGGGGCCGTGGCATGTCTCGAGCAAGAAAACAAGCTAAAATTGAAATAAAGCAGTTGATGCTGTGTACCCGTCAATTAACAATAACATAAAAATATGTGCACGAGCATTGCTGTGTTTTATGTATTCAATAGCAGAGAGGTAACATTCAAGGCTGATATAGCCAAACATGCATAACAATGATGGGTAAATGGCTCTTTAAGGGACAAATGACTCGTTAATGATGGAGCCTCTCTGCAGGCTACAGCTTTGCCCTTCTCCTCACTGTACCTAAGTATTTGTATAACAATGTGTGTGAGTTTGTATGCGTGCTGCACTCACTTTGGATAGACGGGCTGATAGAGGTACTTGTCATCTCCTCCACCCAGCACGTCAAACAAGAGGATGTAGCCTTTGGCAGTCTAAAAAACAGGAACAGAAAGAGAGAGGACCATCATTAAAAAAAAATAATATACACATATAAATAGTTGCTCAGCCACTGTTTTATAATCTGGCGGAGAAATGAAAAGAGAAAAGCCAGACACTGAGGACACATAAATAATTGGAAAATGTTTTAGAGAGACACAAGTGGGGAGAAACTGTTCAAATGAATAGGGATGCGAGGGGTAATTTAAAAGTCAAATTTAATTTCATTATCTGAATGCCATCACACATTTGCAAAGTCATTCAGTGCCTTTTTAGGCAGCCAGAGAGAGAGAGGAATAATGAGGACAGGGGGGTAGATAAAGGGTCTATGAGTAAACAAACATCATCTGTTGCCA
The DNA here is from genome assembly GCA_037176925.1 of Amniataba percoides. Classification (NCBI taxonomy): domain Eukaryota; kingdom Metazoa; phylum Chordata; class Actinopteri; order Centrarchiformes; family Terapontidae; genus Amniataba; species Amniataba percoides. The sequence goes on along the minus strand of JBAJHX010000035.1, from coordinate 15,037,963 downwards.
TCACAGAGGACAGAGGAAGGAGAGACTGTGCTTATGGCTGCATATGGTGTATTAGGTTGCATCGGATTGGACTGAAAACAGCACTTAAACGTGTAAATGATTACCGACACAGTCAGATATATATGTAGACTGAGGTCTAAACTACTGATGCTGTTACTTTAGTTAATTATAGCAGAGATCTGACTGCAGCTACAGGTGCAGATCCACAGAACTGCAGTCAATATAATTCGATGATATAGGGTGGCAGCTTCACATTGCTTACACTGTCTATCCCTTATAAACCAGGACCTTCTAATCAAGCGGATTACTTCAAGAAAACAAAATTCAGACCTACATTTTTTTTATTTAACAAACAATTACTGTATGGCTTGATGAAGATAGTCACTAAGGAGTCTTGAGTATTTTAGGGTATTTCATATTCATTTTTTTGGTCTATTTAATTTCTGTGAGATATAAATGGTCCTTTTTGCAGTACAACTACTATATTTGTATGCACAGGAAATGAGGCTTGACATTTTCCTGCACCGCACAATCCTGAACAGGCTGAGCTGCCAGCTGGTCATTTTGAAAACTGAATTGATATCGGCTAAAAAAAAAAAAGATTTATACAAGTCTATTCGGGCTATCATGGTGGACTGACATCAGCTTATTCATTATATATGTGTATCTGAACTGCTGCTGTTACCGATAATGGTGCTCAGAGACGTCTGCCAGCATTTTAAAACACTCCAATGCTCCATGCTGCATTCTGTGGAGAAGTTCACAGCATCTACCATGTCAAAATATTAATAAGCACAACACTTTGACGTGAGTACAATGATATGGCAGTGCCTTTTTCCACAGCTGCGCACACACACACATGCAGATGCAGAGTGCTGTCAGGGTAACTGCTGTAATCGAGCCTGTAGCCTGAAACATAACACGAAACCTGATCTGAACTCCACTGTCAGCAGTAACGCGTGATGGTTTTCTGCAGTGGCTGTACATAAGAAAAGACTTCTGCACTGCTGTAGAACCATCTGGAACCAGAGTGATTTGCTGATTTTTACGCAGTACGAGTTACGAGTTTTATTCACCTCACTGTATGTAAAGTGACGTTTTGTTCATAGTTACACTGAAGTAACCCTTGACTTTTCTAGCGCAGTGACAGAGTTGTTCATAGCAGGCCAATGCATCACCATAGCAATGAAAAAATTCAAACCATAGAGAGGGGGAAGGCAGCAGCAACATGAAGCTGGACTAGAAAAAGAGCAGCCACAGCCAGAGAGAGCACAGAGCCAAACTGAGGCCTGCTAAACCCATCAGCGCTCCCGGAGATCCACAAAGCTGCGGATGAGCTACAGAAGGGAAAAAAATCTAACCGGCAACACTCCAACATGTGGAATATTGATTTTAGAAAGACATGAATAGTTTGATTATTTGTCTTATGTGGTACCGTTTCTAAAGACAAAAAAACAAGATTGTCTTCAATCCTTCAAATTGCACACTTCAATCTAAAAAACAAAAAAAACAAACACTTTAAATCTACATAGTGGCTGAACATATCGCTTTTGGAGTAATTGCGTGGACTGACGACATTAATTGTAGCAATAACAGTAACTGGGATTGCGGTCATTTCCAAGAATTATGCAAAAGATGTGGCAAAATATTCAGTGCATAACTTTTATGCAAACACTGCTGTTTAAATACTTGCTGAGGCAGAGCGCGACGACAGAGCCAACATATGACAGCCAACCATCAGCCGCTCAGAGCCAGATGTGGTGAACTGAATCACAACACATTGCGATAAAGTACCAGGAAATATTCAGCGAGAAACATTCAAATACTTTATCTGTAATCTACATGCATGCACAACATGCCCATCTTCAAAACACAATATTTACTAAAATCACAAGCCGCTCTGCAAACATGTTGTCCACGCATGACACAAATCACTGATTATAAACAGCCTGTGTCGTGATCAAAAAAAAAGTTTACATTACTGTGTAAGTGCATCAAAGTGAGACTAGAGACACGTTCAATGTTACGCTGACTTTACTGTGTTGAGAAAAGTCACTGTGTACTGAGGCAGAAGGCATAAAATAGCCACTTCATCATATTCATGTTACGCACTATATATAGTTGAAGACGATCACAGTAGGACACAGTCTCATTACAACGACCTACTTAGTTATTATAGCCTAACATGGTCACACGGTCCACATACGCATTTGGGTAAGAAGTCAGTCAATGACATCTTGTTTCAGATCCGCATCAAAACAGATAATATAAGATTTTTAGACACACAAAATAAAAATACTTAAGTAAATGTGGAAATACAAGAAAGTACAAGTACCCTATTACAAGCGATGGTCCTACTTAAGTAAATGTAGAAAAGTATTATCAGCAAATATATATTTAGAGTATAAAAATATAAGTATAAAATGATGATTCTGCAAAATTCTTGTGCAATGTTACTGATATATTGTTAAATATGACATTGACTAATGCATGCAACAATGAATAAGATGTGTTTTACTGTTGAGTTGAAAATTGATTATATTCTTTAGACAGGTAGTTTATCTCAGTGTTTCCCAACCAAAGAGTCACTAGACAAATCTGAGGGGTCTTTAGATGATTAACAGGGGAAGAAAAATAAAGAAAGTTCTGCTACATAAACCTGTTTACAGTCTTTGTTTTTTTGTAAAAGACTTAATGAGTTTGCTGCTTTGAGCCTCACACAGTTATTTACATGAAACCATCTGAGATTTAGAGGGGAAATAACTGAGTGGAAGCATTAACACAATGCATCCAAACAGACACTTTTATGTGAGGGGTTACGAGCTAAATGGTTGGGAACCGCTGGTTTAATCTTAACAAAGTGTCATGTTGTATTATGTCAATCTTTTATCTGATAAGTGAGTAGTAATTCTATCTCACAAATAAATGTAGTGCAGTAAAGAACACAACATTTAACTCTGAATATAGTGGGATAGAAGAAATATACAGTTCAGTTCTTGAGTAAATCTGTATATAGTTAATTTCAACCACGGTTTAATTTACAACCATCATCAGCATCAGGGGAGGTGTCTAGTGTCTCACAACAAAACTGAAGCGGTAAAAGCAAGAGCACACAGGCTAGAAGAAACACAGTATCCTGAATATATGAATTTATAAGACAGTCAGAAAGTTCACATGGTAACTTTGAAGTCTTGTCAATGTGAAGTTTTCCATCCCAGGAGTCCCCCACAAACCCACCAATTCAGACAAGTCTTCCTGCCCAAAAGTGGGGCCTTGTGGGCTCTGAAAGGAAATGTGAGTGTGACTAGCTTGCTACTGTACTTCAAAAGCACGTCAATTACAGGAGGCAGGGAATCTCAGTGAAGTCTCAAAGATGGGAGGGGGAGGGGGAAACTATTTCGGCCCTTTCATGTGTAGTTTGATCACACTAGATACATGAAAGCATTCACACAGCCATTCATCTTTTCACGGGACTATGATTGGGATTACTTCGACTCATCTCGTCAGAGACGTGAAAAACAGTGGATGAAAGGAACAGGAGATAAAGGAAGAGGGCCACAGCGGAGATGCTCCCCACGTCTCCAGGACTCTTGGTATGTTCACACATGCAGAAATAACGAGACAGGAAGAGGCAGGACGCCGGCTATTGTCAACTAAGGCGCAATAAACACGCAGGTAGTGGGATTCAAAAGGCGAAACGCACCCGGTGGCTCAGCGTGGGGGGAAGTTCACAAAGTTTAGTCTTTATGTCCTCTGACAAATGGGAGCAGAAAGAAAAAGCTGCAGCTACTGAACCAGTCGGTGGTACTCTCAGGAGTCTTTGGTGAGCTTGAAAAATAGGATGCATCCACAGGCGAGTGATGCCAGGACCAGCCCAGCTTCCTGTAACTGCAGTGGAAGTGGAAAGACTGCAATGACAATCTCAAGTAGTCCACCCCTCTACAAACCATATTGTATAAACAATTTGTTTTTTTATACATATAATCATTAAACCTTGTTTCCTCTGACATGTGTACGCCTGACTAGGTACCTTTATCAGGTTTTCACAAGGAAAAACACGAGGCAGGACTGGGAAACACTGCTGTGGCAAGAGGGAAGAGGGAAATATCATTTCATGCCTGTGAGAACATGAATATAACATAATTCAATGAGTCTGACTTCAGCTAAACAGAAGGTCAAATTAGGACACGGGCAGTTAAAAAAAAAGCATGAGGTCTGTGGTGATTCACTTAAGATATTTCAGCTATGTCAGCTATATACTTAAAAGGTTAAAAGGTAAGGGATGGGGGAGAAATCTGACTGTGACCAAACGCATGTAAATGCAGGTTTCGGGATATTGAAGGCACATAACAGATGGTACCTATAACAGATAGGCCAGGTTTTAGCTCTAACCATGTAACGCTGCCTCTTCTTTTGTTGGCATGAGTCGATGCTGCATTTAAAAAAGGAGAACGTCAAAGGATTGGCTTTATACTGCTGTACAAAAAAAAAAAAAAAGAAATGAAGAGGAAGAAGATGAATGGTAACTACTCTTGTTCGGGCTTGCAAGTAGAATGAAACAGTGGTTTCTGCAGAAAAGGCGCAAAGTCAGCAGAAAACTGTACATCAAGTAAGAGTGCACAGAGGCCTCTCTTCTGCATGTTTAAACAAGCTTCAGTGGCACACACACACACACTCTCACACTCACACACACACACACACACACACACACACACACACAGGCTATTGGATATCTGCGATGGTTCACTGAAATTAAGTGCAATTTTAATGTGACCACTCACAGTTCACAGATATTGGATGCTGGAGGCTATCAATGAAAAACACATTGAACAGAAATGTGAGAACACCACCAAAACTTAACATCAAGACAGATGTGTTTTGCTGGGAAACAGCAGCTACCAGCATGGACTTTAAACAAGTATAAACAGAGCATACACATGCAGCGGTGGACGCAGATGTGTGCATCTGTAACTACAGTATATGTAACTGCAGTCTTACCAAATGTGGCTTGGAAGCGCACAGCTGTCAGGCGGTCCTGACTGAAGTATGAGAAAACTGAAGACATTTGATCCACATCTCCACCAGTTTATTAAGTTTATTATTCCTTAGAGTTTCATACAGGAGCGAGGAGGAAAGAATCGGACCAGGAGCAGAACAGCCAAAGCGCATAGACAAAGGAAACTCATTAAATCAAACTACAACACAGGAAAAACATAACAAAGGAGAGTCTCATTTTAGATCCTCCAAGACCAGATCAAGCTGATAAAACATTACTGTCCATTTCCAGCCGGACAGAATTTACCAGTTATCAAGGAGGGGGAAGCCACAACACAACATAGAAAGTAAGAAGTAAACACCTCTCTGATGCAGTCTCAACAAAATGATGTTTATTGCAGAGCTAAAGTATGCTCCTGCTATTGCTTCCACATCCTGAATGTGTGTGTGCAACAGAGATAAGATATAAAGCTGAGGGATGCAATTATTTACAAAAACATAAAATGCTGCAGAAAATGTTGACTGTGCAATCTTAGAAGTCTGCTTTGCATTTTTAAACACTTTCACCCTGTTGACTCCAGCTGAACAAGCAGAAGTACGAGTAAAGTATTTGCATATTTGAGTTTACTACTATTTACCTAAGAGATTTTTCTTTTCACTTAAAATATTAGTAATATGTGCTTGTATGTATGTGGAAATATGCCTGTGCTATTGAAAACAGTCCAAAATTCTCTTTCACCGGAGAAGCCTTTGGTGGAAACACTTTCCTGAGCATTGCTGAGCGAGAGGCTAAAAACAGAGAGGGAACATTTTGGCCTCGGACAGATCCCAAAACACACACAAGAAGAGTTTAAACGCTTAAAAGTATTTCCCCTGTTTAAAGAACTCCATCCTTTCTTGACTTCTGCCACACACAAAAAAAGCTCCACCCCTCTCACTCTGTCAATTAACTTAGCAGCTTTTTTCTTATGCTCATGGTCTCTCACACACACACACAGCTAAAGATAGTCCTCGCCATGGTTTAGGAGGGTGATTACGTTAGCCCCGAGGTCTTGCAGGGTGTGTGAGTAGCCAAACATCTGGGAAACAGCTGGTAGTTGAAATGAGGACTATTGCCTGGGCAATGCTTGCCTTTATTATTCTGCATCTCCCCCGACTTCTCCAAGTCTGCTCTCCCTGTAATTAAACTACAATGCTAATGAGGGTGAGAAGAGTTATGGCTTCTTGGAGATGAAAATTAGGCAACCTGTCAAACTGACACACAGCCTGTCGAGAATTTGCATGGACTTGAAATGCAAGACATGCATGTCGTCATAACCTTTGGAGATGGAAAAACTCAACATGTTAAACGGCCGGAGTATTTATGCTGTAAAATTACTAACGTCGTAATGATTAA
>JBAJHX010000035.1:15019305-15031472 GCA_037176925.1 Amniataba percoides | reverse complement strand
ACAGGCTGACAGGTCTGCTCCACAAATCTAGCAGCAGCTTATTTACTGAAGGTGTGCAGGCTGTTCATCATGTCTGTTTCTAAATGTTTTACATTCAGCTGGCTTATTTCCTACTGCAGCGGATGTTACAGGCATGTCTGCTGTGGAGGGAGTGCAGTTAGTTTTAATTGTTTTATCTTAATATTGTTGATTGATTGTAAACAACATGATAATGGCAACATTAACTTGCCCCCCTTTGCCCGAATGGAAAAGTTTGAGAATGCAACGCAAATGTTCACAATAAAAGGGTTTGTCCCCGAGATAAAAAGGAGCAGTTTCTAATCAGTACATCTTAAGTCTTTCTCATATCTACACGGTTGTTTCACAGTTAGCAACTCTTGTCCTGATTATTTCCTGTGTGAAAGGAAGTGCAAGTGGCAAAACAAACAAATCTGAAAAAGGGAAAGTAAAAACATGACAAAAAAACAAGTACACATCCTCCTAGAGGGCATATCAAATTTGATTAAATGAAATGATTAAAGTTAATAGCTGGGGACTAAAGGATAATAAGAGTCTGAAAGTTTTATCGCAAATAAAGCCACGGCTCACATTTAGGCTGCAACACTGCAAGACGGATTTCTGTTGCACATTACATACAGTGTGTGATTGTTCCAGTCAAAACACATTTTTACCACATAAATGAACTCTTTGAATGCATCTCACTGAAAACACACACACACACACACACAGGCATGGTAAAGCCAGTCCTCCCCACATTGAGATTTAATATTTTTCACTGCTCACGAGTCAGAATCGAACCCCGTGTTCATGCACAGGAAGTGCGTGAACGAGTGTGTCCTGATATTTTTAACTCCTCCACCTGCTCCCTGTTGCGTTTGGCTGGGTGGGCCTGGGACCAAGCCTGACTTAGTGCTTTCCCAGACACATTCACAGCATTCATTCATGTGTACTTTGGCTTCACGAAAGAGGCAGCGATGAAAGGAAATAGTGAGGGGGGGGGGGGGGGCAGAGACAGCAAAGCCAGACACGAAGAGGTCAAGAGGTCATCATGCTAATGTCTTCTGACAAGTCATGTTTTCACGATTTTAAATTTAACCTGCCATTTCTTTGTCGACAAAAAGTGGAAGTTAAATCACCAGCAGAGACTTCCGCTCACAACTTCTCAGCTGTTTCTCCAACCAGTATTTATTCCTGTATCACTACCTAGATTGTCTTTGTTGAGAAAGACTACACTTCTGCTTTTAATGCTCTAAAAGTCTATTTGACTATAAACCAGTGTATGTGTGTGTGTGTGTGTGTGTGTGTGTGTTTGCTGTATCCCCTTTAAAACTCGATACAGCACACTCAGCAAAAAGGCTGTTTTGGGAGAAACATGTACTGCCCTCTGTCCACACTGGCTTCTCAACTGTCTCTCGCGCCCTTGACAGTGTTTACTAAAACATGTAAGATTAGGCGAACAAAGGCATTTGGTGAAACAAAACAAAACAAAAAAACCCCCAGAACAGACAGAGATACTGCTTGGATACACAGCTACAGCAATTAATTTACATCCCTGTTTTGTTTTAGTATAAATCAGCCTTATGATAAATCACCCAGTACATGTATGAGAAATTCTGACCCTGACATCCTAAGTATGCAATTAATATAAAAATACAGTCAATAATATGGCTTGTCCATGGTGAAAGTGAACAGAACATAAATATTTACTCGGTAATATGTGCATGGCTGCAATACTACACCCAGCATTAGGTGTATTACAGATTATCCCACTAATTAACTGAATAAACTTTTACTTTTTGACACTTTTACACCCACACACATGGGTACAGGCAAACACAAAGCAGTGCTTTTATCAAGTCTGCACTAATGATTCTGATGAATCAATTCTCTGTGTGCGGTTTGTTTTGGTGCCCTCTGTTTCTGCTCTGGGTCTTGGCGGTCGCCCCTTGTGTGTTGCTGATCACATGGCCTTTGGAAGCCGATTGAGTCATCTCATCTGCTGACTCGGGCACTTGCCTTGTGTGAGATTACTCAACGAGACACTTACTTCACATGGTTACTGCAGAGCGCTCAGCTAACAATCGTGAGTGATGGTGACAAGAGCAGAAAATGTCAAGAGGTAGAGGTTCAGTTGTCAAAGATATTTGTTATTTTGCATCAGTATATTTATCAGAGTAGCTGTCTATGTGAAAGTGCTCTTTCTCTGTTATTCTGCAGTGTAAAGTGAAGACTATGCTGCTCTTGTTTTGGATGAAGACTGGGACTAGATGACAATTGTTGCGGCGTGAGCCCACAAGAATCACAGACCGCCATATTAGTGCTTCTATTACACAGTCATCCTTATAAGCTTCCTATTTATTTACATGGACTTCCTCAGATAAACAGTCTGCTTCAGCACGTTTGACACAGCAGATGCAGCACCCGTCTGTTCCTCCTCTGAACTCACTGTATGCATCAAGACATTAGCTCAACACAGACAGGGCTCGTTACCGGGGATTACACTTGATGAGAGTGACTTATACTCCATCCTTTTAAATAACAGCTCAATAAATCCAGCCATGCACTCTGCTGCCTTAAGAGACACTCTGTTCCCCGAGGGCATGAAAACCTGCTGTGTCTCTGTGAACAAGGCCACTGTGTGTGCCATAATATATCTAATTTACATAATAATATAGTTTTGACCTTGAGCTCAATGGAAGCTATGTTGTAAATAATGGACACAACAAGGCTAGTGCAGCTGTCAATATCTACCATCAATAGCAGAGGTTCAAAACAACGTAATTTTGTTGATTTTCTGCCTCTGTTGTGCTGAAAAAAGTGTCATGATAAAGATTCTCATAGATGATTTAGTTCCCCGTGTTTAGGAACCGAACTGAAAAAGATTTGATGATCTGGCTGGAGGCTTGACAGCAGATAAAGGCCAATCATCAGTAAGCTTGTGTGGGCTCTTATAGAGAAACATGTTGGTGAGAACAAAATCATTTCATCACCATGGAAATGGGCATGAATTTTTAAAGTCACGTCTTTTAAGCTTCGTGGGCTGATGATTTACATATCTTTTTGGTTGTGGGTCCTTCTTCAGGGTTTATCTAATGTAGGGCGATGATTACAGGAAGTACGATCCCTGGGAAGATATTTCATAACTGTTTCAACAGAAAAATAAATGCAAAGAAAAGTCACACACTCTTTCCCTCGCCAGGTTCATCGTTGGGGTAAATTTTCTACTGATTTGCAAAACACACAAAAATGAGGCCCTCTCTGTCCCTCAAAATAGCTGAGATAGCTAAATCCTTTTAGACGGCTGTAATCTGCTCCCAGTATAGAGCTCACCCGTGTGTCTGACCTGTTAAGACCAGTCAGGGTTCAAGGCCAAAGGTTATTTACGCTCACCTTCTAACCAATCCATCAACCCAAAGATGTTCTCTGCTCTCTGCTACTGTGCACAGACAATACATAAAAGCTGAAGAGCAAACGCTGATGATCAATAAACGGCAGGACGACAGAGAGATAGAGAACTACAGTTTCACTTTGAGTTGATTGACTCACAGTCAGATTGAAAGTACAATGATAAGCTGAGGACAGTGTGTGACAGTCCTTTAGATAGGGAGCAAAGGATGACATAAGCGTTCAAATTGTATCTCAAAATGCCAAAGGTCAATTTGTTCAGTGACCTTTATTGATCGAGCTACTGCAGACAAATTACTGTCTTTTCACGACTGTTTTAACACACTTGATTTACTTGAATCCTCTGCATCGCCTGTGAGAAAAAAGGCGACAATGAGCTCCCTCCATCAGTTCCTTGTCCATGGCAGCTTGTTAAGTTCATCTTGAGGGCTTCATCGGCAGATCAGCTTTGGTTCTCTAAGTTTTCTTATGCCTGGAGAAGTCCATTGCTGAACTTTAACTGGTAATAGCTTAAAACAGCCATAGTACAGCTTCAACTGCAGCATTCGCCTAAAGCACCAGATACAGAGCTTAATTTGTTTTGTAAATGGCCACTACATTCCAGCAGCCTTTAGGCCTGAAGCTACGTGCTGCCTTATGAAAGATGTAGACCTGAAGTGTCACTCCTAGTCAAAGTGTAGCCTCAGGAGTGAGCCAGGTTACTCAGATACATTCCTTTGAAACCTGAGTTCCCAACAGCTTCCTAATAAGGAAATCTGAATACATGTAAGTTATGTTCAAGACAAAAAAACACCTTTGTCTGGTCTCCTAATGACAGCATGTACTGAATAATAACACACAGCAAGTGCCAAGAAAGAGATCTGGGAGTGCGTTTCTGGCTCTCGTTGCCACAGGAATGCCTTCCTTGCATCGGGAGCTTCACATAACAGCAAAAAGGGACAAATTCTGCTGTTTAGAAAAGCACAGAAACACTTTCATTTTTCTCTTTCTAGCATTTATCCTGCTCATTCTACTGTGAAACAGTAACAGTTACAAGGATGCTGCTCTTATGATTTGTCCAACGACACTTTAAGCATGGATGGAATATTTAAACATTTTTTATCCATCATGACTTTGATTTCACCAAAAAAAAAAAAAAAAAAGAATTATGTAACTGGCCCTTACTGGTAAAGAAATTAATAATGGGCCATCCAATAAAGAAACAGAAAAAGATTATAATGACCTGACATTAATATTGCAAAAGCATAAAACACCATTACGTTATTCCTGACCTAACATGGTTTAATCATGATATAATGTCGATTTTCTATTGATTTGTAATATAAAAATTATACAACAGTTTCTGACAGGATCAAATCTCCAGTCCCAAGCAGACTAACCATTTCTGTATTAATGGCACAAGTTATTAATGTTCTTTTTGTGTTTTGTAGTATCAGGACACATTCTAATGTGATGATGGGGAAGTGGACTTACCGCCACAGCTATCATGGAGTCGTCTGGTTTCCATTCTGCCTTCTGGTAGAAGCCGAACTGGGCCGCCGCCTTCGCAGACTCGATATAGCTGACTATCAAAACACTGGGCTGTGGGTGGGGAAAAGGGATATGGGAAAAGAAAATGAGCACTTTTAAACATCTTGCAGGTCACAGACATCTGACTGCCTCATATGATAACCAAAAACAAAATTTTGCCTGCAAAATATGTATCATTACTGTCCTAAATGTCTAAAGATGGTTATGAATGTGTGGTTGTTCCTCTCACAGAAAAAAACATCAAGTAACTTTAAAACAGGTTTGTTGTCTGAATGTGAGGCCTGTGACAGCCGCTTGATAACACAGCTGTTTGTTAGATGAGCATTACACAAGACAGATTTATAATCACACTCCCCAGAGTTTTTGTCTCACATTTAAAGAACTTCTTGCTTTCCGCTAGAACTGCAGTGATTCCAGCAATTATCAGCTAGTTTTGACAACTGATTAATTCGGGCATTTTAAAGCATAAAAAACAAGCATTTGTGGGCATTAATCTGTTTTCTTTCAGCTTTCACTTAAACTGTAATTTTAAGTAAAAACAAAGCAATGTAAAAGTAACTACAGCAACTATATCAACACATTACCACTGATGGAAAATGAGTTGAAATATATTCTAAGCATATAGAAAACCTAATAATATTTTGAGCGCTGACTGGCAGTGATATCTGCATTTGTTTGAGTGTGCTGGTCAGAAATGTGTGGCTGCTTATTTCATTTTGAGAAGACAAAGAAAAGCATGCACAGACTACTGATTACACCATGCAACACAGACAGAAAGATGAACAGGCTCGCACAGACAGACGCTGCCTGAGGCTGCTGCCCTTAATTTGCCTCTACCCCCTCCATCACAGTGGCAGATATTTGTCTGGATTGCAGAACGATCAGCGTCAACAGTTCCCTTACATTAAACCACAAACAGAGAGCAATTTATGTCTATCTATAGTCAAATAAGGATCTCAGAGTAAGTTATGGTTTATGCAGCTTCAACCGGCAGGTGTTTGCGCAGCTGTTGAAGAGGAGCGCCGGTAACGAAGTCAGTTTATGAACGGCAGAAACCTCAACACCTGGCAAAGCCTAAGTCTTCAGTCACTGGAATCATTCAACATCCAGCAGAAACCCCCTGGAGACAATTCACAGGTGACATGTTATACTTCTACTTAATATAATTTCAATAGCAGAGACTATTACTGAAGATGTATAAGTGCTGGGTCACAATGTAAATGTCTCTAAAAGTGCTCCTACTATTCCTCAGCAAGCTGCACTGCTAGTGAGTAAACTTGTTTTTTTGGTAGTTGTGACACTGTTCTAGTGGCCTCTATAGATTCAGTCCTGGATCTTTCCTGAAATAAGAAATAACTAGTTAGAACCTGCAGCATGATGATTTCAATGTTGTGTTCCTGTATCTTTTCAAATAAGGCAGCCAGCGAGTCATGTAACAGTCCTTGCACAGGAGAACGAGGGCACTGTGAGCTGAATGGTGATGGTCACGTAACAAAAGCAGAGAAAAATCTCGTGTAATTCCAGCTATGCAACGTTAGACCTCGTACGCAGTCAGTCGCGGTAATGAGAGCGCGAGTCTCTAAGCGTTTCCACCCTATAGTGTCCCTGTTCGTGGCATGAAATCTTAATAGTGCCAACGATACCTGCGCTGGCGAGGCTCACTCAGTGGGAAACAGAAAGAGAAACCTCTCTCCTCGTTAGGGGTTGCAATAACGTCAGAGCACAGTCAGAACAAACTCATTAGGTGGTGCGCAATTTAAAAGGTGGAAAAAACAAAAAATGCGCTAGAGGTAGCCTGTATGATTACATTTGGGAACTGGGGATGAGAGCATTATTATTATTGCTTCAACATTCAACATTATGGAAGATCAGTGGAAGTATTTAGAGTTTTCTTTTCCCTCTGCACTTCCGATTTGAAATGACACTATTACAACAATGTTAAAGTGATGATGTTATTTTTGAGGTTGTATTCATTGGTTATCAATTTTGGGTTTTATACCAGAATGCAGAGCTTCACTGTGCAATAAAAACATTCACACTTTGGGGAAATCATCTACAGAAGATGATCATGTGTTTCCTTCCTTGCTGGCATAATAAAAGGCTAATGAAAGTTTAACATATTAACACCCAGACGTCCTCTGTCTGGTACAAAAATGAATAAATGATAATGTGCTTGTTTATGGATTACATATTACAAAACCATTCAACTCTTTCTACGGAGCCACACTGAGTCGGCCCTGTCCTGCTTGTTTATTGCCTTCTACGTGAAAAACAGTCTCACAGTGTCCGTCCTTTCCTCCACAAAGTTAATTTACTTTCTCCTACTATTACAATCATTCAGAATTCAAACCAATACCTGTTAACAGTTATTAAGTACGTTTTCATAAGTCAAAGCTACACAAATACATCAAACTTGACCTGCATTGATGAAATAAAGCGAAAGAAATAATAAGGAAAATTGTCTGATTCTGTCAAGCAACTGTGGTGATTTCTCAAGATAATGTTCAAGTTTGGAAACATCACTCACTGCATCAGCCCTGAACACAGGTACGTGTATTCTCACTGAAACACAGGCAGGTCTGCCAAAAGTAAATTGCCCCTAAAGGACCAAAGTTTCCATGACAACACCCCAAATAAACAACCAGTGTACATTTTTTTAACAGAGCTAAAACTGAAATGGACTGTAGGGTAGTTGTAACCCGAGTGTGTGCATTTCCCCTGTATTGCCTTTCTCATGCTTCTCCACAATTACACACAGTTAGTTGGTGTGACTGAAGCCTGAAGGATTACAACTACGTGCAACCGTATGTGCCCATGCCCACAAAACACTGCTAATTTTTGCAGGAACCCAGAGCCAACTATGGTGCTACTCTTGTGTAACAGCACTGCCACAAATCCATCCCTCTGTTCCTTGACATCCTGAACGGTGTCCCTCCTCCCGCACAGCTGTGGGAGGGCGACGGAACAGAGAGACTACACGGCTAAGCTACTCTGCTACATGGATTAGGTGATAGTGCCTCAAATGAACTAGTCTGGCTCAGGCTGCGCAGGTCGAGGAGAGATGGGATTAAAGGGAACAGACCTGGTGGAAAAATGATAGTGGATGGCAAGACGAGTGAGAATTCTGTGAGGGAAAACACAGATTCACCTTGACTCACCAAATAGCCTGCATACATTGGTGTTAATAATTTAAAGAACAGAGCATCTGTGAAGATACACCAAGTCATGCAAAGATATCATGACAGAAAGACTTTGTTTTTACTTTTGGGATACATTTCAGCTTGTTAAAATCAATTACTTTTACCACTTCCTTCAGCTATGATGGCGCAATAAACTCAAAAATGTATTTCAACTAACTGTAACACTGTTAGGATGAATAGAGGATGATACTGATGTTGCTAAAACACACACTACATCTAATTTAATATCTAAAATTTTATATTATATTGATATAAAATCAAGTTTACCAAAACTGCTTGTTTTAGGAATGTATCTGATTTTATTTTGAAAATACCATACTTGAGAAAAGAGTATGAAACAAACTCTCCACTCCATCACTGCATAGAGTTGGGCTGGATAGTCAACTGAAAGGACAGAAAGGATCTTACAGATGTCAGAGGTGCATGTCAAGAGGAAGAAATTGCTCCGATCAACATTCCTGACACGATGTTGACGCCTCATTGATACCCGCAGGCGGGCAAAGTTCCTAAGAAAGAGGGGAAGGAAAACCGGTCGCTTCCTGTGAGGGCCTCAGGAAATCAGCAAGCCTGATGCATTGTTGCTACAACTCAATAATGCTCGTGGTGGAACACAGACAGCTGTAAACAATGCCCCTGACTTCGGGTTATCAAATCAAATACAAACAAGTGAGGAGACGGCGCAGTTCAGACTGCTCACAGCAAAAGGCTATACTTGGAATCACACAGGACTTTTTTTTTCCACTACACCGGCTGCTGGTGCTGCTGTCACTGGAAGCGGTGCTCAGCTGGGAAATCACCAAACATTTCGATAGCCACTGTGCACTTCAACAGAACTGAAAACAGTATGACAGTATTCTTTGTAAGGAAGTTAAAATATTATATGAGCAAATAAACAGATACAGACGGTGCTGAAAATTTCATTTCTAATTTCATCTGCTGTGGCTGCCTCTGCCTCGCACATGGCTTTGTTTTTTTTTTTAGGACCACCTTTTACAGTGCTGGATTTGTATCAGCTAATGTTTACATCCCCGTGTAAATGATTTGTGCTATTCTTCTGCATCCTTCGTCATCTCCTCCCAGCATACACCTGACTTTTCTTTAAGATGTTCATTATTAACGTTTCTCACAAGCAAAGCATTTATCTCAAACCACTGATGTACAGAATTGCTATTGATTGTTTTTCCCCCTCCAAAGTGAGACCTTATATCACCTCCCTGGTTTCACAATGATTCTGGCCAGCTAGTGTGAATGACAAGTTTATGATGTTACCCTGCACTATTTTTAGAAAGGGTTCAAAATTTAGGAAGGGAGCCAGTTTCAGTACAGGGCCCCTTTTCTGTGAGGTCATACGAGTCAAAATTATGGCTTATAAGTTATGCTATTGATAAAGGCCTTGGCTCAAAACTACCTTTATAAGGCTGTCGTCATAATAAAAACATCTCTACTGGTCTTCAGCTACTCTAGAACGATGATTTCAAATCACAATGAAATGTCCCTTTTGTGTGCTGCTGCAGAAATAAAAAAAAAAAAACCCTGAAAGTAAAAGGATCAAAGTATGCAGGAATGACTGTTTATGTGAATCATTTAACTGTGGCAAGCTGAGAGATGCGCTGCCTGCCACAACACACCACAACATGCTGTCAGACAGACATTTGTTTTCAGCACTGGTGGGAATCCCATACTGATAATAACCTCAGACTTTGAACTCCCCTTTTGAGGCAGGAGTGATAAAAAAGAGAACAAAAAGCACTGAATGTGCAGGAGAAAGAGGCTTGAATTAGCCTGATTTGAAGCTTAATAAGACTAAAGATCATCTAGTGAACTTCATTTCTCTTGCAGCAGAGAGGACTGAACAAAACAGCTGTGATCCTTTAGCGTGAGTAGATGGGAGCACAGTGAAGCGCCATCCCGACACAACCTGCTGATAAACTGCACCGCTTCTTCCTTCGACAGAAAGGCACACGTATGCGGATATACTAAGTGTTATAATGCGCATAAATATTTGTGCTAGGTGTGTATCTGGCTCGGTTTGGCCCGGCACATCACGGTGAATACCTGCAGGCGGCTCACACGTATTAATTAGCTTTTCCTTTTAATAAACACGGAGGGCGGGCGGCCAGGTCGCTGCGCAGTGGTGGTGCAAGCTTTCTCTTTTTTTAATAAACAGTGCAACACGTTGGATGAAATGCCAAGAAGCACTAGCATGTGTGTGTGTTATTTATTTTTGATTGTGGACTTAATGAAGCTCTCTGCAGCTGATGGTAGCAGCCTCAACTCACCCGACTGAACCAGATGCTGAGCTGCGTCTCCGACAGCACGGCGAAGTAAAACCTGTGGGAGCTGGGCTGGATGTGGAAGGGCTCCTCTTCGCTCCTCAGCGGGCAAAGCAGCCTCCGGGGCCAGCCGGTGAGAAAATACATGGCTGCGAAACTCCCAAACTCTCCCCCTTTACAAAAATTAATGTCGCAATGGCGCTTTGGCTGCCCTCTCGTCCCCCACACTTCCAACCTTTCTTCCCTTAAAGTGGCTTTAATCCAAATGAGTCATGGGGGCTGTTTGCGTGGAAATAAACACTTTTACAGAGCTACATGCAGTCACGGTGTCAGGCTGTGGTTCGGGCAGAAAGACCGGAGCGGCACGACGGAGCTACGCGGCTAGCATCGAGTTGGAGCTAACGAGCCGTCCGAGGCGGTCGAAGCGGCGGAAAACAAAAAGCCTCCCCGGCCCGCGATGGCACCAGGCAGCCACGAACAAGCAAATCGGTCGGTTAAGTCTCTCTCCGGCTGCCGTGTCAGTGCCCGCGGCGTCTGGATGGACGGTGTTTACAAGCAGCGGAGAGTCCAGCTTTCACTCCTCTGCGCCTCCTCGTCGCCATCTTTGCAAGAGTCTGGCAGACTCGTCGCTGATTGGCCGAGGCAGGGACGTTTGCGTGGTGTTGACATCTGACGTCACCGCTCCGTTATGTGAGCGCTCGGTGGGGCTCCAGGCTGACACCTGGTGGTGGGAAATTAGCAGTGCAGGGAAAACACTGGACATAAAGATTAAAGTTTTTTTTTTATCTCACATGTGCACAACAATAACAACGTTGGCTATGAAATTCTTGAGTAACGGGCTACTTCTAACAATCCTCAAAAATATGTAAAAAAATCAAAACTATGTAAAATATTAAAATCGCCAATGACTACTTGACTGATTATTGTGCATATGGCAAAATAAGCTAATAAATACATGTCATGACATATCAAATAAAGAATGTACTATACAGATGTGCAGTAATGTTAAAATTAAGGATTTATAATCTAGACAGGTTGTGCAATAAAACAATGAGAACTGGCACATGTGCATATAAATAGTTTCATTTCAAAACAAAATGAGCAAAATAAAGACATATCTACAGTACAAGGTATTAGCACATTGTTTTGTTTTGTTTTTTTCTTTATAAGACAATACTGCAATGAAATGAAAGGATACTACAACATGTATTACATAGTGGGCAGCAGCAAGTGATGATACAGGTACAATTATATTGTGAGCATCTTTTAACTTCCTGAGCCTTTAAAACTACTGGCAGAATATTATCATAATAATAGCAGCATGTCAGCTCATATAACATCACCATACGGCTGTATTGTTGGCACTTAACTGTTGATTAAATGACTTAATAGCTTCAAACCAATTATTACAACATATAATAAATATATTCTTAGACTTGTTGATCTGCTCTTCAAACTATCAGTATTTTTACATGGGAAAAAACTGTTCTCAAACTTTCCGGTAGGTGGCGGTAAACTCGTAGAGGTGTTTGCCAACTGCCCGAGAGCGGAGAAGAAGAAGAACAAGCAGCAGAGAAAGCAGGCGAAGAAGAAGACATAGAGGAAGCATGGCTGCAGACATGAGATTACCAACCATCCGAAAGCCTGTGTCGCTATCGGCTTCTGCTTTCGACCGAAAAGACCTGGTGGTCCCCGGCGATGTGATCACCTCAGACACCGGCTTCATGAGGTGGGTGCTGTCTGTCTGTCTGTCTGTCTG
>JBAJHX010000035.1:14991139-15015642 GCA_037176925.1 Amniataba percoides | reverse complement strand
TACCTTAGTCATTTTGTGGAAAAAGTGTTCTAGTGGCATGGTATAGACATGACAAAAAGTCCATCAACTGTTGAGCTATGACGATGACATTGATTGAGAAAAAAATCAGTTGTTTATGAATTGTTCTCTAATTTTGATCTCCAGGGTATGTTCAGAATTGAACCACAGAAGAGCTCCATGTTGAGAGGTAAAGCTCTTGTGTGTGGGTGTTGTTGTAGCTGGGGAAGATGAATGGGTTGGCACAGGTGATTTGAGTATCATTAAGCATGTGAGGCTATTAACTAATGACACACCTGTGGCAGAGTCAAAGCTATGCATGGTACTGCAGACAGAGCACACTGAGCTCAAGGCTGGAGATATTCTGCGTCTGTTTAAAAAAAAAAAAAAGGATTAATAAACACAAAGTGGAGTGAGATGCAGGTGACTGAAGCAGGTGGTCCTGGAGTGGGATGATTGTCCAGTGCTGGAGTGGAGCAGTCAGACTGAGATGGACTGAAGTGGACAAGTCAACGAATGAATAACAGCACCTGGAGTGGTACAGTACAGTAAGTGGAGCTGTAACATCTTGCAGGACCTGTTAGTCTTTTCCATAAAAGCAAATCTGAGGCACATTTTAAGTTCTTTAAAACATTTAAAAACTAAGACATATTATACACGACCAACAATGCATTAGAAATGATAAATGATTATTTTCATCACAGATGAATCTATCAACTGTTTTCTCAATTAATCATGTGTTGTTTGGCCCAGAGAGAGGTGACAAATCTTCATCACTGTTTATCAAAGCCCATGGTGTCTTTTGTTCACATCCCAAAGATATTTAAACACAAAATATCTGCTATTAGAGAATCAGAAATCAGAAAATTATTACACTATGTATAAATAAATGCCTCAAAACAAGTTATCAAATATCAAAGTAGTTGGTGATTTATTTAATAGTTGACAAATTGATTTAATGACTTTAATTGTTACAGCTCTAAAAATCTGACATTTGAAATAAACCAACATTTAAAATGGAAGCACTATAGATGCAGTTGTAACTTACAGTAAATACATTTGTTCTTTAAGTGTGTGGCAGCCATTAGAGGTGTGTTTAGGGTGTGTATTTCATCAGGGTGGTGCAGTAGGATGATTGGCTGTGCACTGTGCTGGGAGTCCACGTTTTAAAAATGCATTACATCTTATGTCCAGTAGGTTGTGCCATTGCTTTTTTTGTTGAAACTTCATATTATGTGATGAATGTTGCTTGCTCCCTGCCTGGTAGTGTTTGTCATAACTTGTTGTTTTCAGGATGCTGTTTTTGGTGTTCGGACATGCAGCATTTATCTAAATTTAGGTAAGTTAAGATAGATTTTAAGTTCGGCTTTAGAGCCCCTATACAATTAGAATAAACACAAACTATTTTTTTTAAAGCAGCACACTAGTGTTGTTTCTAAATTCTGTATTTTCTACAGAATTACTCATCTTTCACTGGTGCACAAATTCTTGCTCAATGAAATGTTCTTCAGCATTTAATGAAATTATTTCAGTGTAGCTGTAAAGAATAAAATATCAGTAAAAAGGCTGAAAATTGGTGCCATCTCAGAGCAAGGATAAGTATTCAATACATATTCTTACTCTTTCACTCAAAGACAATCTGAAAAGGCCACTTCCTGCAGCTGTAAGTGCAAAGTGGTACAAACATGATTTGTTCTTTGTCCTTAATGCTGGAAAACTATTTGTACTTGCACTTTGTACTTATCAAACCACATTTTTATTAATTGCTGTAGTCTGAAAAGCAAAAGTAAAAAGCGAAGCCTGTTTCTCAGATGCTGACATTTCCTTTTAATAAGTTTAAGGTCTTTGAGAAACATATCACCATCATGGTTCTGCGTTTCATATGATATAGTGATGTGGATGAATTTCTAGTGCTGTGATTTGTCAGGGAAATTTGTATATGGAGCTTCTACCTATGATGAAGTTGAAATTAGATTTGACTGTAATTTGCTGTACTCTGCCATCAGTGAAGGAAGGAGGACTGAGAGCCTTTGCTTAAATGATAATACAGAAAATGTTTCTGTGAAGCTTCTTAGCCATCTGCTTCATGGTAATTTCCAAGAGTTAGAAGGCAGTATCTAATTGCGTGTGTCTGCCTTTCTGTGTTACTCTAGGTGACACGTTCAGACTGAAAAATACATATTTCTTTCTGTATCATGCTGAATTTTCTCCAGAGATATTTATTTAAATCGTCACACAGTACTCTGTGACCTGGAGCAAAGTGTGCCGCTCTCCCTGACTGAATCAATTAATAGCTCACCTTGACATGTCAAAAAGACGTGATGGAAACACCCAGAGTGCAACAAGTGATATACTCAAAAGCAAGCAAGCCAGGAGATTTACTGTGGCGCTGTCTGCACGTCTGACCCCTTCGAGCCATTTCTGAGCCCCATAAAAGCAATATGTCACCCCGAAATGGATAACAGATTAATTTGGTTGCCTGGATGAGGAGATTGCACATTCAGGAGAAAAAAAGACCAGGTGCAAGACAGGAAACAAAATGCTGCTCAAAGAAATGTTTGTCAGAAAATGAATGTGTGTTGAGCGGTATTCCCACCCCGCACTGGTGCCAGTCTGGTGCAGCGTGGATTTGTGGACTCAGCTGGAACGAAGTGGTTTTGGAAATTAAGAAGACCTTTATATTATAGAAAGGGCACTATAAAGCCAACTGAAGCAAAACAATCTACAAGCTGCCACTGTTTCAGCCCTGTTTTTTCAGAGCAGCAAAATCTAATATAGCTTCAAAGTATCTGAAATAAAAATGATTAATTTCAGTAAATTCACAGGTTAAGTAAAACCACAAAATTAAGATGATTATTAGTTGTGTAAGTGGGATTTAGTGCATACAAGATGATTTTGCATAAATTTCTGTTTGGCAGGCTGTCAATGTCAATTAAGAAATAAGTAGTTCATTTCTTTGTAAACTTGATAGGACTTCAGGTAATGTAATTTTTTCTATTATTAATAATCATTTAGTCTATAAAATGTCCAAAAATGATCTAAATGGCCTGTCAAAAAGGAGTCCAAGGGGACATCCATAGTTTTCCAGATCTCAGAGATTTTAATTACAATGACACAAAACAGAGAAAAGCAGTGAGTCCAAACACTTGAGAAGCGGGAAGCAGTGGATGTTTGAAATCTTCGTGTTATATATGACTTCAACATTAAAGCATTATCAACATTGTCTTGCTGATCAACTAATCCATTAATAAACAAACCACTTCATCTGCAAACCTTAAATCTTTCTTCACAGCCCTTACCAAATCTTTAATGTCTTGCTTTCATTTAAGAAGTTTTAAAGAAGTTAACTTATTTCCATCCCTTAATGATGCTTCAGTACTCGTCTCGGCTACTACTTTATTGGCGTTATTGTTATTTAATTAACAGTCAAGCTCTGCATCTAGGCTGTCAGGGCCTCTCATCCGGAGCTGTTTTGATTGTTACTCGTGGTGTGTTTCACAGACTTTATTTAGTGTGTCAGTCATTTAATAGATTAAGCGGCCATGCGCTCTGATCTGCCACCACCAGGTGCTCGGATGTCCCCTGCAGCAATCTGGACATCTCTGCACGCAGCCGTCTCTCTTCTCCTCCCACAGCTCGCCTGCAGTCAAAACTGCGCAGTCATCCCCAATCTTCCAGCTCAAATAGAAAATTCATCTCTTCGAGGAACATGTCCCGCTCTCCTCCTCTTATCTCTATGATCTCTCTATCTCTTAATTAAGTCTCCCTCGCCTCTACCTTCCTCTTGTAACGGCTGGCCCTTCCTTACTCACACGGTATGCCTTTACCCTGCATGTGCTCATCATGCCGGGACCTATTAGGGACAGAGGAATCTTCACTATATATACAGGTATCTTCAGGCTACTGTTGGTTTGACCTGTAACTTGTTGCTTGAGGTTTCCAGAGGCTGCGTGCTGGAAAAGAGTGACCTTTGGGCTAAGTCTGGCAGTGCAGGAAAAAAAGCATTTGGCCCCTTGTTTTGTATTCAAAACCTTGACTTGATTTTTTTTTAACAACTGTAGATGACGACATAATTGAAGATCATGTATATCAAAATAAATCTGACATTTCAGTATCTCACAATTGGAGCTCCCATGCGAAGGAAGAACCACCGATGCATCTGAGATTCATTTTGCACTCGGCTGCTTGAAACTCCTAACATAAATAAAACAGGTCATGCGTGGATAACTCATCAATTAAATCCGAGTCTGTCAGTGCAACACAGCACATAAAAGCAAATAAGTGTTAAAATAAGCTGCTGTATTTGACTCTTTCTCAAAACTTAGCAATGGCCAAAATGACAAAGCTTTTGAACTTCAAATAAAGTCCCCTAGGAATCTGCATATACTCTATGAATCAGTTTTATTGTTATAGAAAATAAAGAGATAAGCATGTCTTTCCATCACACCTGTTTAAAAAAAAAATCTAATTGCTGACCCTGCTACGCTCCACTGATACACTCTGCTGCAAATACTGACAGGTCAAATATATAACCTGCTTAACTAGTGCACAATACATACATAAAGAAATGTACACTGTCCTTGATTAGGATAAATGGTAATGGCGGTATTGGACACATATTCTAAAAGCACATACAGAAAAGTGCAAACCACAGTGAGCCTTTGTATGAGTCCATTAAAATGAAACAGGTCGCCCATGCAGCACTTCTCCAGTGTGCTATTCCTAATTATCTGGCTGGGTGAAGGCAAGATAGTGGAAAGCACTGGGGAATATAGAAACGGAGAAGACTTGACATATGGAGGTCCAGATCGCTCTCTTAATGGAGGCCATGCCATGACACGGGAGCATTATCTGCCCAGCTTCCTCTTCAGGGAGGCAGAGGTATGAGTTTCAGTGAACTCCTTTGTTTTCCCTTCACGGTGACTGATAAGGACCAAATGAATCAGGGGCTTTTTGTGGGGGGACAGAATGAGAGGAAAAAGGAAAATGATTATGACTTTTCAAAGTCCCGAGGAAGGGACAAGAGGAGAAAGAGATAATTGGAGACATATTTTTTTTGACAGCCTGAAATAGTTCCTCTGAGTGCATGCTATTGTTGTGAGCGTGGCGTGTGTACAATGCCTGCTGATTTGTATCGGGACACCGTGTGTGTGGTAAAATGCAGTTCAACACGCCAGATTTTTTTCATCTCCCTTAAATAAAGCTTGCTTTGCGTGCCATCTTGGTGGGTGGGCCTTTTTAGTAATCAGGATTAGTAGAAGTTCATCTCTGGGTTACTGGTCCACCGCCACTGGGCAAGATGTCAAAATAATGTGCTGCAGCTCTCGCCGCTGTGTCACATTTCACCCAGAGGTGTGTTAAGTCATGCTGTAAAGTAATCTGGATTATTGCCACACAACAGTGGCTTAGTTCTATCAATTCTACAACTCGCAGTCACTGATGATTTAATCTGTGTATTAAAAACATGTTTTTTCATTGTTGTTTGCCCTAGAGGCAGCTGTAAGCTTCTTTTGTTGAGGTTATTTGTTCCTTGTTGGCTTAAATTCATTTTAACTTCCTGCCAAAAAAATGTTGAAGGCAAGGATAAATGTGTGTTTAATGTCTGATGAAAAATGTTTCGTATCAATCAATGAATAATGAGTTGCTTTCCATTAAAGTAAAGGGTGAAAACCCTTATTCGTCTCTCAGAGCCACCTGATCAATTCTTGGACACTGTGCATGCAATGGTAAAGCATCCTTGGGCTCTCACGTTATTAATACTCTTGTCTGTTTGCATTTGTCAAATAACTGCAAATCCATCTGACAGCTGCCAAGCACGGTTGTAAACAGTACGGTGAATGTGGCCCATATTGTCCTTGGTTTGCTTCAAATGGTCCTAAACCACCCAGCCCACAGAAAACCAGGAAACCGCTGTATTATTACAATAGAAAGCATTTAGTAACAATGTTGTTTGACCTCAAACCCAAAGACGCCTCTTTCCAATTGGTGGCTCATTAATAACAATAAACAGGCCGATGGGGAAAAAAAAAAGAATCATAATATTCACATGAATCTCTTTAATGAATAATTAATAGAAAGACACTTGCTAAAGCTCCTATTAATCTATGTGCATGTACTCTATATTCCTTACAGTACAGGCTGTGTTTGTCTCATCTTGAGGCATACAGTTCTTGTAAATGTAAATGAGGAATTTGTAGAGACTGTCTGAGAAAGACTTTGGTGCATATTGTGCCCATACACATTCAATGAAATTATGTGTAATAAGATATATCCACCCATTGTGCAGATTGAAATGTCCATTGTAAGCATAGTAAAAATTAATTACTGAGCTCTAACCTTGACCGCCAGATTCAACAGGATGCTGGAGAAACAAAACAGTCGAGTGTTGTAGTGCCAGTCGTGGTAACGGGTCACATCCCCACCGCTGGCTGCAGCATGAAGTGGAGCTGTTGACAAAAAGTAAAGACAGTCATTTCTCAACATTTTTAGCTTTTTATTAGTCACTTTTCTTTCTTTCTTTCTTTCTTTCTTCCATCTCTCTTTCTTTAACTGCTCACACACACTCGCAGACACACCCACACTCAAACCAGCATCAAGTTTCTTTTCTCTTCTATAGATGCTGAAACCGTCTCGTCCACAGTAGCAGCTCTCTCAAAGATGACCTGTGTCAGAGTCTACCTGCGGAAGCCCCCCGCCAACTCCCTTGAGACATCGTCCTTCCTCCTCAGCACCCACGGTGAGCTTAACTCCTTTCCACTTCTTTGTTGGGATGGCAGTACAGTGCAGTTTTAGATTGTGGCGTGTGATGATGTTGTGCGTTTGAGAGCTTTTTGGCTTGCATCCACAACAGCATCAACCTTAAAAGCACAAAGGGGCACCTATCTTTCATCCAGCTGTCGCAGTGGTAGTAAAAGGACTAGGTCCTTGCTATATAAAGGATTGTGTCACATAAGTCTGCCAGCACGGATACTCGATCCTGCAGTGCGTCTAACTCGAGAGGCACATTACGCGTGGCAACAAGTGGGCTCAGATGCAGCAACAAGTCCTTTGGTCTGGTAATGAGGCTGCCCCTCCTTATCTGGTGACACCCTGAATCATTTATGGAGGGTGTTAGCCAGACTGGAGGAGGCTGCACAGGCACTGTTTACTGTAAGACTAAAGCCTCATCCATTATCCAGTGTTTACCTGTCCACACGGATGAATATGGATGAGGTATTACAGGGGTGCGGTTACAGTTGTGAGGGTGTTTTTTGTGTTTTATGCCGCCGATGCATGAGTGGGTGTGACAGGAGGGAAGTCCTGACTGCGAGTGATTTTTAAAAGGGTCATTTGGAAGATTAATTTCCACATGGCTTTATAGTAATACATCAGACAAACGTATATTTTCGTTGAGAAATTGCCGTTTGGTTACAGTACAAATAATGATTGCTATAATATGCAAAATAACTGCTGATATTTCAAATGAAGGAAGGGTAATAACAAGCTCTAATTATGCGACCATTCAAAATATGCCAACACTTTGTGGAAAAAGAAAACAGGGAATTGTGGAGGCGTCCTGTGAGCTTTTTGCTGCATCTATCTCTGACCCATATGGTACAAATAAGCCTCCCTTTTTTTCCCTCTCACATCAGCACCACAGTCATATGCTTGACCTCCGCAGTCTTCAAATACGATATTTAGTTCTTGGAGAGCGGTCAAAATGAGAGATCACAAGCTCTCCTCACAGTGTGAATGATTTGTGTGTGGTCCATTTTTAACACTGCTGGCTCCAATCGTCTGGCATCTCCATCTAAAACAATAAAGTCAGTGCTCCGGTTTCTCATATCTGCTGTGTTGTGCGTGACTTTCCCACTCGGGGACCCGCTGAGTTCCTTCGAATGGTGTGCCCTTTCAGAACTGGGTCAAACTTTGCCACGAGCTTGACTTCTTCCAGAGAGCGTCCATTGTTTGGCAGAGTGTGTCTGTGGTCATCCTGAGGGAAAGATGTTTCCCTGCCAAAGAGTGAATCACAGCCACCAACCTGGTCCGGACCTAATGTTTTCACTCTCCCTCGGGCATTTGCGGCTTATCTGCAATTTACTTTTCCCTTCTACAAAATCGAACCTGCAGCTCTTTCAATGATATGGTGTGTGTGTACACAGAGCATTGTCCATTGTTCGTGTGTTTAGAGTAACTGACTGCAGGTTTTTCATTGTTCCCCTCACTGGTAATTTAGTCCTTTTTTTTAAAAAAAAAACAAAAAACCATTGCATCAAGACTTTGTTGTACTGTAAATGTGCATGTGGTTGCAACTTCTGTGGCCATTTAAGGATATTATGTAACGCAGCAAAACAGACCAATCAAGGAAAAAAAGAGAGAAGACCTCTAAAATCAGACGCACACATGCACACACTGAGGCCAGTAACAACTAGGACATAAACGTTTGCCTAATAGGAGCAAAATGTCCCAGTTTGCTACTATATGTGACTTGACAAGTTCTGATGTGTAACCACTGACATAGTTTGGGCTCCGTTTCTTCTTTTTTTCAGCTTTCGGGCTCCTTCGTTACCTTTTTTTGTTTTGACAGATACGCAGACGCTGTAGAGTTGATTACTGCTCCACCGACTGGGGTTTGAGGCAATACCTGAGTCAGGAAGAGGAAAGAAAAAAGTTAGAAATGAAGACTGGGAGGGGAGAGGGATGAGAAATGAGAGAAAAGACAATGGAGAGTAAACAAACACTGAAATAATAGAGAGGATTTGTCAGATTTTGGGAGAGAGAACCTGTTAAACCTTTAAAAGGACATTACTCAGTTACTTACTCAGTATTTTTGAGTAATAATAATCATAAGTCAGAGAAACAGATCTTATTGCATTAGCGAACTTGTGTCTTTTCTTTCCTATTCTCATATTTACACATTATCAAACCATCCCAGCTTTACTTACTCTCTTGATAAGCATTTTCCAGAGAAAATGGGTTGTGTCAGTGTTCATTGTCTTTCGTCTTCACCTTATTTATTTCTGTATTCCACATTTTTCCCAGAGCATGGAGCATTTATCTCTCTTCTCCTCCTAAGAATGGATAAGCCTTCCAGTGATTACGTGTAATTGATGGTAGCTCCTTGTCGTCATGATTAAAGTGCACAGAGCATTTCAGATGATTAAATATTAAACACAGGCCAAGGCCTTTTAGAGATATGAAATGTGCAGCCTTCCAGAGACTGAATTCTTCCAGACCTTTCTTTTTTCCAGAGCTATCAAATAATGCTGTACTGTTCTTTCTGTCACGGCATATTGGCGTCCGACATATAAGTGTCTGTCTCTATGAATTCAGTGGACACAATAAATTTGATCTACTTCTCCGATTAGAGCCCCATCTCACTGGATTTTGGCAGCTAACACCGAAGGAGATGAGTTCTTGGGAAGTTATATAACGCGGCCCTGTAAAAGAAATTCAGCGAGGAAACTAGAGGACACCTTGTGTGACTCTCATCAAATCTGCTCTTTGTTCATCCTCGGATCAAATGGGCTGAACTGGCTCTGGCCCCAGATGAAAACTTTGAATCCTATACACAGCAGTTTCCCAACTTTTCAAAAACCCTCCCGTTCTCACAGAAAATGTTACAGAACACGGATTAACTCCGGCCTCCTTTCTCGCTCCTTTTCCACTCATAATGGCTACTTTAACTGTCACATAAAGACCAACAGTGTCCCCTGTCTTTCCCTCATTGGATGCTGCTGGGGTGCAGGTTTTCAGATGTAAATGTGACAAATAAGCAGCAAAGCCCATTAAAGCAGAGAGAAAGAGAAAGAGGGAGCAGGAGGTACAGGATAACGAAGCACCGCACACACAACAATTCACTACATAACCTTCTCCCCCTGCTAGAGTGAGGCTTTTCTCTGTTTTGTAAGGTCAGATACTGTAGTATTGAGAGGAAAAAAACATCCATGAATTGTGAATTGATTGTATCTGAGAGGGAAGGGGGGCGGATCCAAGGGCATCTTAGAAAAGAAGAGGACCTGACCTGTGTGTCCTCCTCTTTGGCTGTGGCCTTGGGTCGTTATCAGCGCTGAATCGGGACTGAAGCCTTAGAGGTACACGGCAGCGTACAGTAGCATCATCTTGAGTGACAGCCTCAACGACGGGGGACGCTGCTGCAATGACAAAGCAGGACAACATTTCAGACGCCGTGTTATCTGACAGAAAGCGACGAAAGGAATACTGCTGTTTTCTTACTTTGGACATAAATAAAACAGTAAAAGATATAGTTCATCCCTGATATTTGACGCATGGATGGATGGCTTTTTTTTTTGTTTTATTGCATTTCTTTTGACAGTGCGAGTGGAGCCTCAACATACTGTATGCCAATATGTTTGTGCTGGTCTGTTAGGTCACAAGTTGACGATGTTACCTGGAACAAAATAGATATTATGTCAGTGCCGGCTGTTTCTGGGTGGGCAACAACACTTTGTGGCTTAATTGGGCTGGTGCATGAACAATTACAGACTAGGCGAGGGGAGAAGTCAGATAGGGAGAAACCCACTGTCAATATCAGTGTTGGTGTCAGTGTTGTGGCTCTGGGCTTTTTCTTTATCTCCCTCTGTCTCCTTCCTTCCTTTTTGCCTTCTCTGTGTCTCGCTAATTAAATATTCCCCACAGTATTTTTCTAGCCTCGCATAACCCTCTTTGAGAAACAAGATCCGAAACTAAATAGTAAGGGGGGAAACTGCTCATGTGTGCGAGAAGAAAAAGGAGATAAACAATTTGATGCACCTGTTCAGCGAAGATCAAGATGGGACACAAACAACACAGAGGACAACTGTGACAGCCGTGACACTGTATAATACACAGTACAGTAATGTGGGGACATGGATTTCAACAACCACATCAATAAAACAACAGACATGTCTATAAGGGAAAAAAAATCTGTGGCATTTTTAAGTCTGCCAACTCATGCACAGCTTTGCCCCAAAGTGGAGACCAATTTAGTTTGGAAATTGATATTGGGACGCCAGTGAGGGTGTTTTTTTATGGTCGAGGAGGAAATGGAGCAAATAATGAGGGGGATTCAAGTTAGCTTTTCATTTTCATGTGCACGAAAAGGGTTTGTGGATCAGTGTGTGTCTTACAGCTCTGTGACTCTATGTTAAATGAAAACACTAGAAAATTAAAGTCGCTTTGTCCTTTGTGATCAGAGGAATGAACAGTTCCCTGAGTTTCCAGTTTATGTGTGTTTTTTCACGTAACCTGTAAGTTTATTGTTGAAGAGGCTCTCATTATTTTTTACTGCTGCTATAAATTGTGATTCTAGGGCCTTTTTGTTATGCTGCATTGTTTTAATTATAAATTCTGTCTCACTCTCTCTCTCTTTCTCTCTGTAAAGGTTGGCGTCTCCTAACCACTGAATCCTTGACTTTCCTTCACCTGGAGTAGCTTGGCATTTTAAATTCTCCACTTGCTCTAAATTCTGTCATGCACATCAACACGTCAGCTCCCTGCCACCCGAGGGTGCATTCATTGCATTTTTGAGGAGACAAAACAGTGCATGAGGGATGCAGAAAATATTCAGTGGATTGGCAGCAGCATCATCCAAGTCAAGTCAATTTGACTTTTTGTAGCCCAAAATCAGAAATTTGCCTAAGAGAGTAAGTTCATCAGTCATCACTGTTGAACTGTAGGAATGTTTAATCGCTTTTGAATTTCTTGTGGCACTTGAACTTTACTTCCTGATGGAAATGTCTCTAATTAGAGTAGATTGGGTAGTCATCCATAAATCCTAGTAATTTATTCAGAGGTAGAGTTTCTGTAAATGCAGCATCAGGATACAGTCTGCAAGTGGAAGTGAGTGAGACTATTGCCCAGTTACTGTGTTGTTGCAATACCAGGTTTCAGTTGGGGATGGAGACTGTGGTATGTGTGTTAATGTATAAAGAAAGGACATGTGCTTAGGTTCACATTGGTTTGATCAAACATGACATCTTCAAATTACTCATTTGTATTACCTGACCTCCTGACCTCATCCTCTCTCATGCATGAGATATTTTTAGAGTCGTCAGAGGATGGAGCCTGACTTTAGTCTTCCCCTGGCGTTTCCTGTAATTCCACCATGATGTTGATATTTGTGGTTATGTATGATGTATCTCGACAACTATTGAATGCATTGTTGTGACGTTATGCCCTCTTGAAGATGAATTATAGCATCTTTTTCTCTGGTGCCATGTGTTATATTTACTGAACACAGTAAATATAACACATGCTTAAAATCTGTCTGTGGTCTTTTCTGAATCGATTACTCCAAAATCATAAATTACAGAAACATATTAATACGATTAGATTAGAAGAGGTCAGTTTGATGGGGGCGCAGCAGCCGTATACACAAACTGTGCCAGAGCATAACTGCATGTGTGTCGATGTGTCATGGGCGTGTTTTCATTTGTGCTCGTATTGACCCACAGTGCTGTCTCGTCTGCCGTGCCCTATTAATTCAACTCCTACTCTCACGGGCTGTAACCTCTGCTTCCACAATGTCGCCGCTGCACCCTCACAGGCCATCTGTTCTCCAAAAAGACAGCTTTCCTCTCCTGTGCGCCTCCTTATTTTCTTCTCTGTCCTCCTTCGTCTTTCTAAACCTACTGCTAATTCACCTCCCATCATTAACACTTCAAATGACTGATATTCATATTATAGTAATGTATTTCTTTATTTGTTTGAGCTGATGTAATACAAGTAAGGCTAATGCATTTTATCTATTGGAGAAATGTTTCGAGTGTCCTTTCTATTTTTCCGCGTTATCACCTGCAGTCTTTTAAGAATGAAGGAAAATCCCATTATAGGATCGATGCCACTCCCGCCCCTGCTGACTGTTTTCTACAAACATGAATACCTTTCCCCCATTTAAACAAGACTGTATGCATGTTGCGTCCACTTAAACAAGATCAATTTCCCAGCAGTGCAGGACAAGAAGCAGGAAAGGAGTTGACTTAATTTGTCCCATTAAACAGCACTCCGCACCCTCTGCATTATTCTGTGTTTTAAGCATTATAAGATGGTAAAAGTGCTGCTCAGATTAAGGGACGCATTTCTTTTGAAAGAAAAAACCTCTTACAGTAATTTACCGCTTTGTTTTTCTATTGGTCCTTGGGTGCAGATTTAGTGTTTGTGAAATTAAACAGCTTTTTTCTTTCCAAAATGCCAAACCAGAAAAAGCAATAACATTAATCTCTATGACACTTTGTCAGTCTGCCACCTCAAGGTGTTTAATTTCATGGATTTCTAAAGTCCGGATCTGCTTTTTGTGACCTATATTCTGCAAAATGCACCACACTGAATGTTAGAAGAGTTTATTTCCCCACAGCTGCTGACTACATACAATATACATGCAGCCATCCTGAAACCGCATTTAACATCATCCCTTTGGTTTGTCTCATGCCTGCTGCGGGATACAGATTGTCTTTGGCATTTCTCAGACTGCTTCATAAGTACCTCCAGGTTCAGACATAGCAGGAAGATAATTCAAACAGTGTTTTCACTTTGTTCTTCTACCGCAGCCAGCAGCACAAAACCATGCCAAGTTCAGTGTGGGAACGACAAACATCCCTTGTACCCAAGCTCTGAAGTGCCAGCAGCGTTATCACACAACGAGGCTCCCACATTTTAGCTTGAGACTGCGCTCTTATGAGCGGGATTAATTTAGAACAGCACAAAGCCAATGTTAGCAGTCGCCGTGTCAACATGGCTGACGAGTCTCCTAGAGCAGTTAGCAGCGTTAGGAGACTTGAGGGAAAGGAGAGGGAGAGAAACCGGCTGACGGACAAACCGTGAGGGAGAAAAAAGTTGATCGAAGACATGCATGCACACTCACATGCTCCTTAACACACACACACACACACACACACACACACACACACACAAAACAAGTAAATTAAGTTGAACAAAAAATAAATAGTTACATTTGCAGTGATGGGCCCTTTGGTCCACAGATGACACAGTGTTACAGTGTGAACAGATTTTTCTAGGAAAAACATGCTTAACACACACACACACACACACACACACACACAAAAGGCTATTGGCCCCTCGAGGTTGTTTGACCTTTTTTTGGTTTGCAAAATAAAATCCCACATGGATGAAAGATTTTATTGATTTCTGAGTGAAATGAATCCGTAAGCTTTTTTTTACTTAAAAAAACAAAAAATCCCACTTTGTTAGCAACTATTCTAAAGGAATACTTTTTTGGAAAGTACTTTGGATTTTTGGAAATGAAATTATTTTGCTTTCTGGTTGAGAATTGTGCAGCCACAAAACCGTTAGCTTAGCATTAACACTGATTGCAGGGGATAACGGCTAGCTCGGCCGGCTTATATGGGGAATATATGCTGGCTTATTTCTTATCCAGGTACAATGACTAATGGGCGCCGGCCATCGCTTTGAGGTTTTCTTTCAAACATAAGTGTTCTTTTAAAAGCGTTCAATCTTTCCCCCATAAAAACCCTTCAACAGTTTATACCTGTTGTCTCGCCATAACCTTTCTTCTCTCGTTTTCAATAGGTCAGCTGAAGCTGTCAATCATCCAAGAGCATGAAGTACTGGTCGTCAGCGGTGAGTCCTGATAATAAAGGCCGTTCACACAGAGAGGCGCTGCTGGGGAAACACTTTGTACCCTTTTCATTTTAATGATGAAGGCACCATGCAGAGTGTTTCCGCTTGAAGCAGGTGAAATGCTGAAAAATGAAATGCCAGGGCAACTTTATGCGTATATATATGATTTGCAATAAATGGAGCAAAGCTTTGGCACGACGCAGATCACCTGACAGTTGGGGAGGAGAGCGTTTTTAGGTGGGAAGGTGGTCGGGTACATTTATCCATCAAACACGATTGTTTATTTTGGTCTCCTGGCAACCGAAGCCATGCAGCCTCCTACTTTTGTTTCTGATTCTCCATCTCCCCTCTCAGCGTCTTTTGTGCGGCTGTCATTTCTCTGAGCGGACGGCCATTTACTCATCGGATCCTGAGCTAGATGTTTTTCTCAGTACTTGTTCTGTTACAAGGTATCTGAATATCTCATCCCCCCCCATCCCCCCACCCCCAAAATCTGATTCACAGACAGGAGGGGAACAGAATATCGAAAACAACTCTTGACATAATGCAACGCCGTCTGTATGCTCACACATTACTGCAGAGTTTGATCAACACATTTCTACCAACAAAAGTGTGGAAATAAAGTGGGAAGTGGAACATGCATTTCAAGGAGAGTGTCTCCCTTTTTGCTTATATATAAATCACGTGTAAAACCAACAGCTATTGTGCTACTTATGTTTCATTTGTATTTTGCCTGCATGGACAATAACACTCAGAGTCTTGGAGACAGAATTCACTTGATGATTTGGTGTGTATTATGTGTATTTTCTGAGATATTTTGCATTGTCATCAGGAGTTGGTCATCAGAAACAGCTGTATGGTCAAAAGTTACCCTGCGGATTGGCAAGTTTATGCTTTACAGCTGCCCTAAATGATTACTTCACTGGAAATATTATAACCGTATTTTGACAAACACACATAATAGAATTTATTTAACTATTTGCAAAGGATCAAGTCTACGCAAAGAATAAGAATGCAGACTTTTAGCTCCTAAAACACTTTGGGAGGACTTTTCACCACAAAGATACACATTTTTAGATATTTCTCACAGTTACAGACTATATTGTATATGGTGTGGGTTTAAGAGAGAAACATAAGGCCCAGTTCTTTTTCCAGTTTCAGATTTAACAACATCATACATCAGTTCAATGGTTTTATGTATTTGTGTCTCATCTTCTGATAGTACGAAATGTCTGGACACTAATGCTTTGGAGATTTAAGCCTCATGTGGAAGCCCTGTCACGTAGTCTTATTTCCGCCGAAGCAAACACACACAGGCTGGAATCTCATTGGATTGTTGTGCTCTGGCACATACTGAAGCACCCAAAGTAAAATGGCTTCGCAGTTAGCGATGAAGACAAAGAAAAACTGCATCAAAAGTTGGACTTCCTTGCACAAATTGAGCAGCTGTTTCTATAAAGCGTGCAGATTTCCCTTTTGGGTTTGCAGTCGTTGGAAATACGTAATGGCGTCTTGCAAATCATTTTCACAGCTTGTTATTTCAGCAGTCAGACATCCTCTCGTTCTTCCCACACATACTTCAGGAAACAAGAAATATGGGTGAGATGATGGGAAGCGCACGAGCTGTATTAACCATGCCAGCCCATTTTTCTTTTACTTTTTTTTCTCCCCAACCAAATCACTGCATATGCCAAATACGCTTCTACATTTAATATTTTCTAATCTCATATCGCTTGGCCTGCATGAGCAAACCTGATCCTGTTTTTATAACTGTGTGTTAATATAAATATATAACATTTAATATGAGTGCAGCATTTATAGGTCAGAGTTAGTTCTCTACTGGTGACTTTTTGACCCTGAGTGCCTGAATATGAGCTCTGCATATACATTATTAATGCCACTACAAAGTCAAAAGTCATAATTTATTCAATTTCTTTTTGTGCATGTTCACAGTTCTTGAGGCAAGGGACATGGCGGAAGAGTGCCAGGGGCCATGTGACTCATACGTTAAGGTACGCATTACTGTACAGAATCATGTGAGGTGTAAGGTGATGACAATGACTAGATTGTCTGTTTGTGTTTTTTCTTTTTGCTGTCCTCAGGTTGGCATGTTCCCAGACAGCGATCCTAAGGACAGACAGAAAACTCGGATGGTTCCTCGCTGCAGGAACCCCGTCTTCTTGCAAACCTTTTACTTGTAAGAATTCAGTCGTCTTTCTGCAACCATTAAATTTAATTAATGTGTGACAGTGGCAGTTTTTGCGAAACTCAGATGTTTCCTCCCCAATCCACTGATTTCACCTGATGTTGTGTGCAGGAAAGATAAATGGATGTGACAGTTATTTGAATAAAAGCACGTCCGTAGCATTTGCACAGCTTTTGAATCTCTCTTGAGGGTTTTTCAAGTGTCGTTGACGGCAAACAAATGCTTGCTCAAAGTTTCAGTGGGAACAGTTCATCTAGTTAGCTTGTCTCAAACATACTCAGTTGACTTATTTTTCTTTCCTTTTGTTTTCAGCGTTGTCAGTGAGAAGGACCTTCATAAGAGACTTCTTTTCACAATGTGGAACTCTGATTCAGCAACAAGGTACTTTGATAGTTGTGGGGGTGATGTTAACTGTGATAATGAAGACAACAGTTTTGTGAGCTTTCTTTTTCATATTTAAAGTGTTTGTTTTAAAGGAGCTGTAACACGCAAGCGCACGCACCACAGGAACAAAGCTTGCTGCTAGGGCCGTAAAATACCATTTTATAATTGATGCTGCTGTGTTTTTTTTTTTTTGTGTGTGCTCCTTTTTTGCATGCCCATTTCTGAATCTGGCAGAGTGAATGTGTTACTCTCGACTCCCTGCCTCTCCAGACTTAAGCTGAACCAGGGTCATTGCTGGAGATGGGGAACATATGGTCGAATGAGTCACACATTTCTTGTGCTATGGTTGTACCGAGATGACAGATAAAAAGCATTTCTATGTGCTAGAAATACTGAAAACTACTTTTAACATGTTTTTATATGGTTAATGGCTCTTTGCCGTGAACAGAGAACATTGTGATCTCCTTTATTTTCTTGAAATGATTGTCTTTCGGCTGAGTAATAACTAAAATACCACATTGCATACAGCGTGTACAGTATTTGAAGGGATGTATACTGATGTACTGTACAGGGGCAGGCTTACATGGGTGGTTGAGTTAAGATCATGGAATGATTATAAAGATAAAGCCCTTTTGGGGACAGTTTCTGGGACACAGATTAAGAGCGATTTACTCATCTTTGGTAAGCAATTAAGCTCCATTCACAACAAATATCCTGCGGTATTAATTTGGAAACGCAAAGGGACACGTCTTCACATTTGATCAAGTTATACTCTTCTGTGTTTGCTGGATACACTATATGCCTTATTATTTTAATATTAGTATAGTTCTTTTATTATGCTGATAATATTCCATGCATCTTGCCCAAGAACTTAATTTATTGAAATCTGTGGGCACTCTGCCCTTCTTCTAGCAGTAGATATAAATTAACTACAAGATGAAAGAGAAACTCTTAAATGCTCCCATTTTCTTTGTAGAATGGTTATGGTGCACACAGTTGCATTCATCATCCTTTATTCACAACCTTCAAAACCACATAGTCAATTCGCACACAACCACAAGTTCTCAAAATGCTCCATCAAGCGAGTATAATATTTTAGTCCTCTATGATGAAACTGGAGGAGCATCTGTTCAGCACTGGTAGTCTGTCACCTCAGATCTGATGTGACAGCAGTGATCTGACCAACTCCAACGTGTGGAGTTTCTCAAGGAAAAGCCTGTGAGATCACAACCTGTTGAGTAAGTTCACTCTTACATACCCGAGAACCACACACTTTTATGCTGTTGATGCTGTCCTTTCAGGCAATAAATATCAGGATGCATCAATGTCTGATAAAAGGGAGAGAAAGACCATGCTGAGATTCTTAATGCAGCAATAAGGAGAACAATCATTGTCAGCTTTCTCATCTGCAAATCTGATCAATTGTAACTAATGCACAGGCACCCCGGGAATACAAGCAACCATCAATTGAAACACTGTTTTCTGCAGGGCTCTTCGCCCCTGCAGAGACCACCCACGTGTTCATCAGAAGCAATTTAAGTAAAATTTCAGTCCAGCCTGAAATGTCATGAAAATGTGCTTATTCACCTCTCGCTTCTGCTGCCGTGAAGAAAGCAGCAGCAGCAGCAGTGCCTTTTCAGCAAATCCTCCTAAACACGTACAGACGACTGGCTGCTGAAGCCAAACGCAGCCGGTTCCTTACATGAATGAGAGCGGTCCTGCAGCGTATGGACACAATGACACAGCCCGCAGCTAATCGAACTTCGCTTAAATGTCAGCTCGAGTCAGAGGGCAGAGTTAATGACAGGAGACACAATGTAGTGCTTATGTGCGGCGTTAAGGCTGATGATAGGAGCTAAATTTAGATCAACACCACTGTTCATTTTCTGTTTTCCCCTGCTCAGTCATCTCTCATTCTTATCTACAAAAGATCCACATTTTACCACACGTGTCTTATGTGGACTTCTGCCTCTACCACATAATTGTTTCTCCACAGCACTGGCAGGCTCAAGGCTCCACAGTGTTTGATGAGTGTTTGACCACGCCACTTTGAAGAGAAAACAAAATGTCATATACAGTAATTTTTTTTATGATAAAAGGGCCTTTGGATAAGATGCTGTCATTATGCATTATTTCTTTGTTCTATTTCTTTTGCTATTTTCTTTTTCTCAGAATAACTTAAACATTAAGGTTCAAGATGATTATGATAATTGTGTGTGTGAGGAGAAGCCTTGTGGCAGACTAAAGGATGCTTGTTTAGCTCTTGGTCAACAACTGCTGGATAGATTGCCATTGAATTTGGATATTCTGATATTCATGGTGACCAGAGGATGAATCCTAACTTTGCTGATTCCCTGACTTTTTATCCAGTGGGGCTTTGAGGTTCACATCTGTAGTTTGAGTGAAATTTGTCAGGAACAATGGGATGAATCGGTTATACACATATTTATGGTTCTCTTGGGATAAGTTGTAATCCCCCTGGTCCTCAAATTTTTCATCTTGCACCATCATCAGGCCAAAATTTGAATTTGTTTAATGCTTGGGTACCTCACACAAAGCCTGCAAAAAAGTTCAAACATTCTCATCATCCTCATCTGTCCTGTGTGTTTAGCACTCATTATCATATGTTAGCATGCTATCTTGCTGAACTAAAAGCTGTAGCAAGCTGACATTTAGGTCAAAGTACCACTCTGCCAAAGTGTTGACATTGCTGTGGACTTCTATTCTCCTCTTGATAGTTTATGGATACCAGTGGAGACACTGTCTATACAAACTATGCTTATTCGTAGAATCTACCTGTGCTGGTTATCATCTTGCCACGGGATGTACTGACAAAATAAGATGTGGGTCTGCATTCAGTTAATTCACTGATTAATTATTTGTTCTATAAAACCTTAGAAGACAGTCAAAAATGCCCGTTAGAATATGTGATGACTCATCAAATGTCTGACAAAAAGCCAAAATATTCAATTTCTCATTAAAAAAAGAAGTAGCACAATGAAAACCTGGAAAATCACATTTTTGGAAGATTAGTTGATTATCAAAATATTTGGCGCTTTCTGTCGCTTGACTAATATATTGATTGGCTAATTGTTACAGAAAAACAAAGTATCACCAAACTTGATCTTTAAAGCAGGCTGTAGTCTTGTCTTGTGGTGATGCTGTGTTAACATATGCATGATGCACATGTTGGCTGACTGTTCAGGATAACAAGTTTCACAGAGCTGGGTCTGGATTCGCTGGAGGATCTGGTTATAAACTCAGCACTGTCTTTGCGATGTTCTGTCAATGCAGCTGAGCCTTTTCGGTCACTGGCTTCTTCTTCTGAGCAGAGCCCGGGACACATTTCAGGTGTTCCTTTTTGCTTACGGCCAGTTTGCCCTCGAAACAGCATTAGCAGCTGCATTAGAGTCCTGTCCAGCTGGGCGGTTGTCGAGAACTGTTTCTCTCATGTATGCATAATTGAACATCCCTTCCCCCTCCACCACCACCACCACCACCACCACACATACACTCACATAACTCAGATAATATATTTGTCCAATGTCAGCCTGTCGACATATTCATAAAAAATATTTCCCAAGTGCCACATTTCTACTGCTTTAAACTTTATTATTGATTTGTTTATCTTCATTATGGTTTACTATGCTTTTAACACCGCAGATTTCACCCAAGAGATCAGCCTGTCCCATCTCTTTTGCAATAAATAATTCTATGTGGTAATGCAGGATAAGATTATGTTTGACAAAAAGTGACGCCAAGATGAAAAACACCATCAAATTTTAAGCAGCATCACTTTAATGACTTTGTGTATCGCGTTTCAGATGTCAGGCCCGAGTTAGATGACACATCGGCTCTACTCAGGGGTATTAATTGATTCTTTTATCCTACTTATTTATTCTCTCTGTCTGTCTCTCCCTCTTTGTATCAACAGGATGAGTGCCCTGCTGGGCTGCATGAGCTTTGGTGTGTGCTCCCTTATGGATCCAAACAAAGTAAGTTTAAACAGACAGAGGGAGATTATAGGTATAAAGGCATTTGGTAAACATTGTCCTCAGCTCTCTTTTCAACTTTCACTCTTTCTGTGTGTTCGTGCCCGTCCATTAGACCATGAATCCAAGAGTTTAGTTCAGTGTGAATGAATTCCAGTGACCTCGATAGTTGAGAGGAAACACTTTGGGGTTACCAGTGTGACAGCGCAGCAATGTTGCCTCCAGACACTGGAGTAAAAACACAGTTTGAGTCACCCTCTGTACTCAAATGTAATGGGTCACACACACAAACACACATGCATTTCTTATTTAAGCCTCAGTGAATCTCATGTCTTTCTTTACTGAATTGCAGTTAGACTTAAGTGCAGTATCGCCGTATGTTGCTCAGATTATGTTGCGCATGAAAACCTTTGTATTTAAACATTACATACTGCGAATCTTAAACCAAATTAAAGCAAATTTCTTCATAAACAAAGTGTACCATATGGCCACAGTATGAACAAGCGGCGTATCTTAATAGAAAACGTCTTTTGATATCACTGGTTCTGCAGTGACAACAAGACCCCCTTTGTTGTTTTCTGTCAGAAGACAACAAAGCCCAGAGTTGACTCCTTTTGTCAGCCTGCGTCAGAGCTGTCAAAAGACGCAGCACCTCATCACACACACTGTGCATTTCCTAACTGTTGCTCCGGCTCCTGTGCTTGGCTAGCTGGTGGGAATACTAAATATTGCAAAAAATATATATATGTATATTAATGCAAAATACTGAAAGAAGGGTAAGAATACACAGCTATTAAAGCATCTTTAGGAGGTAGCTGTAAGTTCTTTGACATAAATACATGCTAAACACAATGCAAACTTGTGTTATGCAGATGTGTTTAAAATGTTTAGATCTCTAAAATCGGCTCATTTACACTAAAAATAAAGTCTGACTGTTTGGGATGTGATTAGTTTTAAAGGTTTTACGACAAAAAAGACCTAAGTATAAAAGTCAGAAAAATGTTTGACCTGATGATAGAACTAGATTAGATAGATAACTCAATAAGTCAACAAAAACGCGACTACAGTTCTATATGAGGTGGACATGAATTGCTGCACAAATTTACATCACACTTAGACATTTCATTCAAAATCACAAATGTGAACCTTCTTGATGAATCTAGATTGATGAAAAGTGAGGGAATCATCCACTCAGTAGATATTTTCTGTCTGGACCAGAGCGGTGGACTTGACTGACCGACTGACATTCAGTCATTGCTGTCCCTCTAGGCATGCTGACACCAGCTGAAAACTGAGAGTAAACACTCAGGGTGAGATGACGCATTTGATATTCAGACACTTATTAGCGACTACTTGCCGGGCAGCGCGGGAGAGGACAGCGACTCAACGACACGCGACGACAGAGGCGCGTTAACAGGGTGATGCCGCTTCCATCCCTGCACACCTGCATCGCAATATAGAAGAACACCGGCCTTTAGTCTCTCTCCTTAAACTGTCCCAGGTGATAGCAGATAAATGTGAGGTCCAAAAGTTCAGCATCGCTCTGCGGCGGAGTTAAGATACGGTATATCCCCGTCTTAGCTATTTCCCTCCACTGTTCAATTATTCAACTCTGATTTATCTAACTGTCTTTCCCCAGCCCAGATGTGCATATTTTCTTCCGGCAGTGTGCCACATATTCACATTTAAAAAAAAAAAAAAGAGAGTCCACGTTTGAGTGGTTAGTGCAGTAACCACGGCGAATGTTTGGTATGTAATGCCTCAGCACTTCATCATTTATGTATGTTATTACATCATTTGGGATGCATTTGTGTGTATTTTTAAAGCCACATAAGGCCATTAGGTACTTTAGCAGCACGAGCAAAATGTATAATTTGTGTCACTGCTCAGTTAAAGAGTAGGAAATACAGTGTCAAACTAACAAGATTGGGTCGTGGATTTGGAGAGAGAAGGAAACCTGTACACTCATTGTGGTTAAAGAACAGCTGTGGAAACCTCTTGGAGAAATTGCAAAAACATCCACGTCTGTTTCTGTACTTGTTGGATCAGTTGTTGCACTCATCTGCCCTTTACCGATGATGTATTTTACCCCTATGAACCCTACAATTAGAGCTCTCTGTGAAGTAGAAAATATGAGTGTCCCGGTGACGCAGTTTATTCAGAGGAGTGAGATTCTGCTGTTCAAACCGCTGCATAAAGTTGAACCCGTCTACAGTCAAAGTACAGAAAAACACTTTTGGACTTATTGAGACTAACATAACTCTCCTTCTTGTGTTAGAAGTCATCAGAATTTCTCCTATTTCAAAAAGTTTAAGATGACATTGATGACATTAACAGACACAAAAGCTACATTTACCTGTCAGAATAACATCAAAAATGGTCTCTGCATTAATTTAAATATGACTTGAATTAAACTGCTCTTTTACCTCTGCCACCATTATCGTTGATTTTTCTCTGTCTGGATAAAGAAGTTGACATAAAACTCCTAATTTGGTGTTTAGAAATACCAAAGCACAGTTGCAAATCGACAAAAAACCCTCGTTCTTTCTAAATATGCTGCTTTTTTGTAGTTTCAATTAACATCTACATCAGATGGAGGAAAACAAACAGCAGAAATGAATTATGTTTTTGTCAGGCTTATGGCTTCCTTCCTCTAACATTTATACCTATAAATATTTAATTGGCTTAATATGCTAATTAGGGAGTTTTAGCTTTGAGTCACACAGAGTTATGTCTCCTCTTCCCCCCCCCAACACATCCGTTATTCTCTTCTGTTGTTTTTTTTTTAATGATTTAGCCCTCCCTTCAAATCCATCCCTTCCTGTTACTTTGTTCTTGTTTTTATTTTTCGAGGCATTTGGAGCTCATGAGTATTAGCTGTTATTTTTGTTACCTGCTCTGCTTGCCTGTCACATCTTGTCATTTGTTTGCACCCTTTTGCCAGCTTTTTTTTTTTTTTTACCTCCTTTCCATCTCCTGCTTTCTCTTTTCATCTCTCTCATCTCGTCTCCCTCCTGACTAACAGCTCTCTCTTTGCCCCTCTCCCCCCCTCTACCCTTTTGTCACATGTGCAGGGTAATATTGAACGATGGCGTAAATCCCTCCCCGACTTTCAGGACATATGCCCTCCCCTCCCCCATCTTCTATACAAGTCCCCCCCCCGCCTTGTCCCACAGCCTGCAGAAATCTGTCCACTCAGATAAGATGCTTTTAAAACGGAGATTATTGTCACTGTCCATGGCATCACATTATTTAGTACAAAAGAAGAGGCTGGCTGTGTGTGTGTGTGTGTGTGTGTGTGTGTGTGTGTGTGTGTGTGTGTGTGTGTGTGTGTGTGTGTGTGTGTG
>JBAJHX010000035.1:14962381-14989881 GCA_037176925.1 Amniataba percoides | reverse complement strand
AGACCAGGACTCAACTTAAGTACTATGAGTAAACCCCATACACATATCATCACGTGTGTGTGTGCCTGGAGTGTGCCGGGCTCACGGCTCTAAGTCTTTATCAGTCTTTGGGTCGGGAGGTGGGGTAACCAGGGAAGCGAGGGATTAAGAGAGGGAAAGAGTGAGGGATCGGGAGAACGAATGAGGGGAAAGACAGAGAGTGGGAGGGAGGGAGGGGTCTGGATGAAACCCTG
This sequence comes from Amniataba percoides, assembly GCA_037176925.1. Lineage (NCBI taxonomy): Eukaryota > Metazoa > Chordata > Actinopteri > Centrarchiformes > Terapontidae > Amniataba > Amniataba percoides. The sequence continues at coordinate 14,989,648 of JBAJHX010000035.1, read as the reverse complement.
ACGCGTCACAGTTGCCAGAGAGAGAAAGAGAGAGAGAGAGAGAGAGAGAAAGAGAGAGCTCTCTCATACCGTTCTCTGCTGGAGCGGATCTCCCCTCTCACACACAGACACACACACACACACACACACACACACCCAACTCACACACACTCACACGCCGCCACGCACGCACTCACACTCACAGACAGACACACTCAGACACATTTGTTTGGAGATCTATTTTTCCTCTCTTCACCTTCGCGTGCTCCTTCTCTTCCCACTTATGTCTGCACTCACTCGTAGTTTGACGTTGGTGGTGGTGGTGATGTGTGTATGTTGGAGTTATGCTACTCTGTGCCAGCCATAAGGGCAACCTAGACTAGGTGAGTACGATGTTTGTGTTATCCTACTTGTACTGTACTCGGTACACACGAGTGTGTTTTGGAAGTTGCATGTTGCATTGCGAGGCAGCACATTTTGCAACATGAGGTGGTTTGTTGTCTTTTCAGGGATGCTGTTTCCTCTCTACTCCTTTTTGTCTGTTGCCGTCCCTCCCTCTGCTTCTCGTACAGTTTCACCTTTCTTTTCTCACTCTTATTGCCCATTTCTCCTCCGCTATCATTTTCCGTCCCTCTCTTCTGCTCGCTTCAATTCTTGCTGACATTACTTTAAATCTCTCCTCTGTGCGTGAGCTGCTGATCTGCCAATTCTCGTCTTAATTTTCTCTTGCTGAGCTAAATTGGTCACAATTGCTTTCCACTGCAGGACCCCCAAAGGTGCTTAGCTTACCCATTCAGTGAATTACTTACAGCATGACCCTGTGTTTTCACACGCACAAGCCTTTCACATTAGTGCACAGCGGCATGCTCCCAAAAACAGTTACCCCCAACCCTCCCCATTTGCAATGGAGACTTCCCCTCGCCTATTCACATTGTTCCGTTCTGGGTTACGAGAATGACGGTGATATCACACGACGTTAGCTTACCCATCCCAATTTACACCGCTTGGCTGAACTAGGCTAATCTGCCTCATGCAACTTTAAAATTAGTTTTATGCTTCTGTGGATGGAACTGGGACAGGGGTATCAGATTGGACTCAAGACTCAGCCAGCAGGAAACCATTACAAGGCTCGCATGAGGGGATCCTGGCCTATACTCGAGGTTTACATAGGCAAAGAGTTCGTTAAGCTGCGAGCACACTGGCCGAAAGGTGTTTAACTATAATTATATTCACAGTTGCTGAGAGAGAAACTCGATAAAGTTAAGTCCATTAATTCCCAGATTATTTTTAAGTCCATTAACTCTAAGTCCATTAATTTAATGGCAAGAAAAAGAATGCGAACCACATATTTGGCTGTATTAATGGAGGTAGAGTGTTTTTTATCTTTCCCAGTGGCAATACTGCCCCACTACTGTCTCATCTGATCCGTGTGTGTGTGTGTGTGTGTGTGTCTGTGTGTGTGAGTGGGGGTGCAAACTCATGCATGCACTTGTGTGTTGCCAGCTGGCAGAATGTAGGCCATGGAGGCACTGCTGCAACATGACAGGCACTAACATGGAAATGACCAAAACGCCATTCATTACAACATCACTCTGTGTGTTCATCCACTCTCTCTCTCTCTCTCTCTCTTTTCTTTCTCTCTCTCTCCCCCGTCAGTCCTTTTTATATTTATTTTCTGTGTCTCTTTCATACTGATTATTCATGTGTTTGTGAATATCCTTGAGCCTTTTCCCTGTCTTTTTTCATTTCATGCCTCTCTTTCACCTGTATTTTTATCTATTTTTTTCATTTTTATTCACTGCCCTCCCCGCATCTTCTCCGACATCTCTGTTTCTTATTCACCCTGGCATCGCTGTCATCTGTCTGTTAGTCCTCGGTCCACCTCTTATGCAACCTGCCACAGTGGCAGAATGCAAAAAGGCTTTTGCTAAACACAGTTTCATGTAATGCTAGCTGCCAGCCGATGGGAGTTTACAATTTGCAGTATACTGTATATGGAAGTATATAATATGTCGTTACGGGAAATCCTGCAGTTACCGGAGTGAATAGGGCCATACTGGGTGCTTGGCAGGCTCGCCGTGTTCTTGTAGTGCTTTGGATTCAAAGCTCATTTATCATTTTGTGCTCCTCGAAGTTTCCTTAACTGCATGGTGCCATAGCAACTGGACTTTAGAGTGAGATGAGAGTTGAGTTGAAGTGTTCAATAGTTGTTATTTTACTATTATATCTGACTGGAAAAAAAAAGTTTGCAAAGAAGTTTTTTTTAAATCTCCTCCAGAAAGTACCATTTTTCTGCATTTTTGCAGTAAGAAGGGCATTAGGTGACTATCAAAGGGTGTGCTCAGGAGTTAGGAGTTCAAGTTGGTTCTGTGTTCTTGTTGGTTGGCTTGTTTGTGTATTCTCTTTTTGTGCTGCGCATAGGGGAATTATGGTATGTGCCGTTTAGACAGAACCTCTGAGCCCCGGGTGAGGTGAGGAGGTGCAGCCTGCACTCTTTCACCAGGCAGCACAGGGAAACTATTTTGGTTTTAGCTGGACCGAAATTGGTTCACAATGAAACAAGATTAACTTCAGTGGAAACTTCAAGCATCACTCAGAGTCGATAATCATCTTGTCAATGAGTTGAGTTCAACTGGAGTCAGTGGAGTTGAAAATAAATAATAAGTCCCACACTTACTTTCCACTTTCCAACAAACAGTTACAGTGCTTGTTTGTGGTAAGCCTTTATGTAATTTTACTGTTGGAAAATATACATACAAAGAGCATTTACTACCTGTATGTTCCATCGTACGACAGGATTTACTTTTCATATAGTTGCTGACCTGAAAGACAGTGAACGTCAACAGCTTACATGGCTGTTGTCCAATGATGCCAAACCCACTTTGAAAGAACGTGATCAAGCGAGCATCATCTGTTGAAACAAGTCTTTTACTGGTCTGCTAGATTAATCCGTGTTAATGTGCGCAGCCTCTCACCAGAGGTGCACTATTTGGATCAGTGTGTCTGACTAATCCCTCACTCGGAGACCTGTGTCAAATCAGAGCCAGGCCAGAAGTCCTAGGGGGGTTGAATTATGTTGGATCGGGAAGCGAGCAGCACATCTGCACATGATGTAGCATCATTCTGACCTAATGGTTGTCTTGGGACATTTAGTATTTAGAAAGCAAACAATCTGAATGAAATTTGAATGTGAACATATCTAAATGTCTTTAAATGAATTTTGGCAGGTACATTAAAAAGAAAATAGATGAATGAAACATGAAACATGAACATGAAAATAAATAGCACATGCAGAGCACATACAAAATTAAATCTTTAACCGTGAGACAGTTTAAGGTCATGCTTCTTAAGACTCTCTATACTTGTACAATTGTGGCTCTTGCATGGTTCCGACTCTGCTTCCATAACAAAACCTATCCACTGAGTGCTGACAGCTAATTACACTGTAGGGCTGTAATAAAAAGGCTGCCATCTTAACTTTGCAGAACATGAGTTGAGAGACTGAAATGGAAAGGCTGTGTATGAGTGGCAGCCAAACAACATTTCTGAGATACGGATTGACAGGGCAATTAGTGTTGATTTTCAGGACACGTTTTTTTCTGTTGTGTAGCGGTAGAAACCTCCTTTTAAGCACCAGAAATACCTGGCACAGCACTTTAAATCTTATCCTGCCAGTATCGATACTAACAATACAGCATGCATACATATCAGATCTAATTTGGGGTGCACTCAGACTTTGTTCTGTAGGTGTGTAAAGTGAGATATGTATGACCTGTACACATATACGGTAAATGTGTAGACTATTTAAATAGCGTGAAAGAGGAAAATGCTGTTTGTGCCACTGTTAGGTTTTTCCAATTTTCTCCAAATGCTTAAAGAGGCTGAATAAATATGTTCATAAAATTAGTCTTGTAATTGATTAATCACAAATCAGTGGAGCTTAAAAAAGCACTTAACACAATTAATTTCTCTTTATTTGTTTATCTCTCCATCACTGGGATGGGGAGGTTGTTTTTGGAGGTTAAGTATGTTATTGTCCATCTGTGCGTGATGGTACACAAGCATATGTGTGTGTTTTTTTCCGAGTCTGTGCATTTGTTACCGAGAACAGATATCAGGCGAGTGCTTGATAAACCCCCGTAGCTGTGCTTTTTTGGCTTGCATAGTGTGTCAGCGGAGACAACTGACCCACGGTGACATGTACGTGTGTGTGTTTTTGACCATGGCTAATGCATTTCCCTCCGACAAGCTTACGATGTGGGTCAGGTGGTCCGTATATGCACGAAAGCAAAAATAGCAGAACGCCCATTGGGCTCGTGCTTAAAAAGTGTGTCATCTGCACACTTTTTTTGTTTCACTTTTCATAATAGATGAATATAGTCCAGACGCAGTGTACACACACACACACACACACATATGCCAGGGTATTCCAGATGGCAAGCTGGGCCTTTAAATCAGCAGATTAAAATGTATGGTATGTGATTAACTTATATGGAAGGGGCTGGACGTGGACATGGGGGAGGGAGGGGGTTGTTTTTATGTTGCTCTGTTGCTCTGGTAAATATAGGCTGCGAAATGTAGTTGTGTGCCAGTGAGTGATCATGTGAGACAACGTGTTGGGGACTATGTGTCTGACATGCTATGCATCTGATGCTTTGACCCCAGGCTTTTATCCACTTGACCTGAGGTGAAGCATCTGACCTAAACGCTTACCCTCTCACCTCTACTGCGTGCTACTGTGTCTCACTTTGACACTGTCAGATATTGTCAGACTGCACTGCAGAAATTTAGCCCAAAATTTTCTGGTCACAGAAACTTTACTCTTTTTTGGGAAGAGTTAATTTTGATGGATGAAAATCACAGACATGGATTTCAATTCATTTAAATTTTGTACTCTGGTAAGAAACTAAATTTACTGGTGTCTGAATAAAAATGCTTGTCTGACTGCTTTTTTTGTGTTAGGACTCAATTGAATATATTAAACTTGAACAAACATTCAAAAAAAGACAAAATGACAACAAACTCTAAGAACTATGCATATGAATGTTGCATATACTAATTAATACTGTTATACACAGGATAGCTATACCTAAATTGACCTCTGCTCAGGTGACTCATGTAATGGCTGAATTTCATTTCACTGCATCAAATTGTCTGCATATGATAAATGTAATCTTTCCAACCTTAAAAAGGACAACAAAACAAACAGGAGGCTCAGATTAATCATGCACAGTCTGACCGTGCCTACACAGATGAGGTCTAATCAGACCAACAACTGTACATGTTGCCCTTTGCACAAGATGCCTCTGAAATTGAGAAATAAACCAGATAACTGAGATGTAGCTGGAACCTGAGACTCACCCTATCAGACCTTTTGTAAAATATTTTCAGTCTCACATGAGCTTCCTATTCAAAGAGGAAAATAGGTCAGGGCATAGAGATCTACAGGACCTGGTGTGAAATCTTCAGTAATCATGGCTGATTAGACCTCTGCTCGGGGTGAAATTGGGTACAACCACGCGGACAATTATGTGATGGCCCCAATTTCTCTGCCCTCCACGGGCACAGTGAATGTAAACGCTTGTGTGGGTGTGCTACGGGTGTGTACGACCTTTAAAGATGTGCCACCTCATGTTACTCGTCATTGAGAGAGTAAAGCTGCCGCTGAATGACATAAAGTCTGAGGCCAAGTTAACTGTGCTAGACACCAGACCGTCTCATAGGACATGGTGCATAATTAGTAAAGTGTAAATGATTTTTGCAGTAAACTGAAAGGCAACAGAAATGTAGAAGATGAAAATCTACATGCTTTACTGATCATAATGCCCATCTGATCAACACAGTCCATAAGGGAATCTAAAATGCTTAATATATACACAAAACATTTCAGTTAACACGTGATGGCTTGAAGAAGAAAGAGGTGACAGACTGGGCTAAAAGGGGAGGGAAACATTCACTGCTTTGTGCCGGGCGACCACAGAGAATGCTGCCACTTCTCCAATCCAAACGCAGGCATGAATCTGTGCAAAGCTTTAATTAGTAAAGTCTTTAATCTCTAGTGGGTGGACGCTTCCATGTGTCAGGGTCAGAGGCAATGAACCCGGACGGCTGAAAGTCGCCACAGACGCGAAGGAAATTAGAATTAATTTCCTGATGGGCAGACGTGTCGAGCCCCGCAGAAGGTAGGCGGAACTAAGTGGGCGCGACGTGAGAGGAGTGTGACTGCCAGTGAGTGGCGCACTCATGGTGAACAAACACAGCCGTTTGTTTCAAGCATCTGCAGATATGTTCTCATCATGTGTCACTGCACATGCTGACAGCTCTGTGTAGGACGACTCATTCTCACGCAACAACATACGCTCAGTGTGCCATACTTTGGGGCATATTTGTTTATCCCCTTTGCCACTAAAGGTCGGCAGAAAGCTGGCTTCCTTTAATCTTTTACAGCTGTAATGTACTCAAGTGTTTTAAATTGGTTAGAAGTGTCAGTCTGAATTGCCGCCTTCCCTTTTGTGGCATCTTAACCACCCTCTTTTTTTAAAATACACGTTAAAGAGGGGCGGCCACATTCTTCTGCCCAGTTACAACTTGATTTTCTTGCTAAAAGAGACATAGAGGATGACCAGAAGCAACTGTTTTACGCTCCACAAACATTTAGCACAGCTGTGTACAACACTGTTAAAGACAAGAAAAAGACATTGCAGAATTCATGCTCTTTTATTTCTTCCTTTACTTTGGCAAACCAAAAGCTGCACCAGAGGAAAAGTATTACTATTATCATACATTAATATTCTTGTTGTTATGATGAAATGATGAACCTGATGAAGTGGCGGCGGTTGATGCTTGTGATGATGATGATGATGAGAGTGGAGTTGCTCTTCGGGCTGAATATGAAATTCCACCCCGGTTTCAGAACAGTTCTGCATTTATTCTCTTCAAATCCTTTTTACAAATCTCTATCAGGGACAATCACCCAACACTTTGAGTCAACAGACAGCAGACGTAATCCTCTCTGGCTGTGCTGCCTTGCCGAGGACATAAACAGGAAATGAAATATGTCAATCACCACTCGCCGGCTATCCAGAATGGCCAAAAGTCATCACATTGTCTTGTTTCATGTGGTATCATGCAATAAACGAGTCAGTTGCTCAGCGGTTCCTGAGGTCAAGCAGAATCAGGTCACAAACGTTTCTCATAGTTGCTCCCTGTCATGTGAAATGTATCCCGCTTTGGGTTGGTAGTGTGCAAATAACTCATGAATAAGCAAAATACTCTCCTGTCAGGCGTGTAATTGTATGTGGTGAACATGTACAATACATTACCTGAGCATCTATTTACAAGCTGGATGCCTGTATTACAATATGCATGCGCTGCCCTACTTTTGTGCTGCACACATGAAAGAGGTGGACAAAATAACAGGAACATTTTATACTATAAGAAAACAGTTCAATAACATCCACCATGATGGCTGAGGCTCGGTTAGTTTTTTTAGTTTTTGTTGAGACTGCGTCAAACCTTTATTGAGCCATCAATGACATTTTAGAAGATAGTTGAGATGGTGATGCAAACCAAATTGAAAACTGTGTTCATTAATCGTTGTGGTCAGTTCTAAAATAGATATAGGAATACCAATATTATGCAAGCATAACATTTCCATCTTCACCATCTTAGCTCAGATGGTACTGAGAGTACAAAGGAGAGCTGAGGGTATGTCATGAGCTTTGCTGTAGTATTTGGTCTTGTCTTTCACCACATTACTGAACAAACTGAAATTTAGATTTTTAGATGATGAATTTTGACAAGATCAGATCAGAAGGAGCTCAGAAGTTACGAGATTCACTCACAAATCCTTGTTTTGTATAAAATATCATAGAAATATATTCAATGGTTGTCCAGAAATATTTCAGTCTGGACTGAAGTGATATAGCAAACAGACCTTCACACTGGCCAGACTGTTCATTTTTATGGGCAAAAATAATTGAATAATGCAGTTTTCATTCCTGAGTCTAAGAAAAAGTAGTGAGGTTTCTTGCATATAATAGCTATTTTGCTATTCTGCAGATGATTCTGAAAAAAGAAGATGCAACTCTTAGCAGTTAAATGAAATCACTTGTATGCAGGTCACCCTGCTCTCAGTTGGTGTTATGCTTACTAGTGACTCAGTGTTCATAGTGAAAAGAGCATCACCCCCACAGTACCAGTCCAGTTGTTCAGGACGTCACTTCCAGAGATGGCAAAGTGACTACAAAGGATTAAATAATGTCTTATCTTGAAAATGGCTCACTGAGTTTTAGACCAGATATTGAATGGATTGAATGGAACAGTTTATTCTGAATATCTCATCTCCCTCTTACAGTATTCCCATAAAGTTAAAAAAGAGATGTAGAATATTTAATCTCTGAAAATATATTTACGACAAAAGCCCTAAGCACTAGATCTATACACAGTTATCCTTTTGGATTACTAAAGGATGGAGGTAATCCCTGTGGGATGTGGGATTCTGAATGTGAGGTATTATATTAAAAAACTCCCAAAAGAAATGTACACAGCTATAACAGACCCTAAACTGTTTCTTCAGTCTGCCAAACAGTTCATATACAAGCTTTAACAGAGTGCACAATAATGGATTAAAAAGAATATATAAAGAAACTGAGCTGGATTCAATATTTTAGACTGCAGTACCCATTTCATATCTTTCTTATTCTCTTGGATCAATTTGTTATTGACGTTCGAAAAATCCCTCTGGCACGAGATTGCATTCACTAGATATTTGAGTTTAAGATCAGACAAATAAAATAAGAAGATTTTACTGATGACTTCAAGCATTTTAGCAAATTAACGGGTATATTAGCCACATTTCATCACTATGTTAATATAAAATGTAATCCAGATGGCATTATGCTTTCTTACACATGCATTGCAAATTAGTCATCTCCTAGAAACACAAAAATGTGCTAATGAAAGCAGCAAAGAAGACTGCTAACAAGCAAACATGGGATGCAGTCAAATAATCCCAAAAATATGTCCAGTGTTCTTTCTTAACCTTCCTTGACCTCTTTTGAAAATGGTCAGGAGGCAAAGAAGAAAAAAAAGAAGAATTCATAATTCATCATACTGTGTGTTATTATCCTGTTTTTTCATGCAGGCTATATCAATGTGGAAAGTTTTCCAAAAAATAGTATTTCATTACCAAGCCTGTGCCTGAAGTAAAATTAATGAATTTATACTCTTTAAGGCTGGGAGTACAACAACCCTAAAAATGAAGAAATAACTAATACAAACTGAGGGTTACAATTTAACACAATACTGAAAGATATAAGCATGTTAGCAGGTTATGGCATGAGATTGATCATGTAATAATAACCTGAATGTTTTCTGCATCCTTTTTCAGTCACGTTGATCTTTGGTTGTTGAGAGCGGTTGAACAGTGCTTTGGAAGTATTGTGGGGGAACATTATCTCCTTTCATCTTCTGATACATAATCCAGTGAACCCTATGCATTTCCTAGCATTCAGAGAATCCAAAGCACTTGTACTTTTAGGTACTTTCAGTTAGCTAGGAACCTTCTTGAGCAAAAACACTATTCAACTGCTGCCATGAATGTAAATAATGCATTACGTAGTTGGTAAGAGACACTTAATATAAACTTTTGTTCATTTACAAGAAAACTCCATGGGGCATCTTAAAGCTTTAATTGACTCATATGTTAACAGAAATGTTGGGAGTGTACGCAGACTCAGGTACAGATCTATATGTTCGCACTGTTCCTGCAGCATGGCTGCTAAGTTGTAGTTGCTGTTATTCCCTGATGAATACTTGTATTACTTTGTGTATCATTTTCCAGTATTTTTTTCAAACACAATAGTGAATTTCCAAAAATTCTCAAAAAAATCTGTTTTCTGTGTCAGTCATGCTGCATTATTCAGACCTCTGGTGGTTTGTGTGTATGTGTGGTTGTTTTGTTCTCTGCTATGAATCGCTGAAAAGCTCTCTCACTGACTGTATCACTTTCTAAACTGTGCGGTCAGAAAAGATACGTGTCAACCTGAGCAGTAGTACTTTCAACTCACACCATATCTAAAAAAATCAATTTTATTTACTTTACCATATGCATACTTTTCCAGATGACAGGAATAGTAAATATCATTCTATTAAAGTAGTATCCTTTTTATTTTGTGCACAAATTTATTACATTTAATTGAAGCAATATTCAGTAAGTGTAGGTACTTTTTTAAATGAAAAAACATGGGCAACAGATTGAAGCAAACTTCCATCCACTCACCATTGAGTTTGTGTCACAATGTCCTGAATGTGTACTTCTGCCGGTCCAGGTCAGTTAATTTATGTATAGCCTTCATCCATCAGCGGCGTTACCAATTAAAACAATCATTTCTTGGCGCTTGAGGTGATCTTAAAAGACCCAAACAGTGAAGTGGTGGCAGTCTCCTCCCATCTTGGCTTTTCCACACTCTCTATCAAGTGTTTATTTGTTTGTGGGCGACAGGAGGTGAAAAGAGGGACTGGGTGTCAAGTGAGCGAGTGGTGCAATGAAGGACTTGAGCACAGTCAAGAGCTTTTTATGTTCTGGCAGATCTGAGGCTGAGTCGGACTCGACTGCCGAGGACTGCCAACACCTTTTTGATTTCTCTCTTCTTCACTCTCGCCTCTTGACTGTCTTCATTTTCTGTCCATCCAGTGTCATTGTCCGCTTTTCTTACATCGTTTTAGTTTCTTGCCCCCTTCTTTGAACCCCCCCCTTTTTTTTTACCCCCCCATTCCCTGAATTTCTCTTGTGTAGACTTTTCCCACTGTCCGCTGTTTCCGTCTCTTATTGCCCCTCTTTCTTTCCCTCATTTTTATGTCACTCATGCTGGATGTTTCTCGTTGCCAGTTGCTCCATGTCTCTCCCCTCATATGCCCTGTGTTACTGATGTCTTACCCACACAAAAGGCTCCTCTCCTGGGCTTGACGCCAGCCAGGTTAGCCCCTCTCTTTTCCTGGACCCCTGGAGGTTTCAGATTCACAAGTGATAGAAGCTCTTAAAAAAAGTCCAGGTTACCATGGCAACTGCAACTATGGGATTTTGTCCCTTTACTCTGGGCTTGAACTATAAGGTTAGAGAGGAAAGTAGAGACTGTGTCCAAAATGCTGAGAGTTGTTTAATTTTCTTTCCTGCATGTGGACTGTCTATAGTAGACTACAGATACTTTTTAAATCCCCCCCTTCTGAGAAATGTATTTTTTCTCATTGTTACTTGTTACTTAGATGTTTGACCTTAACTGTGCATGATGATGTTAATGCTGTTTTGACAGTCAGCCCTTGAATCTCTTAAATTTGAAGTGAGAGTTGTGTCCACAAACGTTGTTTTGTGACATGACTGGAAGCCAACACTGGTCCGAAATGCAACTTACACAAGTATGATTGGAGCATTTAATACACCTAGGAGGGAATATGTGTGTGTTTATTGAACTAAATGGAATCAAAATAATTTGTATAGATAGTTTATTACTTGTGGAAAACCATATCAGATATAATTTATTATTATGAGCAAAATATTTTTATATGTTTTAAAACACATCTATAGGAAAGTTTTTTTTTTAACCTGATATGTGTGGGGTCTCTAAAACTTTAGTTTTGAGGACTGACTTCACAGCCTTATAGTCTTTGAGTACAATGGGTTTGTGAGGACATGGGTTTGTGAGGACATTTTGAGCAATCAGTTTTTTGGGTTATTGATTTAAATTAAAGAGTTAAGGGTTAGAGGTAGTTCTTGATTGACCTATAAACCCTGCTGGAAAGACTAAGATCCATCATTGCAAAGGCAAATCAAATGATTACATATCTTGTTTGGTACAACCTCCCCCCAAACAACACCTTTTTTCTGACACCCCCATCGACAGGATGACATAATTTGTTGGCATCTTCCAACATTGTTACAAATTTTGAATTTTTTTTGGAGAAATCCATTTCATGATCTGACTTTGCAAAGGTTGTAGGTTAGATCAGGCAAGATCAAAAGAGATTTGGTTTGGGAAAGAAATGTCATAATTTTATTTAAAATATGACTTAATTAAGGTCAGAGGACCTTTGTCATCACGGTTGCATCATGTGCATGATAGCGTTCAAGGTTTAAAGGAGCTGACTGTCAGTTCAAAACAAGCAAAGAACAGCAGTCCCTTGTGGCAAAGTCCTACATTTTGTTGACCCACTCATCTACGCTGACCTCCTCCCTACGCAGGCCTTTCGGCTCTATAATAACGTCACCCGGCTTCCTCCTTTTGCTCCCAACGGATAAGACTCATAATTGCTGCGACTGCTCGAGGACTTTGTCACTTGAGCGCAAACACATGCTGTTTTGGGGCATTTCTGTGAAATGACTGATGTTGGCGTCCTTCTTGGAGCAGTTTCTTACAAACACACCCTCAAGCCTTGTGTATGACGCTCCCATTTCAGAGAGGAGAAACGCCATAATATGTGGCGTGGATTGGATATTTTATTCAAAGTAAGTGTTGTATATTTGTAAAGTATTGTACCAAGGGGATACCGCAGTGTAATGCGGTGGTATAAATGTGCATTTTCATACATTAGAGCTGCTTAAGCGGACATTTCAAGGTGTGTGTTTGTATGTAATGTGATTATCCCAACTTTTCACGAGGTTAACAGAAGGGCACTTATCCACTTACATTCTTTGAGTCATGTTGGGGCTGTTTCGACTTGGTTGGAAGAGTTTGGAAAATAACATTTCACAGTCTAGGGGAGGATAATTTCTCTCCTATGGTGACGGAGGTAGGGGTGTGATGGAAGAGTGCACAAAAGAGGGGGGGATAAAAGGAAGGATAGAAGCAGGAAACAGGAGATGGAGGTGGTGGTTTTGGATTTGCTGCATGTGAAGTCCGAGAGACGGCGAGGAGAGGCTTGAAAGTGAGAAGGAAAAGATGTAGGTTAAGGGAAAGATGTAGACAGATGTAAACAGAGGGGAAGGGGGAAAGGAGAAAGAGAGAGAAAGAGAGAGGGAGATCTGCATTGTGGCCCAAAGCTGAATGCTGCCTTTATGAGCAATAGTTAAAAGGACACTGAGGCGTGAGTCCCTGTAACCATAGCAACTTCCCAGGAGCCCTGTGACGGACGGATAATAGAGTGAGCGAGGAGTTCCTTTTCTCTTCTTCACCCCTCCCTCCTTCCCTCCCTCTCACTTGTTCTCACTTCCACTCCTCTCTCAGGCAGTTTGCTGGATCCTCGCATCTTACAGGATTTTCTTGACTCGACTGGCCTGCTTCTTTTTTCTTTTTTTTCCTCCTTTCTTTTTTTTTTTTTTTTTGCCTTTTATGTACGCTCTGAAGTTTGAATTGCAGCCCGACGAAGGCTGCTCCAGACAACTGTTGCCATAATTGCTTGTTGTTATCTCTCTGAGTCACTTTTATGGACTCTCGGAACTATTTGAGGACTTTATTTTTGTGCATCCAGAAGACTGTTTTGCGTTGGCATAGACAGAAATGTGCTCCAAAGGCACTGTCTCAGCCCGTGATTCCTTTGTCTACATTTCAGAGGCTGTGCTGTCAAACCATGGTGCTGCCCCCGAGACCAATCGCCCTGAGAATATGCAATGCTTAACAGTAAGTACAATCAAACATTTTCTACTTTCTCTGTGTGTGTGTGTACATGTGAACTTGAGTGACAGAAATATTGGAGGTATCTTGGAAGAGTGTGTGATTAGTGAATAGCGATTAGTAGTTCCATTTGTAGGTGCACCACTGGTAGTTTTTCTGGACCCTTGTGTGTTTTTATTTATTGCGTGTGTGTGCACAATGAATGGTAAGGCCCATGTCAAAGATATACGAAGTAGTTGACCCGTGACATCGCACCATGTCCAACAAACTCATCATGCATAAACATGCCTTCAGAAAGATATTTACTGCACGAATTCCATGTCACAGATTCTCAGCAGCCATAGCAACTAATTGAATCATGCGTTTGAGCTTTGAGCAGTGAATGGAGCAAGATGTCACTTCTTGGAAGACAATAAATGTCAAAAAGTTCACTTGCGTGTGAGTCACATGTGGGGCAGAATGATGGTTCGTCAAGATAAAGGGGGAAAGAGGACTGTGCGGTCTGATGTGAAATTTTTCTTATTTGCTCATGGAGGTCATGAATCCTTCCTCTTCCTCTTCCTCTCATCTTTTACATATCATAGTTCCCGCCTCTGCCATAATATTTCATGTTTGATGCTTCTTTAAAGTCCATTTTCTCAATTTCCACATTGTTGACGGTATGGTTGCTATACATGAATTAAATATGAATCAGGAAGAGCACTTAATCTGTATACAGAAAGCCTGGGGCATGACTGATGATACTTTTACCCATTTTACAACTGGGAATAGGAAACTGATTATTTAACTCAGTTGTTTCTGAACAATAGTAGCAATAATGACAACAACAACAAGACAAAATGTATTCATGTGTAAAGACAGCAGTCGTCAGCTGTATGCAACCAGCGTTTGGGACCTGTAATGGACCCGCAAATGGCAAAAGGAAATATGTTCTTTTTATCTTTTGTGGATTTTCCCTGATTTTCCCATGTTTGGAGTGCTCAGTCCCCAATGCACAACAGTCCTTATCACTGCTTACTTTGCTGTTGGCCAAGGGAGGAGTGAAAACAATCATGCTTAGCCTCCTTGACACGATTTCACCAGCAGCTTCTTTTCTCCAGCTAGTGTTTTCTCTGGAAGGGTGGAGCAGATAGATAGTTAGCTAGTAAGCTTTTACTATTTTAATGCTTTTGTTTTAACACAAATTGTGTCATATTTCTTCAGCCACTGTCACACCGTTTTTTGCCCCTTTCTTTTAAACTCCTGTTAAGAGGCCATGATGCTTCTGATCTGGTCACTCCCTCATCATCAGAGGCTCGAAAGCCAAAGAAGCCTCTCTAATGCACATTTAAAGCCATTTTTGCTTCTCATAAAAAAAATTGTGTGATAAATTGGGAAATCACTTTTATTGTGCAATATTGTTTTTTACAAAATGCATGGATATGTTTTCAATGATTATAAAAAAAATTATCATATCATATTTTTTACACAGGGGCTTAGTCCAGTGTGCTAGTTTGGCAGCTTGATGAAATTAAAGATTTGCTTTGATTACTATATGCAGGCATCAGCATTTAAACACTTAACATTAGCTTTGTTTCTTGTTAATATGAACCCATTTTGCAAGTGGTGGTCCTGTCATACAGAGAAACAAACATATAGATGCACATATAACTGCAGGCAGAGTGCCTCTGTCCTCGTTCCCTGACTCATTTGACCCTTCTACTGGAGTCACACCACAGATAGGAGAGCCTTGTTGGCACGGCATTTGCACGCTTTTGTTCACACTACAGCTGTGGGGGAAGATGTATTTCTCCATGACTTGAGAAATCTTACTAGGTCCTGTGTTGGCAAAGGTCCAGAGTGACTTTCATGGAAAATTGACTCCGGCTTCTCTTCCCACGCTGTGCCAACGTGGATAATACTTTAACAAATTCGGTTTTACAGGTTATGATGTGTGTGAGACAGTGGCTATATTTAGACAGGGTCAGTCTTCAGAGAAAATCAGAGGGGAAAATGCAGCTGTCACATATAGTATCTTTCCTTCACAGGTACTTCTCCACATCACTTATCCTGTAATGCCAGGTATTTGTCATACATGGTACTTTAGTAAAGGTGCTGCAGCAGAAGGAGCGGGCCACGTGAATGTGGGAAAAAAAATGAAATGCAAAAATCATTCAATCCAACAACACACTCTAATTTTCCTCAGCATATTGTAAGAAAACAGCACTTCAGGACAAGTAGGAGCCTAATAAAACATACTGACAAACCATAAGCACTGAGGCTGTGGAAACCACAACCACACATGGCCTCGCCGTCTGCTACAGGACAAATGCCCCGCTTTCTTCCAAATGCTGCCACAAACACGAAAGAATTTACATTCGAATTTTTAAGTTGAGCCCTAAACTTTCAACTGCCTAACACCAACTGCTTACAGGTCAAAAATCCAGCTAAACAGGTAGCAGCCTCATGGGATCAACCACATACACAAAGTTGGAATGAAAGGAGAGCTCATCTTTTTAGTGTGTTGTCAATAGAGTCATTTGCTTCACAATAACTGTTTGTTGCACTGTTTGAGCGAGTGAAATTGGATAGGCTGCAAAGGTCCCAGTCACTGTGCTCATATCTGTGTGAAAATGAGCTAATGGGTTGCTTTGACAACTGGTGGCGGTGTGGAAGCAGGGGCAGTCCTCCCATGAGTACTGGCAATGGTCAGCATACCCCCACAGACATTCAACAGTGAGATAAAAAATGTCAACTTAAAACTGGTCTTCTTCACCTTTTTTGAGAAGAAATATAGAAGTTTTTTTTTTCTGTAGGGTGATGCCATGTGAGTGCCATCTTCTAGAAATTACTTTTATGTAGTACTGACATTGTAATGGACAGCTTGGTAATGCTCAGACAACTTTTTAGGGAGTGAATGAAGCTCTGCATTTAACAAAAGCACTTTAGTTAAGGAAAGACCAAAGTTTCAGTGTCCTGAAGACTTTTTTTTATTCTTTTATTAAACTAAGACAATGATCTTTCCCTAACCTTAAACTGCTGTTAGTGCCTCATACACTGATTAACAACATTTCCTCATTGGGATAATCAAAAACAAAGTCCATTTGTCCTTTACATTTCCTCCAGGATCTGTTTCTGTTTTAAATTAGTTGAACATAAATACAATTTGAGGGTTACCCATGCAGTGTGAGTTCAACAAGTTTTGCACAATTGAGAATTATTTCTCAAAATCACATTATTGTAGACATTTATATCAAAATACATATACATAAATACATAGACCTTTAAGTAGTTTTAGTTTGATCTCTAATTTGAAGAAGAGGGAACACAACTGGTCTGTTTTGGTTAGCTTTTAATAACCAAACCGGACACAGCTGATAACACTTCTTGTGATCTGTGCTGTTAAAAACATCAGTTTAAATGTGATTACTGTGACACCTGGGGCGACTGTTTAACGGATCAGCGTGTCAGTGAAACGTATCCGCGTTGCTTTTCAAACACTCCAGGATGTGAACTCCGGTGGAAAGCGGCGCTCATGTGGAGTTACTGTAGCTAAGAGGCTTGAATGGATAGGATTAGACGGAGAAGCTCACTTAACTTTCACCTTTCACACACTCCTCCCCTGTCTCACACACACACACACACACACACACGTAAAACACAAGTTAGCGATCAGTTATCTCATGAAAGATACACCAGTACTGTACTTTGCACAGCATGTAACAAGTGAGATGTTTGATTCGTGTATAATTGCATCATTACGCACTTTAGATTGCCGGCAGAACAACAATCTTGCATCCTGTAAATCAGGATTTTGCGTGGCCTTTGAAGCCATATGGAAGGTGAAGAGGGCGGTAATGATGTGACGCGGCATTAAGATGGAAAAGTTTCACATCCGTATTTATGAACGCTCCTTTCCTCTCTCCTTCCTCTCCCCTCCCTCCCCACTCCTCCTTGTTCCCTCTCTTCCTCTTTATCTCCGGGTGAATCAGAGTAACAGATGATTGTGCGGTTTGTGTGGGACAGTCTCAGGGGAGAGTTAAAGGGAGGTGGGGGTGAGGAGGGGGAAGCACATTCACAGACTAAATTAGCGGAGAATGGAAAACCTTTTAGACTTTCTCTTCTTTTCTGTTCCCGTTTTTCTGTTGCCGAGTCCTCGCTCGCTTCCAGACCGCCGCGTATATCCTCCCTCCCTCGCTGCTGTGGCCTCTGTCACCCCCACGGCTGTTACCCCCTCTACACAAAAGAGCCCCACGGTATCGTTAACTGCCCTTTCTTTTTTTTTTTTTTTTTTTTTCAGTGTTTGCCTTAGACATGGATAAATTCACAAATTTCCACAGAGCTCATCGAAAGCTTTGGGCACTTCAGATGTTGGTGGAGATAATAGTCGATATCACAAAGGAATGTCCCTCAGAAAAACCACAAGGCTATTTTGAGAGCATTTTCCTATCCACTAAATATACTTTTACGACCAAGCATTTTTTTTCTGAAAGTGATTGTTCTTATGTATCAAAATAATCACCACATATTTGACGGAAAAAGATGTAACACCAGTCTGTATTCTGTGATTTTGCTTCTTCTGGCTCACTGTAAGCTGAAGTTTTTTTCACGTTAGCCTAAAAAATTTGGTGTTCATGCATTTTAATGATTGCTGTTGACTTTTGGAATAAGTACTCGTCATTGTCAGATGAGAGAAATTTATGATGCAAAATGATATTTGCCGTTGAATCCGTGTGATATTTTTAACTCTAAAAATGCTCAATTGCAGCGCTGTTTTGATTCGACTCCTGCGAGTGTGTGTTATTTTGATCAAGAATCATTTAGTTAAAGTGAACACAGATGCCTGCCTGCTAGAACGCATCAAGAAATGAAAAGAAAAAAAGAAAGAAGAGTGTCTCCAAAACATGAATACAAGTAGATGCCTGCTGTTGTCATGTCATAACAAATCATCACCTTAACCAGAGATTAAGGGCTTTGACGTGCAACATAACTACAGTTCATCTCCCCAGTTTGCCATGTCAGCATTTACCAGTTATGTTTACGGTCACCAAAAAAAAAAAAAAAGAAGCAAAGCTATCTGCTCATGTCCTTGGCAGGGAGAGGGGAGTTCATTAATATTAACAATAGTTGCGCCCCGGACGACAGATCCCCCCCTGCATCACTTTGCTTGTCAGCCAGCATTAGCTCCTAAACTGTCTGTGTGAAAATGGGTCTGACACTTGTGTCTGACGGGAAAGATGGGAAGGAAGGGTGAGGTGAGCTGAAAAGCGGACGGAGAGGTTAGATTTTCTGGCCGGCATCTCAGAATAAATAAAGAATGGTTCGTTTTATTGCCAGAACGTATCCCTTTGTGGGTATTTTAGGTCCCGGCTGCTCCTAACCCCTCGTACGCTCCTTGCTAGATGCAGGATGTGTGAGCACTTATCTTTTTCCCTCGCTGTTCTGCAAGTTTTTTTTTTTCCATTTGAGAGAACCATAAACAGTAGATGGGACACATGGTTGTAGTCGCACGGTGTTTATCACAATGGACAGACTGCTGTGGCTCAGGTGGGAACGTGCGTCTCCCATTAATCTCGGTTCGATCCTGGCCACATCCTGTCCACGCGATGTGTCCTTGAGTGGGACCCTCAACTCCACGTCTCTCCAGATGGCCAGCGCCTTGCATGGCAGGTTTGCCGCCAATCGATGTGTGTGTATGCACGGGTGAATGAGAGGTTTTATAAAGTGGCACTGCTCTGTAGATGGCAAAGTCCGTTGGTCGATCGACTACTTAAATATCTTACCAGCTGATGGACATTCAAGCTCTCATCATAATGAACTGTAATCACATTGTTGCTCTCCCGACTAGCATGTTAAACTATGTAAACATTATCAATATGTTTTACTAATGTTGTGCAGATGTGTGCATTATTTCTGTAAGCGCGTTATCTTGCTTACTTTATCACGTAGCTCAAAGCATCGCTGTGCCAAAATGTCCCTTTTCAAGTTGCCAGTCGATTTCTAGCCACATCATTTGTTTTATCACATCATTTTAATTCACACTTTATCTCTGTTTCTGCAATCTTGTATTTCTATGATCTCGTTAGTCTTATTAGTTTGTCGTTGATCTGTAAAGTATTTTGAAGTGCAGAAACCTGTCAAAGGTTTATTTGACTTGCAGATTTATTTAAGTGCTGCTTGAATTTGTAGAAGCCTGGCCTGAGTAATCTAAATTTGAAACCACAGCGCTGCTCTGTTCGGTCTCATATTTTGCACAGTCACCATCCAGATCAGACTGCAGCGTGGTTATGAATCAATATGCCGAGCTTCCACAGTTTGGATTTTAAGCAAAGCCGAACTATGACCCTGAACTTGGCCTTAGACTCATCTTGTGCTCACTGGCTTGGAAAATGTCTCCTTCTTTGATAGCTGTTTATTCAGGTCAGAAAGAGAGAGAGAGAGACAGGGGGAGGTAGAGAGAGGGAGAGATCCCACACTACTAAACACCAGATTGGCCTCGTCTGGCTCCCAGACAAGCTTTTCAAACTCTTCTTTCACTCCTCTCCCTAAGACATGCTTTCTTCTCTCCCTTTCTTCTCTCCCTCTAATCCGTCCTTCTGCCTATTTAGAGGTGAACAGCGCAGCATGAAAGAGAGAGAAAGTGTTTTTTGTGCGCTTGACGGGTAACCCTCGCCCTTTTGAAAAGGCAAACAGGGAAAAGCTGCCATTACTACTGGCATGAAGGGATCCTAAGACAACGGCCTTTTCTGCCACTTTATTAGCATTGTGGAGGCTAGTGCAGCATCGCTCCTCTTTCACCCCTCTCTTTCTCCGTCACTTCTCTGTCCGTGTTTTATTCCGTGGGCCAGACATCCAAACGATTAAAAGGAAAAGAGGCAAGCTGGGAATTAATGAGGTTGCTAGGGGTTAGACTGGCCACTGTTTTAGCTGTAATTTAACAGCCTCGTGCTGCTGCCGAGGCGGTGTCGTTGTTGTTATTTTTTTGCACTTTGCCGCCACTTTCCCAGGCATACGTTTATCGAAAACAAAAACAGAAGTGATGTTTGGATAACTGGAAGTGGAGGGGAGATTGTCAGAGGTCGCAGACCTGCGAATTTCCGTGCCGTGTGGTCCGTGAGGGGGGGGCGAGGGGGAGCGGGGAGCGGCCGAAGGGAAAATCTGAGGAAATATGAAAGTCCAAAACATAACAAACAAGCGTAATGTCTGGACGGAGACTGGGGAGCGCGGGAGTGAAAGGTGGAAAGAGTCTGATGAGGTGTGAAGTCTGATTGAGGAGTGTGCATTAGAGAGAGAGAGAGGGAGAGAGAGAGAGAGAGAGAGTTAAGTATGTGCACAAACAATGCTGCTGTCACTCCTTTGCTGGGAAGTGTGGTCAATAAAAGTCGCTGGACCCAGAAGTCGTAAGCAGTCGCATTTCCGTTTACAGAGTAAATACGGTGTAGCTTTTAAGTCCACTGTTATGTGTGTGAATCAGAGCTGGTCAAGCCTGCCTCTCCCCCTCTGATTCATACATGTCCCACTTGTGCCACCTACGTTAGTCACCGCAGTGTATATTTGCAAATGACTGAGAGCTGTAGCACCTCTCACAGCTTCATAGTGTGGACTCAGGAAGCAAACTGGCCTTATCGGGGGCAGACACACAAAGCTGTCCTGGCTGCGGGGTGGCGAGGTATGCGTAAGTGCGTGTGTGTGTATGTGGAGGTGGGGGGGATGGTGGTGGGAGGCACTTCCTCCTATTCTTCTGCCGCTGAAGAGTTCCCAGGAGCGCCCCTGCCAGGAGCTACAGTGTGGCCTGAGCGGGCCGGGCCAGCGCCAGTCTCGCCTACATGACGCCGCCTCACACTCCCACACAGCTGATCACGGGAGCTACTGCCACTGCTGCCGTTCGGGTCACAGTCGGCGCGCGAGGCTGGGGCGGCGTGTTACGGGGCAGGCAGGAGGAGAAGAGAGCTAAGGAAAAGTTGGAGGAAAGGATAAGGGAAGTTTGACCCGAAGTTTTAAAAGAGCCAAGAGTGAAGATGTGAAGCTGTTGGATGGAATGACACGTACCACTGATGACTTTAGTCGTTCATAACAAACCTTGAATGGATAACGGTGCAGCTGGAGGTCAGCGGCAGAGTGACGCCAATTTCGCAGGAAGGACCGTCTGCAACAGAATTGAAACTAGACTCATTTGGGGAAAGTTGATGCAGAGAGAAGGCCAGATTGGCTGAGAAGGACGCTTTTTTTTTGTTACACGCGACAGATTCACTTCTGTTTTCCTGCAAGGTGAGACACAGCATTATTATCTCCAGCCTCCTCAACTGGACTGTCACCTGGAAATAGGACATTTTTTTGAGAACTGCAACACTAAGGCCACCCCGGCCTCTCTTGGGGCAACTGTCACTGTCGCAATGATTCATAACACACTTAAGTCCACCCAGTCATCGGAGCACAGCCCCAGGAGCACACACTCCGCCGCACAAAGGAAGCTGTGGAGATACTCGGGCTGCAGAAGGGCCGGCCAGGTGGAAAGTCACCGTCGCAGCGTGTGTGTGCTGGCTGCAGACTTGAACGGCGGAGAGGGAGGTGGAGGTGGTGGAGGTGTGATGCACACTATCCACGGGCTGTGCCACCTCTGCATTGGATGTAGGCTGCCCCAGGTGTGTTTGTGTCACAGAGCGAGGGAGGAGCGGATGGAGGTGGCTTTGAGAGAGAGAGAGAGAAGAGAGAGAGAGCGTCTGAGAGAAATCTGTGATTGTGAAAATGGACACTTGGAGGAGGAAAGAAAAGTTTGACAGTTAAAATCGATGACCACTCGTGCTTTTTATGATTAATTTGCAAAAGATAAATGAAATTCCATAATCTATAAAAGATAAAGCAGTGCACCAAAACTTGACTTGTTAATATCTCTGTTTGCACCCTGTTGGATCCTAAAATGACGAAATTTTGCCACTACTTCACAAAAAACAATGCACTTTCAACTACGTACCCAAAAAGAATAATTGGCTGAAAGCGAGATCAGAAGGATGTGTGTTTCTCAAGAGGGGAGAACCAGCTTTCTACCCTCTAGATTATTTATCCTTCACTAAGAAGGAGAAAAGGATACTGGGAGTGGACGAGAGGAGAAAAACATTTGCCATGATATGATCTACACAAGCTTCCTTTATGTAAGCCACTTTGCTCACATCTGAATCACATGTAAGAAAACAAACAGGAAGTCAAATTGCAATGAAACAGGATTTAATTAGATTATTTAAGTAGATTATTTAAGTGAACTGAATATGAAAATAGTAATAGATGTGTATATTCTACAGCTTGAGAATGCCCTATAGGATGGGATACATCATTTTATTAGGTCAGTGACCTGTTGGTAGTCAATCTTACCTCTTCTGCACTGTTGGAAAGCAGACAGGACCTGTATCATCTGATGGAGGCTGGCAGGGGCTCTGCTCTTTGCTTCGTGCAGCCATGTCTGAAAGGACGGCGGAGCACTGGGGCATGAATGTAAAATGGCAAAAGCTCTGTCACACATGCATGAACACATACTGTACACACACACACACACGCGCGTGTGGGCTGCAGGGCTTTCTTCCTTTGGGTCCGTCCAAATTCGTTACAAGACAGTTAAAAACTTATGCTTCAGTCTAGTCAGCTCCTCCGCAGTCCCTTCGATTGAATTATTCATTCATCAATAAGGCCTCGCTCACACAATTTGAATATTTAATGCACGCCGGGAACTTTTCCCATTCATCTATCTCCATTCATTTTCAGTAATAAGTGTTGTGATTGATACGCCGAAAAAAAAGTAGTTACTTAGTAGAACATTCGTACTGATTTCTTGAATTATTCCCAGGCTGGTCTCCTCTTTTCTGTTCCACTTTGAAAATAATCCCCCGGCTTTCGTGTAGAAGTGGAAAAGGGCCATGGGACTGCCTCTCCCGGGCAGACCAAGGGAATCCAAGCGGTCGGGCTTACAAATTGAATTAACGCTGCAAAGGTCCTGGAGTTTGGATGAATCGGCCCAAATTAGGAAGCTCTAAGAGTTCCCTTAAAAAGGAAACAATGTCTGAAACAGGACAATAAAAAAGGGAAATGGATAGACAGATACATGAGGTGTGTTGAATCCTCACTTCTCATAATTTTGAGTCTTTTCAATGTTTTCTTTCACATTAAGTTTAAAGCCGATCTTTTGAAATGTTTTTTGTTTTAATTTTGGAGAAATGTTTTTTTTCATGCCATCTGTTCCTCTATTTGTCTTTGTCATCTGCTTTGTCTGTTCCTTTTTCAAAGTCCCACTGCCCTCTTTTACCACCATTTAATCTACCTTTTATCCCTGACAAACATATTTTCGTCCCTCTCCACCTACAGTCACTTTCTGTATATCTCATTCTTTTCTGTCTCTATTCTGCCCGTCTTTCATGCAGCCAGACCCGAGGATGATTCGCAGTTTTATCAGTCTGTCGTCAAACAAAAGCAATGCAAATCTTACCATTTGTAAAACCACCTTTACTTAGTCCTTTCTTTGCCGCAGTCATGATAGAAGATGGGGAGTCATGTGTGCATCGATGTGTTTACGCCGGTGCTTCCTCAGCCTCAGACGGCGAAGGTCAACCTCCTCATCATAAAGGTTGCCTCATCACTCCGCGCGTCGCCTCTAATTATACAGGGCTGCACCTCCGGCCGCTGTTTTTAAATGCAACGATGTGGAGCGCTCTCTGCAGCAAAAATTATAAAAACAACATCACATTGACTCTATCTTGTGAGACGGTTAATCAAGTTTCAGACACATCGATGACGGTGCGCGCATACAAAAACAGATCCATATTCATCTTGTGTGGCAGGTAACAAAGTGAGCTGTCTTTCTCTGGAACATGGCAGCAAATTTATTATTTTTTTTTAAGCAGCGTCATTTTGGAGAAAGACTGACTCAGAGAGAAATTCAAGGGATGAGGAGAAGAGAAATATGGTAAAGAAATTGTGGCCCCAAACAGTGTGACACAGGGCACATAAAGTCAGTGGACTATGAGAAGCCGCAATCGTAGCCGATGTTTTAGGGTCATCACAGGCTTCAGGCCCCTGAATAATCAACGTATTTCTCCAAGTCGCTGCATCTTGCTCATGGGGAGACTGTAATTTAGCAGCGTGTACATGGAGTTTTCCTCTACGAGAAAGAAAGAAAGAAAGGGGGGGAGGGTGGTGGTGATGGGGGGTGTCTGTGTGTTTTGGGCCCCTGGTTGTCAGCAGATGAGATGGAAAGTGAGATGTTTTGGATGGCGCTTTGTTGACTTTGGCTCGGACTTTCGGGCACAGGTACTGAATGTTTGACGATGCAGGGTCAAAGTGAAAGACAGACAGTGGGAAAGAGCCATCAGCATTGTCTTTGTGTCTGAAAGTGTGTGTGTGGTAAATGTGTGTGTGTGTAGATCTGTTGTATCTGATCAACATTGTGTCTTCATGTTATATATATACATTATATATTATATATATATTATATATATATATATTATATGACTCATAACGCTGGGAGCTGCGGACCGTTAAGCGTGCATCCCTGATTGGACGCTCTTTTACAATAATTAGTGTCCATCTCAGGTTGCATAAACAAAACTGGATTTAAACATTATTCCTAATGCTTGCACATTAACCGGAAATATGGCTCGCATTAGTCACAACTGTTTAACAACAATATGATACTTCTGACAGTGAAATATAAAAAGTTATATCTTATCTTTACATACACACATATATTTTCTATTGGTTTATTATAATAGCAAAAACAGCAACTGTTTTGTGTGTAAGAGCTACTTTGTTGTCACAGTTTTTTTTGCATACCAACTGTTCATTATTACAAAATGTGTGAATAAGTATAGAATAAAAATACAGTCCGCTTTAGGTACATTCAGCATATTTAATTCTTTTCTGACGGCTGGACAAAGGACATCCTCCTTCCATCTCTCTCTCTTGTTTTTCCCACTAACTCAGCTAATTGGCTTCGTTGGGAAACTGCTGTCAAGACAGTTTTAATAGGAAGTAGAAGCAGAATACAAATCTTCATAATTGTCCTGTAGGAAGGAAGCTGATTATTTTGCCAGCATGTTTCTTTTGGTTTCTGAGGTAGTGGGGGAGAGAAAGCGAGCGAGCGGGGTCCTGTCATCCTATCGTTCAATGACCGTGTGTGTTTGTGCGTGTGTTCTACAGGTGACCATCCTTCGAGGAAAGGATGGATATGGCTTCACCATCTGCTCGGACTCCCCTGTGAGGGTGCAGGCTGTCGATCCAGGCGAGTTTTGCATGCACGCGTCTGTGTAAAGGAAGCTCAGCTTTCCAGAGAGAGGTTGTCGTTTAAATTTTCAGGCACTTACTGTTCTGCACTGCCTTTGGAGCTTAAGTGCATGAATATGGAGGAGTAATTCTTTAATTTTTACTTGCTCATTGCAACTTGGAGGCATTCTCATTCTACCACTATCAAGTCAACTCAGATCTTACATTTGAATGTCTACCAGCAGCCATAAATACCATCTTTATCAAAGCAAATTTGATTGTCGTACTATATGGCTAATTTTTTTCATTTTCACAAGCAGGACTGCAAAAGTTATAGTATTTTTATTTATATAATATTCATGACAAGAATTTGAGACTGCTCACTGTATTATAAATATCAGAAAATTATTGACATTTTTTCCTCCCATATTCCAATTTAAAAGCAATATGGTAATGCTTATATTACTGTAAAACTTTAGCTTCACATCGATTGATATGAGTTTGGCATCTCATGAATGCCCCTTGCTTCATGAAAGTTTAAAGTCACCAGTGGGAGCAGCTAAGAATATTACATTTAGCATCGACTCAGTCAGCAGGGTGTTGCAGTTAATAGGGAACCTGTCTTTTAAATGGACAACCCCCCCGTGCAATGCTGGCAGGCGTCCACCTTGCTGCCATATCTTGGAACAAGATGCAGAATAGAAGAGAAGAGATCACTAACATAATTTTTCCTCAGAAAATAACAAAGCATCTGAAAATCTGATTAATTAATCTTTGCGTTAACTTGCCATTGTGCGCCTCCAGTGCTGAAAGAACAAACTTAATTCATAAAGGAGTTTTTGGACCGGATGGCATGACCGGCAGCTGAGAGAGCGTGTAATGATGTGAACCCTTTTCTGTCTTGTCGCTCTGGCAGGGGGTCCGGCGGATCAGGCGGGTCTGCAGCAGCTGGACACGCTCCTGCAGCTAAATGGTCAGCCAGTGGAGCAGTGGAAATGTGTGGACTTAGCCCATGCGATCAGGTAATGAATCCCACGCACCGGAGGATTATGTGCTGATTTACACTGTTACACATGTGGGAGAATCCTTTTTCATAGGCTTATTCGGGACTCAGGACCAAGGATTTGTAATGATTATATGACAGTGGGGCAGGTTTTGGAGTTAGTTGTGTCATCATGATCCACCTGTGGGCACCTTTGAGCCATTCTGATGACTGCCCGAATATATCCTGAGTGTATAAAGAGTGTTCATTTCAAAGGCTAAGAGTTCTTGTCGCCAATAACAATTCAGTTTTTTCAGAGGTATGAATTAATGTCACATTTGATGTCTTGACATTGGGAGTAAACAACACAATCCTAGTTATATTGTACATTAAGTATCCTGCTCTGAGTTTTCCAAATGTACTTTTATGAGTCAGTTAATGTTCAGTAACATAATAGATTTACATGGATTTCTTCCG
>JBAJHX010000035.1:14950059-14962281 GCA_037176925.1 Amniataba percoides | reverse complement strand
GCTCTGAGTTTTCCAAATGTACTTTTATGAGTCAGTTAATGTTCAGTAACATAATAGATTTACATGGATTTCTTCCGATATTCTGTTTTTATTGAATTCTTATAATCTAGAGTGCGAATATGAAAATTAAAAAACTCCTTCTAAGCTACATGATGTCATCTACAGATACATGTATAACTAATAACATATTTACATGTTCACATATTCTGTTGCTGATCATTATCTTTCTTCCCAAATTGTAGAAACAGTGCCAATGAAATCACAGTGGTGGTGTGGCGCACTGGCCCCTCAGCTAAGCCGAACTTCGAGGGCCTCATCCACCGGCCCTCCTACAAGCCCTCCACCTCAAACTATGAAGCCCCTTCGCCCCCCACCCGCAGGCGCCCACCAGACATCGGCACGAGCAAAACCCCGCCGGCCGTGCCTCCCC
Source organism: Amniataba percoides (assembly GCA_037176925.1). Lineage (NCBI taxonomy): Eukaryota > Metazoa > Chordata > Actinopteri > Centrarchiformes > Terapontidae > Amniataba > Amniataba percoides. The sequence continues at coordinate 14,961,851 of JBAJHX010000035.1, read as the reverse complement.
TCCCAGCCCACCACCGCGCCACCGCCACCCGCAGGCTGCTGGTCAATGGCTCAGACGCCGGAAACAGCGGCGGCGTAGGCATGGGGAACCTCGGGTGGGGGGCCCAGGGAGGGTCGTCCGAGGAGCTGGACGGGAAGCCGCGGCTCCTCCACCACCCTCACACTGCCACACTGAAGGGTACCAGGGTCAAGGCATCCAACGGGGACAACTACATCATCCTGGCCCCCATCAACCCCGGAAGCCAGGTACCGCAAGCTGGTGGTGGGCTGCATCTTCATCATCTTCTTCGTCCTCCCCATCCTCACCACGGTCATATGGTGGCTCATCCTAGATATGTCTCCTTACCTTACCTCCCTGGTGCTGATAGATAGAAGGACTGTATATATAGATATATAGTATGTGTGGCCCTTTGGGGTTACTGCCATCACACTGATTTCTGCATTTCGACATGTTTTGAACACACTGCTTACAGCACACACAGTTCAGTGTAATGCACATGTGGAGTAGAAGACTGAAAAGCCAGATGAGACAATAACATAACATGTAGCTGTTAATAATATATTGTATGCGTGTACTATGTGAAGCTTCGGCAGTGTTTCTTCATTACATTCAGCTAAGCACAGGTCATATTAAGAAAACAGTGCATATGTATTTGACATAATTCATCATATAAAATACATAAATCGCCTGTGCGCCATTCATTATAACATACCAGTATCTTAAAAATGAATTGTTCTGGGGAAAAAAAATTAAGAAAAACACTTTCATTTACATATTCAAGGAATGGTCCATTGCGCAATATAGAGTCCCAGTATAAACATGCATGTACATGCATAGTATGACATGTATGTGACATTTTATACAGCATGTTCTTATTTTTTCACCCAGTGACGTCATGTGTATGAGGTAAAAGCTTTGATCATAAAAATAAAATAAAGCAAACTCATTCAATGAAAACAGACTGAACTGAATTCCTCAGCTAACACGACTCTAACAACGAGATACTAACACCATTAACCGCCTCAGGAGAGCAAACACGTCCAACCAAAAGAGTCAAGATGTGTTTGAGACTCTTTCTGCAGCAGTGCCCTCTGCCTTTTATCGACTGACCTAGATTGAGCCTATAGCGGCTAAATAGTTGCACAAGACTTCTTTAAGATTTCTAATTAACTAAATCCCTTCGCAGTTGATAGTTAAGTTAAATTGCCTCTTTCTCCTCTTATCTCTTCCTCTGTGTCTGTTTGCCAGTAAGTTTGTCTGTAACTTGTAGCTTGTGTGTGTTATGTATGTGCCTCCGTCTGTGTGTGTGTGTGTGTGTGTGTATCCCATGCTGAGTCTTGAGTGCTTCTCAAGGTCGAGGTTCAGTTAAGGGACACTGCAGCCCCAAACATAAGACGAAACAGATTTCAGAACAGAAGTAGGCCCGGAGAAGCCGCAGTAAAAATAAAAACAACAACAAAAAAAGAGAGCGTAGAGTGGTTAGTCTCCGGAGAAAGATAAGAGGTACATGCCAACATCGTGAGCAAACAGTCTCCTTCAAACAACTCACCAGTTCCATTGCAAACAAAAACAGGAGGCAGGGATTTGGTGAGACTTTGCGGTGGCTATCGCAGCCTAAATATACTGAAAGCCCTGTGGAAATGGGTCACGTTGGTGACATATCACATGGACACGACTCTCTGGCTCGCAAAACAAAGCGCTTTGAAAGTTCTGCGCTACTGAAAACATTTGTTGTGATAACCTGCCACAACAGCGTGCAAACTACACTTTTGAATCACTTTGTAGCATTTGCTCCTACAGTATTAATCTGAGCAAACGTGTAATGCGTGGCAGCTTTCTATCTTTACTCCCCCGGTGGATTGTAATTTATTATGACAAGGAGAAACCACGCTGAGCAATTCAAATGAGCTCAGCTGAGTCCCAGACACACAATCCAGTGTCATGCAAGAAACTACACATAATAACGTTTAGTTTGATCCCTAAACTCATGTTAAATGGAGGAATATTTTTGGTTGAGTAGCAACCAATATTCTCTAAAATAACAACTGGGCCGTATTGAATAAGACAAATCACTGACATATCACTGCATCATCATAGAAAGCTAAGATCAGAATTGTATTTCAGTGATCAATTTCCAATCAATTTAGTAATAAAACAGTGACATCATGCATCTTATGTCATTCTATTCACATGTCCTCTGGCTTTGTTCCATTCTTGATGTAGTTTAGATGTCAGTTGTCATCATGCTGAAATGATTTAATATTGATGTCATTTAATATTGTTCTGCTTTCAGATCTTGAGGCCTGTTTACCAAGACAACCAGGGAACGTTAGGTAAGACGTGTACAATATTTTATGTCCGTATCCAGAGAAACGCTGTGTTAAAGGCTAGAGTGTACTCTGTTGGGTGTTTTGGCTGAACGCCTTTGTTTAAGTTGGCTTTATCATTTTGGACGGAGCCCAGTGTTAATTTAATTTCTGACTTCACATTTCAGGTTATTGTTATTTTAATGAATATGATTAAATTCACTTAACGTTTGGCACCCTGGGATGGTCTCAAATTAAACCGACCTGTGAAACACAGCAGATGCAAATATGCTCGCAGTTTATATCCTGTCCTCCCTAAATGACTTACAACAAACTTTTCCACTGCTCTTTAAGTGTACAGAAGAACAAGTGTCGGGTTTTATGCCCGCTGTGTGTTGTTTTCTCTGGAGTCTGGCCAGTGTAGCAGCTTAAAATATCAAATATGTATCCTCAGTCTTGTCCAACAATATGGAGGACTAAACACAAATGGAGCAAAGCACTCTACTTTGCTGAAAGAGGGGACCTGAAACACCCTTTAAGCAACACTGCTTGGTAATAATAGTTTGTCATCTTGTACACACGTAGTAAACAATGAGGCAAAAAAACTGTTCAGATCGGGAAGATTTGCTGTTTGAATTTTACGACCTGCAAATTGCAGGGATGACAGCTACTATTTACTCGCTCAAATTTGCTAAATATTCACTTGCCCCCTTTTTCAATTTTTGCCCCAAATTTGCTGACTATGCAACCAATTTTGTGTAGATAGACCTCGATTATGACATCCCATGGAGGCCTGAAAAAACAATGTGAAGTAGCGTCACATTTTGGGAAATATGGTCGTTCACTTTCATGCCAAGAGAGGGATGAGAAGCTTGATGTGACTCACGTATCTGGACGTTACATTACAACAATGTTAATCTTGCAAAAAGGGGGAAAATGACTCAGCCAGCCCCCAAAAACCTTTATTGTTCCACAGAGATAGCCGTTTTTCCCTGTTGGCAATCTTTGTGCAAAGCTATGCTAAACATCATTTGAGGTTGCTTTAGATCTTTTTATGTAATCTTCTGTAAACGCAAACAGCCGAGTTTCCCTAAAATAATTTTTTGTGAGTTAAATAAAAGGGATTACTGGCACACTGTAAATGGCCCCAAAGAGTGTATATAATATGTGTGTTTACCCCTCACTAGCTCAACTTTCTTCTTTTTGCCCCACAGCTGCCCGGTTGTACCCCACACGGCAGACCTCTGGGTCACAGCCCCAGGGTGGGGGTGGTGGTGCTGGTGGAGGTGCTTTTTCTGGAGGTATGAGCGGTGGGGGTGGTGGAGGTTTCTCCAGCCGTACTGGCTTCCTGCGCAGGTCTAACAACTCCAAGACAACAAAGTCTGCGTCCACTTCCACCTCCACTAATGCGAGTGTAGCAAACTACCAACAGCAGAATTCCAACTTTGCCAACTACCAGAACTGTACCATCGTCCGCTCGCACACTCCACACGCCAACTACGGATATGTCAAAGTGGCACCCAAGATCCTCATCTTCCCCATCTTTGTCCAGGTAAGTCAGTCTCTGCAAATGTACATTACTAACTGTGATTGTTGGTTTTATATGTGTGGTTTGACCTGTATGGTATTTTATGACTTATTGTTCAAACTTTTGAAGAAAAGTAATGCACTGCAGTATTTTCCAGCAAAAGTTTAACGAGTCCTTACCCCCCTTATCAAAATGCATGCCAATAAGTTTTTTAATTTGCTTTATTTTTCTATATATTACACAAATGAGATATTTAGTCGTGCTGGTGTTCCCAGGTTTTGAACTAAGCTGAGCTTACTGCATCTCGCTTCATATTTAAGAGATGGATATTCAAATGGTATTGACCTTCTCATCAAACACTCTGCAGAACAACGCATAAATTTAAGTTTTCAAATCTCTGGCTGATTGGGTTACAAGCACTGATATCTTTATACAGACACACATACACACACACACACACACACACACACACACACACACACACACACACACACACACACTGAAAAGACGGATAGAATATGCAGGGGGGAGAGAGGTGGACAACCTGCAAAGACCTTGTACTGTAGCGGTTATGTGGTATAAATCTAAGACCACTAAGTCAACATGAAGGTCGAAAAAAAGGGGTAAAATAAGGAAATCCATAAACAATACTGCAAAAGATCATTCTAGATATGATGGTTTTCTCCAGTGCATTTGGGTCAAAAGGAAACAGACATTTGAGGTTTTTTAGTTCTGAAATATGTTGACATTTCTGTCTGAGCATTTTACTTACTGTAAGTCATTAAGCTTTTTTTTTTCCCCAAACATTTTGGATATGCAGATTTTTTGTTAAAAAATTCTACCTTAAGGGTACAGCACTTGGCATCGTAAGCTGTACTTGATGCCAAATGAGGATAGGAACTGTACCAATCGAATTAAAGGACTTTTTCTGTTTTTCATCCATATTTTGAATCAGCTGTGTGCAGAAATGTACATATAGATGCTTTATAGTATGATCATATAGTATGATCACAAACAATATTTCGTGGAAATAGTCCAAATTGGGAAACAGAGGGCAGTTCTGTTCATTCATGTATAATTCCTCAAAAAATGCTCTCTTTTGCTGCACATGTGCAAAGACAGTTGTTGCATGTCTTACGTGTATCTTGCAGAAATGTGAGTAAATGACTGAGAAAAACTGTTGTGATTTGCACCTGAAGCAACACTTACTGTATCTCGAGGGTCTCAGCCATGTACACATTCAAAATGCAGGGACCGTGGTGGTACTTCCCGTTGACACATTTAGAAATGTGCAAACCGCTCACACCCACTTTAAACAGTATGCAAACTGCTACACATATGGCTGTACCAAATTGGCCCTCGCACTCTGGACTTTAGAGGAAGTCTTCTCCTCCCACGTTGCCGCACTAGTTCATTTTAAGTGTCCGTGTCATGCACAGACCACAACACGTAGTGCCTCACATTCTCAGCTCTCTGTCTGTCTTCACAGTCAGTTTCAGTTGCGTTTCCCACAGCAAAGAGACGGTCTGCTGTTAGCTTTTTAGCAGATTGTTTGAAATTGGGACCCACAATGGATATGGTATTGCAATTTATCATGTTTTATTCTATAACACAGTATTATATTTGATTTATCTAAAGAGACTTAACATATGTTCACGACTTCGACAGTTGAGCTAAGTAATGATAAAGACACTGTGAGCAATACGTGTTTGTGGTCATTGATACATATCTGAAGAGCCTGTGTCATGTTTTGTTTTTCAGCCTCTTGACCTGTGCAGCCGGGCACTCATCATATCTGAGGAGATGATACTACATGAGAGCAAGCACCACTCTCTCAAGGTAAGAGGCACCTGTGTGTTAATGATGTTCCTATGCAATATAGGATATTCCTATTATGCATTATTACTATTACATGTGTACATCCTTTTCACATAGTCATGCCTCATGCATAGTCATTTCGAAACTTGCTTAACATTTCTGTGTGTGTCAGCCATGTGTTGACTTTGTGCAAGAAGCTCCATCCTGTAGCTCTTAAGTATTCTTCAAAGGGGGCTTGGTTGTTGTTAGCATCCAGAACTTTAAGTGGGATATGATCCAAATCTAATCTAATCCACTGGAAAAGCGGCAAAATGGTACTTAGAAGACGTAGGACTGGATATCATTGATCTGAGGGAAGAAGAAACACAGTTTTCTTTTTGCTCTGTCAAAGAGTTTTATAATTTGATCATGGCGGAAAGACAGAGTCCCTCCTCTCCCTCCTCCTCTCCTCTTAAGATTATAGGAGACAAGCAGGCTAGTGGCAAACATGTTGTTGGTTTGTCACAACCCGTAATGTGGTTTATGTATGTGGCAAAAATGAAAGTGACATTCCTTTGCCTCAGTGTGCATCTGAAGTCAAAACCTATGTGTGTTTTAGCTCTATGGATGTATGTAGAAAGGGGGAACAAGAAGAGAGCAGCATCTTGAAATTTGAGGATATTTGAGAGGAGATGTCTGATCAGCTCTGAAGACTTTGTAACTGCTCAGCCCCACATCAGACGAGGAAAATGAATAATTCAAAAAAAGAGCAGAGAAACGAAGATCTGACTGACAGACACTTTGTGTTTTATGGATCAAAAGAAACAGTCACTTCTTCAGTATATATTAATGAACCTTTCACAGTATGTTAAACTCACCTCTCAATAATATTATGCATTATAAAGGTATCTCATAAAGTGTACTGCTACCAGAAAAGTGGAAAATATTCAATACTTTTGTGTTAAAGGTGAAGATACTTGCCTGAATGCAGAATGTTTTATATGCTGGTTGGGTTTAACATGCAAAACGTCATTCTGCAAAGATGCTATTAACTTTTGTACACCAGAACCAGGTCTGGTAGTGTAATCTTACCTATAATAACGCATGAATCATATGAACAGTGTCTGTTAGTTCACTCAGAAATGCCAACTGCATCTCAGGTTGATATTTGCTAATGTTAGCCACATTAACCTACTGATATGAACTACTTCAGAGGTATTTGCACTACCTTGATAAACACATAAGTACATTTTGACTTAATTGCAACCAACATGTCAGATGCAACGGCTTGAAAAAACTTTTTAAAATGATGACTCTGGGTGAAAGATGGGTGATTTGTTTCTGACATTCGAGGTTTTATTGGAATCATTGTTTCGAATGAGGGAATCCCACCTGACATTTCATTTTTATGATGTTCTTTGGGAGAAACATGTTAACCATGTCTTTGTGTTTTTGGAGGAAAGAAAAAAAGAGGGAGAGAGTATTGCTTTATTGAATTAAGCTCTCGGCACAGTTCATCAGTTGGTCCTGTCAGATAATCTTTGCTGTGCGGTGCAGCGAAGTGCAGTGACTGCTGGCATGGAAGGTAATTCTGGCCTCTCTCTGGGGTCAGTCATAAAACAAATATTTAACAGCCAGTGTTTGTCAGGAGGGAGTTTCTCTCCACTGTGCCACTCCATACAGGCTGTTTTTAATGATCAGCCAGTGTTGTTGCAGCTTTTACTTTTTTTTTTTCTTTTTTTTTGTTCGTCTGCCCGGGAGGCAAACACACAAACTCTGTTGTTCACACAAACACGTTTGTTGCCACTTTTATTGTAATATCTGCCCATAAATAATAAGAAAAACGTTGCACACATTTGATTTAGTCCAAAGTGACATCTGGCCAAAGTGAACTTTTGGTGGATTGATCATTTTAATACTTAAAAGTGACATTTGGACACAACTGATTTAAGTGGATTAAGTCATTTGAATACAAAATGAAGGCTGTAAAAAAATTCCTTCAGTTTCCTGGAAGATGAAATTATACTTTGAGTTGGCAGGCATATAACACACATTGGCGCTGTATGGGCCAACTATATTCATTTTAAAATTCTGTTTTATACATGAAAACTAGTATCACAACAATGGAAAATGAATTATTAAAGCAATGAGAGGAAGCCATTGTTGCAGTAAAGTACAACATTATGTTCAAAATGCTAGATTTGTTGCTTGTCAGATGACCAAGTTGACTTCTATCACAGATAACTGGATGACTAAAAGGCTACAGAGACATTATTGATCATGTATCACTTTTAATTACACAAATTGTTGTTTGTATGACTTAACAAGTTAAGTATGTACTATATCTAGTATTTACTAGATGGATGCAGAACTGTTGCTGAAATGCTCAAAGAGAGAGAAGCACTCCTTCATGTCCCGCAGAGTGCAGAATTGAAACACCTCAACTTTGTCCATCTTTTTGTACATGTGCGTTTTTCTGTATGAAAAACTGCCGCTTGCCTCTCATTTGGTTTGTCCTTGTTCTTTACTCTTACTTACATCCTCTTCCACCCACACACCCACACGCACACACACACGTTCATGTGCACAGACACACTCTAACCACATACTGGCTGCATCTGAAATACCCTCTCTGCTATCTCACCCTTCAGAGGAAGCCACGAAAGCAAAAGCATTGTCTTGAAACAGTGCCCATCTACATGAATGACACTGTGTGTGTGTTATGTTGCATGAAAGCTAAAACTCACATGCGCAACTTTCATGCAAACTTCAAGGCGCTCTTTTATTTATTTTTTTAATCATCTACCGCTTTCTTTTCCTTCTTGGCGTTTTGTTCCTTTCGTCATTAATTTTCATTTTAATGCTTCTCTGGCTTGGCTTTTTCCTCACCACAGAAGCATAACGCCAGTCACTGGCTGTCATGACATGTTGCAAAACTCTTGATCACATGCCCAATCTGATGTTTCTGTGTGTGACGAGCGTGTGTGTAATTAGGTCCAAGCTGCAGTGCCGCCTCGCATCGAGCCATCTTTCCACAAACTTTGTTGGGCTGCGGGAAAATACGGTTATCTCCAAGGCCACAAAAGCAGGCAGACATTTAATGATCAAGAGTGTTATTATATAACAGCCACTTATTATAAAATGATGAATTGTGAGGCAGAAAGTATTATCTGACCTTCTTGGAAGCAAACTGCATGTAAACTTTTTTGTGTGCTGTAACTGAGTTACAGTATAATGGACCTGATGTGCTGTATTACTGTAATATTTTTAAAAAGTCACTGCGTGCTTTGAGCAATTAACATGGCTGACATGTATGATGATTATTTAGTCTGCAGGACACTGAGCTGTTTTACAAACATGCCCTCAGAGACTAACAGTGGTTCAAGAAAGATTTTTTGTGACCATAAGAGAGAAAAGTAATTATATTTGATATTAATTGTGTTGCAGGGTATTACGTACATTAGTTTGTGCATTGATCTGTTAAACAAAGAGAGAAGAACAAAGAGAGGCTTATAGATTTTTTAATATGCTCAGATTCACACGTAAGAGTCAACATTTAAAGGTTAAAAGCAGGATGAGGCTTGATGCATGCGTATGACCATGATTACTTAGGTGTGAACTGAATTTCCTGTGCGAGGACATGAGGTTGTGTGAAGGCTGTAAGGTGTAATTTGTTGAGTGTTTAGTGTTGCGTTTGCATCTTGCTGGATTGCTGATGTGTGTATGTATGTGCACATGATTGTTTAAAGGTTTAATAAAGCCTGGTGAAGTCCCGATGAAGCCGTGTGAGGCCGATGCACCAAATCAACACAGATTGAATTCAATTGTTTTCTGTCTTGATTCTCACCTCTCTTTAAAAAAATCTCCCCTTCATTGTTTTTTTTTTCTTGTTCCTTTTTTTTTTCAACCTTCCTTCTCCGTTTCTGCCCCTCTTAGGTAACTGTGTTCGTCTACAGTGACCTGATGCTGGTGACAAGAGAGGACGAGCCAGGCAGGTGTAACGTCCTTCAGAGTCCCCTGTACCTCCGACAGCTGAGGCTCCAGGACGGTACGTATGCTGAACTGTTACCAAACTATCACTGAAAGTCGAGGATTTGCTTCAAATTATACCTCAGACTGGCAGGATTAGTGGAGGATTCATCATCGTCTGCTTTGTGACAGTGCAGACGTGAGGCCGCTTGAGTCGGCCCGGTAATCAAAAGGTCACAGAGTTAATCCGGCAATAATTTCTCCTGACGAATTCCTGCAAAAATAATTAATTCTTAGTGAGCATCAATTAAAAGAGCCACATTTTTGAGATGTCAGATGATGAAGTTATTCCTGAGTCTCAGTCATCAATAAATGTATTTCATTCAGCACAATATCTAGATGAAACTGACAAAGTATGTTTACATCCAAAAGAACAATACATCAGGCAAAATATTAATATGTAAATATATTCTTGAACAATCATATCTGCATGTTAATTTATGTTTTGACAGTTTGACACAAACTAAAAAAGGGAAATGTAATGCTTAAACATGCAAATTGCACAACTAGAAATAAACATGCATGTACTATGATTACAGTGATATTTTCAGTCGAGCTCAACCAGAGGATATTTAGAGAAAGACTGCCTGACTTCCTGTTGCTTTGTCTACTTATTTCACCTTGGTGTAAACAACCATCTCCTCTTGTAATATGGAGAGAATAGTCGGGCCACCGAGGCCACTCATGACCCGGGCAAGTCAAATAAATAGGGCTCACTGTAAATATCTGTGTTTAGAGTGGTGGGTGGGCAAAGTTTGGAGTCACATTTGGGACAGACACAGGGCAGAGGAGGTAACATTTACACCCATAATGCTGATAATTGCATGGTTAAGAAACAGTAAGAAGTGACTCTCTTCTCCAGCTAACAGTCATATTAGGTGACAGGTCAGTTTATTATCATGCTAAGCAGGCTGGATATAGACTAGAAAAAAGGTGCCATATCATGCAAACTCTGGTGCATGAGTGTCAAAACGGTGACAATAATTAGGATTTAACACTTCAGAGGTAGTGTTGGGATTATAGGTCTAATTAAGCAACATAACAGGTGTTAAAAGGACGTTGCCAAGGTGACACCGTCTGCTCTTTCTTCTGCAAATAATGCCTTAAATGGCAGCCGAGTGTTCAGCGTTGATGTCAGGTGTAGGTGGGAGATAACCGTGGCTCTCACATCACTCATGGGTTATTAAGGTGTCCACTCAGTTCAAATGAATGCTGTTTTTAGTGATTTAATAGGTCTGATTGAATAAGCTGGGCCCCCAACAGGTGTCAGTGTGGCCTCACAGACCCACGTCGCCTTTTTTCCCCCCAGGCTGCAGCACATCAGGAGTTACATGTGCCAGAGCCTCCCTCATTCTGCACATAACTCACCAGTGTCTTTGTTAAGAATTACACTGGTGTGGTATCAGTTTTAGTCCAGATTTATTTTGGAACATTTTAGTCTTTTTCACAAATATTAGCGTGCAGACCTGCCTGTCTTCACAGTTTGTCGTCTCGGCACAGCTTGTTGTTTCATTTTCAGTCAGACCACTTAGTTCATAATTATGTGTCACATTCTCATTTGGTTTTTCTTTGTTGATGAAAATATGTTTTGTAAGAGCTTTTGATGTCACAGGTTATTTTTAATTTACATTTTTAATGAATATTTTTTCAATTTCCCAATGCATACTTTCCACATGATATAGTCAACACATTTCTGTTTCTGCATTTTTGCTATATCTTGCTAGTAAGCATACAACATCTGCTCTGAGTCAATGTGGGCAGTTTCTAGGTATTTAGCCTTTCTAGGTATTTAGCCTAATGAGAATAAAGGGAAATTTCAGACTCTGAGTAGGGTTATTAATTGGAGATACGCAACAGGAATCTAAAAAACGACTGCAGCTCTGGTGAGCGAAGCATCCAGTGAACACATACAACATGTAAGGTGGCCCGAGCTGCTGCCCTCCCCACAGACATCGCTGGTCTCCTCTGGGCCACTTCTGACCTCCACCCTTCACCCAAACAATTGGAGATCACCAGGGTGGGGATTTAGTTGGGTTTTTGTGTGTGTGTGTCTGTGCAGTCGTGCACAGACACACACACATCTCCACCCCGCTGCCTGTCATTGTTATTTCGCTTCGGCAGCGTCACTCAGG
>JBAJHX010000035.1:14935599-14949959 GCA_037176925.1 Amniataba percoides | reverse complement strand
TTCTGACCTCCACCCTTCACCCAAACAATTGGAGATCACCAGGGTGGGGATTTAGTTGGGTTTTTGTGTGTGTGTGTTTCATGTGAGGACACACACACGCAGTCGTGCACAGACACACACACATCTCCACCCCGCTGCCTGTCATTGTTATTTCGCTTCGGCAGCGTCACTCAGGAAAGAGGCGCCGGGGGATTGTGTTTGTTTCAGCAAGGGTGTGTTTGACGTGTGTGTGTGTGTGTGTGTGTGCATGTAATGACACAGTACAAGTTCAATACAGGGGCTTTCCTGTGTTCCTGTCACCCCGATACTAGGCTGAGGAGCGTGGGAAACAATTGGAGTGGCACTGAACACACACTAAGCCACAATTACCATCTGTCAGTCCAAACGTTGCCGTTATAGCAAACAAAGTAAGAAGATGTCATCCACCTGACTGAAGACATGTTCTTCTAAAGTTTTTTGACATGTCTTAAAAAGTGAATTAACAGTTCAAACTGTAATTCGCAGGGTTATATTAGGGTACCTAGAGTGAAAAAAGCAAGCAGCAGCGACCATTAGAGAATAATGCCATTCTCAAACTTAAATCAATAACATGGATATCACAAAACATGTGAGTTTGCCAGGTTTGTACATGACCTCAGCAGCAGTACAACGCTGTGTAACAGTGCTCTGAAAACAGAAAGACATCCAACAGTGACCTCTGCTGTTGGTTAGGAAAAGAAATGCTTTTTTTTTAATTAAAAAAATTCACGTGGGCGCTGCTGCTCCTGCATCACTCGCTGACCGCGAACACTCCTACACCCGACGTCCTCAAGGTGGCGCCGCTCTCTCATCTGTCCAACCTGTTGAACCTCATCGGTCCACAGACGCCTGCTGTCAGCAGTCAGGGTGAAGAGAGGCCGGGAGTGCAACAAACACAGAAGTTCTGCAGATGTGAAGATACGTGTTTGCCAGTTTACTCCTCTTTACTCTGCTGAAGAGCCAGAATCGAGGGTGGTGAAGCAGACAGGCTCGACATGAAGGCCAAGAAGGCTAAATCTGTTGTGGTGCAGAGCCTGGAGAGTCTAGATGATTTAAAAGATCACACTCTGGATATGTTTTAAGCCACATAAAATACTCTGCTTTGAATAACTGCTTCACTTAATTGCACAAAGTAGCTCTTTTTAGTTTGTTTTGACTGCTGCTTTATCCTCGTAAAGTAATTTCACAGTATATGCCAGCATATTACTGTTAATTTACCATTTTACCAATGCAGTTAATCCCTATATATCCTCATAAAGAAAGAAAAGCAGAAAACACAAGATGACACTCGTTCAGTTACCTACTGCTCTACCAGATTCATTTGTACAGCTTATGTTGTAAGACTATTAACATTATGTAACATTAATATTACAAAAATGACAATGTGCTACAAGACACCATCTTCACTAAAATCCTTAATAGCTTTTACTCATGAACTCACGAGCATAACCTCAGATGCTGAATCAAAACAGTATCAAGAATGGTGCAACAGAACTGCATCAAAGTTTATTTTAAAGTTTATTTTTGAGAGAGATGCTTTGATGAGTCCGGGTCTCTGCTCCCTTTGAAAATCTTCTCTTTCTTTCCCCTTTGCTGTCGTATGGTCGGATTTCAAATAATGGTGCAAGTAAACACCAGTTATCTCCATTTTCAGACTGTGATTGACGAGCAACATTAACATTAACTTTAATGGCTATTTTTGCAAACTTCAGTCGAGTCTAAGGATACTGTGCCTTAAAGCTAAGGTCAAAGAAACCAGCAAAAGTGAGCTAGATTTTGATAATCACTGATTTTTCCCCCTTTTTTTAAAAGTCAGAAAGTTTGATTGATTGATTTCTGTTGGGATGTAATGACACTGCTCACCCAAATTTTAATTATAAGTTAAATTAAATAGCTTGAAATCTGTTGTCCTGTTGAGAGGCCAGTCTATACGTGTGGTGGTAAATATATAAAGATAGGATTACCTTAAAGAAAAGGTCCAAAACGACATTTTAACTTTGCTGTTGGCTTGCTAATGTTGCTTGAGTTCCTGCGCTCGCTTTGCTAATTTCACAAAACGCCTGAAACGTCAATAGTTCAATAATCATGCAGACAAAAGATGGCCAGACACTGCCAATCAATGTGCAGTCATGCTCAGAAAACAGCCGGCCACGTGTCATCTCTCAAAAATGATGTTCAGTTTGATGAAAAGTGTTATCGTCAAAAGAGAAACATAACACAGCATCATCAGCACAATGTTGACTTGTAAAGAACTGATGGTGTGTACTTGGAAAATGGAAATGGAAAATACTATTTATGGCTGAGAAAATACAATTATCTGCTGTTTTTTTTTTTAACAGACAGCATTAACTATATTATTTTACATGCAAAGAACAATAGTGAGATGCTGTAGGAATGATTTCTACATTTCTATTTTTGTAGCAACGTTTTAATAATAATAATCTGAAGACAGCTGGTAGATAGATAGATGGATGGATGCTCTTCTACACCAATATAAAATCAAAAGAAGGATGGGGGGAAGGAGCTATGTGTGTTTTAATGGATGATCCCTGTCTTTCAAGAACACATTTAATCATTTTAAATCTCCTCCCGGGTCAAAGCTGCCCCTCAGTGTGAAATCAGAGGGAATTGGCACTCAGTCAGACTTGCGCGTGTGCTTACTTGAAATGAAATAGAATAGTAAACATCACCAATAAAATATATAGATTGTGTATGTGTTGGCGGTGAGGGACGGGGGCGTGTCACTCGATTAAAACCATTTATCTCGACTCCAGACCCACAGGCCTGTCTCATGGAGCGCCACGTCGGTGAATTATGGGTGCATGTCTTTGAGGCTGACCGAAAGTAAAAGCCTTCCATCAGTAAAAGTGTTTCGGCAGAATCGTAACCGGAAATCAAAGATGCAGCTTTTAGAGGGAAAGAGGGAAAGATTGGGTTGGGTAACTGTAAGAAAGGAAAAAAGGTGACGCAAAGAACGGACTCAAATTATTCTCTTTGCTCTTTTGTCTTGCAGATTATGCCGAAGAGCTGAGATTCTACCTTATTCACATGACCGAGGTAAGAGACAAAACTGTGTGCATTTTGAAAGAAGAAAGAGGGGGTTAAAGAGGAAAAAAAAGGAGGGTCTAATGTGAACAGCCTATTTTGTCTGTGAGCCAGAGGGGCAATTGACTCTGGTGGAAATTACATTACAGGGAAGACGCAAGGATTAGCAGAAAGCTCTAATGAAAATGTCTTTTCTCTCTGTGTCCTTCTCAGATGTGATGCTTTTGCGCACACAACATGCATCTGTTCTTCACTTTTACATACTAACAGCAAATGAAATGCACACACGATTTTCTGCATTTTATAGTTCTTGGCTTACAGCGATTGGTTTTGCTGGCGAAAGTCTTTTCATCTTTATTGTAAATATGTGGAATATAGATTGCGACACGTTCACACGAGTAAAACAGTACATCTAGTGGCCCCCGGGTTATTAGTACTGAATATAAAACAGCACGGATGTTGGAGTGTGATGCATCTATACATTTACACTGCGATTTGTTTTGTTGTTTAAATAATCAAAGTTCACAGAGCGATCATCCTTTCTCCCATCTGCTCTCACACCTCTCAGGCTCTCAAGATGAAAGGGAAAGGCACAATTATTAATATTTCATAGCTATATTCACCAATTATTCAGCACTGGGTAACGAAAATGGCACTTTAGAGGTGAACATTTTCCATTGTACCAGAAGCATAAAGAATTTCAGCTGTATAAAAATGATGTTAGCAAATGTCTTAAAGACACATGCAGCAAAAATATGCATTATGCAATATGCAAACATTATATTGTCACCTTAAAGATGTTAAAACCACTTAAACACAAACATCTACCAAGATGCTTGAGATGTAGAAAACACATGAACTCCATGAATGCATTACATGTGTTAAAACTGAGTTTTTGGTTGCAAAATCCCCATTTTCTCTCTCTATTTATTTATGATGAACTCCGTACTTTGTTGCAGCTCCACATAATTTGCCAAAAATCACTCAAAATGTCAGTGGGCTCCTACATGGCTGTCTGTCCTCCCACTAGTCCTTTCAATGTTCAGACAGTAGTTTCAGGTATATATATATATATATAAAAATTCAAATCAGTTGCACTCCAGCAGAGCAGGATGGAGGAGACAGAAAGCAGACAGAAACAAGGAGGATGCGATAATGATCTGACAGATACTCTGATAGGATCTGATAGTTCTGTTTGGCTGTTTTCCAACCTTCTTTTGTCCTGACAGCTCTGCTGGAGTTAATGAGCATGTTTGCAGGTGGTGTTAGCCGGTCTCGTCAGCTGCCCCTCCCTTTCCATTGCTCCTCTCCACGCCAATTTGATTGCTTTTTTTTATTTAACTCGGGAAGTATGCAGAGAGAGGGAATGAAACTGCAGGTTTCATCACCCTATTAATATTGCGGTACATTATGTTTTCATCACTTCTACGACTTTCTTCCACCTTCTCACATCCCTCCCCTTCCTCTTCTTGCACGCAGTCGTTTGATGTTAATGTGCAGAAGATGTGTAAAAACCTGAACCTGAATTTTCCTCCGGAGAGTTTACCACCTTCATCTCCAATCATATTGACCCTGATGTAAAACATGTTATTTGACAGAGCATATCAGTGTTTCAGCAACATTAATATGCTGAAATATTTGCCATGCAGGTGATTCATGCATTAACGAGGATGTGTTAAATAAAGGGCAGGGATGTTGTTGTGTAACATATTTGGTGTTCCCTCACCAAATATGTTTAGGTTTAGCTTCCAGTATCTTATATCAGCATTTTTTCTTAGTCAAGAGGGCTGAAACACAACAGTTTTGAGTGATAGTCTGTTTAACATTCACAACCTGTAGCCACAAGCCGAAAATAAGATGAGCAACAGAATATATGAAATGTTGATATCATGCAGCCTACTTACTAAAATCCCCACTGTTTATCAGCTGCTTGCCTGAGATTTTGTAAATGTTATTTAGTGACACTTGACACTTAAATGTTTTCTTATGGAAAAAAGGTCTTAAAACAATATTCACTTGTCCATGTGTGCAATAACACACACTGTAAGAATCAGAGTCAGATATATTGGAAGGTAGGTTTTCACATACAAGGATTTTTTCTTGGTATCTGAGTGCATAATAGCAGATTTAATAAGAAGAAAAAAAATGAAGAAATGGTAAAAGTAAAAGAGTGAGAGAGATAAGAGTGAGTGGGGGTCTCTGTCATTATTGACAAGACCTGCTGTAGTTCAACAGAAAGAACTGTCGAACCATCAACTGAGAATACGTCTTGTGAATCTATTGAAGCTCTTGCACAAACAAATTGAGCAATGCGGTCATTCACTTTCATCTTTTGGAGACCATTTTATGAAACTGAAGATTTTCAGCACTCCTGAACTGAAGACCGAATGTCCCAGTGTTTAAGAAGTGTTTTAAAAAGCAAACTGAGGAGGCTGGAAAGCGACTGTGGCTCATCTGCAATTTGTTGCGGCTGCGAATGTCTGCTCATATGGATAATCTTTTCACCGAGCAACTACATAAACCCCATCCCCTTCTGCCGCAGTCACACACACACACACACACACACACACACACACAGTCACACTATTTTTCGCTTTGAAATGTGCTGCATAACCTCATTAGCAGCTTATGAATCTTTTAAAGGGCCCTTTCTCTTTAAAAAAGAAATTCCAGACAGAATGAGAGGGGGCCTGATATCTGTCCCACAGGCTGGAAAAGAGGAAGAAAAAGGGCTCCAATATTATTCAGTCTATCCAATTAGGCAACATATATAAATAGAAACTCTTACGTAAGACAGAATGGGAGAGAAAGGGAGAGTTTGAGTGAGTTAAAGGCAGATTTTGGTTTTTATAAAATGCATTGAAAACATCTACCAGAATGGCTGCATCAGCTCTCGGTGTGTGAAGTAGCTTTTACTAGATTTCATATTTTCTTTCCCCAATGATGTATTCGTTCACTGTTCATAATGAATTATTATTATTTGTGTTTTCTTCATCTTCCTTGTAGCTTAGATGATGTCATGTAAACAACATACATGAACAACTAAATCTCACATTTACCATTCACACATGCACCAGTACGGACCTCTGACACTTTGACACTTTGAGCCTGAAAAGACATATTGATTCTCCTGCAAAAATGAGTCAGCTGTGGCTTAAAATACCAGACTAATGCAGTATATATGACAGAAGACGGACGAGACAGTAGAAAGAGAAACAGCAAAGACAATCACACACATACACAAACTGCACAGTCATCCATTACAGTTGATACACCTGTCAGCAGTTCATTTCATACCTCGGGAAGCAAACAGTAGCCACGATGAGAAACCTGCACACACTTTGCTCTTACTCGCTCCCATCTCCCACACTTACAGCGAGGGATTCTGTGAAAAAAAATTTTTTGATACAGTTAACTTATCATGATCCACTCCCCATCAATTAAGATGCTCTCGTCTCTTCTCATCTCACCTTCTTGCTGTCGTTCAGCTGCACTCAAAGTTTGCACGAGCGCCTGCTAAACTACTGTGGCTCTTATTTACCTTTTAAGCAATGACAGAGTTTGTGCTGAGCCGTTGACCTTCTGGTCCTGCTTGCGGGGCTCACCGATGTGTGAAGTGGGGCGACGTGAGAGGTGGACGGAGAGAGGGATGAGATGGAAGCTGAGGAGATATCAAAAGAGACTGGTAGAGGACGTCTTCAAGAGACTGTTAAGCTCGGCTGATCAGAGAAGACGAGGGTGTGTTTGAAGTTTTGCGAGTGACCCCCCCCTGGCCCTCGCTGCTGCTGGGGGTGTGTGTTTGTTTGTGTTTACTTGAAGGAGAGATGTGTGTTGCATGATAGACTGTAATTGAATTGCTCTTTCTGGCCTGTCTGTGCAAAGGTCACACACATAAAGACACACAAACAGAGAGAGAAAGAGAGAGAGAGAGAGAAAGAGACTTAGGATGCCATCTTGTTGCACTGAATTTGCCTTTGTCACCAAAAATAGAAGTTATAAAGATATAAAATAGAAAGAATTAATTACTGTGATGGGGAGCAATGTTTTTGATAATTTCAATTTAATCAATATCCATCAATCAATAATTAGTTGCTTCTTGTGTTCACATATTTTTATTAATCTCTCTACAATCTCTCTAATCTCATATCCGAAAGTATCCATAAAATACTAGACAGGCCTAAAGTAAACAATATACTGTATCTGCAATTTGTTTATCTTTCTATAAATAACGTGTTTCATGGTCCACAGAAATAGAAACCCACTCTTGCACACACACATAAAAAATACATACCGTATGCATATAAATACTAACACACGTACAAATGTAGACAAAATATTCATGGGGACCAAAATTGGAAAAGCACGCTGATTCTTAAGGGACCACGCATCAACATATGTGGCTCCTACATGTCACCACATACAGCTTTTCCCAGCTGACTCACTCATCGCATACCAGACTGCTCTGCAAGAACTCTTCATCCTCGGGAAGCGTTTTATCCCCTACGCCATCAAATTTGAAGACAACGTGAGGTTCTCAAAATCGTGTTTCATCCATGTCAGGTTTATTTAGGATTCTCTCCTACAACTGCCATTCAATCTGAAGGAAAAGTCCATCTCTTTGTGCAGTGATTCTTTTCTTGAGTTACGTAAAAGATGTTGTCTTTAGACTGCGGTAAAGTGCCATTTACTGAAGGAAGGAAAAGTCTTATAGTTTTTCCTGAAGTTTTCAGTCTTCTGCTCAATCTCCCGTTGTCATAGTCCGCTCTCCTCCTTTTGTCTACTCCTGCCCTTCTCCTCCATCACTGGAGGTCATCCTATTATAGCGCTTGCTCAAAACAGATCTGATCTAACCCAGATTTAAGGAAAGTGTGTGTGTGTGTGTGTGTGTGTGTGTGTATCTGTGAACGTGTGTGTGTGTCGGAGGGGTATTGTGTCTCCGGAAAGTCAAGTGTGTGTCGTATGTGTGCAAGTGTGTCAGTGACGCAGGAGGAGAGGAGGCAAGAAAGCGTCGCGCAGGTAAACGCAAAACAGAGAGAGAACGAGGAGAGACGCTGTGTGAGATTATTGGTCAGCGGAGTGCATCGGGGCCGTCGCAGAGTCATCATGGGCAACTTGGCCGACCGTGTCGGGCCTAAGAAAAGGTTCATCAGAGAGGCGAGCTCTCTTCAGAAGCACCTGCTCTCTGACTCTGGAGACGTAAGTACCACAAATTGATGGTACAGCTCAGGGTACATTTAAAGGTTTTCGAGATGGAGGTTTTTGTTGTCCTCAAGAACTGGAACTGTAGTGCTATTTTTTTTCTTTTTTTGGTAGGAGTAGTTTAATAGAAGAAAACACTTGAATATGATATATATAATTGTTTGCATGACACTGGAAAACAACTTCTTTTTAAAACTATGACTGATGTGACTGATTCAGAGTCTAATGTGATTACATGTGTGTTTTTGTAGTTGTATGACTTTGATGGTGTTGTAACTTTTCATGTGTCTCTCAGGTGGCCATGTTGATGCTTAGTTTGTCACGGTTACATCATATCTTGTGTTATATGGTGCTGTTCCTGGTGTTACATTATGTCAAAACTTGCTTTATCGGGGTGGTTCTGGTAATGGTCTGCTAATGCGTGTGAAGTCTCCACAAGTGAAAGTGAAGAGTTCCATTAAGTGCTCGGTCCCTCATTCACCACCATATCCCCTCTGTAGCCATTAGGACCTAATTAGCACAGTGCAGTCATCACTAATGACTATAAAATCATGAATAATCTCCACTTACCAAAGCACAGCAGAACAATCACTAAAACTACTTCTATCATCTTATCGTAATCTGGATACATTTGTACTACCCATCAGATTTTTACTTCTTTGTCCGTCAGTTTTTAAAGACTCACTCTTGTCCCATGCATGCAAATCACATTTCATGAGGAGTTTGCAGTTATTTCTTTTGATATATTATTATATGTTGCACACTTGAAACAGAATTGAGAATGTCGTGACGAGATTGAATTAGAGGCACCAAATGCAGAGAGGCAAACTGGGTGAAATCACAGTGTGATGGCTCGCGTTTAGGCCGGGTAACAGCAAGGGAGCTCTGTGATCAGGCTAGCAAAGCACAATGTTGTGCATGCAAAAAGTCTTTTTTTCCTGCAAGAGATCTGTACCATAAAGGTCAGAGCGTACTTAGTTTATTATGCGCAGGGTGACGTTCATGTGACGTATGTGGAAACAATAAATAATGGTGCAGTTTTGATTTGATTACTCTAAGTGAAGACTCATTGTCGATGCTTTTTTCAAGGACTAAGACAGAAGACATCTTGAACATATCTATAAGGGAGTGCACATATGGATGCTTGTTTACTGTGTGGATGCACACACAGAACAGTATGGCTTTTTGTGCATCCCTGTGTGTATGTATTTCTCCGTGTCCTCAGGCACATCATTGACTGCATGACATAGAGGCTGCCACTCGTAGTCCGAAGGTGAAGGTGAATGATGAGCACCCAGAGGCTCTTGTCAGCAAAATACCTACTTTATGGTAGCCATCCATAACATGGCCAGGGCAGGACTAGGCTCTCAGGGGTCAGATTGAACCAAGATGTACCCTCTCCATTCCAGATAAGCCACAACTTAAAGTGTACTTTGTGTTTTCTCTGATTTAATATGCCAGTGCAGATTGGCAGGGCCGAAGTGACACTGGCAATATATCTAAATATAATCACTTAAAGGCCTCCATCTTAGGGATATCATTGCATTGAGATCTACGACCACCAACAACTTACCCGGCAACATTGGTTTAAGTGATGAAAGTGTTCTCCTGAGCTGTGCTAAACTGTTCCATCAGGTGGACAGCAAACGGTAATCAGCTTCTGAATTATTCACCGACTTTTATGGTGTACAGAAGTAATTTCCACATTAAAAATTGATCATTTCATTTTCACGTACGGGCTCAGGTATGTACGGTCTAAAAGTATTTAACAGTGATTTAACAATAAAAGGTTTTCACAACAACGATCAGATTCATAGCTATTCAGTAGATATCACAATCTCTGATGTATTTATCGTACATATCCAAGCCAAATCTTAAAATCTGAATGGAAAACTCCCCCAAAACACTGTGATCTGAATGCTAATCTTATCTATGCTCATAATAGCATATTCATGCTTATGCAACAACTGTTACATTCATGTGGCAAAAAAGACAAATGATCAACAACCTCAGTGATCTAGTAATGACTATGACGAAAGGAAATACGCAAAACTACTGCTGCTAAAAAAAGGAGCAAAAATGTCAGAGAAACAGTACATGACTTCAGAATACTTCCTCTGACCCCGTCATGTGCTTATCATCCCTCCTCGTAGCTATAAGTTGACCCTCGAGCCAAGGACTCCACTTTGCATGCTCTTTTAATGGCTACTTTGTCTTGGAAAACCACATCTCTGCTGGAAACCAGAGAAACAAACTAGAAATAGATGAAAGAGTGTGGGGGGAAAGCCACTTAGTCGGGAGGACATTTTATGCTTTCCTATTTTGCGAAGTATGGAGAGAATAGTTTAATTGCTCCTTCAGGAGTTGCCCTTGAGAGCACATTTAACAACAACTTAAAAACAACCTGATCCAAACCAGATTTTTAATCCATTTTGTATGAGTGTACAGGCTATTATAGTGGCCTCCTCTAGTGTATAGAAACATGCTCATAGCCAGTCAATGCTGTCTGATCAAATACGCTCCCAAGTTCAGGAATGAATTTTTCCATCATCATCCTCAATAGGCCAAAGTCATGAGACAGTCACGCATAGGAACCAGGCTCCATACAGAGGTAGAGCCTCATCTATTAATTCCCAGGATGGTGGTTCAATCTCCAGCTTTTTTTGTCCAAGTCTTTGAGCAAGACATTGACCCCCAAGAAACCCCTGATGGGCAGACTGGTGTATGAATATCTGTGTAAATGCATGAATCACTGTAAACTGCATTCATATGATAAACATTTGCTATATACATACAGTCCATTTACCAACTTCCTTACTCTGAACTCACAAGAAAACT
Source organism: Amniataba percoides (assembly GCA_037176925.1). NCBI lineage: Eukaryota > Metazoa > Chordata > Actinopteri > Centrarchiformes > Terapontidae > Amniataba > Amniataba percoides. The sequence goes on along the minus strand of JBAJHX010000035.1, from coordinate 14,938,859 downwards.
TCTTGTTTCATACAAGGAGTTGTGCTCATAGCGATGCTGTTAGCTAGCACCAAAATGCTCATCTGCTCACAGCAATGATGCAAATGTGCAAAAAATAACAGGGAACACTCCCACATCTAGTGACATTAATGAGGATATATACTGTGCCAAGAGCCAGCTAGCGACTTAAGCATCATTAGCTCTTGTTTACATGTCAGGGTCATAAAGGTCAAAGGTCATAAACCCATTTAAATGCTACAGTTACAAAGCCACAGTGCTGTGAAGTGAAGCCCCATAGCCTGCCACAGAGAAGAGGAAAGGTTTGTTTAAATGTCTCAGACATAAGAGGAATAACTCTAATAACTAACTACTATACCAGTGTGCCATTGATTAAGTAAGACTGTGACATAATAGGGCTATGAAGTGCTGGTAGTTGTATCAGTAACTAAATCAATTTCGACAGATTGACAAGTCACGATACTATGTTCAGCACCAGTGTATGGGCTGTCACTAGTGGTTATGATGCTGCTGTGTGTTGTAGTGTGTAGGGACATGCAATGGAAGAAAATCCTCAGATCTCTTAGGCGCATAGCTGGATATGATACAAGCACTTTACATTTCATCATTCCTGCTGCTGTGGTCTAGTAAGTATCTGAAAAGCCATTATAGAGATTTACAACATTACCAAAACAAAACATACACTACAGTATTTTCACCATCATTATCATAATCCTGTAATAGCAAGTGCAGTTGGGGGGCATTATGTCTTCTTACTGTGTTGCAGAGGTTGCCGTTGCCACATTGAGGATATGTGCTCTCATTTTGGTGCACATTAGATTGACCACGTTCCACTTTCTTCTGTGCGCTGCTCGTTGGCTCGCTCCCTCACCATGTACTTTCTAACTCTTTGTTTACAATCTACTTTTGAAAGCGAGACGTATTTGCCTCCAGTGTGTACTCTGAAAACACTCGCACGTGTGCCAAGTGCAGAGCTAATTTTACTTCTGCAGTGGGTACAAAGAAGATGGAGATAATTGAAGTTGGGAATGAGCTGGAAAGGGGGATGGAGAATCTGGGGCTGGAGGATCAAATATGATGGAATGGTGCTATGGCGCTATTCATCTCTTGTATATGAGCAACATCGAAGAGTAAAATTGCAAGTATTCCAAGCAAATTATGATGAGCTAAAACCCAATATATTTGCATTATTTTATCAGATATCTTGATTACTATCAAGCCTGTATGTCCATGAAATAGACTTATTTCAGTTCTTGCTGAGGGTTAGATGAGAAGGTTGATTCCACTCCCATAGGTTTGCTGAATGTGAAGCTACAGCCAACAGCCAGTTGGCTTAGACAAGTCGTGTTTTTATTTACTAGAATATTTCTTGTGTGGGAGCAGTGACTTCCTGGAGTCTCTCCGTTGGTTTTCCTGGCAACCACATTGACATAACAAGACAAAAGTCATCGCTCCGTCAAGTCTTTCTGTTGAGCTAAGATAATCAGCTGCTTCATACCTAGTGTGCAGATAAAAAAGTCTGTCTCCTCATGTAACCCAGCACAAATGTGAATGTCTGTATTTCCTAAAATACCAAACTCCTCCTTTAAACATGAGTAAATATGTGATCTTTGTCACATGAGAGAAAAACATTAGAATTGGGTCATTATTAATTGGGAGCATGAAAAAAAATCATATATATCTGTGCCAGTTCAATAGTATTATGTGCATTAGCTGTCACTAAAACCTCGCTAACCTGTACTAAAGTAGCTTAGGTGAGCTGTGTTGACAGCAGTCCAGTGACACACTGAAAACTCATCTGCCAGATGGCTCAGGGGGAGGGCTACAACCACGGAGCACTTTAATCAATCTGATTAAGGGGAAATGCTGGCTGTATTTTTAGCCACTCCATGGCAGGGCCATGGCCATTCATTGAATTTTGTTTCATTAGCTCTCATGTTTATCTCTTGGGCGGGTGGATTTATAAACAGGGATGAACTAAAATAGGAGCTGGAGTAAAGGAACCATTAGCTATTTTAGCTAATACATTTTTGGGGGTAATCATTTAATGAATAGGAAAACCAGTCACTCTGTGATGCCAGTAATAAAGACTCAATGTTTGCCCTGATGGTGCGGTTGAAGTTGACAAATTACAACTTGCCTTGGAAAAGGGTAGTGCATTGTTTCTTCGGCTGCAGCCTGGGTCCCTGACCGGATGCTGTTTGATGCCAAGAAGCAACATGACCTTAACATGAAAATCCCCAAAGACCTGCTTCCACAGAGTCAGGGAGATTCCAGCGAATTCCTTTAAAACTCAACACAGTCCAAATGCTGAAGGTGAATATGATGTCATTTTATTCAGCTGCATTGTGCTTTTAAAGTTGCTGTTTTTTTTTTTAACCCTTGAAAGAAACACATCCTGCATGCATTGCAAAAAAAGTGAAGTAGCACTTAAATCTGGCTCAAACTGAGAGACAGCTGTTCTGTGAAATAGATTGTGGTGCCAATGTTATAGAAAGCTCCAGCTGGCTCCGGACGGTTCCTGCCCAAAACATGTGGTCTGTGACCAGCTGTCGACAGTTTACTCATTTGCTGGCATGACTGATTATTTTAACTGATGTAATGCAATAATGTGAGCAAGTCCCCATCATGCAAAGTGTCCCAGATAGATGCAGTAATGCTCAGTTAGATGGCATATCATAAAAATGTGTAAGGACGGTTAAAAAACAGGAAATATTGAAATTGATTGTTGGAAATAATAGTTGGAGACAAATAAATCATCATTAGTCATCCCTCTACAGTAGTACATTTCTCTTCGCATTATATCTTCATACTGTACCCAGTGTATACTGGATAACTTATGATAGTGAACTCTTTGTTATTCTGCATCAGTCATCTGTTATTTCCCCTTATTTAGCTGAGACAAAATGTGCAGTTAGAGGTTTACAGTACAGTGTACGCTGCCTCATATTTACACACTGAGACTGTGTAAACATACACTCTTCCTCTCTTTCACATATTGGGATGTAAATCCTTGTGCAGCTCGCCGTGACTCCCAGAGCAGAGAGTCCCAGCTGCTTTGCTTTTGGCTTTTATTTTGGAATCGTCATGTGTTGTAAATAGGCAGCTACACTAAGACTGAATACAGTGTTCCCTCATTTATCGCGGGGTTTACGTTCCAGAAATAGCCCGCAATAGGTGAAATCGGCGAAGTAGGATTTTTACAATTATTAAATGTTTTAAGGCTTTAAAACCCCTCACTACACACTTTCTACACTTTTCTC
>JBAJHX010000035.1:14922039-14935499 GCA_037176925.1 Amniataba percoides | reverse complement strand
CAAAATTGCACTGAAAAAAATCCGCGAAATAGCGAGGCCGCGAAAGGTGAACCGCGATATAGCGAGGGAACACTGTACGTAAGAGTTCAAACAGGTAGAGTACGTGGGTGTGGGTGTGTGTGGTTGCAGGTGCATGGATTCCTCCGGGACCCTGAGCTGCTCCGTCGCAGATGTGTTTTCTCTCATGTGGGGAGTTGCCTGGAAAAAACCCTTCCCATATGAGGCAATGTCTTCTGGAGAGCCTAAGGCATGCATCATTTTTACAGTTCGCATCCCAAATAATTATTAGCTAAGGCTCAAGGGATGCGGAGGGACAGACAGACAGAGAAATCTTCTCATAATTGGACATGAGCACATCACATTAGTTTAGTGGAAATTCAAAATGTATTCTTGGCAAATGCCTGTGTGTGTGTTTTTGGCATCAGCAGGTGTAATTAGCATTACATGACTGAAGGTTAGTTGGCTTGGGGTGTGACCATGTGCCATTTTAGAAAAATTTAAACTGCCCACTACTCCATCTTGTGCGCAGAAGAAGTGGCACTTTTCTTTCTCTGGCAAACAAAAAATCAAGTGATGTCAATTACTGAGGCAGTTTATGCCATTAGCTAAGTAACGAAGAAACTACTTTCATTTCAATCTTTGTAGCCCGGATATGCCATTTATTCACATCTTCTGTCAAAAAAACAAGCCGGACACAAACCACCCTTTAAGTTCCCCCCCCCATTATTCTCCGGTATGAAAGATCATTTCCAGCCTGATGACCATGCAGTTTCCTCTCTACCCACTAAAGTTTCTGCTGACCTTTCCTCACCTGTAGAATATCATGTAATCCTTTACGTGAGAGCTCAACAATAATCTTAAATTGAATTATGAGATTTTTCCCCTGACAGCAACCATTGAAAAGGTTTGTCTGGCGGTGTGTGTATGTGTTTGTGTGTGTGTGGGGGGGCTAGCTGTTTACATTGAAGTCGGCATGTGCGTGCGTGTGCATGCGTTCCTGGCATTATTTGCCTGTGCTGCGCCCATATAGACGTAGATTCAGTCCAAATGATGGATATCGGGGAGCATCAACATTGATTTCTGTCAGCTCTGAAAAAGCCCCCATTTCATCATCTTGCAGTCCAATTGAAAACAGTCAGGCTCAATTTCACATATGTTGTTGTTATCTAACCTGCTCTAGTTTGATTTAGTCTCTTTGTCTTTTGTATATTTGACTTGAAGTCTCGTTTTACTACATGTGTCTTTCTTACGTTATTTTGCCTGGATGACATGGCAGCAAATCCGTTCCCCCTCTCTCTAACATTAAACACTTCACATTAACACACAACTGTGTCTTGCAAAGCAGTATTGACATTGCTACCCTTAATGCAGCCTTTAAATGCCCCTTTACTCCACATTAGCATCACTAATAATGACAAGGCTTCAGCCACCAACAGCAACACTTTGCACCCCTTGCCCCTTTAACAACAGCATCCCCGTCTTCAGCACTCAGGACACTGAATGGCATCGAAAGAGACGGGTAGGTCATGAGATAGCTACAGAGCAGGTCATGCAAGAGCCAGCACAGCCAGGAAACAGGCAAATAAACTAGCATCATGATTCGCCACTGGTCAGGGCAGAGAGCGTCAAGAAAAGCCCCGAGGACTCCAGTCAATCTCAGAAGACTTGCACAAAATGGAAAAATGCTATTTATAGCCTGACTCGTGCCCAAAAATGTCAGGACATAAATGTTTTATTTTTTTTCCCCTGACACTGCCGGAAGCAGACAGACCGAGGTGGATGGAAATGATGAAAATGAAAACCTGAGAAACAGAGAGGAAGAAAAAAAAACAGCACTTGTGCACAATAGGTTTCTTTCATGTTGGACTTTAATTGGAAAAGGAAGGAATAATGGAAACTATTCTTCAGCAGAATATGCCTTTGTGACATAACGGCAAAGGTGGATGAGAGAGCTTTTATGGGTGCTTGAGTGCGCAAATGACTGGATAGTGATTTGGTTGATGGTACTCTGAGAACCATAATGTTTTGTGTATCTTCGATGGAAAAAGCACTTAAGCGATCCTTTTAATTAGGTCCATACCCATGGATTGTTTTACCTGTTCGCACTGAATTATGTGAATCTATAGGAGGAGAAAAAACAAGGAGGCATCTTCTACATTCAGTATTTCCACTAACGCCCAAATGGCGCTTTGTTGTGGTTGTAAATATATGTGAGGTTTGCCATAAATCAGTTAGGAGTGATTTATTTTTAAGAAGACCTGTGACACTGAAACGTGATTTTAACCTAAACTGCACCCCAGAAACGACTCCACATTTAAAATGACACTAGAACTGTCACAATGTCTTTAAATCACTTAACCTCTCTCTCTCTCTTTTTTTTTTTTTTTAGCTTTTTTAAGAGGTCTTCTTGGAGGCTGCTTTCAAATTAGGATTTGGAGCAAAAAAAGCATGAATTAATTTCATTTATTATATCATAGATTTTTTTTTCTTTGCACAAGATCTGTCTTTCATCAAAGTATGTTGCTGGAATCGTGACTAAAAAACAAATGGGCCCATTAAACTATTAGAGATTTAATCTGGACATCATGAGATCAAACACAGATTCTGGATGTCCTGGAGAGTCAGCCGAGGGCCATCCGTGTCCTTTTGAGTGAAAAGCTATTTGACCGAGCGTTGACAACTCTAGCTTAACCGCTGCTTGTCAGATATTTATTCTTATGTATTTCCCAGCAGGGGTGTATTGATTTGTACTATTTTAAGAGTAGCATCTTGCCATTGGTCACATAATCATTTTGTCAGCGTATCAAATTCTGCCCAAAGTGGATGCCAGCCATTATCTAATTTCACTAATGCTGGCTTTTTTGCTACCCAGGGGGCTGTGTCACTTTACAGTCTGTGGTGTCATGAAAACAAAGCGCAACTGAACACGCAAAAAAGAAAAAGTCTTGAAAAGATGAGACATGGAAGCAATGACAGCACATACTGTACTAGTAGAGCCGGCGTCAACCGTGGATGCTGTGTTGTTTTTCTTCCCCTCCCCAACTCTGCTGGACAGGCACAATCACACACATAAGTGAGCACACTCGCACATAGACACAATGTAACACCTCGGATACTGTAATTGTGATGGATTAAGCTCTTTTGTTAGTCATTATCTTGTTTGAAAGCACTCACTGCTCTCTCTGCATCACACACACACACACACGCTGGGTAGCTCCCTGTCTTATGGTCTCATTACAGAGGCAAGAAAAAAAAACTCTTGTTTTTGCCTTTCATTCACTTTTTTTTTTTACGCTGACACTTTCTATTGTAATCCTGCAATTTGTTCTCTCTACCATCCTGGACCCTTCCACTATCTGAGGATCAGGAGACATTTCTTCTTTCACTTCTCTGACAGTAGATGCCTAATTGCCTGCTGTCTTTTCCTCCACCCCTCTTGCTCCTCTCTCTCTCTCTCTCTCTCTGTCTTCAGAAGTGTGACTGCTTGCTCAGCCTGGAAGCCTATTCAGCAGACCAGAAGCGCCGCGTGTGTCAGTGCCTGAAGGACAACATTGACAAGCAGCTCCAGCTTCACAGGAGGGAGCCCCCCGTTCAGCATTTTGAACAGGTACGGCACACGGACACGCACACCTAAGGGGCATCTCCGGGTATTTCATTTACGGCCGAGGATGAAGCAGTCAACACTGAACATATGGGGGTGCATATATTTTGCATATCCCCCCCACCCACCTTATCACACATACCCCGTGAGCGGCGCACACTTCTGAGCGTACACACTCAATCAGTGCCACATACAACAGTTTCCTGCAGCTCACATTACCGTCATTATGATTTTCCACTCAGCTCTTACATTTCTTGGGGCAAGTTTCATGCGGCCCTTTTATCTTGCTGGATTCAAACAGTTGTGCTGCTTTGGTGGGATGCAGCTGAAGCACCGCGTGGCTCTGTTCAGTTATGTGAGAAAACACAGGTTTCTCTTTATGTAGATACATTAACTTAACTTCGCCTCAACAAAATGGGTGGCTAGCTCTCACACGTAGATGCAAAATATCAAGACAAAAACAAAATGCTTCTGTGTGATTGGACATCGGAAAGCTAACTGTTCTGTTTTATTTTCTCGTTGACTCATTTGGGTTTCTGTTCATCTTCCATCTCCAGTAAAGCGAAGAGCGCTGAGCACTCACTGTTTACGACCGCAGATCATGTCGAGATGTAGATATATTCTTGGCTAAATAAGGTTAACTTTTTGCCATCAACAGCTGTTTGTTTACACACAGATATGAAATAAGTCTGCTGAAACATTGATGTTCAGTTGGAGTCTTGGAGTTTTCAGCCTTTGCCAACTTCTGAGGGAGATATCTGGGTCTTCAGCAACTAAATGCTCCACATCCTCATCTGTGTGTTGTTTTTGAGCTTCTTTCTGCCTACTGTGACTTAAAATAAAACTTTGACCGTGACCCAAAACTAAAGTTAAAATATCCAATCAATGAGCTGAAAGATCGTAAACACATCACGGAGCAAATATAAAACATTGATTACAGCTGCTTTGAATTCCCTCTGAAAAATCACATTTGTGGACCTGTTATACTTTTGAAGCATGAAAAATGGATGAAAATAAGTTTAATATTGAAGTGAAGTTTATGAATCTTTACTGAAAAAAAAAAGAAACAAAAGTCAAATATAATCACTCTCTGATTAAGTCATTACCGCCCTACTTGTAATGTAGCTCAGTGGTGGCGCAGGGTGCTGTTAAGGATGCACTGTAACTGATCTTTAAGTGCTCGCTGGGCTTCGACTGCCCTGATTAAGGGGATGGCTGCTGAAGGGCTGTCAATGAGATTACTGTGGCCCAATTCGGTCATTTCGAGCACTACCTTGGGAAATCTACTTTAAATCTTTTTTTCTTTTTTCCTTTCTTATCACATTCTCTCATTGCTATTTGGAGAAAGTTGTGTGAGTGAGTGCCAATGTGACAAAACCTTGGACCAGATAGATACATTTGTTTCCTCTGGAACAATATTTAGTTGTAGGTGTGAGTCTTGTCTGCGTTGTGCATTTAATTGTACAGATTTCAGCAGATAATCACCATTCCCATTTCTTGTGTCTTTCATTTCTAACGCTTTCGTCTTTTCTTCATTTCGTCTTTCATTTTCTTATGAAGAGCCCATTTACGTCATAAATGTAAGAGCCCAAGTCCAACCCGCTGAAAGGTGATTAAAAGGGATAAACAGCCTTGTGTGTGGATGTCACACCTGTTGTACATTAGGGCTTCATTTCATCAGCACATGAAAGAGCGAAAGAGAGGGGCAAGCCGACAGTCTTTCATCCCTTTCTCTGTCTGCATGTGTCTGTATTCATGTGTGTGTCTGTATATGTGTGTGTATTTCTGTCCATACGGTTCATCTGAAAAAAGCTTGAGGATGGGACCCGATGACCCAGAAGTGCAAATGACCCAGAACTTGGCCCGTATAGAGTATTCTCCAATCTGAACTACTCCGGGGTGAACTTTGTGAACTTTGCATATGAACTCAACAGATTTAAACATTTGAACACTGTTTCAAACATGAGATGCAAGCAGCGTTTGATTGTTACAATATTTTCCTGCAGGAATGTGTGAAAACATATTGTAGCATTCTATGGCAACACAATGGGAGCTGTACGTGCTGCTTTCTGTGTTTCTTCCCAGGGTTGTCGCAGCCATCTGAATGTACAGTATCTACACACACTGCAGTATGTTCAAACATCTCAGCTAGCATGCTAAGTCACATAAGTCAGTGCCATTAACCCAAACTCTACCGACCACACCAGTGTGTTAATTAGTACTGATGTGTTAAAGAAACCTCCTGTCTGTTTTTTTTTTTTTTTAGAACTTCCTCTCTTTTAGTTTAGATCCTCTGTCCGGAATAAGCCAGTTTATTTTCACACCTCAGTCTTTAGGTCATGATAAAAACCTCTCTTGAGGAATTTCAAATTGTTGCCATGTGTTTTAGTGCAGGTGGACAAAATGTCCACAAAACATGACATTTTGTCTCGGCCTGTTTTGTGGAAATAAGAAAAATTAAAATAAAGAGACCAGTCTTACAAACTCTCTGACCACCAATTTTATGTCACAGTGAAAGAGAAGTTAGCGTCGTTACCTTCTGTAATGTGATGTATTTTCGAGTAAAAAGGGATCAGTGTGTTCGTGAATATACGGATGTTTAGTTTCATTTTGGGTTAACAAATACAGCGATATGGCAGAGACATACGGAGCTGCAGAGGACGCTTAGTTGCCACACACACCTACCTTACCAGCATTAATAGATCTGGAAGCAGAGGATTAGGCAAAAACTAATGAATTAGAGAACTTTTGGACTTTTGGAACTTCAAACTCACACCTACAATGATATTATTTAGCCAGCTAATACAGCCAACAAACAGTGAAGTGCAGTTTTATATCCTGTCCCAAATCACATTTTATTAGATACACTTATGTAACGGCCAGTGATAATTATACTGTTAAATGTCAAAAATATAGCCAGCACATAACACAGCTCATTATTAATCTATCTAATATGGTGGGTACTAACATTGTTTTTGCTGTACAAGAGTGTAATCATTAGGGATTGTGACTTCGTTAACATCCCAGGTTTTCTGACCAAAATAAAGTAAAGGACAAGTTTAGCTGTTTTCCTGTTTCCTCTTGTTCATGTGTTTAAGTGGGAACAAACATTTTGAAAATGCTTATGCAGACTCATGATGGTCAGTGAAGTGTTCGGCACTGTGGAGCTACTCCCGCTTACCTTCTTTGTGTAGTTATTGGAAACTATCGCTGTAATCTCTTATTAAATGGAAATCTGTGCGGAGTCCCGAAGGCAAGGGAATACATGCTTAATCATAACATTTTACATCTAGACAAATTAGTTCACTTTTGATTGCATTTCTCCAGAGTACCTTAGAGGCAAATAGTTTGTATTCAGTCAACTCCAAATGTGTTTAATTATATGCAGATCAGTTTTGTGAAGCACGAGAGATACGAGGAGAATGCCCTTGCATTATGTGTTGGATCGGAGCCTTTTACAATAATGTGTGTGTGAAATTGAGCAATTTCATGCCGGCAAAAGAAAAGATGCATTCCTATAGATTGACAATATCAGTAAACATGATGAAGTTCTGCTGCACTGACTTCAACTTGTCGCCATATCAGAATCATGAGTTGGTAAAATGAGTTCAAAATAGATGGATGCAGCAATGCGGCACAAAGGAATATTCCTAAATAACTTCATTTCTTCCACATTGTTACTGCTGAGTCAACACTGGAAGTTATTTTGTAGACTGAATAGAGTGTATCTTTGATGCGCCGTGTGTATTCCTGCCAGCGAGTTAAAAAAAATTGCAGCAAAGGAGCTTTAGAAAATAACCCATTGAGTCAGACATTTCCCTTGCTGCATTTTGTCCCCGCGCGCACAAAGCCAAGTAAATCCACACTTAGCTGAAGCATGCACTTTACTTGAGAGTTGCTCAAGTGTGCAGCGAGAGCAGAATCCCCTCCAAAGGGGAAGCTCGCACACCACAGAAATCACGTCCATTCTGCCTATTTATGTCGCTTTGTTCATTCATGGTTTTCCAGCAATCGGGGTTGCTCCGTCACAGTGTTGGTGTCAGCTGCTGCCTCAGTTCCTCCGGCTTCTGAACGCTCTCCATGCTTTCCTTTGGAAGAATTTGGGCATAAGCCCTTTTCACTTTTCACGATTCTCCTAGCCTCCAGTCTCTCCGTGAGTGGGGCATGATTAGAGTTTGCCAGTCTTTGTTTTGTGTGGAGCTTCATTCAACGTCAGAGGATTCGGGGCAAATGTTAATGATGACTAACCTCAACTTGAATAACTGATGCCTCTTTTCTCTCTGACTGGGAGGCGGCCAAGGCGATGAGGTAGTCAGAGAGAGAATATCTCTCAGTGGGGGATGTTACACTAGTTTTATAACAGAGACAGAGACTTGCATAAAGACCCCGAGGCAGCTGTTGGACTGTCAGGGTGGAGGAACTGTCCCAGAAACTACTGATCTGAGTTAGTCACTTCGCCAAAATATGCCAGTGAGAACCAAAGAATAACTTATCAAATTTGTTGGCATGGCATTTAATTTATAATATATTTAAACCTTTGTTTGCACGAGTGAGCATTGGTCAAAACAGTGACGTGACACACACACTGCCGAATGTGACTGACAGGCATCGGGCCTTAAAGTTGTAATAACAAAAAAAATGTTGGTAGCTTTCCAGCCAGCTTTATCAATCACTGTCGGCTTAGCAAAGTCAACAGCTGGATGAAAAGGCTAAAGCTTTGTGAACTATATTATGAATAAGCCGTGTTGCCGCTCTTAATCGTTGACGTGATCGTTTCCTTCCCAGTTCTTATTTTGGTGAATTGATACGCTACGACAGATACGAGGAGAGTGATTACAGGTTTCATTTGGTAAAACTTTGAAACTTCTGTTTTTGTGCTCATGTGGAGTTTGTTGTGATGTGTACTAATAGTTTGCTAAATCTACTTGACGATTAAATAAACAGATTTTACTGCCATTTACTTGCAATAAATGGATTAAAAGGATGCGGAAATAACTAGATCATGACTTGTAAAAGGACTGAATTCATGCTCTGTTCAGCCTCTGCAAGTAAACAACTGTTAAAATGATCACTTTCTGATAGTTCGGATTGTTATGAAGGAGTATATATGATGAAGACTGTCAGCACTGTAGTGGAGCGGAAGAAACACTCAGGAGCCCCCATAATGCATTTGTTGGATTTTCCTGGAAAAAAGGCCTTTAGAGTCCTTTACACTGAAAGTCCACCCGCTGACAACCTCTTATTTCAGCGTTGCCATCACAGTGTTTTGTACAGTGTACTCTGATGTTCTCTGTGATCACTTTGTATTGTGTTTATCTTTCAAATCACATCACAGAAAGCTACATTTTTTTAACACTGTTGTTGCTCATTTGGCCTAAATAATATTAGGCCTACATCCACATATGAACTAATGTTCTAATACATCCTTAAACTGTTTATTTCCGTACAGAATCAAACACTTATCCTTGTGGTCTGGCATCCCGCAGCCATTATAAGTCTGAGAGCTCCTTCCTTGGAAAGCTTCCGGTGCGCTCTTGTCTGGGCAGCATTAGCCACTAAGCTGCTGGACAAATACATTTGTACAGCCACAGACACAAACAGACACACACAGACAGGCCCTCAAATGGGAATTAAAGCAGGACTGGCCATTTTGAAAATGACAGCCGCACTTCATCACACGCAGTTAGCATTCGATGAGCCGTGCTGGCACTCCTTTTCTGAGTCAGAATGGGAAAGGAACCTATCTGCAGTAAAAGTCGCATAAATTTTCTACACGGGACTCACATGAAGAGTGAAGAAAAAAAAAAGATGGTTTCTGCTAATGAACAAAGTGTTTCTGATGGGGTTTTCAAAGGCAGCTTGTTCTGTCCTCTTTCTCTGGCTGTCTCATTTCACATTTATGAGAATCTGTTTTAGTCGCCGAAGTGGTTATAATACAGCATTTATGTCCGAGGAAGCGCTGACGCACCACGACGGGGGGGCTCAACAAACTGTTTATTCATGATGAAATTAAAGAAAGCGGCGGTCTGTCCTCTGCTCTGCCTTCCTGCTCCGACATGTTCCTCCACCGCAGGCAAATACACGCTCCATCAATGATACATGACGTTCTCGACAGATAGGAAGTATCAGTGAATATGCATCTTTTGAGCGGCATATCTCACCACGAGGGCACGCTGAATCTTAAGCAGGAGCACAAAATAACAAACAGAAAATAAGCTGATGGCTCCACTTCGGCTCAGAAAATTGAATAATTCATCTTTTTTTCCCATTTTAACGATTAAGATTTCCAAGGGGGCACGAACAGGCAGCTCCTTGACACACGTCTTGCTGATATTCTGCTGTTTCATCCAGCGTGGCAGAGACTCTTCAGAAAAGCAGCAGTTTTAGGACATTTACTCACCGATTGGCAAATGCTGGCGAATGTACCTTGACAAGCCTAAATGTCATTTGTCCGAGACACCCCACCATCATCTGTAACACTTCTGGTTATTGAAGTAGAAGATAAAGAGCAAGAGAAACACTTTCAAAGTACAAGGAAAAACTCAAACCACTCTTTAGTAGTATGTGAAGAACCTGATATTAAAGTTTACACTAAAATAACACTGTAGTAATGCACTGTACTGTATTTGTACTGTAAGTACAAAATGACACATAATCATAAAGTACACTTAATGTGTACTTTGAATTTAAGTAAAAAGCTTTAAACTACTCCTGAACTAGAAAGTTATGCAAATAGTTTATCCCAGATTATATTAACACAAGTGTATCTTGTAACTTATTTACAGATGTTCACTTGAGATACTTCACTCTTTACTCTTTCTTATAAGGGGACCAATGACTCAGTAGTCTTCAAGTTAGTGTTTATTGCCCAAAATTGGACATCTGGTCTGTAATAGAGCATGAGCTTCACATCTAAGGAAAAGTTGACGAGAAACATCGAAGGCCAAAACAAAGAGTTCGACAGAGGGAGAGAAAAGGGCCCGATTTGGATGATGTGGAGTGAATCTGTGTTGGACCGGAATAAGATTAGAGTCAGAGTTCCTCCTTACACAGCAGTGGCTTATCGCCGATCGAACAAGACGCCTGGTTGTTTTGGCAGGACTTAAAAACATCTCGCAGGGAGAGGAGATCGTCAGGAGGACACTGATGATAGCAGAGGAAGCATATTAGAGGTGATGTACAGTGTGTTGAGACAGTGACAGGCACAGACTTTTTTTTAAAGAATAGAGGAGTGTATACAACAAGAGGCAGTGAGTGACACAGGAGAATGTGAGGAGAAAACTAACAAGTCAGTGGAAGGAGGGGTGCGTGAGATTTTTGACAGTTTATTTTCAGCGGATGTCCAGCGAGGATAGGAGGGAACAGTAGCGAGACGCACCTGCCATCTCATTGTAAGTGGGAAATTACATACAAACAAAGAACAAAATCAATAGAAGGAACTTTTTTTTTTTTTTTTTTTGCAAAATCACCTCTCAGTTTAGATATACAGTATGGAAACAAGGGTGTAAATGCAAGGTACATGAATGCAAAGTAAAACGTGGGCAGCATCTGCACTCGCACACATTCACGTGATTAACATTTCTCTTTTTGTCTCTCTGCACACAGACACATTTTCCCCTTCATTGTCTCCAATTAGACACGGATGAATTCCATTTGTCTTGTCTTCGCCCGTTTCTTTTCTCCACGCGGGTGCTCAGCACACACACGCACACACACAAACAGCAACACTGCATGTTATTTTTGGGGTGTGTTGTGTGACATCCAAATTTAGAACTCGCTCAAACGGGGCAGATACGAGGAACCGAGCTCAAACCTTTTTCACGTGCACGCTGCACAGTTAGGGCTTGTTTTCTCGTCAGTGGTGTTTCCTGACATTTAAGTTTCAGAAAAGGTGCTTGTAAAAAGGACTTGATGGCAACGGAGTAGTCTGCTGCACAGTGAGGTCGTCTTTCAAGAAGCTTAAATGCAGACGAGCATGTAAATCTTGTTGAACTGTCAGTAAATGGGCGGTCCTGTTTTTTTCTCAGGTGTTTTGTTTTTCATCCAGAACATTCACAGACTTACTCACATTTTAGTTGGTTTGAAAGAAATTAAAGTATTGTAGTTATGAAGAAGAGGAATATCCAGGACAGCTGCCCGTTGACGTCTGCAGTGCCTTTTCAGTTATTTTGTATGTGTGAGTGGCAGCAGTAGCTCAAACTTTCTTTCATTAGCAGAATTACAGATACAGAAAAGAGAGCAGCTGGAAAATACTGAGCGTCTGGTGTTCTGTAGATAACATGCGGATGCCATTGTCTGTAATATAACCCTACTTTTAGTGCACCCCGTTCCTCATCCTAGTTGTGAATCTGAAGAATTGACAAGAAAACAAAAAAAACACAAAAGAAATTCAATGATTGCAAAAGATTAAACCTTATTTCATAATTTATTTCTCTTTTCTTTGTGTTGTTTGTTTTTTTTCCTACATTCAGTTCTTCGCCTTTTTCTAATTTGAATGCAGCCGTTGACTATAAACATTTTTCCCTCTGCTATCTACCTCTCCCTCTCCGTCAGCTACACACACACACACACACACACACACACACACACACACAGCTCAGCTATGTTATTCATTGTGGCCTGTAGTGTAGGATTAATTCCCTTGTCTCTCTTTAAACATTAATGATTTCCCTTTGATGGAGTGGTGTTTGGCTTTATTTTAGCTCACCTTTAACTATTCATAACTGTGTTATATAACGGCAATTAGGCATCAGCAGTGGAGCTAGTATAGATGGGAGCCCCGCGGACTTGGCCCTAAGAAGGTACAGCAGAGCATGAAATCCATTCACTGTCAATTTTAATTACGCCCGTTCTTTACCCAGAAAAAATGATGTTTGCTCCACCGAGCATGCAATTGAGCTGGGATAATGGTTGCAAATAACGGGGCTCCTTTTTGACGCGGGGGCCTGTTTTTTGATCGGTACAAGTGTTGGACGACGGCACCGACGCTGAGAGCTGGAGCGTCGCGCCACCAATTAACAGGAGGGAGCCGAGAGGGAGCAAAGTGCTGGAAACATTCAAATCTAGTTTGCCTTAAGTTGATCTTCCACTCTTTAAATGTCAATCATTGCTCTCTGCATCATGCGGAAACCTTTCTCCCAGAATGCCTTTAGGCGGAGACGGTGAGGGAGACAGCGGTCTGCATACTGTAATTGACAGTGTTTTAAAAATAGCTATTTGAAAAGCACATTATTTATTAGCACATGATATGATTTGATAAGGCCTGATGAATAGCTTACATGGCTCCCTTTTGGTCTGACGCGGACACATGGTCATTGTAACAGATAGGGGTGTGTGTGAGTGTGTGTGTGTGTGTGTGTCTTATTAGGTGTGAAAGACATGGCCCTTAACATCCTGCTCTTTGATAGGTTTTGATTCAGTGCTTTGATTCGCGACAGAGCAACTTCTAAAAATAGCATACAGAGGAAGAGGGGGAGAGAGAAAGAGAGAGAGGGAGAGGATACGTACTCCAGAGAGTTAGTTGTATTTGATCTTTTCATAACCATCACTCTCACATTTTCACAATTCCTCCTTTTACTGTCACAGCTCTGTCTCTCCCCGATTCCATCTGTCTTCATTTCCCCTCCTTCACCAAATCACCAAATCCCTCTTTGCCCCCCCCCCCCCAAAAACAGGAAAAAAAAAAAAAAAAAAACACAAAAAACACACAAAATATCTAGAAGGTTCCTCAAGGCTATTTTTTACTCTATAATATAAAATTTGGCCATTTACTACAAAAGATCCAGATAATCCTGACACCTTTAACTTGGGCTGTAATGACAATCAGGGAAACTGCAAACAAAACTGAACATAAAAACAT
>JBAJHX010000035.1:14891353-14916679 GCA_037176925.1 Amniataba percoides | reverse complement strand
ACACACACACACACACACACACACACACACACACACACACACACACACACACACACACACACACACACACAGAGACTGAATGTGACTTATCAGCTGGTCTTATGCAGCTAGTTTCATTTTGAACAAATGAGATGTTTGTTATCTGTTATAACCAGCAAAAAAAAAGAAAAACTACATCTGAACCTCTTGTTTGTCACGCAGGAGCACAAAGCCCAAAGACACAAAGTACACAAAAGATAGATGCATCTTCTCTCACGATCCTCTCAGTCACACAAACACACATACATAACCCCCTACCAGCATGGCCACACACACACACGCGCAGTCACACAAACATCTCTCTGCGCTCTTTTCTATGAAGGCCTTTTCCTGTCTTTTTCAGTGGTCACATTGTCTTCAGCTGCCTGGCGTCACGGGGCAAGTTACGTCAATGACATTTTCTCTCTGAACCCTCAGCTTCTATCAATAATGCCTTTGCATCTTTGGATGTGACACTCACACATACACACACACACATCCAAAAAAAAAAACCCCAACCCCATCCCATTTCTCCCCTCTCCCGCTGCCATGGACTGTGCCTTGTTTCTGTGAGAGAATGAGTCTTTATTCTTCCAAAAAAATGTGTAAAAGTGGCAGCAGGCTAGTTTATTCTTTAAATTAATTTGACTGACCAATAGTGACTAAAACATAAACACACACGCAGATAGGAGACATCTCCAGATCTCACTTTAAGCTGAAATATTTATGAGGATAGAGTTCATGCTAATAAACTGCAATCGACTTGAAGGTTTAGTATTGCTGTGAGAAATCGATTCACTGTATTTTTTTTTCATTCTTCTACAATAATGACATGCAGAATATTCCTGCAACCTTGCAGCACTCATACCTGAGATCAATAGCAGCATTGTTATGTACATTTGAGTGGGTGAACTTTTATTTTTTATTTTTTTTATTTTTTTTATTTTTTATTTATATGATAACAATGTTGCCACGGTGAGATGAAACCTCGTTATTTGTCAAAGGCATTGGTTAAAACATAAAAAGGCTGACCTCCATAAATACCAGGATTCTTTGAGAACATAAAACATTTTTTATTACTCTCTTAAGCCAGTAGTGTTTTGCCATTTTTTCCATGATTTAGTTAAAAATATGTACTTTTATGCTCCTGGTGTTCACCTGACATCTTGCCCTCCAGGGTTCCTTTCATCTGCAGACCCTCTTTCATTTGTTCCCCTGCCCCCTTTTTTCCATTTTCCATTTTCTCCTTCTCTTCGGGCCTGATCGCAGTGGAGGGTTTTTGACAGATAAACGACTATTACCGCCTCATCGCTCTTCTCTCGGTGAAATCGAGGCCAAAATTGGCTGGTGCATTGCGGTGCATGTAATGAGACCATTTAGAGATTGATCATCTATATGGTCCACGTCCCCTAACGAGTTATTGGCATTACACAAAGCAATAATGGATCTTAAATCATCAAACCACAGATTGTCCTGGACAGCACAAAGCATGCCTAATATATATTTGGTTGAAGCAGGCACGAACGCAAACATGCACACACAAACCTACAGGCTGTCTTCCTGTCAGTCAGACTCAAAGAAGCAACAAACATCATGGCGATCATCACATCAGGTTCTGCACGATACACTTATCAACAGATATGCATCGTCTAAACTAGAGAGGACATGCAAGTCTTTTGTAAAATTCGACCTGCGATTGCAGGAACGTTAAAAATGAGCCGCATGTGTGAGTTTATGTAACGACCGCTGACGTGGGTTTAGCAAATGTCTTTACTCAGGGCAAATAAATACCTTGGGTTATGTGTGTATGAAAAGGAGTTAGTGGAAAATGTGACAGCAGAAAATATCCATCGCTGTTGAGGCAGATAACAAGCAGCATCACACCCCCAAGGAGGCTTATGGTCTGTAAATGACAGTTGTACACTGAAGCTTGCTTTCAAGTAACACACATACGATGTGTCCCTTCCGACCATGTACTTTGTATTTCTTGGATTATTTTGACCATCTTTATCTTTTCCTCTCTCTCACTCTCTTTTTTAAAATAGAGACTTTAACTACCTGAGATGTAAATAATGCAACTTTCACCAGTATTAATTTTAGCTACATAAATGCTAGTGCTGCAAAGTCTTTAGACTAACTTAAGTTAGGGGCAGCAGCTTGTTCATGGGTGAAAATCAACTTTTGGTGACTCCATTTGGCTGCATGTACCCAAATACCTCCAGATGAATGTTGGAGTAAGAGGGACTGATGTGTGTAGGAAACTGGCCATTACATACTGGGTGAAAAGGGAAAGAATGCAAACAAAAACACGTAGTTAAAATACAAATCTAAGCCAGTTTCTTTGTTTGCACTACAAATACCAAAACCAGTGGGCTAAAACGTTAAAACTCCTAAAATGTTTCTTTAATGTGCAACCAAGTGTAAGCAAAAGGAGAACAATGGTGAAAGTATTCATTTTAATCAACTTCCTATTTGTTGCTCTCGGTATGTCCATTTTACATTTTTCCCTTTGGGCGATGTAAGCAGGAAGTGTTGTCTAGACTTCTCTGAACTTAAATGTCCTTTAAAGTCAATGGGATAGGTTATTGAGCAGAGAAAACTAAACAACAGGGTAAACACAAGTAGTGCCGACTGATTTACATCATGGAGTTACATCACTTCCAGAGAAGAATGATGAGAAGAATGATGAACAGATCCACCACTGAGTTAATGCAAGGATTGGCCATTACAGAGAGAGAGTAACTTGCAAAGAGCGAGAGAAGAATAAATCACTTCCTTTTGTTTGGCAGTGTTCGATATTTTTAACAACATTGGTAATTGAGTTGAGCTGGATTTATTGAGATTGGAGGTGGATTTCTGTATTGTGACTGGAAAACCATTAATATTTGACTAAGTAGAGTGAAGCAGTGGGGAAGACTTTAATGCTCCTGAATGTGATGTCTTACTTAAAAACAACCAGGGCACAGGAAATTAAATAGAGAAAATGGAAAGGAAAGGAAAAGAGATGAAGATGAAAGATGGCACCTTGAAATGGAGAAGCCGGAGGGGTGGGGGGTATGATGACAGAGTTCATAGGTACATCTTTAGCTTTTGGAGAATGCACATCACAGCTGCTCCCCTGGGATGGGTCTCTCATTGCCATGGTAACTGTAGGACAGAGTTCACATGGTTGTCCCTGTGTGACTGTCCATGAGTGTGTGTGTGTGTTTTCCTGTGGATATATCTTGATGAGAAGATTTTGACCTTCAGAGATTTTGACCTTCAGAATAAGGATTTTTTTTGAAGATAGAGGTCATTTTTGTCAGTGTGTCTTTCTTCACAGAGATATATATAAAAAAAGACTTTGAGAGTATTCACAGCTCTTACCTGGCTTCTTCTTCTGTGTTTCTTTTCCACCCAGTTGACACAGTTACACCAAGTATGAGTCACGAATGAGTAATTTGGCAGGTGTCACTGGAAGGTGTCACTTCTTTTCTTAACAGATGGTGTTAAAAAAAGGAGGGGACATGCTTTTTGTAAAATAAGCCAGTTGGAGTAGGATCACTCGAACCGTCAAGTGCATATGCAACCTAATTTCTATCCCTCGTACGTCAGTGCAGGGTGCAAGTAAACACATTAATACAATTGAGGGTGCAGAATTGTATGTTCAAATTCAATTTGAAACTCTTAAGACATGAAAAAGAGCAGTCTGTGTAAATTTCTGTTTCTGGAGTCTCCCACTATAGTTGCGCACATTAACAAGCCGCAGAATGCAGGAAATAAGGTCAAGGATCGCCTCCCTCTACGGCCCATTTAGACTTAAAAAATCCAAATCTCCTATTTTGGGACTCCCAAGGCTGACAAGCATGCATATATATTTGGCATCCGTGCATTGTTTGTGGCATTTGATTTTATT
Source organism: Amniataba percoides (assembly GCA_037176925.1). Taxonomy (NCBI): domain Eukaryota; kingdom Metazoa; phylum Chordata; class Actinopteri; order Centrarchiformes; family Terapontidae; genus Amniataba; species Amniataba percoides. Next base: position 14,912,766 of record JBAJHX010000035.1, on the reverse strand, counting down.
GTGTGCAACAGAGTTTAGAGTTTAGACTCTTCACCATATAGCCATATAGTGACTGTGCATCAATCTACACTGCACTGCTTTTTTTTTTTTTAAATACTTCAAGGACATTCAGTCTTTCTCAGGGATGTTCTTTTAACTTTTAAATGTTCAACCTGATTTTTAATTGCCTACCAAGCAGCTTTGTGAGGCAGATCGTGACGTAAAAATGACGGCATGGGGATGTGAAAAGATGCGTGTGACATGGCATTTATTTGTGAAGCTCATCTAAGCACAAAGGTCAACGATTTAAATCTCTTGTGAGATTTTAAAATAATATGTAGTGACAGAGAGCACATATGTGAAAATTGCATCAGAGATCTAAGATTTAGCCATAAATTATTTATAACGTGTGCAGTACTGGTTGTCATTTTATGTTTAAACACTGTCAGTGTTGTCATGAATGCAAAGTAACATTACAAAAAAAAAGCACAATTATGGTTGATGTAAATCAGAACAAAGCATTGAACATATTGAAATTTAATGTGCTAATGGCATTGCGTAAAAATACTAAAGGCGTCACAAAGTTCACAAAGACCATTGTTTCATCAAATTGTGTGGTAGTCCATCCAACAGCAGTTAAGACAGCCCAGTCTGAATCATAAATTTTAATCTACCGGCGGTGTTGTTGGAAAAATCGAGAGATTGCCAAAGTCAGGAGAACTCATCCTCTCATCCTTTTATTGCCTTTGTTTGACAGAGACAGTACTCGGTTGAAAGGAAAGTAGGGATGAGAGATGGGCTATGACACACAAGATCATTTTTATTTGCTGAAAAATGCCCATAAAGAATTAGTACAGAGGGGACCAAATGACCTGATGTGAAATTCACTGGGGCTCGCTTACTTGTGGTGGAAAAATGTCAGTAGCCAGTATGTCTGCCCCCTGGCCTTGAACACAGCCACAATCTCTAAGATGATGAAGCATAGTTTTAGCTCATTGAACACATGGAGTGAGCTGGCCAACAGGGCATTAAATCACATCTTCTCAGTGAGCTGAATCCAGCCTTTTTCTGCTTGACCCTTCACCACTAAGACGAAGAGAAGACTGCTGCTTCCAAAAAGATGTTTGGAAATTTATATATTTATACTTAAATGTGTTGTGTCTCTTTGGAATGAGGAGAAATGTTACCTGGAACGGTGAGTGTTACGTGCTCATTTACTAGCCAGGTCGCTGTGACACCGTTAATGCTGCTCATGCTCCAAAAGATGGACTTTTTCCAAGATTCAGTCTCCTCTCCTGTTTTATTTCTCTCTCCCTGCTCTCTTAGACTTACTCATCTCATTTCTGTGCCGTTACTCCTCTCCTCCCTTCTGCTTGTCTTATTCACTTTGTCTCCTCCATCTATTCTCTCTCTTACCCTCCACTCCACTCTCCCTGCCTTTTAGCGCTGGTTTAGTTTCTTTGCTTAATTGAGGCAATGCCAGAGATTGTATCATGCTGAATCATTGATGACTTTAAGCCACATAAAGGCAAGGACTCTGCCCATTAGGTGGTGTCTTTTTATTTATCTTTTGATGCAAACTAGTCAAAAAGATGCTGTGAAAGAGTGTAGGCAATGTGGTAAATTTCTCAATTGGAAAAATGCCTTGAGGATGAACACGTTTCTTTTCATATGTTCAGATAGGTCACGAGAACATGCTTGGAAGATGTTTAGACTTGAAGCTACTTGATTTCATGTGTGCCCGTGTTTACGTGTGTGTGTGTCTACTGAAGAGAGTGTGAAAGGGAACAAGTGTATCTGACAGGACAGGTGGCTCCATTCTGTCTCAAGCCATATCTTCAACAGTCAGAGGTTTATGTACGTAAGACAGGGAAAGAGAGATGGGGGTCGGCAGGGTTTAGAAAATGGCTGTATAAATTTCAGGTCTGAATTTATGATGGATAGATAGAGGAATAAATGTTCATCCTGTTATGCTTCAAAATGTTCATACAATGTCCGGAATCATAATTTTTCAGACAGCATCTCTCCATTCTGACTTGGACAACCACAAGCACAGAAAGAACAGAAAACAAGGAGAGGTAGAGGGGCATAAGAGGAAGCTTTGCTTCCACTTCCTCCATGGGTGCTTATATGAAAGTACTTTTCGTTCTAAAAATAACCCTCATGCACCCATTGTATCAGTAAGAAGACTTGATCTCTTGGTTATACACTACTGCTAACCATTTAAATAGGATCACAGAGAGTTCAAGTGTAAGTTAGAGAGGTCTGGAACACCTTGAGGCAAATGAACATATCCAAGAACATCAAGACAAGTGAAGGTCATATTTATAGCCCGGAGTCACAGCTCTAGTCTCAAAGGGCTTTAAAGTGACCCCACTGGGAAAATAGTAGATTAAACTGCCACCACCCAAACAATGTCTGACAAATAGTGGATCATGCTACTCAGTGAAAGAGCCCTTACTACAATTACAAGCCATCCAGAAAAATAAAACAGAATAGCACCAATTAGATGCATCCATGACCACTTTTTTATTAGTGCTCTTTGAAGCCTTGGAAATTATAAGAATTGGTGGATTTTTGAATTACTCCATCCATTTTCTGGCGCTTCTCCATTGTCTTCCTGCTCCATCTGGGGGATCCTGTGCCATTCCAAGCCAGATGATATTTGTAATCCCTCCAACGTGTCTACACAGAACATTTCAACCACTTGTATCCACAGTCCTTTGGTCTCTATCCAAAGCTTGTGACAGCAGGTGCTAGGAGGTGCTGTCTCTCATCCCTGTTGCTTCATGCTAGAAAGAAAACCACCCCAGTGTGTGCCGGAGGTCTTGGTTTTATGAAACCAACAGAACCACATCATCTGCAAAGAGTAGAAATGCAATTCTGAAAGTCTCAAAATGGACACACTAATTGCTTTTGCGTCTTGATATCCAGTCCATTAACCTAACAAACAGAATCAGTGACAACAGACAACTCTGGCTGAGCACAATACCCACAATGCTTTATAGCAAGCCAATCAGATGTGATGTGTTTGACAGATTAAGTAGATCTGTTGCTAATTGGCATTACAGTTAATCTCAGCCCCTGTACTCCCATAAAATGTATTCAGCTTCTATATAAACTACGCAAAAGAACAATAGATATAAAAAAACTGTTTTAGAGAAAATGGTAATTGAACTGTTTATCTTTCATTACTGGCCAGTGCCAGTAACTGTGCCCTCTTTGCAACAAAACCTTGTTTTGTCTTTGTCATAATAACTTGTGCTTGAAGAGCAAATCTCTTTGTTAAATATTCCTTGAAAATTAAATGTGTGTTTACATTTTTTTCATTGTATTCATCTAGCATGTTAGGCTTTAACTGGGCTTCATATATTTCTTTATTCTATCTGTAGTAGACTTTCTGAAGCATGCCTAAAATGTTTTTCCCAGCATGAAAAAATGTCAGATCAGTGTCCCCAAGACATCAGATATAAGACTTTCTCAGGGATTATTCCTTTTAATGGGTTCATTGTATTATTTAGTGTTAGGTTTTCGAATGCCAGATAGATTCAGCGAGCATGTGTTTGCAAAGAAAAGAAACTGGCTCAGAACAGAGCCTTGAGGTTCTCCACACCCCACATTACAAAAATATGAGGTCATGCTGTTGTAGGAGACACAGTGGCCCTAATTTCAGACCTGAGTATCCTATATCCTGAAATACCCTATTCAGATCATGACTATGTACACATATATCAAAGTGCATCATATTCAATATTTCACCTCTGCTTTTAGTCTAGGTCCATCACTAAAAAAGAAATAAAAATATAAACTGATTTTTATTCTTTGCACACACAATCACTCTTAGTATGGCCTACAGTTTTAAACAGTATGGATAACATTAGTTTAAGCTTTGACTGATTTTTTTTTGGAGTTTATGAATACAGGTCAAAAGTTTAGAGGCAAGCACGACCAGGGCAATAGTATCTTGGGGAAGCTAATTTAAGCTGCAAGCACACAAACAGCTTGTGAAATATCATGAGAGCTGTCTGAGAGGAGGCAGCATTATCTTCAATTAGAGAAGGGCATCTTGTGACTGCAGCTTGTCATCATGGGTTAACTTGACCAGCACAATGAAGCCTTTCACAAGACTAGCTACAGACTCCAAGAAGGTGTAAGAGACTTTTACTTGATCTAACACTAGTTGTACTCTTGCATATTTTATTTTGGAGAAGGAAAATGTCAGTTGCCAGCATCATTACATCAAATGGGAAAAAGTTTGGAGCAAGACTGCATCAGCATTTCCATAATTCAGCTCGAAATATTCTAGATGGTTGAAAACTTTCTGATCTTTCGTCGAATTTAAAATAAAATTCTGTGGATTTGAATGATGTTGGCCCACTCAAAATGCATTTGTAATGATCCTCCCACTGAGGGTTCTGTGGGCTGGAAGAGGTTAAAGCAGGATTTAAAACCAGCAGATTTTGGGAAGGAGGTAATGCAGATAGATTGCCAAAGGCAGCGGGTGAGGACTGGCAGAGTGCTATGTGTGTGTATGTGTGTGTGTGCACTTTACACACGTGCACATTAGTACATTAGTGTGACAAGGATGTTGTGTTTTGGCCCCAAGAAATGGGGTGGAGGCTGTCGCAGGCTTGTACAGTATGTGCGTGGTCATTTGGGGATACGAAACAAACTATTGAAACACATCAGAAAGATGAACGGGTGAACCAATGGGTGGCTGCTGTTAACACTTTGTAGCTGTAATCTCATCCATTTCTGCAAGAGGTTTGGCTTATTTTTTTTATTATTCCACAGTCCCTCAGGGCACAGCACCAGTTAGTTTGACTGTGCAGGAAACTCCAATGCAGTGCTGTAGCTATAGCAGCACAAGAGAGCAGAACAGCAGTACATCACAACGTGAATTCACTGGCACTGGTATTATAATGTGCTCTCTGGCAGTTCAGGCTTTTGTTCATACTATGAATGAAAATCAGCAATTGGCATGACATTTTTTTCTTTTATCCGGTGTAGTCAAATACAGCCTAACCTCCGCCTAGGACACCTCATGAAGCCCCAGTGAAAAGGCAAGCATAATGAGTATGCTGTCATTCGCTTAGTTTCACAGCATCTATGATGTGCGACGCGATGCCATGGCTGCAGACATTTCCTGTCTGGGAATTGTAACTCTGGCCCCTCTTGTCGAAGCAAATATGTCACGAAAGACTGCACACCATTGTCAGTCGGGGTTCAGTATATACGTCATCCCGAATGGCAGGGCTGTCATCACTTACTCTGACTTTCTCAAGAGACATAAATGTCATCCGTTCTGACCCTGGTATTGCAGCTCGGTCACACCAACATCGAGCATGACAGAGATATTTCAAAACCAAATTCAATAACTGGTAATGGAATAGTTGTGATAAGTGGATTTGCTCATGGCAGTGAAATAAATCTCAATCATACCGAGTTAAACTTGTTAGATTCACATATATAGACAGCGCATTAATTGTCCACGCTCATTTGACTAACAGTTCTCTTCCTCTGTCTGCCTCCGTTCCCTTTTCTAGATGTTGGAGCCCAAGGTGGATGCCTCTTCATGTGAGCTGGATGGCGTAGGAGGAGACCGAGGGGGTGTGTGCCTCCACCTGCCCCCCCGCAGCTCAGAGGGCGAGGAGAGCAGCCTGTACCCCTCCAGTCCCTCAGAGCCCCCGACCGTGGGCAGCCCTCACCCCTCTGAGCCTCTCACCCCTCTGGATGAGATCTACATGCCCCTCGGGGGTCTGATGGGATCTGGGGATCGACACAAGGTGCCTCCCACACCACCTCCGTCCACCGAGGGCGAGGATTGCAAGAGCATGGAGGAGATGGAGATGTGGAGAGAGGGGAAGGATGTGGAGAGCAGGAGGGAGATAGATGAAGAGGAAGACGAGTACGTGTCCTGCAGAAAGAGTCCAGGAAGTGAGGGGGAAGAGAAAGAAGACGGAGAAGAGGATGAAGGAGAGAGGAACGAAGAGGAAGTCAACCTAAACCTGGTGGTGTCAAACACCGATGAAGACAACGCCTCGGAGCCACCCGACACCAACGCTCCCCCGTCCTCGTCCTCCTCCTCGTTTGTCATCCCCGAGCTGCGCCTTGACCGCTCCTTTAGCGCAGACGCCCTCTCCTCGCCCAACACAGACGAAGAAGAGTACGACGAAGACGAGGACGAGGAGTCCGAGGAGGAGGAGGATGAAGACGACAGCGACGATGCCTACCTGCAGCGCAGCGACAGCAAGCGGCGCAGCATGGTGGAGGGTGCCACCTGCGAGAAACACGGGGGAGGCGGGCTCAGTGTGCAGAATTCCCTCCGCAGGCGCACCCACAGCGAAGGGAGCCTGCTGCAGGACCCCCGCACGCCTTGCTTCACCTCTGACAACGCCATCAACTGCCTGGAGGCCGGGGGAGCCCACCACAAGGGCGGCTGGACACTCCCATCGCCTAAAACCCTGAAGAAAGAGCTGACCAAGAACGGAGGCTCCATGCATCAGCTGTGTATGCTGTTCTCTGGAAGGAAGGTAAGAAGCTACACACTGAAATGATTATATAAACCGAGTCGAGGAGCAAAAAAGTTATAAAAATACATTACATTGGAATTATAGGCCATTCAGCAGATGTTTTGGCCATAACACACTTTCAGTACTTGGACAAAATTGACTATTGTTGTCTATTACTATTTAGAAAGAGTAGGAAACTATAGAACTGAAGGAGCAAAGACATTTACATGCACACACCAACACAAACACACACACAAATACTGGGATGCAGTCGTTTGATGTACTCAGATTCTTTGTCATCTCACACACTGAAAAAAAAAAAAAATATATATATATATTTAATATGAAAAATAAAATATAGAATCCAGCTGCATGGCTGTGCGTCTCCTGACGATTGCATCAGGAGGTCATGAGTGACAGCTCGAACTTTCACTTCACTGGTTTCTGTAAAAAGGGCGACATCAAGTGGTAAAATATAGGAAGTACACAGGAATCCTGCGGCCACTTGGGTGTAGTTGAAATCTAACAAGCATGTTCTATCTGAAATGTTTAATTTTTGCTTTATCTACAACCAAATGCTGCAGTGACTAATAGATATACTGAAAAACTAGACATACTGGCAATTTACTACAATTTAAGTTGTATACCAACAACTCTTGTATCTGTATTTATAGTGCTGTTTATAAAGTCTGAAGATATTGAATAATGCAAATTGCTTTTCAACTGTTTCTACCTTAAGTGTAAGAAATACATTTAAGATGCAATCAAATCTCAGATTATTATTATTACACTCTATAATGCACACTACATGGCAGCCAGCCTCATTTGCATTTATATGAAACACTTGCTGAAGTTAAGCATAAGCACTCCCACAGAGCATGATTACCTTTTACCGTATTGGTCAACATGGTCAACACCTCCAACCTCTTCAACAAGGTTGCGATTTCCCACGCTCTCTTACATACTGATGTTATAAGCATGACATCCCAAAACACAGCAGTATAGGAAACAGCTACTCTCTCAGACTACCACCACCAAATAAATAAAACCATTTAATGTCATCACTACACATTCATTTACAAAATACTGATATCTTGTCATAACGAAACACAAATAAATGTTTGTAGACAAGCAGAACTGTCATTTAGTATGCAAAATGCAGAGCATTAAACTAAACTGATGAAATAAAAATGCACATTACATATTGTACATATTATGCACCTACATAATCATCTGAGTAGAAAAAGAAGATACTCACAAAATTATGGCAATGAATAGACTGCTGACTTTTTTTAACAGCGTGGTTTACATTTATTTAATGCAACATCCACTATATATAGTAATGTACTTTCTTCATTTGCTGATAAATATTTGGCCGAGTTTGCAGATTTTTATAATATCCTTTAATATCAGCAGCTGTGAGAAACTGTAGTGCCCTTACAAGAAAAAGAGAAAACTTTAGTAAAAAATTAGATATATTCTTTCAGTATTTGGATCACAGATAATTACTTTTCGACTTTTTTGTCAGATCTGTGCAGCGAACATGCCATTTAACTCAGCGCAGGTAGTAGTTTGACTTGTCCGACAGAGGGAAGCAGGCATCACGTCCTGTGATGCAGCCTCACATCAGCATGCGTCACATCTTTTCCCACCTCGCTTTGGCCAAGATTTGAGTAATGAATATGACTGATTTTCTTGTTAACTGTGAAGTAACGTGTTTTCTAATTTCTCCAGAATTATTACACTTTCACTGGAATGCAGACAGATCATCATCTGTGCAGTGATTTCTCCCAGCAGCGCTATTTATAGCACTTTGAACGGCACACCTGCACGCCTATTTTATCAGCTGGCACCGGCTGTTCCTTCGCAAAAAAAGAAAGACAAATTGAGAGAAAACAGAGGGAGAACTTGAGACTGATATCAGAGCTCCGTGGACATCCCATAAACTTAATGATACACAGATGACAGAAGTGATCAAGTGCTCCCTCTGTCATTGTTGAATATCAGAAGCACTGCTCCCCCCTCTTTTTTTAATCTCTTTCTCCTTCCACAAGTCTGTCAGCATGCTCGGTAGCCTTAAATGGCAGTGTGTGTGAGCTGTGCAGAGGAGGAATGCAGCAGACAGAGCTGGAGCCTATTGGTCTTGGCAGTTTCAAGGGTAATTTTACTACCTATTGGCGTCATGGACACAGTTCCTTTGAGGCTTGTGTTTCCATTATTTAAAATGATCTGTCAGCCTCTCTTATTTATAAATCTTGTGACATCTCGAGGTGTGTGTGTAGGTCTGTGTGTCCAACCTCTGACCAGGGTGAACTTTATAGGCTAATTCAGATTAGTAACGTTCGTGATTCATGAGGCTGTGCGCACGTACTGCTGTTATCTTATGGCATCTTCTCAGGTTTGCAAGCACTTCTTGCACTTCATTAGAAGTGTACAAGTTGTCTCAGTAATGTGGTCAAAATAAGGATCAGGATAGTTAAAGGGTCTGAAGAGAAATGCAAAATGACAATGATTAATGATGGCTTTAAATTTCTGGAACAAAACCTGTCATCATTTAACATTATTTGATGAAAACAACTTTATATAAGCCTATCAAATATCATGCATGACAGATTTGAGATTTTTCGGATATTAACTAGAATTAAGAACACAATAAAGATGTGTTTTTCTGTATTTCAGTTTTGAACTCTTTTGGATTATGTGTGATCAATCATTTAGATGCAGTGACTGATCAAATTGAGGCCAGTTATTCTGACCGTTCGAATGTTTTTCACTTGAGATCCGAAAAACATCAGTTATCTTGACGTATAAGACATGCCACACTGACTTGAAGCTTTTGCAGTAGGGAATAGTATAGTGTGTGTATGTGCATTTCAAAGGGAGAGCAGTGTGACAGAGGAACCGACACAGTGTGAATCCACAGCCTGCTTTCATAATGCGAAGCCCCTGCCTCCCTTTCGTCGTCTCTTTCTGTCTGTCACCTCTCTTTTTCTCTCGCCAGGCAGTGTTTACTTGCCCTTTTAACAAGCGCCGACTCTGGCCCTGTCTTTCTTTCCGCTCTGCACCTTTTCCTCGCACTTGATGTCTTTAGTGGCCTATCATCAATGCAACCATAGCCAGAGAGAGAGTTGGTTTTTTTTTTTACTTGACTTAAGTTCACTGAAAAATCGTGTCCGAACCTATTAAATCAAACCAGTTTTTGTGTCACTTTTTAATACAAGGTCATAAAATGATTCGTCAGCCAAACTTTAGCCTCATTTTGTTTGGAAAAAATAAAGAAAAAACCTGAAAAATCTGCACAATAATAAGGAAAAATAAGTGTGATGTGTCTTATCTGTGTCATTTATCAGTATTTAGATTGTGTGTGTTCTAACAACATGTTTGCCACAAAAACACCTTTGAAACAAACTACATTAAAATGTGTCACTAACCTCTTTTACTATTCCAAATTACAAACAATTTAATGCCTAAAGGGAGGGAACGTTAACATCATTGGTCCCACAGTTGGCCTTGTGGTTGACCACATCAGTATTTAGCCTTATTGGATTGGCAAAGCCGTCGGTTTACATTGGAAACCTTCTGTTTGTCCAATTCGATAAGACCCGGCTACCAATGCTAACAATCGGCTCAATCCCATAAGGATAGCATGGCAAATGGTGAACAAACACAGAGCACCTTGATTCAGATCTGTTGTTAATGATCTTTGTAAAACCTCATTAAAATGACAAATATGGAGACCATCATTGGTTAAAGAAAATATGAGGTACTGGAGCTGGATTTTAAAGACAACAATACAATGCTTTACTTCTACATGCACTGTAATGGCACCATTAAGACATTAATAATAATAATAACAATAATTTAAAGGGAAGTCCAGAAGTTATACAGTCTGTAGTCTTACTGGAACTTCAGACACACAAAAAAATCCTAATTTCCATCACAAGGTGAGGAGAAACATGCTGTAAATAGCCATATAAGACTAAACCGCCACACGCTCCTTCCAATCAGACCATTAAATTAAACTCACATCTCGCTGTCCAAACCTTCAAATCCTCCCCCCTTTCCCAGACGTCACGCCATCCATCATATTGTTCCAGTTTGTGAATGTGTTGCATCCACACACACACACACATGCATACACGCGCGCATGTCGTTGCAACACACACGTTTGGATCTCACCCCGGGGCTTTTGGCTTAAGCAGGCCAAACATTTTGTTTATGGGGTCTGAATGTTTGTTTGAAATCTGAATAAATATCGGCTGTCTCTCCAGACATTCGACATTAATGTGTTTACTGATGGTCGTGTGATGGCTTACATTCCTGCGTTGTATCAAGGATACACGGGGGTGCATCGTAAGGAATGAAAATAGGTTAGCATGCGTACATACTTGAAAACAGGTGTCCTGATGGGTGGTTCCGCCTGTGCACACACACAAACACACACATATACTCAGAAAGATAAATAGAGATGGTATGTTGGAATGGACACCCACGGGATGAATCAGGATGACTGTTAAAATGGGCCGGGAGCACTTCCAGCCGAGTACATTATCCTAGAATGCACTTGATTCTAGAGAAGAGAGTTTTTTGTGGCAGACAGTGATGAAACAAAATGAAAAAGAGGTGTTAAGCACTTCCTTTTCGGATAAAATCTTGATGCAACCGTGAAAAAAAAAGTTCATTAGTAGCATCGTGTTATTTAACGGTGGCAACATTTCATCGCTCAAGCAGGCAGTTTCTTTTTAATGTCGGTGCACCCAGCACACAATCAGCCCATCTATTATATCAGTGTGCAACAGACCTGTAGGCTACTGCACAGCTAAATTAACTAATGTAAATGAAATAATTCTGGCCATAGAAGCAGGAGTGATCCAGGGAAAGTAAATAATTTAGGCCGCTGTCAGAACTACAGCAAACACAGCATATTACGGCACATTTGTTTGGCTAAAACAAGCCGGGTGAACACTGCAGGGTAATCTAATACTGGGCAAACAGTACACACAGCTTCATCGAATCTAACTGACTCACCTTTGTCCTTGGGGCTAAATCCAAAATATCACAGGCTGGAAAACAGACCTAAAAAACCAGTGTGTAAGTAAAAAGCTAATAATTAAAGTACAGTACAGTGGCTGTGCAAAAGAGATTCTATTTAGATTTTTTAGTACCTTTTAGTACCCAAGCATTTGTTTAGAACAACATGTTTGAAGCATTTTACCATCAAATTATAGCGCGCCTTCAATTTCCCGAACTTCCACTAAAGATCCGCTGCGCTGTGATAAGCAGGATAAACAGTTACAGGAACCCTAAGCATGGTATTTTGGGCCCACGTACAAAAATATTAGTAAACTTTGTGTAGCGTTAAGTAGCTGGGCTTGGTGTCTGGACGCCCAGCAGGCCTCCAAGACAAAGCTGACCCCTCATCATTCCCCAGGACCTAATGTTCACGGTCCTTGCCTTTTACCAAATCTCAGCTGAAAGCGTATAGTATTAGAGAGGCACAGCGGCTTGTTGTTTTCAGGACTGTGATGCGTACCTCACATGGGTCAGAGCGCGTGACCAGAGCTAATAATAGTATGTTTTTTTGCTCAATGGACTGAAGAGGTTCATGGAAACGATTTAGAAATACTAGGTATCGACGAGAGCCTGTCCCATCCCTTCAAGTGTTGTTTTTGTCCGAATATGAGTCAAAATAGATTTCACAGGTCGGCCTTTCCCACGAGGCCATGGTCAGCATGTGCTCATGTGACAGCGTTTTGAACGGATCGTATCGAACGAGCGGGCTTTCTTCTGCTTGACTGTATCGTTGGTGTCCTGGAACGGACAAAAGGTCTCTGGGGGTTCAAATCCATGTGAGATACAGCCGGGCTGGATACGTCCGGTGAAACGCTAAATGAGTAACATGTAAATATTTACTGACCACACTGAACAAGCTCTCAGGACAGTCAACATGCTGTCCAGTCACCCAAGTAGCTATTGACACAAATGCGAATGAACCAAATGTGATGTTTTTCAGTTTATGGCCTCTCGCGTCACAGTTTACAATCACGTTTCAATGAAGACGCTTGCAGGATTCCACCCGTATTATGGAAGGCAATATATATGAGATTCCCCCGACAGGAAGCAGTTACATAAGACAGAAGATTTTCTTTTTTTTTTTTTTTTTATTTAGGAAAGAATTCTTGTCACTTGCTTAAAAAGGAAGAGGAATGCGCAGTAAGGGAGAGCACAGGAAGAACGCAAAGCAGTAAACGAGACGTTACATTCAGGTGTTCCCATGCATCTAAAAATGAAGAAAGAGTGGAGTTATTTAGTTAATGCCACCAACAATTACTGATGGGAAACTCATTAATGTCTCCAGTTTACGTGTGTTAAAACAAGAATCCACACGGTGGCTACGTGCAATGATATATAATAGGAAAAGACTGAGGCTAAAGCTTCAAGTCTCAGGTAAAAAGTCAAAATCATAACCAGTGCATTGTCCACGTAGAAGACAGGGACATAATGGTGCAGCATTCATTTTTATTGCATGGGAGCTGCAGTATTGTAGTGCAGTATTAGAAATAAGAAATGAGATTAAATGTTATTCTAAAAACTGGCCCTCTGTGGATGCTCATTAGGGATAAACAAGCAACACGCGGGTTTCATGATTCAGTGTTTTGCTTTTAAAAGAGAAAAGAGTTGGAAGTAAAGAACAGGACAGATCGGCTCAGATGTTCCAGTCCTGAAAAGGGATTTAATCTGTCAAGTAAAAAACGAATGTGGTTCGTTTATAATATTCTCCCTGGACGTGGAAAGAACAGCGCTCACATTAGGAGCAGATAAACGCACTGTCCAGCTTGTTCCTTACACTTTTGCTCTTGTGATTTTTGTTTTCGGAGAGGCTAAAAAAAGACCCTTCAAACTTTCTTTAGATGCCGAGTGTTGCTCTTACCAGAGCTCTGTGCACGAGCCAAAGTTCGACCGGCCTGCTGAGCCTTGTTGTGGTTGCTATTATTGGCATCGGCTGTGTTCATTTTTTGTTTGCATCTTGTTTACTAAATATACGCGTACATGAGATGTTCCGGCTTCAGAGATAGCCAGTCACTCTAACAGGAAGGGGGAAAGCCATTGCCAGTAGAGAAACGATGATAAGGAATGAGAGTCTTCTGGGAAGAGCTATCGTTTTCACTCAGTCCTGAGAGAGACGTTTTATTGTGACTTTGAAATGAAATGAATTATTCTTATTATATCAATTCCATCTGCTTATTATATTTCTTCCCTCCCCCCTGTCAAAAGTCAGGGGTGAAGTTTGTTGTGGGAGCATGTGTTTTCACTGCAGTTCTCAGATTGATCCAACTCAGAGGTTCTCAGAAGGGGCAGAGTCAGATGAATGGATGGTTGATAACTGTTATCTAATCAGTCACTTTCCTCCTGTAATCTTCACACTTTCTTTTCAGATAATTGATTTAGAATAGTATGAAACAGACTCAGCAAATCAAACATTTTCTCGTACGTTTGAAAAAAGCTTAAAGACTTTAAAACTCAAAATGGTTCAAGAATCAGATGTTTTTGCGCAAGACCTGCAGGATCACTTGAGATAATTTAGAAATAACAAAGTGATAAACGTTTGCCGTTTCCATGCCGAAATGAAAACTATTTGTCTTATTTAACATAGTTACTCCTTGTGACCGCATGAGAGTTCAATGCTTCCCACGCTAATCCTTCTTCGCCAGGGAGCCTCCCACGTGGCCAAAACTTCGGCCTTATACCTGCATTCTCTCTCTCTCTCATTTTTTCTTTGCACCACGGCGCTCAGTCGGCGCCACATGGACTCGTACCCTTTCAGAAATCCCCACCTCAAAGGCCAAACTGGCATTCCTCTTGTTTATTTATTAGCAATTGGTTAGCTGTTTGTGGTTACTGGGTTTTATTTTTAATGAGCTACCTGGATAGTTACTGCCCTGAACTGTGTGAGAAGGAGTGTGGGAACGTGCTGTTTCCATCCCTTTAACTGCGATATTGCTGCAATACAATGCAAATCAGGGATATAATTGCTCCCTTTAAAACGGATTCAAAGATTTGTTCCCGGTTGTTTCACATTTGAAGGAACACAAGCAAAACAGGATAGAAGTCAAACTTTAAATGTCAGCACACACAGAGGTCTCTGGCTCTGCACTTGTAACTCTATCCACGTGATAACAGTTTGCCTCTGTGCATGACACTTGCTAACAGTGCTGACATTTAACGAGATTGATGACTTGGCAACAGCAGGAGTGTTTTTTCCCGATGAATGATGTGCACAGACGAGGACAATATAACACCAACACCTTGCAATACAGTTACAGTCCCTCCTGCCAAAGCCTGCAGAGGATTTAGATGGAGCACTCGGCTGCTTTGACTGAGCAAGTAAAGATGATGGCAGTGAACGTGACTAATGCAATAAAGCAAATTGCATGTGGTAAACAATTTAGGGGAATATGCAACAGTTACCATCAGCAGCATGACGCATGGCACTCGGTAAGCGGGCCCATTTCGGCAGACCCACGCTCTCTGCCCACCTTAGTGCCCCACAGTGTGTGCAGTTAGTGGCGTTAAGTGGCAGGACCTTGGAGCCCGTCGCTGGCGCAGCAAAGCCCTCTCCTGACGTTCCACCTAATCCGAGAAAGGATCCAGAAGGCCCCTTGTTTTCACAGTCGTGTCTTGCGTGTGTTTGAATGGAGGTGTTTACAGCGCCCGTTGCCATAGCAGTGTTTCGTCGGGGAATCGTGTTATGTAAATGTCGATAGATGGTTTGTCATGTACACATTCACGCACGCACCAGCGCACGCAGAAGCTCAAAGATAGTGAGTAAAGTCGACAATAAGCTCTGTACTCATACGCACACACCGTTTTATTAGATAAGCATGACGGTGAATTATCCTTGTGCCAAAAAAAAAAAAAGATAAATACCCACCACAAAAGGATTCTTAGATACAGCTATTATTGAAATCGTGCGGCAGGAAGTGTTTCAACCATAATAACGTTCTTGAACATTGTGTCCAGGTGGAGAGTGGGCATGCTTCCAGCTGTAAAGATCTGAGTTCAGTTCCCAACCCACACAGAGAATTGTCCCTAATAGAGTTTTGATTAGATAAATATCAGATTTGACCATGACCGAAGCCTTTCATGAACCTTAAACAAATGATTTTGCTTGTTCAAACTGTGACCCAAACTTTCACGGAGTTATATAACAGCCAAAACTATGCGAGAAAGAGATATTTTGAGTGTACGGACAAATGTGCGGAATTTGCATTGCTCAAAGTTTTGACCATACAGGCATTCACACTGTCTGACCTTTTCTCTCAATCCTTTGCCCAAAATTAGCAGACAGGATAACACGCTATTTGATATGCTGCTCTTTTAGAAAGAAAGAAAAAGTCTTTATATACACTCAAAATGAAGATTTCCCAATGAGATCAGTGTTAGTAAACACCTGCAGCGCTTGAAATCACTCCGTTCCACCTGTAAACGCTCCTCTGCTTCCATTTTAGGAGGCCATTTGCGAACCGTTTTGCGTAGGATGTCCAACTTGTTGTCCGAGTCCCTGGTGCATCCTGTCTCGGGTGTAAAAATGGTATGCACGGTCAGATAACAGGAACGTGGTGTGCTTTATCTGCGTGCCAGCTATGCGATCCACATCAGTACGTTAGCCCCCGACTTAGTTTGAATATTAGCCGCACGCAACTGTGGGGCAGTGAGCGCAGAAACGGACACACACACACACACACACACACACAAGCGCTCACGCTCCCCAGGAGGCAGGAGTCAGGGTGAACAATGCGGGTGGGATGATGGGAGCACACATGCTGTCCTCACAGGATGGGAACAGGGTCGAGGGAACAGTCAGTCCTGGAGGTAGAGAGAGGGAAATCAGAGTTCACTCCTCGACGGTAGAATGAGGCGTGCGCCGTGACATAAAACATTTAATTGAGCTGAATAACCTTTTTCTGCCTGACAATCACGTTTGTAGCAGCAACCTAAAGGTTGATGCCACTGCTAGCTATTTCTTGCTATCATTACAGCAAAAGGGTCCCACGTTTAAATCACTTAGCACCATCATGTGGGTGCTTATCTGTTATAAAACCTTCTGAGCTTGCCAGCAAGACAGCATCTATTTTTCCATCTGTTCCTGCCTTGCCTTCATTTTCATTTCTCACAAATTACTGAATAAATAGCAATAGTGGGACAGGACTATTGCATGTATACTGTGTAAAAAATGATTTTTTCTTTTTTGGCTCTAGTCAGAGTAAATAATCGTTGTCTTTAATATCTAATTTTTAGAGTTGTGGTATTCGTTCCAGGGAACATTTTGTTCACTGAACAACTGATAATACATGAGTATGCAAGCTCTATTTTTGTAGTATAGGGTAGCTGACATTATATACTTTGTTGAGTTTGTTTTCCCAGTACATACAACCATTTCTCTTCGTGCTGGTTGGATTGTGCAGCTTTTCTATAAGGCCTTGACAAGCACCACAGTGGTTCAGAATTTATAATCAGAGATGTGTTTAATTTGCTTTCAGTCATCTTTTTATATATGCACCTTACTTAATGGATTAGTTTTGCATGGAAATGGATGACGCCATGACAACAAAATGTACCTTTTTAAAGACTAATGGTTTTGCATTATATAACAAATTCAATGAGGCTTGTAACTTAGACTTTGTTTCATGCAAAAAAAGAGATGCTTTAATCTTGTCTGTCACTCTGCAAATAGAAGCCAGCAGCTAAGTCAGATATTCCATGACTGCTAAGTGTTGTTTACTTCCATTGGGATTTGAATCTTAAACTTTACATGAGCCTGTGTGTGTGTGACCCACATCATTCCCCGGCTGCCACGTTCGGAATCTCATTCGCAGCATTCCTCCCTTCCCTCCCGGCTGCCATACATCTCATCCCGACATGCTGCTCTCCAAGGAATCGTTTAGCTCGGGTGGAAAGCAGCCCCTCATTTTGGCCGTGAATAGAATTCCCGCAGCCAGTAATTGGCCCTTCATAGCACCTGCACGTCACAACACCTCACCTCTTTAAGTAGACGTTACAAGGTGTAAGCTCATAGAGCTCGAGGCCGCGGACCTGCTGGCAGGGGCTGAATGGGAGTGGAATTTGTAGGGGGATTGGCAACCAGCCGCTCGTTGCAACATCAAGACGGTGTGATAATGTGATGGACGTCACTCGCATAAATGTTCCAAAGCCGTACGGCAACTAAGCACGAGGAATTCATGTGCAGTGAGCGTTCAGGTCATTAACATGAATTCACTTTAGTCATATGTGAAGAAGAATAATGACCAGCTGACATGAAATACTATTATTAAGTCATGAAATAATGGCACATTATAAAAGTAAACATGCGTATGATCCCTTTGGATAGGAAACAGTGACGTGCATCGTGTCTGTATCACTTCGTAAGCATATTAAATCCACCTTCTCCGCTTACACTAATTACTGTATGAATGATGGCTTTGCACCTGCAATAACTAGACTAAGATATTTGGATTCTGCTGTGAAGCCCCCAACCTAATCTTTCAGACCAATGAAAACAGTGAAACAAATCATGCTCAGAAAAAGACTGTCTGGTCAGCACTTTATTTATCTTTTTTGCCATTAAACCCAGTAGGGAGAGATGTTATACAACAGGTCTTTTTTAGTGCTTTCATGCACCTGGAGATTTTATAAAAGTGGGTTTGATGTCCAGAAATAACAACTTTCATCTGGTACCTGACCTGAGGAGCATGTGTCACTAATATTTTCTCTGCTGTTGCTGCATCATTGGAAGCGAATGATCCATCATCGCTGCTAATTGCCTTATGAGTGTCTGCCAAACGGGAGGCCTCGGAGTCTGGCTGCAACAGATTGCAGGCGGTGGTATAAATTCACAACTGTCATTAAGCTACTGAAAACAAATGATACCATTTATGTTGCATGATAAGAAAATATATATTCATAGTTTGCCCTGTTGTGGCTGCAGCCAGGTGGGAATCATTGGCTCACTGCTGCTCCTGATGGCCAGTCTGTGCAGAGCTGCCAGCCTTGGAGAGAATTGTGAAGCCGCAGCCATTAAAATTCCAAGCAGAAAGGTCATCCGCTGGTCAGAAAATGTCAATATCATTTTAATAGATAGCACCAGCTCTAGGACCGACCAATCTGACAGCTTTTCAGTGAAGCTCGGAGAAGTGACGCAGTACGAGCATTGTTCATTAACATCCTGTGACCTCGGAAGCACTTGCGCAGGAAGCAGCCATCCTGAGCAGCGGTGAATAACAGGAGGCCCGAGGAGAGTCGGTCAAGTGCAAAAACACACACATACACCCTCTGTGCGCTATAATCAGACACACACACACACAAACGTGCAGACAATGCACCTTTTGTATCTGCTTTCATTATGTAGTTTGAGGAGGAATGAGTCAGTATCCTGTCTGTGGGTCACTGAGTTTATTTTCAGATATGACTGAATATTGTGGCATTGTACTGTATGTGTGTGTGTGTTTTTTGTGTGTGTGTGTGTGTGTGTGTGTGTGTTGGCAGCTGCCATCTAGTAACACAAGGCCTCGCTCTCTGGTAGAAACACACACACTTCCTTGGCTGTAACCACTCGTTTATTTTACCCCAAAATTTCCTTTTATTTGCGAAGGAAGTTGGGAAAAAAATTTCCTCTGATATAACAATTGAAACAATGACAAAAACAAATAAAACATAACAAAACACAAAGTGAGGCAGTTATGTAATTATACATCCAAAACAATTATTTGGGCAAAACATATTCATAGTGTTTTCTCCAGTTTTTAAAAAAACAACTAAAGAACTGTGAGAAAAATAGCATAGCAAGTGTATCTGTACAAATGCATTTTGTGAACTGTAATCAAATCCCCATGGAAACCTCAGTAGAAATCAGCCTCATGTATGGATTAGATTGCTCGATAATCATTCACTCTCCCACGGAGTTCAGCATTTGGTTCGATGATCTCTCTGTCTTCGGTCAACCATCAATTTGTGCCTTTATTGAATCTTTTTTTTCCTTCTCCTCCATATCTTGTTGTGTTTTCTGGCTCTTATGAAGGCTCCATTGTTCCTCCAATGCCCTTTGGAGAAAAAGAGCCCAGTCTTTTGTTTTTTTGTCTTATTCTTCTTATTTTCTTTCAACTCTCGGGCCAAGATCTACAAAGAAGCGCAGACACGTACCAAGGACAAGAAACGGCCAAAATTATCATCAAACAAGCAGGATGTGTCCAGTTAATTTCTTCCTTTGCTGAAAATGGGGAAAAAAACATAGTGAGAATTCACAGGATTATATTTTAACGAGTGAAATTGGGCATGCTTTTGCACGGATAGAAGAACTACGAACCATTATAAATGGATGATAAAGTTCTTATCTTATCTGGAACCATGTTTCCTGACTGTATTTATCAAGGATCTTAGTCACTCCAGGGACGTACAGAGAGGACTAAAAATACTTTGATTTCAGACTACAGCTTGAGATTTAAAGTATCTCCACTCGCTTTTTATTTAGTGCTAGTGCAGCAAATGCAGTGGCTGTGTCCAGATCACTGCTGTAGTGATTTTTTTTTTTTTTTTGCTGCTGCGCTGAGCGAAAATTAAGTGTAAATTGCAAGAATTTGTCTCCCCAAAGTCGGCACAGTTTTGTAAATTGAGCCATTATTCGACATGAATCACGGGAAGCGTTTTCCCCTGTCGCATCCCATGTGTCATGAGCTCCTAACATGTTAAGACAGCTCTGTCGGCTCTCCTGAATCCCAGAGAAGATGGGAGTAATTTTCTAGGTGAAGAAAGTTCACAAAATGCTCATACCTGTTTTAACCAAGAATGTAACACCCTGAGAATTTCAGGCCCGTCTGAGATGAATTATGAACACGGGTTGAAAAAAAAAAAAAAAGAAATGACCCATTTTATAGTCGTTTCATGAAACAATCTGCTATGTTGGCTGCTGCGAGTAATAAGTTGCTAACGTGCAGCTCACACTCACACGAGTGATAACTGACTGTGATTCACATCTCATCCTGTGCCAAAGTAACCTACAGTTATCTGTTGCAAATTCATTGTCAGATTACTGAAGATGGAGAAGGAGGCTGATGGTGAACAGATAAGCATTATTCTACGTAAGGAAGCAGAAATTAATATTTTAATTCAGAAATAGATTTTTTTGTTATTCTTATCAATGCAGAAATGGATAAGCCAACGTCCTTACAACATTGGCTTAAGGGTTGAGTGCAGTCTGGTTTGGTAAGTCACATGGAGACAATCAGGGGAGTAATTTCCTCCTCTATTTGTGCACTTTATAGGTTCCACATCCTGATAAACATACTTTGGTGAAGTCTGCAGTGCATGTTTTTTCCTCTCTTTGATATCAGGAAGTGCCACTTTCACTTTCTGACTGTTGGAAAGTGATTCAAGCAGAAAATAATCAACCTAGAAATAAAGAAATAGGGTTTAAGTCACATTTAACCAGATTAATCCCTGTTTTTTTCCCCACAGTTTAACATCCAATATTTCACCTGAGCAGCACATTAAACGATTTACCTTTTACCTTTATAGTATTTATTTTTCTTTTATTACTTACCTCGTAAAAAGTACTACCACTTACACTCAACAAAGTGTAAAATCAAAACTATCAAGATTGAGATTAGCAGGATTTATTGTAGCTGGACAGTGATACTGTGGTTAAAACCTGTGTTCAAATGAAAACTTATCAGCATCGGAGGTGCTTTGTACCCAGGTCAGGGACGGAGTCATGATGCCAGGTTGAATGACCTGACTACGTCAGTGAAAAGGGGGTGTAACACACACGCACACACACACACACACACACACACACACACACACACAGTGTAGAACCACACAATGTCAGGAAACTTGGGTCTAACCTGCAGCACCAATCTGAGGCTGCAC